>CP136889.1:16655008-17855008 GCA_033000465.1 Sciaenops ocellatus
CTGCCCCCGAGACTCCACAAAGGAAGTGGGGGGAGAGGAGGGTGTTGGCAAAGCTGACATCCATCATGAACAACTCCTCTGTGGGGGCCTTTAACAGCTCCTTCAGCAACAGACTGCTACTCCCACCATGTAAGAAGGAGCTCTACCACAGGTCCTTCATTCCAACAGCTGTCAGACTCTTTAACACCAGCACGACTTCATGACTTTCTTCTATATATTTCTAATTTATGAGGAATTTCTTATCAACCTTGTGTTTACGAGCTGCTGTGACAAGCGAATCATCAAAGTCTATTTTATCTTATGTAACATACACTGGTCTGAATATAAAACCATATTTAATTGCTGGACAAGACAATTGTGGGTTGTTTGTAATCTTAATGTTGTTAGGTTGTTAGGTTACAGCATTTCTTCAAGTCTGTGTGTCTTGTAGGTAGTTCCCTCTGTGGAGGAGTTGATTGCGTGTGTTGCTGTGTTTGCCCTTCGGTTTAGTTTCTTTTCATACAGAAAGAAGAAATTTAAACAAACTAAAATGAAATCTGAGAACTGGAAAGTTAATACAGGGAGAAGTTCCCGAAGCTGACGGTAACTGATCCAGACGTTGGTGCGGTTGTTTTTTTGGCAGTTTTTAAGGTGGCATTAGGTGAATTTATGGACACTGTTTTCACCTTTTCTCTATAAATATTAGTTATTTGTTATTTAATGATTTGTTTCATCCATTTTAGTTTTGTTTAAAAAAATTGTCGGTAATGAAAATAATAGTTAGTTGCAACAAGATCAAATCAACAAAATATCACAAAATTGAAGCAGCTACAAGAGAGAGAGCGGTGTTACGGTGCAAACTGTTCCTGCAGACTTTAGTGTCTCTCCAACCTTCAGTCAACAGATCATACTCTCTATACTCCTTTACACAAACTCGACTTTCCAGCTACTGTCTGGAAAACGTGCTTGAGGAAAATGACGCTACATCCTTCCTCAGCAACATACAGCCGAGGTGCCCTTGGATGCAAGTCTCTGCACCAAGAGAGAGAGAGAGAGAGAGAGAGACGCTCAGCAGTAAACTATGTTTGTACTTGGCAGCTCTCAGGTGAGAACAAGAAGCAGCGCTGGAAAGATGGTCGACACTCCCATAAGTATCCCATGAGTGTCATCAAATAAAGGTTAACAGCCGAGAGGACGGGATGGCCTGCCTTCAGTCTCTGAACAGCTCATAAAGGTGTCACACGTTGAAAAATGTGTTATCTTGTGTACCTGGATTGCAGGATAATGTACCACAGAGATGTGTTTCACAGTTGTATATGTGGGTGTCAGCTGGCGAGAGACGCTGTTCCTATTTCTATGATGATTGTGGCAGTCTGAGTGGCTCTTTCAACGATTATATTCAAATGAAGGCAAACTGAAGGAGAAGACTGCGATCTTTAAATCAAGACATCACAAAAGACGGAGCACCTCGTCTCCATTTAGACCTCCTTCGAACGCCTAGAACAAAGTAGCACCTCTCTGCATGTGAGCCCGCTGTAACTGGGTCAGAGAAGAATCTGTTTTTCTATCCCAACACGTCACATTATTCAACCTTTATGAGGAGCAACACGGTGACACGAGCATATCGCCATTCAACACGTAACAGGAAGGCACGTACTGGATGATAACAACGAGGAAATAACACAGTGTCTCCTAATGATGTGACTGACAGCTCATATCAGCTATAATCTCTGTAAAAGCTGCAGACTGGACTGGATAAACTTGCTCCACCACTTTCCTTTGCCTGTGGGTGCTAATACGTGCTCTGCAAACAGTCTGCGCGAAGTCTTGATGACGATAAAGGTCGCCTGAGCACAGCGTCAAACTGACTTCACGCGAACGATCTGTGAAGACGCCGCACCAAACTCCCGTTACAAAAATCTTTCAGTTTAAAAGGTCCAGTCAAAAGTTGCAGATTACAACCAACTGAACACCCCTCACCTCACCAACCCTTTCCAAGCTTGTCGGACGCTGCAAAAACACAGCAAACATCCACCAATTCACGGATGTGGAGGGAATTCTCATGGAAAAATTTGATCTGTTTTTTTTATTATCACGCTCAAGGTCAAGACTAAACGTATGAATAAAAACCCAGGGGTTTCCAGGGCGGATCGCTCTCACATATTCTGAAACTGTTGCGCAACTGTTGGAAAATGGTGCACAGATTTCTACAGAAGATATGATATTCCTATGAATTACATAGTACTGTGTTTCTGAGCAAAGCAGAGCCTCCTAGCACGGAACAATGGACAGAGATAGTGGAGGAAATATATACCATGGAAAAAATGACACATCGCCTGAGACTGCAAGAAGCACAACGTGAAGAAAAATGGCTGAAATGGACAACAGAAAACAGAAAACAGTGACAAAGACTATGATACAGACAAAACTGAATCAACAAACAAGACGGAAAGAACTGACGGACTATTAAAAACTCAACTCCAAAACAAATGTTTGCTTTGTTTTGTTTTTCCCCCCATTATCTACGTTTGGCCGTTTGTTCTGGTTATGCATTGTCAAATACTAAATAACAAATAACAAAACAGTTGTAATTGAGAAGCCTGTGGAATAATAAACAACAATAAAAAATAAACTTATTTAAAAAATACATGTATTTGGGGAAAGTACTTTGGATAATGCACAATTGTACTTCCAAGGGTTCTGCAATATTTACAAATGTGCTTTGATATCTATGTAAAGCTAACTGCTGAGTGCTAACTGCTAACAGTTAAATGCTAAAGAAAATGAACTGTAAAATCATTTTGCACTTGGAAAAATAAAAGAGGAAAGAAAAAGTAAATACTGCCTGGTCGAGATCAGGGATTGGTCGAACCTGCTGCTGTGGTCCAGCGTCACGTCCACTACAAATACTATCATTATTATCATATTATTATCATTATTGATATTACTACCTTTAGTCACATCTCCTTTAAAGTTTATAGTTACAGTTAATTCAGGTTCTGCTCGAGGTTTCTGCCTGTTAAAGGCAGTTTTCCTTGCCACCGTTGCCAAGTGCTTGCTCATGGTGGGAATTGTTGGGTCTCTGTAGATCACATTATAAAGAGTACAGTCTAGACCGGCTCTATATGGAAAGTGTCATGAGGTAAATTGGTGCTATGTAAATAAAACTGAACTGAATTTAAATGCTGCTTCACAGGTACAAACCTACGAGGGTATATAACATAATGTTAGAGCTTCCCCATACAGCTTACTGCATTGTGTTTTGGAGGAACACAGAGGAAAAGAAGAAGAAGAAGAAGAAGCCAATATTAAGGCTGGAAAAATGTAAAGGTAAATGCAGTGACTGGAGTATGGAGCCAAAATGTAACAAAATGAGGCTCCTAAATTCAGGAGAAGCGTGTAAATACAGTGTGCTGTAGCAGATATGCACATTTCCATACAAAGCAAAGACTAATTTAAGATATTTTAAATAAAAATGTGACATGTTTATGTCTTCAGAGACGAAAACAAACCGTGTCTGGGGGTCGGGACTTCTCCCCAGAAAGCGGTGTTGAGTTGTTGCTTTGGAAAAAAATAAAGGAGGATTTCCAACTCTACTTTAAAGACAGAAACTCGACAGTTAGCTCGTTTTAAAGGCGTGCATGCGTTAAAATAACGTGTCAACACTGAGGTATGTTTATTAACTGCACCTCGACGTGGACAGAAATTACACAGTCCAAACGTAATATATGGAGAAGACACAATAAACGAGTCATGTTTGGTCATCTTAGGTCAACTTGGTGATCGTATTAAACTCATATTTACCATGTTACCCCCGCTGGTGTAAGTGTATCCCGACTTCTCATAAACTTTTCCCCGCAGTAGCACAACAAGCCCCGGACATAATCTCGGGACTCAAACTGGATCTCCCGGTTTGTCGTCCTCAGGTGTGAAGTTGACCGCTGCTGTCCGTTGACACCGTCCGCGTAACGCATGCCATCACGGCTCCCGCATTACTGCCACCGCCACCGCTGGGACACGACGACCACGGCGGCTAAAGGTATGGTTTGTTCCCCGCCAGCCAGCCACTCAGCTCCGCCGCGGTGATCCTTCTAAAGCCCGGAGAAGCCAGGGAAGCACAGTGTGTGATTACGCCCCGCCCACCGCGTTACACCGAGGGAGGGGCTGCGGGGGATATCGAATACACCCCACATGAATTAATTCATAACCGGAGAATGCAGAGCTCAGAGGTCCAACACATTACAGCAGGTGTTTGAATCAAATATAACACAACTTCTAATGCCACAGAAGTTAATATAGAGCTATTTTAATCTGATACATTCATCTGACATTTCAGCACAGGTCTTATACTTCAATGACTGCATTCCCCCTTAAATTTTGCATTCTTAATATTGGTTTCTTACTGTCTCATTAGAGTAACTATAGATTGATTATAAATACATTTTACATTTATTCCTTTACAAGTAAGTCCTGCATTTAAAATTTACTTCAGTAAAAATACAGTAAAAGTTCTATATTCAGGATTTACTTCAGTATAAATACAGTAAAAGTCCTGTATTTAAAATTTACTTGTGTAAGAAATACAGTAAAAGTCCTGCATTCAAATTTTACTTTAGTAAAAATACAGTAAAAGGTCCCTTTTGGTGTTGTTTCCTTTATATAATTTATGTTATATTATTATTATAGACACATTTTTGAGTAAGTAGAATTAAAAAGTTATAGTTGAGATTAAGATAATTTTAACAAATTTAGATAGATTTGTTAGATTTAATCTCTAAAAGATGTATGACACTTTATACGCAGGTCATATGTTTTGGATATAGTACATTTCCGGGCATTTCTTAAGCTATATATTTATCACTAGTAACCCTAAACTCTTCTCTTTACTATTTCTCCCCGTCATTTACAGACATACTTTTTAATCATTTGATTATCTGTTTACAGTGAACTAAACACCTTGATAATTAGAAACAGATAGCTAAAATAGATAACATGACACCGGCCATATCTCCAGTGAAAGGATAGATGAATTGCCCCACAAAGGTCTGGGGAATGAGTCATGAATGATTTAAAGGCGCAGCAGGTCTACTGTGGCTCAACTGATAAAGAAACCAATTAGTATGGTCAGTGGCCGTGTCATGTGATCTGGGCCTGCTGACACTTTACTGTCCAAGCTCACATTAAGTATTCATCCTCACAATATAAGTCAACTTTTCCACCTGCCATATTAGAAATACTCACAGGGGTTTTCATCTCTTTCTTACTCGTCTGTCATTCATCATCATTCACTCCCCTCTCATGCACATATCGACCTGAAGCCCACGTTACGAGGACGACGGTGAGTCAGCCACCTGTTAATCACTGTGACAAGTGTGCATGTTGACAGGTTGGACGCTCTTGAGACCGAATGATTCTGCCTGCAGGGCAGGGAACAGCCACCTGGCACAGAGGCTGCCTGCAAGGCAAGAGCTCTGTTATTGGAATTTTGAATCTGATCCAGGCTGATTCAGTCATATCATTTCCGTGAGTGCGTGCGTGCATAGCCAGAAAGAATCATTGCATAGCTCAGGGATATATCCACAACAAATCTTTGTGCTATAATAAATCATAATAACCTAATACACTTCCAGTCCATTTCCCTTGGGTACTGATGTATAATATCTGAACTGAGAGATCGGAGACAGAGAGTTAAATGTGACATTTAATTAGGTCTAGATTTGTACTTTAGCATTGATTTGGTTCAAAAAGGGCATTGGCTGTGAGCGCACAGCACTATTTCCTTGTGTAAAACTTCAAAACAGCATTTTAAGACTTCTCTCTCTCTCTTGTTCTGCTTTGATTTATGACAAATCGAGCCAACGCACCCATACAAACGATCTCTGACATGCATGCCGTTGCAATTTTTCATCTAAATGTCACCACATTTGACTTTTAATAAGTGCCATAGAGTTCAAAATCCAATTAACCCACGAGAAGAGAGATGCGGCACAGCGTTTCTGAGTACAAATGTCAGAATTCATGACTATGGGATTATGTAAAATCCACGTGTGCGTCAAGGAGTGAAGCGTTTGCGTGTATTCATAAAATTCACTCTGTTAATCACAAAAATGCTATTGTTCGCGTCCCCCACTGGCAATGTTTGTGTTCTTGATGGACTTCCTGCAGCGCTTCCTGTCTCCATCAGCTGTGACATCAGTCTGACCCCCGTAACACCAGAGATTTCCGGACAGCTGATACATTTAGATGGAGCTTGGGATTGTTTAGGTGGGGCGGAGGATCAGGGTGTTCTTTTGAGGGAGTTCGGGACATTATGGAGGGATTCAGGAATGTGAGGACATCAGAGCGATCCCGTGGGATTTGAGAATGTTTAGGGTGGAAACTGGAACATTCTGTAGGGGATCAGGAATGTTTAAGTTCGGGGCAGCTCAGGAAGTCCTGGTGGGAACTTTCCAGTGTAAGGAGGTTCTTGAATGTTTAATTATGAGGGGTCAAAATATTCTGATAGGGTTCCTGAATGAATTATATGTAATGCTTATAGAGACAAACCCATGAATCATCACCTGAATTTGTAGTTTCCATCAGCTCGATGGATTATTTTACCATCTTTCCGCTCTTTGTTTCGGTTCTAGCAACTCTAATTTCTATAAACAGATATGATTGCAGAATCTGCAGGCAAGGGACCCGTGGAAGTGTTTATACTCTGAGTAGTATTGACCAATCATACTGTGGATTTTGGTTGCAATAGTCTGTGTGGAGAGCAGAAGAGGCCAAACCCATGGGCAGAAATGCAATCTCGGAACCCATCGGCGTTCATCTGACGATGATTTAGCATGTTATTAGCGTTCTTGAAAGTTATCTGCATTCATATGCTGATATCTGTTTATAGAGATCAACCAAAATGTGTCTTTTCTCGTCATTCTCATGTAATACTAGTCATTAGTTGGATTGCAGAGGAAGGATCAGCTGCACAGAAGAAGCCCCGAAACATTGGACGTTGTCCCAGAGGTTCCCAGAGGTGAATCAGCATCAGGCGATAGCCAATGGTTTCTAAGACTGGTTTCGCCCTAACATCTCCTGTCAATCTGATTTCCAGCAGCAAGCAGCTGTTTTTAGTGACAAAGCTATGATAAACCAACCATTTGCTATCTGCCTAGCACCAAACAACAGACACTGTGGAGCATTTAGAAGCTAAAGAGCCACGTAGTTCAGTCAGGAAGTGGTGGAGACTAAAAACAGAGCTCAAAATTGACGATATCTGATAAAAATGTTCACGGCTTGTTACACTGCCAAGTAGCCAAGACAAACAACAAACACAAAAGAAATTACCTTTAAAATTATGTCACAAAACTAATTTCGTAGTTCCTGTTCTAAAAGTACCTGACGTCAGTGCAACTCAAGTAGTCAGGAAAAAATAGAAACACCCGCATGATGAAATGTAATTCAATAATGTAGATGTTTTTGTTGACTTCTATTTTAGTCGTCTGTGTCTTGGCTCAGATGCATTTTGAGGCTATTTTTATATACTTGTTGTTATACTGGACTGCATTATGTTGAAGGTATTTCTAATATTCTGTTCATTTAATTTTCAAATATGGAGGATTAGAATAAAAGCTCCATCTAACAATATTTTTTTCTATAAATTTCTATTAAACATTGCATCACATTTTCTCTAGATGTCTTCAAATTGCATACACCCTATAAGCCAAACATCCAATTTCCAATGATCTATAATAGAAAAAAGCAGCAAATCCTCACAGTTGAGAAGCTAGAACCGTAGCATGTCTTTGCTAATTGCTCTATATATTTGTAACAAGTTTCACAAATTTCACAAAGGGAGAATGTATTACTCAAGCGGCTGGGAAGTGAAGCCACTGCAGAAGTGCCAAAAACTGCAGTTCCTTAAACATCCACTTGAGGCTGGCTGCAGAGGTGAGTCAATCTCCATGTTAAAATGTCCAACAGTTTTGGTCTCTATAGCTAATTTCCCCGTTCATGACAACTGTACTGAGGGTGAATTTTTATAGAACTCACCTGTTCAGATTATATTAAGACTTAAAGTTATGCAGAATTAACAGCAAGGCCATTTGAGTGCCGTTACAGATGGCTTCATTCAGCCATCCCGCCTCAGGTCTGTCCATGATTTTTAGATTAGCCGGGAGGCAGAAGAGGCAGAACTGCCAACATGGCGGCTGCTAGAGCCGCCACACTGAGCTTCTAAACAGCTCTTCAGAAGTCTGTGGGTGACTTTTTGGTGCCACTACTACACTACTACAGTATGTTAATTCACCCCTTGCCACATTCAGTGTTAACGTCTGTTTCTTTCATGCCAGTGACATTCTAATATCAGTTCCCATGCCTCACTAACAGTAAAACAGGCTTCATCCAACATGTGTGAGAAAGAAAGTGACACGGAGAGAGAAAGTGAGAGCTAATTGACAAAGAGCTGTCTTAATCCGGCCCGGTTATTGCTGTATGCCTGAGTCAGACAGGAAGGGCAACTCTCCAGAGCAGACTGTGTGTTCAGACGTCTATCTGCAAGAAGAAACGTCTCTTTGCTTCCTCATTTCCTTTGTTCCTTGTAAGACAGCGCTGCTGCTGCTGCTGCTGCTGCTGCTGAGCCGGAGCTGGACAGACACACTTTTATTGATGTAACACAGACTGTCACATCAACTGATGGTGTGGAGATGAGATTAAACCCAGAGGAGGTCATGTTTAATTAATCTTGCGCTCATTTTCATCCATTACAAAGGCAGCGTGTGAGTGTTGTGACAAGTAAACGATAATAATTCTCCAGGGAAGCGATATTATACAGAGAGAATTACATTAAGATCTCAATATTTCACAGTCTCGGCCCTGTTACATCTTGCTGATATCGCTGACACAGAGAGGCTCTAATGTGTTTATAATTTTGGATTCAGTGTCGACTGTTGTCAGCTGGGGATCTGATTATATCCAGATGAGCGCTGCAGTGTGCATCTGTTGGTATCTTTCATCCCGAGTGCCACGCAGGGTGAAAGACTTCAGAGTCAACATCGCCTCAGTCAGAATCAATTGAACTGGGAGACGCATGCACATCCTTTGGGCTCAGTAATGGGAGCAGTGAGGTTATGGTGTATTTGTGGATTACGTAACCCCCGACAGAAGCCCGATCCAAAAAAGAAAAAATCCTTTTCTTCATCGCTGTGTGCTTACGTATAAACTGTCCTCATATCACACCGTCTGCCTATAAAAACTGTCAACCTTCTGCTCACTTTCTTTATTATTAGGATGCTTTAAGTGCCAGCAATTACATTTTCTTTTCATGATGTGTTCTCGTCTCAAATGATAATTTTGTCGCCTGTCTCTTTCACCTCATGGCTTTTATCTCTCCCATGCTCTTCGCTTCCTTTCTTTCACTTATTGATGCATCTTTATCACGAAGCATTTCATGTTCAAACACTGCAGCCTTCATCCTGAAAACTAAAACTGCATGTATTCTTCTGCACTTCACTGCCAAAAAGGATTTTTTTTTTTTGACAATGAGGGTAGTTTCAACTACATAATTGCTCTTTCCACCTTGTGCTATTAATGCTGATAAGCTCCATTAGGCTCAGCAGAGGACAAGTAATGATCCTTAGCAGCACAAAAAAACAAACATGTTGCGACGACGGAGAGAGGATAGAGGGGGGATAAGGGAGGCGGCTGCTGCTGCTGCTGCTGTGGATACCATTGGGGACAATGGGGACAGTGACTAATCAGTGTGAGAGAAATATATCACATATATCACCAGGCAGAAGTAATCAGCGGAGAAGACTCAGTCTGACATGGTTTTATCAAATACAGTCCAGCGGCAGGGTCAGCCATGGTACCAAGCCTGAAATGAAGACAGCTATTTGTAAATCCACCCGTCACGGTCCTTCCCAAATACTTTGTATCATCTAGTTAGTGTCAAACTTGTGATTTATTAAATCAGGTTGCACCATTAAAACTGCAAAAACTGATTTTGGGGGCATTTTCAGGCAGCAGAAACAAGTTGTACGCCCTTTTAAAGCTGATCTAGCGCACAAACAAATAGTTTTAGCTAATTAATACATCCACTAGTTGCAGAGCAACATTAGCTTTTTGTTTCTGGCTTCAGATATTCACTCTCCTTTTAGCTCTGTCTTTGCCTTCTCTCCTGTCTTTGCTATCTCTACCTCAAAAGCAACTCTATCTTTCCGACAGATTAACAGAAGAAGCGTCACTCCTCCTCTCTTTGCTCCCTCCTCCTCATGCTCCTGGAGCCCTTTTCAGTCTCTATAATAGAGTTTCTCCAGGGAGGGCTAAAGGTTCGCTGCTTTGCAGCCGTGCCTTTTGTCCCAGCCTGGTAGGGGAACTAAATCAATGGGGGTACTTGAATAGGCATACTGGGAATGGAAAAGGGTTAATGGTCTTTAAGGGGCTCTGCCGGTAAATTTCAGTTGAAGCTCTTGCAGAAGATCGATGCAGTGCTGTCAAGGGTAATCATGAGGACACAAATTCACAAACCCTGATGCAGTTTTATCGCTGTGTAAATGACAATGTTACTACAACCTTAAGACATAAATACAGTGTGCTTATATTTGGGAATGAGACAGATGGTCCTCTGAATAGGCAGAACAGAGTCAGCGGTTTGGTGGCCCTGATGTTATAAATCCCCTGTGGTTTGCCCTCCCTTTAAAACTCCTGTGAAACCAAAATACACTCAAAGGAGTGGAACATTATTAGATATGTCAACTACTACTAGACAGGATCACGGAGGTCATTTTCTCTGTATTGTTTGTGGGAATTTGGGGTCTTTAGCAACCTGAGGGGAGTTTACATTCTGCAATTAAAAAGCTACACATGGTGGGCACTTCTTAAAAGTCTCAATAATATTTAATGTGTCTACTTTTAGCCAACAATGCACACGATTGTCTTGACATGTGACGTGAGGATTTAAAGGTGGCACTCCGGTGACTTCGCATTGCGTTCCTGTGAAGCTAAGCAACTGAAGAACAGATTTAAAAAAGCTATATGTAGCAGCTGGAGAAAAATCATGACCTTTAGTTCCTCCTACAGATTAAAACAACACACATATGTAAATCTTCACCTGCGCACAATAAAATCACGACTGTGAATTCGACCTTTTGAGTCACCTGCTTATGTTAAAACAATGATGGCATCATTTTAGAGAGCCTTGCTGTTTTAGCTGCATGTACAAACAATGTCCTTTTTTAAGCAATTGTGTCTTAAACTATAATGTCTCCTAATGTCATACAGGCAGCAGGGAGACAAAAGATTTGAGACTGGTACGATGGCTGAGTGTCGGGGTGTCAAGCGAATGCAAATGTATGAGGAAATGCAATCAAAGGCTGCTCGTGCATCAAGAACAAAGTGACGAGGAAACAGCCGGAAGCTGCTCGCTGATGAAATAGCACCTACATGTAGACATGGCAAGAAATTATTTGACTTTATATGACAGGCCGCAAACTGTGTGGAAATAATGAGTGTCAGCAGGGCTTCGATTTGCTACTTTGTACAATCACTAACCCATGAAATGCTTTTTGTTTGAGATCAAAGGCTGAGAGTCCGACCAGTCCATAGCTATTTTAGATACACTGAGGTCAGTAACCCTCCATTTGTTAAGAATTATTTTCATTTTATTTAATCAATGCTGTTTGCAAGTTGTCTCAACACTGCCAGAAGTAAAATGTATGCTGAATCATTTATTAGGCTGGGTATCAAACCTCAATATGTCATGAATACTGATGGAAAAGTCTTTTTTTACTGATTCTTTAATCAGATAGTTGCTGAAAACAGGAAATGTTTATGACTTTGATTTATTAAGACAAGACTTTTCATTTAACACCGATGCAAACTAAAGGAAAAAAATCTTTCTATCATTCCAGCGTTACAGGACATTTTTCCAAAACATGTAGGAAAAATAAATAAATGAAAATAAGAAGCACATTCAGAAGCGCACAGTGAAAAGAAATGAAGACACGTCGCAGTCACAGGAATTGTTTAGCTGTGAGCAAAAGGTCTGACAGTATGGGGAATGTAGTATAGGCAAACGGCAACCTCCGTTTCTGTAAAGTGAAGTCAATGTGGAAGAGCCAAAAGCTGCAGTTCCTTAAACGTCCACATGAGGCTGGTTCCATAAGTGAGTCAACTTCCTTAACCCTTCATAAATGGAGGGTTACTGACCTCAGTATTTCTAAAGTGAATTGTTAAGTTTGTTGGTTTCACATCAGGATGCCTGTTGCATGTTTTCACTTGTCTGCAGCCTCTGTGCTGCGAGTGTGACTATCAGAATGTGTGTATGCTTTCATAAAGGACAGTGCGGCCTCTCTGATCGAACACCAGAGGCCGTTTGAAATTAATATCTGAGGGGTCACGCTTTCAAAGCGTGCGGAGGTGGAGGAGGAGGGTGGGGCACCAGCCACGCTTTCATGTCACCTCGCTACACGCCCACATCGCTGCCCGCCCTGCGCCGCCAGCTTGTGACATTTCATCCCCTTTGTCTTCCTCTGAGTGGTTTGAGGTCTCTTTGGAGAATGTGTGAGTAAATGTGTGATATGTAGGCGTAGAGTTAAAGGAACTGAAAAAGACAGAGGTGTGACATTTAAGGAGGAGGTCAGAAACAGATAAAGAGCATCAGGTCAACAGACATATATCAAATAGCCCAGCGGACGCTAACATCCATATATTGTTGACTGGCTCCTCTAAGCTGTTTCCCTGTTCTGCTTTATGCTAAGCTAAGCTATCTGGCTTACCTGCCATCTGTCAAGCTATCAAGCTACCTGCTTGCAGTAGCATCACGTTTAAGGGACAGACATGATTAAGTGTGGTATCGATCTTTTCGTCTTACCACCGCCGAAAGAGTGAATAATGTTTCCCAAAATGTTTGTAACTTGTAAAACAATTATCATTCAAAGGCAAACATGCTTTGTCACTTTCTTGCAGCTGTTAAACAGGAAGCTACAGCCACCAGCTGTATGACTGTAAACAGGGAAACAGCTGGTCTGTCATTTTTACAGTTTTTGTGAACAAACAAAATATTGTGTTAATTAGTGAGCTTTAGAGGTGCTGGTAGGCGGATTTATTTTTCGTTCAGACAGAGCTATAGGCAAGCTGTTTCTGGGCTTTGTGCTAAGCTAAGCTGACCAGTTCTTGGCTGTAGCTTAATTTAGTGCACAGATATGACATTTAACTAACTCTCATCTAACTCAGACAGAAACTGAAGAAGTGAATCTCACAAAATATGAGTCATTTGCTGCACTCCAGTATTCTGGCTTTGAGTCTTACTCAGTACAGACTCTAAAAAGAGAATAGCGCCGAATAAACACCTCTCTAAAACAGTTTGAACCTTCACAAAGGTAGGATTCACTGTTGTATCAATGCTAGGAAAATCTAATATACTGACAACTGGAGTGTACATGGAGTCAAGACAGTGTGAAATTAAGAACAGAGGGAGAATCTAACATTTCTTTTTTCTGCTGACTTCGCTGAGAAAAACAGATGACAACAGAGAAAAGACTGAACCTCTGTTTACAGTACAAACCCCGTAGAGCTGCTAGCTAGAGGCTACAGACACAGACAAGGTTATATGCTAATGAGGCTGAGCACACACACACACACAACCCACACGTCTTTGATTTGATGAGGCAAATTATGAATAAATCAAATGTGAACCTAAACACACACACACATTCATAACGTTCATAAATGTGATTAATAAGGGTTTGTTGGTTTTGTCATCATTCATCTGTCTCACAGCAACAGGTGGAAACACTCGTGTGTCTAGTCTTGTATTTCTATCTTCGTGAGGACAACTGTGGTGGAAAGTAATCAAGTATATTAACTCATGTACTCAATTTTTAAAGGTATGATCCACTTCATTTATTTGAAGCTACAAGTCACTTTGCAGGAGAGAATACTGAATATAAAATGTTTCATGAGATTATTAAATATAATGCACTGTGATAAAAGTACAGAGCGTAGAGAGAGGAATTAAAACTCAGCAGCTTATGTGTTAATACATTAGAACCACTGACAGTATAAAGAAAGTATCCGTGGTGTCACCCACGGGTTTCTGGAGAGTCGCTCTGAAGCTCAAAATCTGTGGCTCTGGCTGCCGCCATGTTGGTAGTCCTGCCTCTTTCTCTGCCTAAAAATTGGCAAAGACGTGGATCATCGGGCCGAATGATGCCTGGTTGCTCAAACAAGCCATCTGTAACGACACCTACCTGTCAATCAAAGCGTCCACGCTGTTAATTCTGCATAACTTTAAGCCTTAATATAATCTGAACAGGTGAGTTGTATAAAAATTCACCCTCAGTACAGTTGTTATGAACGGGGAAATTAGCTATAGAGACCAAAACTGTTTTTTGTACCAGGCTGTAAACATGTTTATTTCTGCTGTGAAGTTGGACATTTTAACATGGGGACTTACGGAGACTGACTCGTTCTGTAGCCAGGCTCAAGTGGCCATTTGAGGAACTGCAGTTTTTGGCACTTCTGCATTGGCTTCGCTTCACAGCCACAGAGGTCACCACTTGATGCTGATAGCATTTAGCCTCACAAAGCTGCTAGTGTGACTGCAGACCCCAGGGAAATTACTGATGCACATTATACTTCCTCAGTGCTTTCTATAGCCGCATTTGACACAAATATCCTTCCTCTTTTTTACATTCACACGAAAAGTCAGCACAACTCTGAAAAACTAAAGAACAGGTTGGTATTTATGATTACATTATTGATTATTATTTATTTTGTGATGTAAAATTTTAATTACTGTCAATTTAAAAAATAAATAAAACATATGTATGTAATTGGAAAGACTATCCCACACATAGTGCTTCAATGGAAATATTCCCATTAAAGAAAAGGAAAGGAAAATGTCAACATGGTCATCAGCAGTGTGTCACTGCAAAACAAAATAAAAAAAATAGATATTTCATGCTTGGTCTTGAGTCACTATCTGCCGCCACTGGTTAAGTGTAGTCCCATTATTACTCATATTTTCCTGCCACAGTAATTAATGTCCATTTTACCTTCCAGACATTTTTTTCAGAATGTATTAATGGTGTCTGCAAAAAGCTCTTTCCATTCTTGCTTTCCGGTGTCATTATATTAATTTCTGAGAAGGTTTCAGAAACTACTCGCTGTGTTGAATCACTGGTGGCTGCAATGTGTTCAGTTCGAGCTCAATATGTGAATTAATTAACAAAAATAATTTACATTGACGCAAAGCGAGTCAGTTCAGTTAGGGTTAACTATTAACCAGTGTTTTGGTTATTGTTTGGTCCAGACTGAAACACCTCAACAACTATTGTATGGATGTTCATAATATTCATGGTCCACAGAGGATGAATCCTACAGACTTTAGTGATCTCCTGACTGTTCGTCTAGCTCCACTATGAGGTTGGAAGGTTTGTTTTCAGTGAAATGTTTTGACAACTGTTTGGATTGTTGATTGATTGACATGAAAAACACAGATTCATGTCCTTCTGAGGATGAACTGTAACAACGTTGGTGTTTCTTTTCGCCAACATTTGAGTTAACTGTTGCTTTTTTACACATTCAGCAGTTACGTATGAACGTTATCATTCATTTGGAGTTATGTTGGTGGCTCGGTGGTTCACAGAAAGAAGGTTTCTGGTTCAAACCTCGGCTGATTGAAGTCTCTATAGGTTCATCACTCACATAGTCTTTTGACACATTATTGTTATAAAAATAATATTAATCTATTGATTGACTCACAGGCAACAAGTATTTGTGGTTAACACTGCAGCTCCATCAATTACATCCCCCGGAGACAGACAGCAGACATACACAACCTGAGCACGACCTCATCAACCAGCCGTCCCCCCTGAGCCTCACACACTGATTAGACCCGGCCTACGTGTTTGTCCCTGCATGTATATAATTTCCCGTGATGATAATGACCTTCACTAACGACCAAGTAAATCTGTTCAAGCTACATCCGCAGACCTCCGGGCCTCTAATTCTGCATAATAAACCTGCGTAATATAAGCTGTTATCCTATAGTCGCCCCCCCCCCCCCCCCCATTTCTTATCATGTTAGTTTCAGATGCAGCCACACAATTTATCACCATGGCAACAACAGATGATGCTGACAGCCACTTACTGTGTTCTCCCTCTACACTGGTGACCATACAACGGTGGAAGTACTGAGATCTTTAGAAGCATTCAATTACAAGTAGACGTTCTGCATTCAAATTTCACTTGATATAAATTACTAGCATTAGCAATATCAAAATTAAAAGTACTCATTGGGCAGAATGGCCTTTTTTGGGGGTGTAACAGGTGTAATGTTCACCTTACTCCCCCTTGTTATCATGCTAACTGTTGGTAATTAGAAAGTTCTGGACAAAAAAACCTGTAGGTGGCGCTAAATAAAAAGTTAAGTGATCACCAAAGTTACAATAATTCATCCTGACAGGAACATGAATGTGTGTTTCAAATTTTATGACAATCAATCCGATAGCTGTGAACCTCATAGTGGCGCTAGAGGAAAAGCCAGTAGGATGTATCCTCTGTGGATCATGATTTCATGTCAAATCATTCAAGGTGCTACTTTCTGAGATCAAAGATCTGCCTGTCGGTCTACCGCTGCAGCACTGAAATCATCCTCACATATTGCATCTTGACATAGTACACCAGCTGCACCGCCGCAGAGAGGCGAGCTCTGCAGCGGGTTATCGACTACGCTCGGAGAGTCATCAGGCCCCAGCTGCTACCCCTCGAAGCCATCTACAGCTCCGACCATCTCTGCAGATCGTATGCAGTGACCCAACACACCCCTGCCTCCACCTTTTCACTCTCCTGCCCTCCAGACGGCACCCTCCAGACGGCGCTAACCACACTGCCAGAGTGAGGAACAGTTTCTGCCGCAGAGTAATAAATCTCCTGAACCAATCTGCCTGGACAGCACAGATTTAATACTATAAGATTAGATTATACTTTGATCATATGAATCCTCAGAAAACTGCTTACTGACTGCGCTGCCATTTTAAAGTCACAACTCAACAAACGTACAATGACCTGTGCTCAGTCTCACATCCCAACCCATGCACACGCACACGATATGCACAATGCTTTTTCTTTTCCATCCATATTTATCCTTTCTACTTGATACTTCACATTTAGTTATATAGCTTACAAAAAAGGGAAACAATCAAGCTACAGTGCAACAAGGACATGTTAGTGCAGTAATACTCACATAGAATCAAGGAGGGGGACAGATTTAACATGTCCAGTTGTTGGTAGTGTCGGAGAGGAGGTCCTCTCTGAAGAGCTGGAGGTCTTCAGGAGGTTTTTGATGGTAGAGAGGGAACTGTAGGACGTTCCACCAAAGTTCCAAAAAGTTTGGATTGCCCTGACCGTACGGGTGGCAGAGCCAGGCGTCGTTCATTGGAGGAGGTAACATATGCCCGTATGAGGACATTCAAGTAGGTGGGAGCAGAACCGGAGACTACTTTGTAGACACGGATTAGAGATTTGAATTCAATGTGGGCTGCTACAGGTGGCCAGTGGAGCTTGATGAGCAGCGGGGTAACGTGAACCTTTTGGGTCGATTGAAGACCGGGTGTGCCGCCGTGTTCTGGATCATCTGAAGGGGGTGTTTCAGATGAGCCTGTATCAGGAGCTGGGCAGCATGCTGAGTCAGGTAAGGCCTGATTTTACTTGACGATGACTGATTTAAAGTGCAAAGCTGAGACAACTTTATCAGAGAAGTTTAGTCGGTCATCGATAATGACTGCTCGATAGTTTCTCGCTACCCTATTTGATATTTCCTTTCAGCTGCACACTGAAACTTGTACGTATGCAATCTGGACTAAAGCAACACATATTATCATCCCTAGAGCCACAAAAAAATCCAATAAAATCAGCTCTGCTCTTTGGTTTGCAACATTGCCACAATGGTCTAATAAAACAAGAGATGTTGACGGAGGAGCTACCACATCATAAACAGCATGAGAACATTACTGGCTGCTGCTAATTTTATATCCTCTCATCATATAAGCCACCTCTGTTTTAGTCCTGTCCTACGCTAACCCCCCTGTAGTCGTGCAAAAATATCCTCACATGGCATCATCGTATTCCACTCAGTGAGAGAGAGAATTGTGCTGTTGACACATTACACTGTCTTGTCCTCTGAGATCTGTTTTGGGAAAAACACACACAGCTTAATGAGAGAGAACAAGGGTGGGGGGAATAAAAGCACAGCATCCACCAAGGTCTTGAATGCTGTGTGTGTGTGTGAGAGACACTGTGATGGTTACCATGGTAAAAGGGATGGAGGTGACCACAGTTAACAGTTGAAGGGCATCTACATTTCTATCTTTGGAGGTACAGTGCACGCAGAGGATTTAACAACAGCGGAAGCTGTGAAAACACCAATATGACTGATTATAGACTTGTTGCAGAACTTTTCAGCAGAGATGAGACCTCGAGGTGGGTGAAAACACACTGCGGAGCTGTAATCAAACTGCTTCTTTGGTGCCTGCTTCTTCTTCCTTCTACTATTTCCTTGTCTGTGGAGTGACGAGGGCTGTCGGTTTTGACAGGAAGAGCCACATTATACTGGACGGGGTTACATAACCTTATTTTTATAGCATTTTGCTGCACATATACTGGCAGACTGAGGCACGTAATGTATGCACACACACAAAACACACACAATAAAGGCAGCACCAAACCGCAGCGACCGCAGAGACGCTTCTCTTTTAGTCACAAGAGCGCAGACATTTGGATAGAGCGGCTGGGATTGTGATGGACAGATAAAGACAGCAGGGACATAAACATGACCTCCTGCTCGAGCACTCGGAGGCAGAACAGAGGAACTTCTTTTTACCGAGAGCGAGCAAGTGAGAAAAAGGAAAATGAAAACAAGCTCAGAGGTGTTCATGATTTATGGCGCGCTGTACACATTCCTTAGATATTACCCAAGGCGTAAAGGCCAATCACGTGCTGCAGACGTTTGCGGGGAATGAGATGTGGTGAAACTCGTCTGACCTCACCTTAAACTGCCATAAAAACAACTTCCTCGATTAGCTCCAGTCGCAAAACACATTTATTAACCACAAAATCACAAAAGATCGACCTCTTTCTTTACAAAGCTATTATCTGAACAGAGTGAGCTGCAACTTGCGAACTTTAGACAGCTTCCATAAAACATTCCAGTCTTAAATTAACTTTTTCTGACTCACATATAGAGCTCCTCATGTGATTGAGTGCAATAAAGCGCTGCTGATCACGCTTGAATCTGCGCTCGTGCAGGAGGAGAAGTGATTCCCTCGTCTATCACATCAAACACACAGAAATATGCAAAACCAGGTGAAGGATTCAGAGTGGTAACAAACGCAAACGCTACCTCTGTCACATAGATGAGCGGTGTAGCACTGTAGTTCTTCCTCATGCCTCCTCGTCCTCACAGCCTGAGGTCAAAGTGCATGCTACAGGAGCTTCAGAAGATCCCTGCACATCAGAGAGCTCTGTCTGCCTCTTTGAAGTTTAAGGACTACCCTCTGAGGGAGGAGGAGGAGGAGTGTGTGTCTGTCTGTCTGTACTCGTATGTGTGTGCAACGCTCTTATTGTGAAATCTTTTGCTGCCTGTGCTAGCAGGCTCAAACCTCCACACACTCAAATCCCAACCTGCACTGCGCTGCCTCGTACTTTTCTCAAAAAGACCACCTTAAAAGGCACACATTTTTTGATCCCTAACGGCCGCCCTCCTCCGCTGGCCCGGGCGCACTTCACCACGGTAACGACAACCTCGGCTGCCAATCAGGAGGAAGCAGCCAGAGGGATGGAGAGCCGGTGACGGACACTGAGAGAAGGGGAGGAGGAGAAGGAGAAGGAGGAGGAGGGAGGATTTAAGGGAATGAATGAGTGTGGGAACGTTGAGTTAGTGCAGGAATCTCCTGCCAGACTCGCTCCCCGAGGGGTGAACGCACTCCACGGGACGGACACTGTGACAGCAGTCCTAATCTGCAGAGGCAGATAACAGCCTGTGTGCGTGTGCATGTGTGTGTGTGCATGTGTGTGTGCATGTGTGTATGTGTGACCAAGGCTGGATGCTGCACCCACTCTTGCTCAAAGGCATTTTTTACAAGTTGGAGCAGGGTCAACACACTGCAGTACTGAAGTACAAATGTGAGAAACTTTCTTAGTTTCTACTTCCAGACTTCCTACTTTCAGAGGGAAATATTGAAATTTTTGCTCCTCTACATTTATTTGACAGCTTTGTGTACTTCACAAATTAAGATTTTTTTAAGGGATTATAAAATATAATGCTTTGCCACTTTTCCTTCTAACTATTCTAATAATCTAAATTTATGTTTTAATAATTTTGAGATTTGGACAAACAATGTGAATGTGCAACTATTTCCTGAAAACAGAGAGAGTGTGGTGGCTCCCAGCTAATGTAAAATCAGTAAAGATGTCGTTCATCGGCAGACGTCAAACCTCAAACAAGCCATCTGTAACAGGACCAAGTGGTCACGCTGTTAATTCTGCATAACTTTAAGTCTTAATATAATTTGAACAGGTGAGTTGTATAAAAATTCACCCTCAGTACAGTTGTCATGAACGGGGAAATTAGCTATAGAGACCAAAACTGTTTTTTGTACCGGGCTGTAAACATGTTTATTTCTGCTGTGAAGTTGGACATTTTAACATGGGGACTTATGGAGACTGACTCACTTCTGGAGCCAGCCTCAAGTGGACGTTTGAGGAACTGCAGTTTTTGACACTTATGCATTGATTTTACTTCACAGAAACTGAGGTTGCCGCTTGGTTTCTACCCAGAAATTGTGATTATACTTTTACTTGTAATGGAGTATTTTTACAGTCTGGTACTGTAACTAAGTAAATGATATACATACTTCCTCCTCCACTGCATACAAAATAATGAACAGGGGTTATTTTAATCAATATTTTACCTTTATCAAGAATTCCACCATGTTTATCCTGCTGACAGGTGTTTGTATGAATTAGATCTCGTGCTGACTCTGCAAATCTGTAATTTAATTCATGTGAATGTCACTTGTCTCAATCAGGACAGGATCTGTTACACGACCTCCAGTAAGCGTTGACATTTATTTTAAGCTCTGAGGTTTAAAACAAAAACATCTTATTCCAAGTTTGAGTCTCTTGGCTTGCATGACGGTAGATTCTCAACTTTATCTTACAACTAAAATTCAAGGTTTAGACGAGGTTTCAACCTGTCACACTCCACTGATAACAACACTGTCAACCCTGAACTAAGAGATGACGGCTTAAAGCAATTATATGGCTCTTATATGTGTTTATGTTTTCCAGGAGACATTTGACATGCCTCCGCAGGAAAAACTCAGGTGTAAATATTAAAATTCACATTGGCTGAACTTCATTTAGTTGTTTTAGTTTCAAGCTCCTGGTGTTGTGCATGTTGGCTCATTGTCACACTGTCACGGCTCACTGGGACACTCAGTACACCTGCTGCTGTGACAAGTCAAAATGTCTACTGTAAAAATAAATATACAGTGTGGCGTGAGATACAGAAAATCAGACTGTGGCTACACAGACAATATGAAATAGTAAGGTAAACACAGGTGTTAGCAACGATAGTAATTAAGCAAACAACTTTTTATTTCACAGAGTAATCGGCTTTATCGATGCCGGCGCTCGCTCATTGTGAGTCAGACTCAGATTTAGAAGCTGGTAGAGTATCAGAGTTTAGTCCATGAATCCACCTGGATAGTCTCAGTTTCAGTGACACTTCCGGCTGACTGTGGAGAAGTTTGACCAGTCTGAGGGTCTGATTTCCTAAAGCTGTATCCGGCTGTGTTTTTGGCGGACACCACCGCAGCCAAAATGCATTACCCACCACTCAAATGAATGGAAAAACCTGCGTTGTGTATTCTCTTAGTATCATTGGAAACACATACTACGACCCTACTATTTCATGTCAAAATGTCTGCTGTGAAAAAGGTCTATTACTTCATTTTTATGCAGATATTTTCAGTGTTGGTGATGATGGTGAGGAAAGAAGAAGAAGAAAGTATTTGTCTTATCCTTTAATTTAATAATTCATCAAACAAAACATCTATAAATATTTTTTTTAATTATAATTACATGTTGATTACTGCCTAGTTTACACTTGGCACTTGGGAGATATTGACCTTTTTCACAGCAGACATTTGGACTTGTTAGCAGCAAACACACAGCTGTTACTAACAATGTTAATTACCAGCACTGCAACATCCAGCCTTTATTATCATAATTAGTTGCACCTGTGAGAACGCGTCCAAACGTCTGCCACGAAAAGAGATTATTTCCTGATAAAAATCTTCCATTACAGGGAGGGGAAGAATTTGTCCTGCAGAATTGGATAGTTTGTACGAGCAGAGAATTTAAAAAAAAAAAAGAATAGAATAGAGCGCCATCTACAGTAAAAACAAGGAAGGAGACGTCGCTGGTCACACTGATGGTGATGGACACGCGCTACATAAGATTAAAATCAAATCTTTGGTCCAGACTGAAATATCTCAAATCTCTTTGCATACATACAAGTTTCAGTGTGCAGCTGAAAGGAAATATCGAGTAGGGTAGTGAGAAACTTAGGAGTCGTTATCGGTGACCGACTAAACTGATCACAGTGTCTCACCTTCGCACTTTACATCATGAGTAAAATAAGGCCTTACCTGACTCAACATGCTACCCAGCTCCTGATACAGGCTGTGGTCATCTCTTGACTTGATTACAGTAACACCCTCCTGACAGGCCTCCGAGCCTGCACAGTGAAACCCTTTCAGATGATCTAGAACGCGGAGGCTCGCCTGGTCTGCACCCCCTCATTCAGACATGTGTTACCTCCACCAATGAACGACACCTGGCTCTGCCACCCGTACGCTCAGGACAATCCAAACTTTTCTCGTCTGTTGTTCCCCGTTGGTGGAACGTCCTACCAGATCTCTACCTTCAAAGACCTCCTGAAGACCTCGAGCTCTTCAGAGAGGACCTCCTCTCCAACTCAACCAACAACCAGACATGCTAAATCTACCCCTCTCTACAACCTTGATTCTATGCGAGTATTTCTGCACTGACATGTCTTTGTTGCACTGTACCTTGATTGTTTCCTTTTTTATAAGCCGCTAAATGTCTAAATGTAAATGTAAGATTGAGACAAAAGTCCAAAAATCTTTCTTCCCTCTTGTGTGCAGAACTGGGACGTTGGTATTTTTACAGCAAAACACTCAGAGGAGGCCTAAAAAAAACATAAAAGACCCAAGGCACCGACTGTGACCCATTAAACACAGCTAACATTTGGAGAGTTTAGAGGTATAAAACAGGAAATACTCACTCTGGATCTCACACTCTGCTCCCCCTGGTAGAGTCAAATCCACACAGGAGAGAGGAGACAGTGATGTTAAAAAGAGGGGACAGAGAATCGAAGGAGGAAGAGGAGATCTGACAGTTGGCAAGAGGGAAGATGGAGGAGGAAAGAGGGCCAGACGTGGAGGGAGAGTCTTGACATCACAAGATGTCCCTCTTTTATTGTCTTTCTGGTGCCAGGCTGGCATCACTCGCAGCATACTGCTGCATCAGCAATTATAAAGGCTGAGAGAGATTATCTGCTCTGCTCGCAGAGGATGAATCAGACAGTAGCCACCAGCTAATGTCAGATACAGCAGCAGCACACAACTCGGTGAATACAAATGTAAAATGTGGATTATTGTGACTGTAAAAGCACTTCCAGGTTATTATTCTTGATTGATTTCAAAGATTTGGATGAATCTGAGTCTCCTCCTGAGGATTGTTGTGCACTGAAATGCTGACTCGAGAGGATGCCAAAAGCCTTTTTCATTCTCTCTCTCTCTCTCTCTCTCTGGCTGATGAGCCGAGGAGACAGAGCTGACTCACAGACGTATAAATCAATAGGAACGACGCCCCCTCATGGCGGTTGAACGCTCTCACAGATGTGGTGTGTGGTGTCGCTGAAGCTTACAGTGAGCTGACTCTCTTCTTTGTCTCCATCCTCGTCCGGATCGTCCCCTCGAGGGAAAAGTGATGAAACCGTGAACCTCCTCATTTAGCAGCTCCAGATCTCTGAAACCATGAGAGATAATTAAAGATCTGATGATTAAAAACGACTCTTTCGAGTTACATTTCAACGAAAAATAGACATTTGGCTGTTGAGCAGTGGTGGAAAACATGCTCGGATCTTTTGCTGCATGATGGTAGTGTGAGATGTTTGATGCTAATCCATCCTGCCAGACTACATCGAAAAATATCAGGATTTAGGCAGCAATCTAAACTTCATATCGCTTTCTGGAGTAAAAGTAGCAACACTACTATTAGAAGGAAAAATCCTGCATTCAAAATACTTTCTAAAATTTGTACAAAATACATGCTTGTACATGCATCAAACTTTATTGTTGTACTGAATATCAAGTTAATCAGATGCTACAACATCACCACATGAAATGTGCCACCGCTTTTATGCAACAGCTCTTCAAGAGACATTTATTGGTTAACAGCAATAAGTGGCAACAGATTATGTCGACGTCCTTTATCCTTTATGTTTCAGAGCGGGGGTCTTCAACCAGGGGTCCGCAGAGTTACTGCAGGGGGTCCCCCAATTTTTGTCATAATAATTGACAATTTTCTCCAAAATAATGGTGAATGTGAGGCTGCAGATCATTGAAGAAACAGTAGAGGCACTTGCACTTTGTCCAAAGACGCACAGCTCTTGGCATTTAATAACCAACAATAATTATGCAACTTTTTTATCAATCATAAACACATACAGGCTAATAATAACCCAGTATATAAATAGGATAATAAGGTGAAATTTTGTGTGTGTGTTTTAAACTACTTGTAGAAGAAGATGACTGTTAATGTAACATGTAACAATCAACCGTTACATTACATGTAACCGGTTGTTACATGTAATGTAACGGTTGATTGAACACCTGTTGAATAACTGTTGTTTAATTATTACCATATTATACTTATAACTGTTTGTATATAACTTTACTGCTGGATAAGATTAATCCCTATTAATCCAAAATATAACATGAAAATAATAAAGTACAAGAAGAACCTCAAGATTGAACATAAATTGCTAGCTAATGATACAGTAGCTAATGCTACTTATTTAGCTTGCTTACATGACGCAGCATCATTCAAATTTGTATATTTTATGGACATAAACCCACATTTCAATAACTTAATAACTATTTAAACACAGTTAAAACAAATAAACACATAGTCAGCCACATTTAAATAATATTTAAAGCCAACAGCCACGCTAACGGCTCTGTGAGGCTAGGCGCTTTGAGCTAACGTGGCTAAATTCTAACGTTAGCATTGGTAGGCTAACGAGTTAGCACCATTAGCGTGCTAAGACTAACGTTTGCTACTAACAAACTAGCACTAAACAAGAATATCATGAATAAAAATAAAATAATAAATTGAAGTACTGGTTTAATTTATTTTAATTAACACCTTTGACCTGTTGGTGGTGCTAAATGATAAGCCTGAAAACGGGGGAATCCATTTATTAATCCATTTAATAATCCATTTATAACTGTGCTAACGTTAGCACAGATATTTCAGCTGGGACTCTTAACTGCTTTTTCTACCATTACCCACATTACTATATTAAAGATCCTGTCCAGACATGTTGAAGTCATTTAAAAAGATTAACTTCCTCATTCAAAATGTGTTTTAAATATTATTTTATGACATAATTATTAGCTACAGGCAGCTGAAACTAAACAGTCCTGCAACAAGTCGTTTATTCATGAAGGTTACACCCTGTTTTAGAGGACAAAATATTAGTTACACATGTCAGTATGATGCAACGTGATTCAACAGCACCACAAACTACATCCACCAACATGAGCATGAAGTTGCATCCTCCATGGATTTATTGCAGGACTGTTTAAAGTGAAAAAAATGCTCAAACATCCACCTTAAAATGTTCAAAAAAAGTGTTACAGACCTGTCCTGGTCCCGGCTGCAGTTTCACAGAGACTCTTAACCCTGAATCATGAGTGTGCACTGACTGTTTGTCCAGTCACTTTGAGCTCTGGAGAATCTCTGCACACCTCAGTGTGAAATGCTGCAGGCTGCAACTTTCCCCTCAGCTCAGCATAATCCTGCAGTGATTAACGTACAACAGAGACACAGTAAGCTCGCTGTGACACTGAACGCTGGGCTCAGGCTCTGCTGCTGTGCGTTCACGCACAGATGTACCCTCTTTGAGAACATATCTTTGTGTATTTGTCGTCTATGTATGGATGTCACTGTTTTAAATGATATCCAGGTTGATGAGAATGCAGTTTGAAGAAGCATTGTGTTGCTGATACTTCACCAGGCGACAGCATAAAACTAGACTGACTGACCAGTGGTGGATTCAATGCGGCTGCAGAAATTAACCAGACATCAGGTTGTAAATATGTAAAATGTCAGATATAATCTCACCCTGTAGGGAACACTGTACACGTTTCATATAAGGACTGTGACTCCCATCATAAATGTCTGTATAGAGATTTTATTCAGGACATGTTGGATACAGAGGCAGGAAACCATAATTTACAATGAAACGCACTCAGAGTTCACTGAGCTCCGGCTTTGGGTGGAACCCACTCGTGGATCTTCTTGCGGGTGGTCGGGTAGGGCACGTACTGCTGCGAGCTGCCGCTCACGTTGAACTGGTGGACCTCAGCCAGGAACTTCCTGGGCTCCGGTGGGTGTGTGGTGGGGGGGTCGTCTGTCATACAGTGCAGCCAGCGGTGCCTGAAGAGTGACAGAGAAGCAGGTGGAAGGCTTAAATAAGAGAGGATTTATCTGTAGTCACATGTCACAGTTTTAGCCCAAAGCAGTCGTACCATTCAGCTGGGACCATGCTGCCGTCCACCTCCCACAGGGTCTTCTTCCCGTTCATCTCTGTGGTGTAGATCACCCAGCGGTGACGTCCTGAACACAGTCATGACACAGACAGAGTAGGTACAGAGTATTTGTCTGCTGCTATAAAATCTTTGCAAAAAAAAAAAAACCCTCCTGGAAACATTTTAGTGTTTTAGTATTTTGGGTGCAAATTTCCAGCACGTGACTTGAACTCACCAAAGAAGTAGTTCTTTTTGTCCTCATAATATTTGTTCCCATATTTATCCACGCCGATCAGGGCTCCTGTCTTCACATCGTTCACCCTGCAAATGAAACGCGAGGACATGTAGTTTATACAGTACAGTGCTGTCAGTGAATCAAGATGATGAGTAATATTTAACTCAACATTGTTTTTGTTGTTCAATGAAAGAATTGACTGTTCAATAAAATAATTAACACTTGATAAAAGTTCTACTTACATATAACTCTGTTGAAATGTTTTTTAATTTTATTATTTTGCATGGATGTCTGTTTATGACAAAACAAAATGTTTATATTTATGTTTGGATATGATACAGTTTGTTTAAATTACTCCCAATTTCCAGTTAATTCCCATAAATTTCCATAATTCCCCATGGAGTTTCCAATTTGGAATATTTCCAAAATTCCCTAGCTTAACCTCCCCCTAATTTACAGGAAATTTACCGGATATTTTCCACCCCTTTGCAAACCTAGATATGATACATTTAAATTACCCCCAATTTCCAGTTAATTCCCATAAAGTTTCCGATTTGGAATAAATCCAAATATTAGCCTCTCAAAGTGCCACCATCATGACTGACGATAAAATACAGCAGCGTATTACGACCCTGTTCAGACAGTTTACACAGGACGGAGGTTTTTTTTTTTTTTTTTAAAGATTATTGTTTTGGCCTTTTCAAGCTTTATTCTGATAGAGACAGCTGAAGAGTGACAGGAAATGTAGGGAGAGAGAGAGATGGGGAATGACATGCGGGAAAGAGCCACAGGCCGGACTCGAACCCTGGGCTCCCGCAGCAAGGACTGAGCCTTTGTACATCTACCAACGGAGCTAAACACCGCCCCAGGAGGCAGGTTTGTTCCTAAAAATATTATTTATTGTTAACTGTTGATGAATCCTGATCAGCTGTTAAAGCTAATTTGGAGGGAAAGTGGTACTCCTGCTCTGCACCAATGACTGTATGAAGAACGGACAGAGCCTGAGTGATGTCACCTGCCGTCATGTTGGATGTACTGCTTCTTCTAAATATCGGTAAAGACATGGATAATCGGAGGACCTGAGGCGGGGTGAATGACGCCTGGGAGCCCTAATAAGCCTCCTGTAACATCACCTACCTGTCAATCAAAGCGTCCACGCTGTTAATTCTGCATAACTTTAAGCCTTAATATAATTTGAACAGGTGAGTTGTATAAAAATTCACCCTCAGTACAGTTGTCATGAACGGGGAAATTAGCTATAGAGACCAAAACTGTTTTTTGTACCAGGCTGTAAACATGTTTATTTCTGCTGTGAAGTTGGACGTTTTAACATGGGGACTTATGGAGACTGACTCACTTCTGGAGCCAGCCTCAAGTGGACGTTTGAGGAAATTGCTCCCTGTAAGTTTCTTTTTGGATAAAGCGTCAGCTAAATGACTAAAATGTAAAAGTGTCTGTTTTGGTTTGAGCTGTTCTTAGTTTGTGCTGCTGTCTGTCTGTCTTGGCCAGGACTCCCTTAATAAATGTTTTTAATCTCAATGGGACCTTTCCTGGTTAAATAAAGGTTTAATAATAACAATAAAAAATATATATATGATAAACTTTATTTTGAAATTAATGGATCTGCATGAGAAGTACTTGTTTTAAATGGATTTGAAGTATTTCTGCACTCTGGTATTACTCATTTTACTTCAGTAAATGATCTGAGTGCTTCTTAATATTCACTTTGAGTTTTTATAAATAGAGTTTGGTGTAATATTTCACACACACAGAAGCAAAACAAACGTATCGATCAGCTGTTGTCCAGGTCTGACATTGTTTACCGTGTGTTGGAGCTCCACACTGACTGTTAGCTGTCAACATGCTAACTTAGCTCTGATTATTAAACTCCGCTTGTCTGACCTTCACGAAGCTCTGTCAGTCACCAGCAAGAGATTCACTAGATCTAATAAACACTGACTGATTAGACTGACCTGAACAACTGGAGGAGAAACCCTCGGACTCCTCCGTGACCTCCTATCTGTCCCAGAGCCCTCCGGACGAGGTTCATGTACTCCGCCATCTTGAGACGGAAGAATTACCGAGACGCACCGTGTCGAATTTGCTTAGGAACCTTCCTCACTGAGTGAAATGACCCGGAAGTATTTCCGTAGCCGCCATGGTAAGAGCTGTTCTAACTGTTAAGGAAAGGAGCTTCAATGCTTCCTTTGTTATCTCCTTTAGCATAGGATACACCGGAGCATCCTTAAGGAAAGGAAAGGAGGCAATACCGTCCCGCAATTTAACCTCGATATTGAGTATTCTTGTGTTTTTTTGTGGATGTGAGGAAGAAACTATTTGCCATCTGTCTTAACACTGTATGTATACTAGAATATGTGCAAAATTATATTAACAGGAAAACTGGACAAGCAGTCCAATTAAAAGACAAAGATATCTTTATTTGTTTAGAAGAGAAACAGAAAGAAAAAGTTTTTTTTTTGTTTTTTTTTTTTTGTACAGTTACTTCTTTTTCTAGGAAAATTTCACATACACAAGAAAAAAAAATGGGCTGACTCCAAACCTAGCTTTGACCACTTTCTAAATGAACTGAAACAATATTGCACGGCTATTAATGGACTTAAGAGCAAGAAGGCTCTGAAAACAGACTGTTTTGGACAAATATCATAAGGATTGGTGATCGCCTGGACGACTTATCTTTTTCTCTTACTTCTTTATCTGGTATTTATTTTGTTACTGTTTTTGTTGTTGTTGTTGTTCGTTTGTCCTTTTGTTTGTCTTGTTGGTGTTTTGTTTTAGTTTTTTTTTTCTTCTTCTCGAATCCCCTGGCTGTGAAATATTAATATAATAAATTGTACAGTGTAATAATGATAATAATAAAAAAAAAAAAAATAAACAGTGTGACGCAGCCTGCAGCAGAGAGAGCGTGTGAATATGAACATACGTGTTAGTGTGTTGTGTTGTTGACTGTGGAGCTGCGTTCACACACAGAGTAAAAACTGTTTGTAACTGTGACATCCAGCGTCCTGCAGGTCATCATGAAGTTACCGCTGCTGATTAATCACATATCTTTATCTTTATATGTTTCTATATGAGTGGACAGGAGGGTGAGCGACCATACCAGCGTAACAAACACTTCATCTGACTTCTGTGACAGGTGGACAATATTCATTTATTATTTGAATTCTGACGTTGATAATGAAGTCACATTTTTCACCGGGTTGTCCACGTTTATATTTCCTGCATTAAAAACACAGTAAGAACATACGGGGAGTATCTAGTAAGTATCTCAGATGCGCGTTTTGTAGTCCGTCTTCTGGACTTTGTAGTTTTACCACAGATCACGTCAATAACATTCGCCGTCGCATGATGAGGTAGTAAGTGTAAGTTTTTGTTTGTTTGTTTTCTTTCCTTTATTGAGAAAGTACAACAGTAACAAAGTGGCATTGTTTTCATAATACATAATCCAGAACTATAGAGAGAATGACAAGGGAACATAAAACTGACAGTAATGCAACATATCTCAAAATGCTTCAACACAAAGTGTAAGAGCAGATTGAATAAAATAAATAATAAAAAGGACACAATGAAAGGAAAACGAAAAGAAAATATATAAATAGGTAATTAAACTAGTACAAAAGAAAATAAACAACTTTCATAAGGAGGAATTCTGATTGATTTCATCTATGCAATTCAGTAGGGAAATTTTTTAAGATATAGTCTAAGTGTAAGTGCAGTCGTCTTCTCCTAACTCCTTATGAACTCTCCTTCACATCTTTCCTTGACCTCGTGACATTTTCTATCAAGGTCAAGGAAAAGTGGTTAGGAAAGGACTTAGGAGCTAATTTTTTTGACTATTCGACCGTACCCCAGGTCTAACCGTGTGTATATCTATGGGTAAAACTACAAAGTCCTAGAGATGGACTACAAAACGATATATTATACATATTAGCAAGTTATGGCAAAGATATCTGGTTGAAGATATGAGATATGATCTGGTTGTGAATGACTGAACGGTGCGCCGATTTTTTTTGATGCTGCCGCAAGGAATTGTGGGACGGTACTACCTCCTTTCCTTTCCTAAAGGATGGTCCGGTGTATCCTATGCTAAAGGAGATAACAAAGGAAGAAAAAATTCAAAATTGCGGCAAGCACAAGGGAAAGTTCGGCCCGCCACATTTTGAATTTTTCCTGTGGTGTGTTGTACTCTTCTGACACCACTATGTGGTAGTGTAAGGGTCCACATACGTGGCCATAAGGCCCCAGGTAAGCAGAATTAACTACTATGGTAATATGACCCGAAATGTGATGTCCACGCATGCGTACACTCATTTCACATGAAGCTAATCAAACAATCATACCTGAGCATCACCTGCTTTTCAGACCTGGTGTACTGAGGAAGATCTGGCTATTGATTATAAAACAATACCAAAAATAGAGCGAAACCAGGCTCCAGAGTCTGTTTTATGCAATCATGGCAAAAAAAGAAAAGTTAAGAACTTCAGGTAGCATGCATATTTTTTTTATTCGTAGGCTATGTTCACCTTTCTGAAGTTATAGTTATAGACCCTACAAGAAGACCTATTTGTAAAGCAGTCGTCACAGAGACAGTCTTCACTAACCACTGCTTGCAAAAAAAAAACACTACAAAAACTCTGTCAGTGATGACCTGTTCAGATTCAAACACCAGACACATATCAGCAAACAGTGATGACAATAACGCTCTGGAGTGCAGCTTATTTTTATTTTTATTAATATTTTTTATCATAAAGTAAAAGTTCATTTTACATTTTATTTTAAATATTTAACAGGACATTACATTACAGTACTTTTTATTAATGCATTTAGTTATTTTGACATATTTTTTAACTGTCTTATAATCTTTTATTACACTATGTCAGTTCTCTGAGATCCATAGTCATCTTCAAATGAATTGTTTTGTTTGTCTGAACAACAGTGTAGAATCCCCGAAAACATTGAATTTGGAAAAAAAAGAAAGAAAAAAAAAAATGCAAAAATTCTCACACTTTGTGAAGCAGATAACATGTGGGAGATCTTTAACAATCTGTCCTGTTTGCACCAGATTAATTTCATGAAACCTTGCCAGGTTTTTATAGTAATTATTTTCTAAAAGCAAGAAACCTGCAAGGCCATAAATTAAAGTGCTGGAATGGTTTCACTAGGCAGACATAGCGACCATAGCAACAGTAACTAAGGGCGACGGGGGCGGGGCATGCTAGACAGTGGGCGGGGCGGGGGGCGGGGCCTTCCACTTCAAAGGCACAAAGTTTGGCTCAGATCAGAAAGTTTACAGATAAAAGGGGTGAAGCTTCTTCATTTCGCTTAAGACGTTTGAAAGACAGACAGACTTTTGAACAGGTGATTCAGCATTGTGTGTGAGAGAGACAGAGGACAGTACACCATGTCTTGGACTAATACAATTCTGACACCCGTAGGCTGGACCGTGGACGTGATTTCCAGTATTTCGGGCTATACTGAAAGGGAGAGGCTTCGCAGACAGGTTAAGGAGATACAGACTGAGCTCCAGACAGTAAACGCTGATCTAACACGGGTCTCCGAAACCCTGGACGCTAAGCAAGCCGAAAACAACACGCTCTGGGACCAGGTTCAGTCTGTGACAAAGGAGCTCTATAAAGATAAGAGGTATAGGGAGCTACAGGTTAAGGAGCTACAGACTGAGCTCCAAAGAGTAAACTCTGATCTAACTCGGGTCTCCAAAACCCTGGACTCTAAGCAAGCCGAAAACAACACACTCTTGCGCCAGGTTGAGTCTGTGACAAAGGAGCTCTATGAAGAACAGCGATATAGGGAGCTACAGGTTAAGGAGCTACAGACTGAGCTCCAAAGAGTAAACTCTGATCTAACACGGGTCTCCCAAACCCAAAACAACACGCTCTGGGACCAGATTAAGTCTGGGACAATGGAGCTCTATGAACAAAAGGAACTTGGGAAGCTACAGCAAAATATCTACGTCACTGAAGTAGTCAAGGGTATAGATCTAAACGCAAAACTAGAGAAAATGGAAAATATACTAAAGAAGAAGGATGAGGATGCCAAGAAAGAGATTAAGCTGATACAAAGTGAATACAATCATCTTCTCGAGGCTTCGGAGGTGCTTAATGAAGGGTACACAGAACTAGAAGAAACAATTAAAAGGATGAAACATGAGCAGGATCAATACCGTGAGAAAATGGAGAACTTTAAAAAACAGGCCGCTGAGACGGAGGAGTCACTGAGCAGGAAGTTGGCGGAACTGACAACCCAACTTGGTGAACAAACTGAACGAAACAATGAGCTTGTTGCTTTGGTCAAGATGAAGGAAGAACAAATAAAGGACCTCCTGGCAAAAAGTGTCCCTGACCCTGAAAAAGTAGGAGAGGAGTACCTTTCTGTTTCACGGGACTTGGAAACAGTGGTAGGACAGTCCACATCTGTTTCACCAAGCCCAGTCAAAGAAGCAGAAGAGCACCCTTCTGCTTCACAGGACTTGCAAATAGTGGAAGGACAGTCCACATCTGTTTCACCAAGCCCAGTCAAAGAAGCAGAAGAGCACCCTTCTGCTTCACAGGACTTCGAAATAATGGAAGGACAGTCCACATCTGTTTTAAAGGACACAGAAATTGTGGAGAGATGGTCCCCATGCATTCTACACAGACCAGACTTTGAGACAGAGGAGCTCCCAAGTGTTTCAGACTCAGGACAGAGCACTGAGGCTACTGCCAGCGCAGAGCAGGCTACAGAGAGAAGAAAGCCGCTCTGGAAAAGGGTTCGTCATTTTTTGGGTTTGAGAAAAAAAAATAAGGAAAGACGTCAGGAGTCAACACCAGCCACCACCACTGGAACCAACACTGACACAACGCTGACGCAACAGTAAGTGGACTTATATACGTATCCCATTTTGTCTATCCCATGTGGGTTTCCTCCGAGTGCTTCGGTTTTTCCCACAAATCTGAAAAAAAAAACAAAAAAAACTTAGACACCTGAAATATCTCATGTTAAAATAATGCTAATATATGAAATGTCCATCCCACGTGGGTTACCTCCGAGTTCTTCAGTTCTTCCCCACAATTCTGAAAAAAAAAAACTTAAACTTATAACTAATAATAATAATAAATAAATGAATAAAATTGAAAAGATATACAATGGCTGCCTCAATACTTGTAAACTGTTAGTTTTAATATATTTTCTTGGAGTGTTTTTTTGACTATGCGCTGAAGCGGTCACAACAAATGAAACATTTTATACTTAATAAACAATACCTTTTTCTATCTTAATTTGTATTATCAAGTTAAATGCCCGCGAAACCGAACCCCGCAACATGGCGCATTTTGGGGGTAAGAATGATTCAAGTATTAATATTAATCTCTAAAATTTTGAATATTAAAATGAAAATATATCAGACTTGCTTGTCCCGAAACTTACCTTTCAATTATTGTTTTACAAATCGTGTCCTGCAAATTTAAAAGTATTAGAAATTCAAACCAGAGACTAAATTACAGTCATATGTCATATTTTACAGTCTTTTACTGTCATGGTTTGTTTTTCAACAGTACTAATACCCTTTTACTGTAATACTAGGAAAAATGTACACTGTATTTATTACAGTAAAATTCTGGCAACCACAACTGCCACTGTATTAATAAACTTTGCAAATTTACAAAGTAAATAGTCAAAAACAGAATCAGGTTCATTTCCAAGTCGGCTTTCACATACAAGTAATTTGTCTTGGTGTTTTTGGTGCATAACAAACATTCAGTAAAAAATAAAAGTACTCAAGTACTAAAAAATATAAACAATATAAATATATGTACAATGGAACAATTTTGTTCACAGTATGCAGAATAATTTAAATTTTAATGATTTAAATGATTATTTACAATTTATATACTGTGAATTCATCGTATGTGCATGTCTGCAGTCAAATATGTAACAGATGTAAGATACATAAAAGTTAAACAATCACAATCAATTCCAGGACATTAAAAGTTATCAGATTAAAGAGCAGCAGCTGTTTTCAGATCCTTCACATCAAATCTGCAAATTCAGCACACAGCCCTGGGAGTATTCAGCGGGTTTGCTCGAGGACTCTTCAGCAGCAGAGCCGATGTGTCCTGACACAGACTTGTGTTTTTTTTTTTTTTTTTTAATTAAAAAGACGAGCTAACATCCATCGACTCCCCCAAGAGGTCGTATCTAACACGGTCCAGTGTCACAGCTCAGGGAGATGGAGGGGGAAACAGACCATAAAACCACAGCAAAAAACATCATTAAAAAATCTCATCTCTCAAACAAACGCTTTGATCGCCCCGCTGCGATAGATGTCGTACAGCTGATCTACTGACTCCCACATACGTCTGTCTGCACTCTGCAATCAAACAGTGACAGCGGAGGAAATGAACACAGGAGGGCAAGATGTATATTTATATATATTTTATTAAAAACTGTTGCCTGACAGTTTAGAATCATTGCTTATAGGAGACTCTAACTCTGATAGAGTAGATGCTTACAAATGTTAATGTACAATCAGTGAAGAAATGCATGTTTGGTAGCTCCTGACTAGCATTTTCACACCAGACTAGCCCAAATCTGAGAGCTCTAATGACAGTATTATTCCTTCACTAAAATATAAAGTAAGATTTGGGTTTCTTCGACTGCGAAATCAACTCATTTCGCCCTGATGGGGTAGTGCAACAAACGGCAACTTAACCAAGACCTGAAGAAGTACTGTTTTTAAACTACAAACCCCAGAGTACCCTGGCTATAAAAGTGAGTAGTCATGCTTTAATTTGTCCTTATTTAGTGAAGAGTGTCAAACAGAGCACCTATATTATTGCGATTTATCTCAGAACTGGAGATATAAAAGGCACAACGTCTGCAAAAAACAAGCATCGAAATTCAATTTTCTTCCCTTTGAGCATTTCCTCAGAAATATAGTTCATGAATACTTTCCACAGTATTTGCTCATACATTAAAAAAAAAAAAAAGCCCCTTTTTCTGTAAGCAAAGATCTTTTAAATTTAAAAGAATACGTTTGGATGGAAAAATATTTCCTGACAAACCCCTCCCCGACCCCCCGACTCCCAAAATAAGTGGCAGCCTGTGCTTTTTCAAACAATAAATCTTCCTATTTTATAAATATTAGCTCTCGGCTTCGATATAAAAAAAAGGTCAATGTTGCTCTTTCATGTCCATATACACAGTTTTTACCCATTAACCATTTCTAATGGGGCTAAACACACTTTAAAAACTGTATGAAAAATATCTACAATATTCAGGATGTTTCCAGTTTTCTCCAGGATGCTGTTTTTTTTAATTATATTTACTTATTTTAAACCCACGGTTTGTTTGTTAAATTTAAAGATACAGGAGTAAAATCTCTTAACCAGAGAGATCAACCTAAAATAGCAGAACATCAACTTCCTGTTTCGTTGTAGAAGCTGGATTTTCACAGTAAAATCCCACCTTGTTACATCTTTAAACTGAGCGACACAGATTTTTAGCGTTTTGAATATTTTATGATGAGCGTGTTTTATCTACCTTTAGATTTTAAACTACAAAACCCAATATCAACATGCTCGAACGCAGGCGGGCAATTTTGTTTATCTTGTGTCGCACAGAAGTAATTCCTTCATCCGTCTGCAGTTAAAAATAATTCCCAGACTTCCTTGGATTTCCGAGGGCTTTAAATATTCCTGACAACTGTTCTGTCTCACTTCCACACACTTGCTTCTGGACTTGACCTTTGACCCACAGCTGCGACAAACCGTTAACCGTGACCTCAGCCAGCACCGCTGAGCATCAGTAGAAAAATGTGTTTTAGAGGGACAGAATCCAGTTCTTGGAGGGAAGAGAAGCAGTCCCCACATATGTGGCGCTCTGCAGTGTGTTTTCTGTTTAACAGTCCAATCCGGAGTCCTTCCTGAGCTGGTGACCCTCGACCTGACATCGATCAGGGGTCGTAAGTTGTCTATCAACTGGCTCCGGGGCTGTGATACGACTTCGCTGCTGTAAAAACCGAGTTACTGTTCGAGAATCATGGCCTCTTGGAAGGCTTCGATCCATCTAAAAGACAAAAATACAAACCAGAAAATTAGAAACAATGCGGACAAACACGTTAAAATACTTCAATGTAATCGACAGTTATAATCCGTAAGATTTTCATGAATTTAAACACAGCTTTTGATATAATTTATGGATATTTTTCATCCATTTAAGGCTTTTATATTCAGTAATTATCGTTCAGGTTTTTCCATTCATTGGAGTTCGGGTAGACCGTTTTGGCTGCCACATGCGGCGGAGAGGTTGATCTGGATCCTACTTTTGGGGAAAAAGCAGCCCGACGTCACGCTGCGGCCGCCAAACAGACGCTTGGACTGGTCAAACCTCCAAAGTCAGCCTGAACTGTCACTGAAACTGAGACTAACCAGGTGGATTCATGGACTAAACTCTGATAACCTGTGTGTGTGTTCTGGCTTTGTTTATTTCATGTACCCAGCTTCTAAATCTGAGTTAAATCGTTGTCTTTGTCGAGATACCTCTGTGCGGTGGGGATGTCGTCGGCTTTAAAGATGTAAAACAGCGTATTTTTGTGATACAGCTTAAACTGCAGCTTCTGAGCAGGCCCGTTCTTCTCCTCCCTCAGGAAAAACCCGAGCAAGGGCTGACTCTCCAACGCCGCAACATCCTAAAAGGAGTAAACGATTATTCAACCAGAAGGGAGAAAAAGTACACAGAGTTTAATAACTCAAAGAATGTGACAGGCTGAGTACCTCACTGGCAGCGTAGGTGTACAGGACTTTGTTCTTGATGACAAACCACAGCCTCTTCCACTGCTTCTTGTTGCCTTTTGACCTGTTTAAGTAGCCGCTCATGGAGGAGTTCTCTGTGTTGGCTGAAACCTGGAAAAAACAACATAAGAAAAATAAAATAAAATAAGTTGCTTCACACACAATCACATCCACAAATTCAACCCATGAAGTGTTAATTTATGTTCCTTGCCTCTTTTAGTGCAGCAGGAATCTTCTTCTGTTTTCTCGTGAAGGAGAAAGCTCCAGATTTGATCGGAGAAACTGACGTCGAGGCACAGCGGTCACCTAAAAAAACAAAAGTTTAATAAACAGACAAAAGCCATGTGGTTCTACCAAAAGTAAATAATCTGTGACATGTTAAAAGATGAGTCTGATGATATTTTTCTATTTGTTATTATCAACAAATCCCATGAAAAGTCCAAAACCAACAATGTGTCCAAGCCTTTCCTCATACCACAATATAAATCTTTAAAAACAGGTCACAAATATTCAGTTTTTCATCTAAATAATTCCCTCAAACAGTTGCACACAGTAGTTTCTAATCAAACGTTACTGAAATAGGAGGAAATGGTCCATTTCCTCAGATTTGGAGGTGCTGACTCATCCCGGCCGCTTCAAACTCGACTGCAAATCGCCCGTGCATGCTGACGTTTGCGGTCTGATGAAGCTAACTAAGGCTATGGTTCTCTGCCTGGACTACGGTGGAATGTCCCTCCAGGTTGGAGGGACATACTGGACCGCTGTGGTGAAGAGGGGAGCTGAGCTGGAAGGCAAAGCTCTCAATTTCCAGTTTATCCACGTTCCAACCCTCACCTATGGTCATGAGAACCCGCTGGAGCGACTATTTAGCGCATCTAGCCTCGGGATCCTCCAGGCGGAGCTGGAAAGCATTGCTGGGGAGAAGGATGTCTAAGGAAATGGATGGATGGATGGATGGTCCATTTCTTGGGGACTATTTTCCACATTTGGTGCTCTACCGAGTATTTCCATCAGCAGGACGGTGTCTCTCCAACTTTGTGTTTTTAATAATAGAAATCCTCGTTTACTTACTGTTCTCCTGCAGCTTGGCAAAGCAGTGATCACACACGCGTGCCGGCTGGTTCTTCAAGTACTCCAGGTAGTACTTATTGGCAGAGCATGCCTGACACACCACCTACAGCATCACACATGTACAACAAGCGATGAGAAGCGGGGCCCATGAGATGACGTGTTGATTGAGCAGCGGTAGTCTTAGAGATACAGACCTTGCCGCAGGCGCGACAGTGATGCCTCCTCCAGGTGAGGGTGAACTCGCAGGTACAGATCATGCACATGGTGGCCCTCAGGTCCGGGATCCAGATGGGAGCTTTTGAGCCTAACGGGGCGCCGCTGTCGACAACACCCTCCGCCTGAGTCGAGAAAAGGTTAAGGGTGAGTTTATTCTTAAAAACACTTTAGCACACCCCCACACAGATTGATCGTTTTACCTCCTCCTGACTTCGACTTGAGATGAAGGTTATTTTCTTCTTCGTGTAGTCGTCTATGGCCTTGGCGATGGCCTCCAGCCACTCGTCTCTCTCTGTAGCCGAGCTGTAAGCACAAAATACATCCGAACTATAAGCAAACGCAGCAAATTCAAATATTTACGGCTCATGATGCGCAAAAATCTGATGCTGCAGTTGCCGACCTGGCCGACAGGATGAAAGAGCGCTCGACGCTTTCGATGTTCAGCTCGTTCTGATAGGCCTCCTGACTGGGTTTACTCACCTGGAAAACACAACATGAATCCATAAATGACAGACAAGCATCAGGGATCGTGTACCACTGGAAAACGTGTGAGCAAAGCTGAAACTGTTGCTGCGAACGCAGCATCAATAATGCACGACAGGCACATTTATAGGACTGGGAATCAAAGGCAGCGTTACATAAGGCAGCAAATAGATGAAACGGAGCTGTAATAAAAAATGCAATATAGACTCAAATATTAAAAATAAATAAAGAACAACATCTAACATGAGAGACATCAGAAGTCGGGAAGAATAATCAGTGTACATCGAGGGAAATATGAACACACTGAGCGAGTATATGAAAGAAATTAAAGTAAAAAACAGTGTGTCTAACCTTCATCCCAGCCAGAGAGAGGACGCTGTTCAGTTTATACTGGCCAGACTGGACCGGAGTGGTGTACATGAGTGCATCATTGAACTGAAACAATAAAACACAGACAGATTGAAGGCATACAAATAAATCTGGCAGGAAAAAAGGTAATAATAATAATAATTTAAAAAAAGTACATTCATTTCCAATGAATCGCTCACCAGAAAAAACATCCGTGGCTGCATGACTTTCCTGGAAAGCTTCATCAGAGTGCCCTCCTTCAGAAACACCTGAAGGAGAGAGTGGCACACTGGTAAACTACCAACTTTTCTCTAATACACCATGCTTTATTTAGAGTTTGTTAAGTTGCTGTGTCATATTTGGTCAACTTTGAGGTGACACTGGTATTTGGCAGGCTTCAGAGAGGATTCACACCTGTGTGCAAACTCTCCCACCAAGACAAACCTAACCGGGATCTGAACTTTGATTCAGGTGAGATTTTACTGGACGTGGCTCAGGTTAGTCGTGACTCACCCTGCCCGGCTGAACGATCTCGTGGTGACCGTTGAGGCTGTACTGAATGTGCATCAGCTTCTGGAAGTTATCCTGAAACACGACGTCAGGGAGAGGTGAGCAGAAACACGAGGGTTAAGTGGAGGAAATATAAAGCTTTTACGTAGAGAAAGGTCTCACCCCTTGTTTCATGATATCATTAGCGTGGTTGGCCACTTCTTTCACGATGCTGAGGGCAGCTGCACGGATAGAAAAGATAAAACATTAATGTTTCTCTTCATGTACAGCACAAATGATCGTCCCGATGTGTGAATCCTTTGTCTAACCTTGTGTGTCTTTGTAATCCTCAGAGTCTTCTGGGAGGTTCTTCAGATAATCTGCGAAATAATTAAAGAGGTTTCAATTTGTTTTAAGTAAAACCAACCAATGCAGAAATGACAGTAGTCTATAAAGGACATGTAATACACATTTTTTAAAATATTTGTTCTAGATATTAGCACCGGGGGAGGACATATATTATACTTTATTGTTGTTTTTTTTAAAGATTATTTTTTGGCCTTTTCAATCTTTATTCTGACAGAGACAGCTGAAGAGTGACAGGAAATGTAGGGAGAGAAATGGCAATGACGGGAATGGGAATGACATGCGGGGAAGAGCCACAGGCCGGACTTGAACCCTGGGCTCCCGCAGCAAGGGCTGAGCCTTTGCACATGGGGCGGCTGCTCTACCAACTGAGCTAAACACCACCCCATACTTTATTGTTAACATACTAATACTTTTGAGCATTCAGTTTCTTTGTTAAAAAATAACTTTAGATGGCTTTTGTTCTCCTTTACATGAACATTATTTATTGTTGTCGTGGCCGACAATAAAATACTGTTTTAATAAAAATACTCCACTACAATTCAACTAGTAACTATAAGTCTCAAATGTGCAGTAAAAAAATACTCTGAAATGTACTGGAGTAGAAGTATAAAGTAGTACAGAATCGAAATACTAATAAGTAAAGTACAAGTATGTCAAACTTGTACAGGATGTGAGTAAATGTACTTAGTTACATTCCACCCATGTTGACGGTTTTCTGCCTTTTCTATCAGAGCATTTTGATGTCTGTCCACTGGGTGCCAGTATGGCGCCAAAACAAGTCAGACCTGACCTCAGTCCAACTTTCATTCCGTGCTGTCGGTAAAAAGAGCGCCGTGATTCAATAAAGCCTCGACCTCACTCGACTTCAGCGCGCAGAGAAAAGACCAGAACGAGGCGTGAATGCGCGCCGGGGTGTTTTCGTACCTGTAAGCAGCAGCTGGTACTGAGGGATCCTCTGCACTGGTTTCAGCAGGTAGTGTTTCAGAGCCAGGCTGGCACATCTCGGACTCATCTGAGACAAAACAAACAGCAGAATGTAGACACTGAAGTTACCAATCGTCTGCTTTAGATAAGAGTACAGTGTTTTGATATGTGCTGCTGATAAAGACGACTCTGGAGTGAAGCTGCAGGCAGCTGAACGTCATTATGTTTTTGGCAGAAAACGACAAAAAAAAATCCAATTCAGGTCGAATTAAAGAATTTAAAAAAGGCAGAAGGGGAAGATTGAAGATAGTGAAGATGAATGTTAGATGGAGCCCTAACCAGCAAATAACAGAATCATAACAACAAAAAAACACACTGTGAAAACAAACACACAACCGTACGTGCGGCTCTACCTCAAACTCTTTGACCACGGCGGCGAAGGCGGTGTTTTTCCTGCACTGCTCGTCTAACAGCGCCACGTTGTTGTCAAACTGGCGGATGTAGGTGGAGTACATCTTCAGGTAAGGACCCTTCTGGACAAAGATGTCCGACAGCCTCTGGTGATCACTCCTGTAAGCAGACGGACATAAACCGTTGTCAAGATGAGACAGAAACGTTCATCTGTTGATATATTTTAAGATGTACATTGAAAATTACGTTGTTTTGAAACTTTATAACCATATTTTTGTATTTTTTTTTGTAATATTTCATTCACTTACTCAACTGCTAAGATCTGTGGAGTAGGGCAGCAGAGTGAGAACTAAAATGATCCGAGAGGTTGTAAACAAACCTCCAGTTAAACACAAAGTAGGTAAAACACCTATTTGAATGAACCCAAACTGTCCATTAAAACAGTTAATTGCACTGTAAAACTGCAAAATGACAGCAATTACAGTAAGTCAATGTTGAACTAGGACACAGCTCTGAAAAAAAAATCAAATGACTTACACAACAGACAGTTTGGATGATGATTTTAGCATCCGCCTTTGTTTAAATGACCTTAGAAATGTTTAAATGAGAGGTTTTCAAACTGTGAGGTGTGCGTGGGAGAGCTGCAGAGGGAGAGACGTGAGGCAAAGATACTACTGAGATAGTTCGTGAACGTGATCCTGATGATTTGTCTGCTTATCAACTCGTGTGACAGCAAGCGGCAACCCCCCCGTCTCTTTTAAGTGAAGCCAATGCGGAAGTGCCAGAAACTGCAGTTCCTCAAACGTCCACTTGAGGCTGGCTCCAGAAGTGAGTCAGTCTCCATAAGTCCCCATATTAAAATGTCCAATGTTTTGGTCTCTATAGCTAATTTCCCCGTTCATGACAACTGTACTGAGGGTGAATTTTTATACAACTCACCTGAACTATCCCATTTATAAATGTTCATGGAAGAAATACTCATCCTTTACCTCACTAAAACTAGAAATATAAGTGGTTTTCAAAGTCTGACACTGTTTCACTCAATTACTGGATGCCTTTGGGATCATGATTATGTTATTTGATCTTACAGACACTCAACAATTGAGCCAAGATAGCCTAATCCTGCTGTTTGACAATAACTTCACACGACTCCAAAACACATAAACAGGTCTGTCCATGAATCTGGGAAAGATTCATCATTCAGGATATTATATGTGATCTGTTTTTGATAACTAATGTCAATTACCAACCAATGTCCATCATGAAAACGTCCATAAATCCTCTTTTATGGCATAATAATTATCATATTTTAAAATGTTGTTCAGTATTAAAGTAGTAGTTGTTGGTAAACCACATAAAAGAACTGCTAATAGCTAATTCGGCGTACTTTTAATGTTGCCAAAATGTAAACACACATCATAACTCACTGAATTCATATCAAGATCCCCCGGTACATTATGGGAACTGTACTTCCAGAAAGTACAGTGTGACGATCTACAAAAATAGAAGTGAGACTGAGGCCTATAAATATTTTACCAGTGTGCCACTCTCTCCTCCAGCTCCCTCAGCAGGTCTCTGTTCAGCTGGTACAGCTGCGGCAGGTAATACAGGATCTGGCTGAGGATCCGCTCGTCCACCACCGGCTTCCCGTTCTGACGGGTTGCCTTGGCAACAGCATCCCGAAAGTCCTGAAGAGACACAGAGGGGCGAATGATATTGTCATTACACACACACACACACACACACACACACACACACACACACACACACACACACACACACACACACACACACACACACACACACACACACACACACACACACAGCTGTACAGGGTGGGGTGACACATGACAACATAATGTATTACAGCAGGAACACCTGGTTATGACCTCATAAACTGCCCCCTCCACACCTCTGCGCAGATTTTACAAAACACACGCACACACAGACAGAGCTGAGTCAGCACTCTTTACTTTATCCAGTGTGCCAACACACACATCCACCTGGAAGGAAGCAGGGAGCCCACGCAGGAGCCCAATGTCCTGGGTAATAATATGTGCTCACACACACCCACTTATAGATCCGAGGTATTTTTTGTTTCTTGTTTCTAAACGACATCTTTTGGTGTATTAAGTAATACTTTCCTAAAAAAGCAGTGTGATGTATAAGTAGCAGATCATCAATACATCCAGTGCACACGTGAACATTTAAAAAACCACAACCCCAACAACCTTACTTCAGGCCGTCTTTGTCGCATCACGCTGAACTTTTCTGGTCATGTTTTCAACAATAACAACAAAACAAGACGAGCTCATTAACAATTCTCCACCACACATGCAAAAACCTGAAACCTTATTTGACTAGAGCAGTACCAGCACCAGTTCCTACCCTGATCTGGTAGGACGTTCCACCAACGGGGAACAACAGACGAGAAAAGTTTGGATTGCCCTGAGCGTACGGGTGGCGGAGCCGGGCGTCGTTCATTGGAGGAGGTAACACATGCCCGTATGAGGGCGTTCAAGTAGGTGGGTGCAGAACCGGAGACTACTTTGCAGGCAAGGATTAAAGATTTGAATTTAATGCGGGCTGCTACAGGTAGCCAGTGGAGCTTGATAAGAAGCAGAGTAACATGTGACCTTTTGGGTTGATTGTGTGCCGTCGTGTTCTGGATCATCTGAAAGGGTTTCACTGTGCATAGTGCATAATGCTGTCATTGTAAGAAAAATAAGAATACTTTTATGTACCCATGTGGTCTGTATGTAATAATAACCTGTGTATCATGATCTGTTCATGTATCATACACTATTATCATGGCTGATAAAACAACCACTTGAGCTACCGGGAAAAAGAAAAGCTGCCTTCAGGCTTCTACAGTCCGTCAGGTAAACTGAAAAACAAACGCGGTGGACTTTGGTCACAAATAAACCAACTTTAAAAAAAAGGGACAAAAAAATGTAAACACGTCGGGTGGATGACTCGCCACAAGTATGCACACACACACAGGATTATCTAAGGTATGTGTATGTGTCTGGAGGTCGTCTCTATGGCCTGAGGAAGCAGCTGCTGCGTGGCCAGGCCGTCCGCCGAGAGGGAAGAATGCGATCTGACCTCTTTTCTTGGACAGAGCTCCACGCCTCGACCTCCCCCCCTCCCCGTCCTACTCCCACCCAGCGCCCGTCAGCCACAGGGCGACGTTTCAAACAAATCCTATGGTGGTTCCACTAAAGCCACAGCTGACAGGTGGACCCTCGTCGTATGAACTCTCTCACCTGGGTCTGTCCTTGACATATACAGTATGTAAACAAAGGCAGAGCTGTCGAACGTTACAACTAACCGATGCAAAAACAAAGAATACTCTCCTTGTTCACTTGCATTTGTTTACACTAAAAAGTCTACATGGCAGTCTAGGTCCAACTTTGTGGACCACACGTCCACTGCTCAACAGCAGCACAGACACCGTAAATTTACAATAAGTGACATTAGAAGTCACGAGACCGGCCTGGTTTTGCTCCCGTCATGTCATCAAGCAGACGTTACCCAGTCACATGGTTCCTGTTAGTCCAGCATGCGACATGACGGGTGATAATGTGGCTTTTTAGGACATTTCTTTAAAGAGCATATATTGCAGGGAACCCTGGTAGAAAATGATTTGCCATCAAGGTAAACGTAGAATTATTTAATTTATTTGTCAGATATAGTCATAAAAGAACACTTATGGTGGGCTCCTACTAAATAATCTTAATGAAACTAAATGTATATATGTCCACTTAAAGCCACTTTCTCATGTCCATTTTAATTTTTTCTGGGCTTGTACTTTAATTTTCTCATATGGCTAACAGAGTAATAAAGAGATACTGAAAATATATGAAAGAAAGGTTCATTACACATGGAGAACAGCCAGATAAAACAATAGCACAGGGCTGCTCAGCAAGCTCTAATGCTGACTACAAAGTAGCCACCGGTTCTGCACCCACTTACATGAATGACCTCCACCACCGCCGCCTGGCTCTGCCACCCGTACGCTCAGGGTGATCCAAACTTTCCTCGTCTGTTGTTCCCCTGTTGGTGGAACCTCCTACCAGTTCCTACCAGTTCATACCAGATCAGGGGCGTCCCTCTCTACCTTCAAAAACCTCCTGAAGACCTCCAGCTCTTCAGAGAGGACCTCCTCTCCAACACTACCACGCACGAACGTACGGACAAATTGCACGTTACGCACAATATGCAAAATTCTGGGCAACAGCTCCCTGTGAATGTCTATAAGCTGTAATCTAATACACGTTATTGACAACCCTTGTTTCTGTTGGGAGTATCGTGTTTCCTGTTTCAACCCATTTAACATGAAATTATCAATTAAAACTCACGTCAACTGAGCCAAACCAAACTTTAACTGAACACAAACTCATAACGTGTTTCTTTAACTTACTCATGCTCTCTTTCTTTTTGCACAAAAACACACACACACACACACACACTCTTTTGCTCGACAAGGGTTCCCCATAATGGGACTGATCAAAGCAAACGTCTGCCTACTTGTGGCCGTGAAGTTTACCTGCCCACTGCCGCCCCCAGGAAACCACAAACCCTCCAACGCAGCAACTTTTAAAAAGCCTCAGCTTGTGAAACAACTGCATTATTCAACTCTGAGCAAGCGCTCGAGCAAAGATGACACGGGCCAAGACCTCATTAATTCATGTCCATCCCTGGGTAAAAAAAAGCTTTGATCGCCATTCAAAACAATCACAGCGTCTTTGCGGGTAACAAAACATACAGTATGATTTATTATGCTGGGCACTCTTTTTCCCTCAACTTTTGAAACGACTCACGGCAATGTTCCTCTTGAGCAAATGAGACACTTACTATGTGAAGAAGCTTGAGGACGTCCACAAACCTGATGACAGAGCAGAAATTCGTCAGTCACGAGCATAAAACACAGCACAGACTCGACTCCGGCGGTGATATAAACCCACTCACACTTTCTCGGAGCTCATTATCTCCTGGGCGATGTGCACCACCTTCTTCCTCTTCATCTCATCCTCCTGCTGAAAGAGAAGAGACACGGTTAAACTACAGAAACACTGCCATCGACGGACTTTACCAAAGCAAAACTGATCACTGGTTCACTGATCACTCACAGGCTCACTGCAAATCACCATGATGCACCGTTTCACTCGGTAGAACCATCAGGATTGAGTTTACAGCCCTCCGAACAACAGCTCGATCGGGCCTGAAAAAGTAGAGCACCGACCTTTCTCTTCCCCCTCTCCCTCTCCCTGTCCCTCTCTCTCCTCTCCCTGATGGTGTGTGTTGTTGAATGGTAATGGGGCGGTCTCTCAGTGACTTAATTTGGACAGCGGCCTTGGCCCCCGCTTGACCGAAAATGTCCCTAGCGGTCCCATCGGAGCCTGTATTTGTGATACCCCGGAGCTTTGAGTGGCATCGGACACAGGCGCTGACAGTATCATGGAGAGGGTCAACTCTTGTAGTTATTGAGAGAGCTATTCCTGAACCTGTAACCCTTCTGTGTTTGCTCACCATCCCCCTCTTCAACACACACACACACACACACACTCTTATGGAAAGCTGCGACAGGCAGTGAACACATTTGGCAGCAAACGTGCGCGCAATCTCCAGCAGTGACAGTTTAGTCAGTGATACGAGACGTCATTGTAATCTGCTCTGTGACGTGTTGGCATCATGTCTGAACAGACTGTAAAATCTGCTCTCTGAGTAACGTTTCTGTAGCGTTTTCCACACGTTTGAAGTGTTAATAAAAGCAGCCACATGAAAGCAACGGTGCCCATCGCGGAAATTATGAGCCCCTGAGGGGTCGAGAGATGAATCTGAGAGGTCTAAACATTTCTCTTGGACAAAATTGTTTAATTTGATTTTTTTAAATTTGACTCTAAAAACTCTTAATCTTAAACTCTCATTACCCTTTAGACAAAGAGTCTCATTCTAAGTAACAAAAACATAACAATTCTTATTTTCAGGTGATTACACACTAATCAAAACAGAGTTATGCATATTATATTCTGTAAATAGAGCCCTCTATATCTGACAGGACCGTCAAGTAAGTATGATGAGCAAAATTTACTTAAAATATAAAAAGTAAACAATACGCAAAGTTCAAAATGCTCCCTTGTGAGCCAACGCAGAAGTATCAACAACTGCAGTTCCTCAAACGTCCACTTGAGGCTGGCTCCAGAAGTGAGTCAGTCTCCATAAGTCCCCATGTTAAAATGTCCCAACTTCACAGCAGAAATAAACATGTTTACAGCCTGGTACAAAAAACAGTTTTGGTCTCTATAGATAATTTCCCCGTTCATGTCAACTGTACTGAGGGTGAATTTTTATAGAACTCACCTGTTCAAATTATATTAAGGCTTAAAGTTATGCATAATTAACAGCGTGGCTGCTTTGCTTCACAGGTTGGTGTCGTTACAGGTGGCTTGTCTGAGCAACCAGGCGTCATTCAGCCTTAGCCAATTTTTAGATTACCCGGGAGGCGGCAGAAGCAGAACTGCCAACATGGCAGCAACAAGAGACACCACACTGAGCTTCACGACGACTCTTCAGAAACTTGTGGGTGACGTTACGGATACTACATCCATATTTTATACAGTCTATGGTTTTACTTTTATCTTTTACATAATTAAGCTTTTCTCTGTTACTTACAAATTTTATATATTTCAACTTTGGATTCTTGGTCAGAGAAAAATTATTTGAAGATGTCAAATTTATGTGGCTTTTTTCACAATTTCTTGCCATTTTATAGACAGACAAATAATCGATTAACTAACAGAACAACTGTCAGATTAATCAACACTAAAAATAATTGTTAATTCAAGCCCTAATATGATTCATTTTTAAAATATAAGTGCAAAAGTGTGTTCTTTTGTATTTGTTTTTGGCTATTTCTGTTTAAATTACCGTCTGGTTTTAAAAGAATAAAGTTGACATTTAATTTTCTGCACACTTCTCAAAAGTCTTCAAGGACTGAGCTAATATATACGAACAAGGATGTTCAACCAGATAAAAACAATTTCTTTTATTGTATATTGTTCATTTTTATTTTTATACAAAGGTCTACCTAATCAGTTTATTACTTTATAATCACTGCTTAAGGGCTGAATCGCCCTCGCACTTTACAGGGAGGTGATTACCTGACGGTCTGCCTCGTCCAGGTTCTCCTTGCTGGAGGTGGAGCTGTTGTCCTCTTCGTCTGAACTGTGGATCTCCTCCTCCTCAGAGTGGACATCCTGCCTCAGCCAGCCACTGCTCGCCAAAACACACATTCAACACAATAGACAGAGACAGAGCGACAGTAAAAGAAAAGATTAAATTACACGGAGCAGAATTCAGCTTTGCTTCAGAGGGAATGTTAAAATGTGTGAATGAGAAGCAGGGCAGGGCCTGAGAGGAGCATGAGTGTTCGGGGAAAAAAACCCTCCCTGGATAAACACAGATTAAATATTGTCACATGTAAGACCTGATAAACAAACGTCACAATCTGTACTCATAAGAAGCAGATGAGTCAGTCTAGACTCATTCAGAGGAAAATATCTGTTACTCTGTGACAACATCCATAACAATAGGGATCATTTCCACATCTGAACTTTGGAGCTTTAAAGAACAGTTCAAAGTAAAAATACACAGATTGAGCACATCAATAAAAATAATATATATATAAAACAAAGACAGATTAAAACAAAACCATAAAAAAAGAAAATAGCAAAGTGATTGCAATAGGGAATAGGAAGTTATGATGGATATTCTTTCTGTTTTTTGACATTTGACATCGACTAAATGATCAATCAAACAATAATAAGCAGATTAATCAATAATGAAAACAATAATTAGCTGTGGATTTAATTATTATTATGACTGCATTATTGAGTACTTACTACAGTACAATGGCGTTTGTATAGAGGTTTATATGAGCTTTTGAACACTGATGCGTTCACTGACTGTTGTACATTGATGCGTTCACTGACTGTTGTACGCACTGAAGCTTTTGAACGTTGATGCGTTCACTGACTGTTGTACGCACTGAAGCTTTTGAACGTTGATGCGTTCACTGACTGTTGTACGTACTGAAGCCTTTGAATGTTGATGCGTTCAATGACTTTTGTACGCACTGAAGCTTTTGAACGTTGATGCGTTCACTGACTGTTGTACGCACTGAAGCTTTTGAACGTTGATGCGTTCACTGACTGTTGTACGTTGATGCATTCACTGACTGTTGTGCGCACTGAAGCTTTTGAACGTTGATGCGTTCACTGACTGTTGTGCGCACTGAAGCTTTTGAGCGTTGATGCGTTCACTTACTGTTGTTTATGTTAAACAGAGCTAGTGTGCACCAAGCCATTCATTTGTTATCGTACTTTTGTACACAAATGCCTCATTGTGATACAGTTTCTGTACTCTCATTGTAATATTGATTTCAGCCATAAAGCCCAGTCCTAGTCATCACTGTGTTTTAGGTATATCCACTAGAGCTTCTCTGCTAATTATGCTAAAGAGATTAAAACCTGAATTTCTATCATCCCTTCTGTTGGCTTGGCTCAAAACATAAAAAGTGTTGTTTACCAGGTTGGTACAAGCAGCAGCATGCTTTTGTGTGTCACTCATGTTTTGATCTCGCTCTCGGCGTCTATTCTGAAGAGTTAAGCTGTCTGATTTGGAAGATTGATGAACAGGAGGATTTAATGTGTTTTGATTTAGCCTCTCTGCCGCTGTGTACAGAGGCTTTGCAGAGCTTGTAGATACCTTGGCAGAATAAATACTAGATAGGAAAGACTGCGGGCCTCCAAAAATTCTCACATTTCCTTTCACTCTCATCAGCAATAGCCCACTCTCCCCACTTCCTTGTTTTTCTTACGTGCCTCCCGACAGTCTCTTTTACCTCAATCGTAACACACACTCACTCTTCCTCAACTTCTTTCTCCCGTATGCTTTCTCCCTCTATAGCGGAGCATTCCAACACACTGGGTCAGGCACAGAGCGCCACTTGTTTACAGCTTGAGGCTACTTACATAAACTTAACAGGCTCAGATGCCTGGGAAACACTGCAGATTCACTCGCTCCCTTTTTCTCCTCTCAAACCCCCCCACCCTCCGGTAACCACTCTGCATTCCAGACTGAATTAAGAAGCACGGTACGTCTTAATTTGTTTTAAACGGCCGATTTTAACACCGCCGTCACCTAACATGGACTCGACTTCATCGCAGGAAACATGCCATCTATCACGGGCTCCTCATCATAACAGTCTGGGCCTGCGATCAAGAATAGATTGATCTTAATAACTTGTTTTCTAACTATCTGACAACCGATTGTTTGTGTCATTTCTTGACCGAAATGCCAAAAATTCACCAGTTTATATTCTTAAAGCTGCTCTAAACTAATATTTTTATACTAACAATGGATCAAATTATTATATGTAATGTAAACAGGGTTAGCTGTAGCGACAAACGTATGAGAATTAGCTCTACAGCGCGTTTTAGCACCTTTCAGCTCGTTGTTTTGGTCCTAAAGCCTGCAACTTTAATGTTTTGGTTCAGTCTCACCGCTCTCATCAGTGTTACTCATCTTAGAGACAGTTAAGCGGCAAGTGGGTGAACATAGTGGAGCATTTAGCAGCTAAAGTGTCAGACATTTCCCTCGGGTGGCCAGAATAACGACTCCAAATGAATGCTAATGTCGTTCGGTGTCTGCTGGGTGAGTAAATCAGCAGCTGTTTGCTAACACTTACGTGATAACGCGTCAAATGTTGTCTTTAAATGTTGTTCTATTGCCCCCAAGTGGCCAAAAATAAACAAATTAATGCTGTTTTAAATGTGAGTAAAAACAGGTTTGGTCTCTATAGTTATAGAACTTATAGAACTCACCTGTTCAAATTATATTAAGACTTAAAGTTATGCAGAATTAACAGCGTGGCTGCTTTGACTGACAGGTAGGTGCCATTAAAGGTGGTTTGTTTGAGCAAGCAGGCATTATTCAGTGATGAATGATGATCCATGTCTTTGCCAGCTTTTAGATTAGCCAGACTACCAACATAGCAGCAGCCAGAGTCACAGATTTTGCTTTTCAGAAACCTGTGGGAGACGTCACGCATACGCCATCCAATCTCCATACTGTATCTTCACTACAGAGGTGATTCTTTGGAAATATATGAATTAATAATTAATTTCCATGAACGCCACTGCTCAAAGCCAAGAAATAACTGGATCGACAACATCGTTAAACAGCAAGTTAGCTATTGCTGGAGGAGGTTTTGTGCTGATATATTGCTCGACTCCCACGATAAATCATGTCAGATTTCTTTAACGAGATTGTAATTTATGTACTCATACCCGTAATGTTCAATGTCCTTTAGAGCGACGAGGTCACTATTTTTATCTTTAACTTAAATATTTTATGTTTTCCTTAGATATTTCACTAAGCTAATTTTTCCTTCTATGTATAGCCCTTTGCAGACTGCCGCGTGTGATATAAAAAGATGATTTAGTTCACTTAAGATCTTCTCACAGAGACACAGAGGAGAAAAAAAAGGAGTGATGAGGTTAGGAAGAGGCTAAACACAGTGCGAGGGCGGGCAGCCTGAGGAGGAGGAGGCGGCTGGTGGTTGCTGGAGGTTTATTTTCCCTGTTCTAGAGAGCTGTGTGGCGTTTCTGCGATTCTCAGACATTTCCTGCCCTGGCCACTGAAAATAACCCACAGGAAAACAGGCTGACCTGCAGCACATCAATGTTCTATTCAAATTCAGTGCCACTGGCTCAAAGGCTGACTTTCACACTCTTGTAAATACAAACCACTAATGTCACCTGTGCAACCTGTCGCGCACGGCGGTTCCCACAGTGAAGCTACGGGTCAGCTGAAATTACAGGGTAGCAGCAGCAGGGGTTAAGTGTTGTACAGCAGGTCTGGATCTCATGCCTAGATCCACCTCGGGCTCAAAAACACAAGCAGCCATTGTTCACGGTATAAAAATGTCTCTTTTCCTGAGCTTAACTGGGACTGAGACCATAAATCATCTTCACATACGACACCTGATGCTGCTACATCACCAGCTAAATGACCTATTAATTGTTCAGTAATAAATCACCAACTGTTTTTATACTTTTTTAATGGTTTAGGAAGAAAAAAAACAATTTTCAGCTTCTTAAATATGATAATTTGCTACTTTTTAATGTTTTGTGTCACTGTAAATGGAATATTTTTGGGTTTCACAGACTTTTAGACAATTAAGATGAGGCGTCTACTTGGCCTAGATGACAGTGTTTCTCAAACCTTTTACACCACGTACCACCGCAGAATATATGACCACCAGAATAACAGACATTAAAATATAGGCCGACACTATTCAGCTACAGTAGCTCCACGCAGACGGAGAGTCTTTCAATTTATTATTGAATCCTTAATGAAACCAGTTCAAGGGTTACTTGAGTAGAAAAGCGGTACTCCTGATCCGCACTTGTTCCCATTTTCATTTTATCTCCACTTACTATCTCCCCTTCACGTTTTAGCTCGTAACTAATCACGGATGCGTGCCCGCTATGTGATACCTGCATGGACGTGATGTGAATATGGAGCAGGATGATACTGAAACAAAATATCACAGGATCACGAGGAAATGGCTTGATATGGACCCACACAGTCAGAGTCAGTGGTTAGATACAGTACAGGAAATATTCATGATGGAAAAATGACTTAGTCCCTAAGAACAAAAGAAGGTGTGTTTAATAGAAAATGGGAAATATAGATTAGGTTGAAACATGAAGATATAAGCAACAGTCATGAGATAACTTCTGTTATGATTTGGTGCCATGTAAATAAAACTGAAGTGAAATACTCTACCTCTCGTACTCGTGGTCCTGGTATCTGTGGTAGGGATCCTGCACCTCATAGATGTCCGAGTCGTCTGCATCGGGGTCATGTGGCCAGCCCAGCCTGGCGCTGTGAAACGGCAGGTTCATGTACTCCGGGATCTCCTCATACAGAGGAACGTTCTCGTACTCGACAGATTCCTCGACACCTTCTCCGCAAATATCGGCCGCCCCTATGCAGCTCTTGGGCCTCTCCAGGCTTTTCTGCCCCCGGTTTGACTCCTCCACGCTGGTACAGTCCAGAGACTGGCCTCCCTTGGCCAGCAGCTTTGGCAGCATCTTTACAGACAGCCTGAGCTCCAGCAGCTTCCGGAAGGAGAGGCTCCTCTTTTGAGAGTCTGCCCGGGTTGCGAGGTCGGCTGCGGAGAAGGACTGCGCCCTCTGCTTGCCCCCCAGAGCTGGAGCTCGGCTCTTTGGCGGCACGCTGCTCCTGGTGGGTATCTGGCGGCTGAAGAAGGTCACGCAGGGTCGGGTGAAGCGCCAGGCTGTTTTCTCCTGAGGAGGCGCGGGCAGCTCTCTCATCGGGGTGTTGGCGTGCGGAGGTGCGGGAGGGCAGATGGAGGGTGGAGGGGCCGCTGGCAGGCTGTGTCTTTGAGGTTTTCTGGGCGGCGCTCTCGGTGACTGCTGATCCTCGGCGGAGAAGGCTTTCCTCGCGTTGGCCAGCGGAGGGTGACATCCCAGTTTGATCTGCTTGGGGAGGCTGTGAGTGATCGGGTAGCGCTCAAAGTCACCGTACCCGTCCTCTTCATCCTCCTCCACCCGGTGCTCCCCGCCCTCTTTTTTGTGGCTCGTCGAGTCAGGTTGTGAGAGCAGGACTAGGGAGTGGGAGGTGTTTTTGTTAAGAGAGGTGGGCACTGTTCTGTGAAGGCGAGGCGAAAGGGAGGTCTGCCGAGGAGGAGGGATGGGTGCGTTAGTCTCATCATCTCCTAAACCTGAGTCTTTCTGGGTTAACGGGTCATCGCATGTGTCCTGTTTGAGCTCCTCGCCCTCTGACCTGAGAGACAGACCGGCTAGACTCCCCTCAGCCTCTCGCATCTCTTTCGGTTCCTCCGCCACAGCCACCGGATCCTGGGCGCTGCCCTCCACGCCATCCTGCCTCACCAGGGCTGGCTTTTTATGTTTGCGTGGGTGAGGGACCGGGAGAGGCTTACTGGGGGCAGCAGGTACCTGCAGATCGGGGTGTAACCTAGGGGGGGATGCTTTGCATTCAGAGGACTCATGAGAAGAGAAAATGATGCTGCCTGCAACATCACAGGCCGAGTCTGTTAAATCTGGGTTTTGGGCCTCAGTCTGTACATCCGCTTTTGAAATATCAGGCTCAGCAGCAGCACTTTCCTGATGTTTGACAGTCTCTGAAGCTTTCCCCTTCTGCTCCTCGGCCCTCTGTACCTCTCTGTTTACCGATACCCTCTCCAGGTGTCTCTGTCTTTGAGGTTTATCCCTGGGCTTTCTGCTCGTCCCTCCACCTTCACCCTTCTCCTCCCGCTGTTCTGCTTTCTCCTGTGGCCTCGTCCCTGACGTAGAAATCCCATTGTGCAACGGCTCTTGGTGCAAATCGCTCCCGATCTCGGCCGTATTTCCGTTTTCCAGATGCTGGCACTGGGACGAGTCCTCGAGCCCACAGGAGCAGGTGGGAATGATGTAATCCGACTCACGTTTGTTGTTAGCCTCTGATAAAATCCCATTTCTGGAGTTGAGAAGCGAGAGGCTGTCGCCTAAAGCCTCCTCCGATTCCTGAGATAGGATGAGGGGTTCGCTGGGTTTAGGTGGCGGAGGTGAAACAGGAGGAGACGAGGCGGTGGATTTGGGAATGCACGGTTTGGGGGCGACAGCCGGTTTTCTCCTCTTGAGGGTAGCAGGGGAAGGTTGGGAGAGGGAGATGACCGAAGACTGGGAGAGGAGACCCGGTTTGGGGGCGATGGGCGGGGGTGAGGGTTTGGTGGCAGTGGTGGTGGTGGTGGTGGTGGTGGGGAGTTTAGGTTTGGGAGCTAATGGAGGCTTCTTCACACCTGCACGTAAAGAAGAGGGAGGATTTACAGAAAACCATCATTTACTCACACTTCCTTTTAAAATGAATCATGCAGCATCAGCACAACACAGATGCATGCTTCACCCACCCATCCACCCCTCCTTGAACATAAGCACCGACAGCTGCAAGCTGTGGTTAAGACTCAGGTCAAGAGGTCGCTTTTAGGGTCAGAGGTGAGGAACTGAGGGCTGCGGGATTAACATTAGGATCTATATCTCCAACAAAGTCTTTGAAAATGACAAAACATCTGCTCCTTTCACTGAAGCGCTCGCATCTCGACTGTGGCTGTAAGCACAAAGTAAAACTGGATTATTCAATTCAGATTCACAATTTAATTTGTACCCTCCTTCCTGCCCTTGAGAATGCTCGGCATGCCACTACTTCTTGTCCAAATTAAATTCTATGAATTAAAAAAGGTCCAGTGTGTAGGATTTAGTGGCACCTAGCAGTGAAGTCAGAAATTGCAACCTTCTTCTAAGCATATAGAAGAAAACTGTGGCTGCAAAATTCACATAAGAAGCAGGAGGCTATATAAAGATCAGTGTTTGGTTTGTCTGCTCTGGGCTACTGTAGAAAAATGGCAGTTCAACATGGCTCCAAGGTAGAGGACCTGCTCTCACTGTAGATATAAAGGGCTCAGTTTAAGACAATGAAAACATAACAGCTCTTATTTTCAGGTGATTATACACTAGATTAAACCATACTTCACATTCCTGCCAATAGATACTCCTACATCTTACACACGGGATCTTTAAATTGCCAGCAACCACCAATATTATAAAAATAATGAGCATATTTCTGTTGTGTCTATTTCATGTTTGTTTCTCTCTTCCTGCATAATTTAAAGGTCCAGTGTTTAGTCCAGATTTAGTGAAATCTAGCGGTGACGTTTCAGATTGCAAGCCAACTGAAGACCCCTCACCTCTACCTCTCGGTTCAAGAACGAAGGAGAAACTACAGTGCGTCCGTAAAACTTGTAAAAGACGCGTAATGTCCTATGTAGAGCCAGTGTTTAGCTCTACATAGTGGTTTGTCCCTTCTGGGCTGCTGTAGAAACAAAGTGGTTCAAAATGGCGGACTCCGTTGAAGAGGACCCGCTCCCTCTGTCGATATAAAAGTCTCATTCTGAGGTAACATAAACATAACAATTCTTATTTTCAGGTGATTATACACTAATGAAAACACAGCTATGAATATAATATTCCATTTCTGTCAATAGATATCCTTAAATGTTACACACTGGACCTTTAAATGGCCTTTTTCAGTCATGAACTGAGTTAGACTAAAGTGTCTTGTGTGTATTCTTCCCCCTACTAAATATTTACTATAACTGAGCACTGACATTTGAAGTTTGTGTCATTCTCACTGAGATGAAATAAAGTTTTAATAAAAAAAAACAGAGTCTGTACACTAATAAAAAGCTGTGAATTGAGATTGTAGGCCACATTTTCCGCTCTAACTGGCTGAAAAACTCTTGGCTGGCCGACACCACGAGAAGTGGAGTCATCGAGCGGATGTTTCCGAAAAGGCCAACGACCAAAAAACCGCTCAGCCTCCCCGATACATGCTGCTCTGCCTCTGCTGACAGAGCGAGGGAGAGAGCCTCCGCGGAGGTCGGTTCAAAAAATGACAAAGTGTACAATCAATGCGGTTAAAAACAATTAAAACTAAGTGATAGGGCATTAGTCAACACTTTATACTTATTAACTAGAGTCGCTTTTTAATTCGGCATACATATTTTATTGGAATATTTTAACTTTAAGAAATGGTTCACATAAATGTTGATCAAAAATCACCGTGGATGGCGGTGATGAGCTGAAAGAATCAGCCTAAAAACTTCAGCCAGCTGTTACTTGGTTGTTTATCTATAAGCCGAATTTGTTAGTACATGCTGACGATGCTAGAAAAGTTAATAAACTATATCCTCGGTGTTGAAAAAGCCTCAAAAATAAGCGAAACAACTTTAAGAATGGCTGTTTTTCAAGCGGATTTTGGCCTTATGTTTTCAGTTTCAGGTATCTGGACTAAAAACACGACAACAAATCCTAAAAAACGGCATGGCATTTGTCCAGTTCGGTGACACGAATTCAACTTTATTAAAGCAAAAAAAAATGTTAGTTTTTATATGAGATAACAACAGCTAACACTGCAGCCGACTTGTTGCATCAAACAGCGGGGACAGATGTTTTAAGACAAAGGATTTAACCCCCTATCCAGCTGCAAACAGGAGCTGTAATATCAAACGGAAAAACAGTTTTGATTGTGAGTTATGATGGCCTTTTTTGTTGTTTTTTTTTCACTCAAATTGAAGCCTGTCTTCTTTTATATATGTTTGAAAGCTGTTATTAAGAAAAACTGTAATTAACTGGTGGCTGAGTAAAAATAGAGAGCGTCCGTTATAACACAGAAAATCCATATTTTTGTGTCATATTCTGCGAGTAAACTTAAGAAGTACTTTTGTTAAGTTTTAGCTGACCACAATAGACGCTTGCACGGCAGGATTTGAGCTAAGTTAAGTTAGCTCCCCCACGAAACAAACCTGTGCTCATGACTCCCGACTTGGTCCTTTCTCCATGGGTAAATATACGTTCAATGGAAATGCGTTAAAATCTGCGTTTTTTCCTCCTTCGACACCATTGTCAGTTTGAAACCCGCTTCGGGGAGAAAACATACAGATCCATCGCTGTTGTTCCTTATCTCGCCAGCGGATGCACGGATAAAGTCTTTACGCCTGTTACTTTTTCCATTTTCCCGAAGTTTTCAGCCACGGTGCTTTTCCCAACAGTGTCAAGCAAACTACAACCGAATAACACACTTCCGTTTCGGGGGTTTAAAAATAAAGCTACTGTCGCGGAAGCTCTCGCACAGCTGCTACAATATGAAACAAAACACAGAAGCGAGCACAAAGATGTGTTCAACTCTGTGTTTTAAGTAAATTAAAATATAACTGGCGCCTTTGTGCTTTATTTTCTATCCACAGCAAATCGTTTAAAAAGTGCTGTTTTTATTTTGAAGGTAATTTCCGCTCATGTACCGGATGTTTTCGCTAACTTCACCCTCCATCTTCTTGCCTAGCGTTCCAAAACGGTTGGGGCCGCTTTTTCCTCGCGCGACCACTTGAGGCGCCAAAGCGGTGCTTTCTTTGCTCGCGAGGAAGCGACCGTTAAAGAAGAGAGAGGAGGGGGATTATGGGAATTGTAGTTTTTCCATGCGAAGTCTAGGCTAACCGGCTAACTACCAACTTCTCAACGGCTGTACTCGACACACTACTGTCGCCTACAACTTCAGAATGCAAAACGGGTTGCGTGTAGATGGCGGAGAGCAATGACTGAGGAGTTTGACGAAGATGTGGTATTTGAGGTTTGTATTTTAACATTTTGTTGTCGAAACTTGTAACCGGTGCTTTGTCATACCTCTGAGGTAAATACAGACGTTTGGTGCTCCAGCTAGCGTAAGTTAGCAAGCTGTGCTAGGCGTGTTAGCTTCACATCAGCAGCCCTCCTTTCCTCTCCCCTCCTCCCCTTCTCCTCTGCTCCTGTTGCCATGCATTGACAATCCCAAAACAAATCCACATATTTGGCATGGCTGCTAACTAACGTGTCTGCCAAGGAGCTTTGGTGGTCATGAGAGAGAGAGAGAGAGAGGGAGAGAGGGGCTGAGCTGGGCTTTTGGGTGCGCATTTGTTCTTGGGGTGTTTCATCATTACAAGGCTGGTAGTTTGGAGGTGGGGTGGGGATGACCAGATCCAATGCGTCGGTTCTGGAAAAAACCTGAACACACACACACACACACACACACACACACACACACCTCACGTAGCTAACCTACATCTGGATGGTGACAACATGAGCTGCGACTTCGTGTGACAATGCATGTGAGTAGATTTGACAGCCGTGTATGCATACGGTGTGTTATGATGGGTCATAGTTAGATATATTAAACCAGAGGCATGGGATGCTAAGAGGGAGAGGGTAGAACTGGGTCAGGCATCTCTTGGATGTTTTTCCTCCTCCTGGTTTGGATGTGAGCTTTTTTTGTGTCCGGGGTAAGAAACAGCATCGTCTGTGTTTTATCCCTCCATGAGACGGATTATTACATGATGAATCGTGCCTACATTTAGTCCAGTTTCCATGCAGGAGAGGCGGATTAAGGGGAGATCTTTGGGCTCGAAAGACTGGCATCTGTACGAGTGTCTGCAGATTTACAGATTCACATGTGAAGGCACTTACAGCATTCCTTCCAGGACAGAAAAGTAAGCTGCACGGTGGAGAGATAGGGGGGATGTGGGTGAGGGTGGAGTCTCAACTTCAGCTGATGGACCCTGGAGGAAAGTAGACATCGTTGCTTGACGAATCGGTGATGGTTTTCCCTCGCTTGGTTTCACGCTGGGGAAAAACTAGGACAAAATCAAGCTCAACTCACATCAGATATCTCATCCATCCTTCCTCAACTACTGCTCAACCTGTCTCTCTTTCTCTTTGCAGAACTCCCCTCTTTTCCAGTACCTGCATGATCTAGGGCACACAGACTTCGAGGCATGTCCGACGGCATCACAGGAGGACGAATATGGCGGTCAAGGGGGAGACCTCAACTCTCCCGACGAAGATCCACAGAAAACTTCAGTGAGTTACTCAAATTCTCGACACAAATCTCACACATGCCCGTCCTCTCCTCTCGCTTTCTTCAACTAAACGAGGGGGGGAATTTGGCCTGCAGCAACAGCTCACACACAGACTTAAACAGAAAACAGAGATATGTAAAAACTTATATAAAGCATCCAGCCATCACGATTGGCCCAGAAATAGAGACTAACATTGTGTTTAGATCAACTAACTAAACATTATTATTATTTTATCATCATAACATGTTATTTTCTGGAGACATGGTCCTGCTTCTTCCGCCTCTCGGCTAATCTAAGAATCCGCAAAGATGTGGATCATCGGCGGGCCTGAGGCAGACTTTATAACTTTAAGCCTTAATATAATTTGAACAGGTGAGTTGTATATAAAGTCACCCTCAGTACAGTTGTCATGAACGGGGAAATTAGCTATAGAGACCAAAACTGTTTTTTGTACCAGGCTGTAAACATGTTTATTTCTGCTGTGAAGTTGGACATTTTAACATGGGGACTTATGGAGACTGACTCACTTCTGGAGCCAGCCTCAAGTGGACGTTTGAGGAACTGCAGTTTTTGGCACTTCACTTCACAGTCACAGAGGTTGCCGCTTGGCTCCACCTGATAATTACTTTATTATTAATTGCATCATTTGATAATAAAGGTAATTACATTTTCGATTAATATTGTTTGGTCGGCAAAATGCCATAAAAGAATTCTCTCAGAACCTGAGGTGATTTACAGATTGCTTTCTGAAATCAACTCGGTCGACCTCATCAGGTCAAGGTCGGTCAAGTGACTAACAGGGACAGTGTGTGTGTGTGTGTGTGTGTGTGTGTGTGTGTGTGTGTGTGTGTGTGTGTGTGTGTGTGTGTTTATTGTTTGACTTGTGCAGTCAGACACAAAGTAATTAATTTGACTATTGACTCCAAACAGTGACACACACACTGGCACACAGTCATCGTTAATGTGCACTGGTTCGTATGCTTTGCTTCGTTTGGACTAGACATGGCAACACAGGCTTTCTACACACTCATGCAGGTATTGTGCTTGTTCTTTACTCTGTAATCAAACACAGCAGTTTAACGTCAACAAAAAAAGTCCTCTCTCTCCTGATGCTGTTGTGATTTTTGAAGAGGCAGCCCAAATGCGATTACAGCGACCGTACTCTGCTTCCTCTCTGACGTAATATCTTCCTCTGTGTGCGTGTGTTTTCACCTGCTTTTAATCTCTCCGCGCGCACTTCACGTCTCCAATCAAAGGAACTTGTTAACTCTGCAGCGCTATAACCATTCATGACTGTAGTTTGAGTCGACCTGTGATTCATGCGGACTCGCAATGCGTCCGGGGAAGCTCAGCGTCACATGACTCAGCCTCTCCTCACTCTCCCCCTCCTCTTGCGACGGGAAACGGCGTTGTGTTTGTTTCGTCCAGGAACTTTCCGTACGTGTCACGCTTCCTCTCTCGTACGCTGTTGTTCTAACGAGTTAAAGAGGATGAGAGATGAGGCAGGAAAGCTTTTGGCTCGTCCCTCGGTGACCAGCTTCCTGGAGCTCTGATAAAGTCGGAGCCGAGGCCAAACACCTTGTGCACGATTATCAGTAGAATGACTTGGTGAACACAGCTCACGTACACTATTATATATATAGTGTGTGTGAATGTCCTGATATACTGGAGGTCATTTAAATGAATTTGTATGTTGCAGCAGGTGATATGTGCAGTAACATAAAGAGGCAAGGGGGATGGTAATCGCAAAGGCTGCTGGTTCAAACCTTCAGACTGGTTTCCACAAGTGTGATTGGGAACAGTTGACCACCATGTTAACACCAGTACAGAGCTACAGGTCAGAAAGTGGAGTAAGGTCCGTCAATAAACAGAGATCAAAATTTAAATGTTTGTGTCTCATGCTGACAGGCCTGAGACAAAATTTGACATTAAACTATCATCTAACCATGTTTGTTTAGTTATTTATTTGTGGTGATATTGTTGCATGATCATAACTGTACTTTGGAGAGTTGCTTGTAACCAGTACAGGGCTGCAGCTAACAATCACTTTCATTGTCAATTAATCTGCTCTAAACCAGTTTGTAATCTCACCCTTACACCTAATCTTTGTGCACAGTATACAAGCTTTTAGGGCTGCAACTAATGATTATTTCTATTACTGAATATTGGATTTTCATGTTAAATGAAACCATAAGATATGAAGTCATGGTTTCCAGAGAAAATGAAAGCCAGCCACTTCAAATATACATAACTTTCAACATGTTGACAACACGTAAATGAGTTGCTTATGAGTTGTTAACATGTTGTAAATGATGCGTTGATTTTTCGTGCGCCGTTACGCGTTGAAAACATGTTAACAACACATAAGCAACGCGTTAACAACGTGTGATGAACACTAGCGTTAAACCATTTCTGTAAGCCGGGGGGTTGCCTGATACCACTGTTTAACATGCTGTAGTTCCCTCTTATTTAGAGTTAACATGTTGTTTACACGTTAACGCCGCGTTGTCAATGCGTTGAAAGTCTGAAAGTCGTTGAACTGGCTGGCTTTCCACAAGAGAGATGTTTGAGAAGCTGGAACAGAAGCATCTTTTTATTCTTTATATCAGTCAGTCAGACACTGACAGAAACATGTTGTTTCTACACTACGCTTTTATACGGATGAAACAACATATAACATGTTAATAATCGCGCTTTGAGGTTTGTAGGTGGATTTTGTTACCTTTGGACAGGCTAACAGTTTCCCCCTGTTTCCAGTCTTTGTGCTAAGCTAAGCTAAAGCCAAAAGGTACTGTATATATCCCCAAATGTCGAACTCTTCCCTTAAAGCTTTACATGCTTTAACCAGATTTCTTTTTTTTTTTGCTATCGGAGACAGCTGTTTGTGCTGTCCATTGTCTCACATAGTGGAAATCAGTCCAGTGTCTGAAAGCAGCAGAATACTGATGAGTAAGACCTGACTGTGCCAGGATGTTATACAGTATGTGGTAGTATGGGAGTTATGTCATCTGTGGGATTAACTGCTTCGATACTGCAGACTGAGCAGAGTTGTGGCCTACTTTAAGGGCTGTATCAGTAATCAATACCACTGCGCCCTTTACACTTAATAACACTTGTTTGCTTTACCCCCCAGGAAGGGTGAGCTCGCCGGCTGCCCAGTCTGAATTTATAACCTCATGCGTCACTTCCCCGTGTGTTATGATTCTGGTTCGTAGAGGACTCTAATATTAACAGGAAAAGAACAGATGTGTGTGTCATTATTTAATCCTCGACATACAAACGTCTTTCAAAAAACGAGTCCCATTTTTAAACCAGGCATTTCACGGACGCCACGAAACACTCTAAGCGGATTAGTGAATAGTAGATCCTATTCACGATTAGGCATTAGCACAGTTTGGGATTTCTTTTTAGGCTCTTAGCACCTGCAAAAAAAAAAAACCCTTGCAACATGCATTGCATTTTCAAACAGCCTGAGGTTTGTTAGGTATTGAAATGTCAACGCACTTTAAAATGTGAAGCAAGAAATGAAGCAAAAGTGCATTTCTGTGTCGTGTGTCCAATAAAAAAGTTGTGTCTTCTCCTTGAACTAAAAGGATCCTTCTTTCTCCGTCTCTTAACCATGAAACGATTGATGCTTTATTGATGCTGAAAATGTAAACATTCGGCTGCAACTCTAAAATGGAAATTCAACAAACTGAAACAGTTTTGTGGGGGGTTTTTGTGCCGCAGAAAAGTTAAATAAGAGCCGGGAGCTTGTTACAAACACACATTGCTCTTATTGTTGTTGTCTGAAAGACTTTGTCTCCTGGGATACTCCTTTGAACCACAAGTGCATATGTTTGCGAGCGCAGACAGTTATTTAATGGATGTGTGATTCCTGGGAAATAAATAAGTTGGAGGAAATGATTGGAAGAGTTGCGGGTGAAGCATTAAGTATATTTCAACTTTACTGATCCTCAGGGGCCCCACCAGGGCATAAAATAATGCATAAAACTGGAATGGAGTTCATTTTCCTCTGTCTGTGATCCGCAGGGAGGACGCTTATGGAGACTGGCTGAAGCCTTGTGGAGATGGAGTCCGATCCACCAGGCGGCTGCGTCTCGTAAGCTGGGCCAGCAGCTGGTAGGTAGAACGGGAAACAGGAAAGGAATGCTGGCACTGAAACCAGCAACTCTGTTTTTTTGGGGGGCATCTGTTCCTCTTAATCACCTTTCTTCACATGTTTCTCCTCTCTCGCAGGACTGCGTGTTCGGCCAGTACTCGGTGAGGTGCATTCTGGACCAGGACGTGCTGCTGCAGGAGGATGTGGAGCTGATCGAGCTGTTAGACCCGAGCCTGCTCACCCTCGGCTCGTCGCCCTCTGGCTCATCCACTCAACGAGCGAGCGCCCTGCCCAGACCGGGCCTCATAGCCAGGCCGTCCCTGTGGTACGTTGTTTGGAAAGAAACACACAGAGCTGTGCAGCGGATGGGCAAAATAATTGGCCCACCAGAGAATATAATTCATTCCAGTACAACACCAGCGCAAACTGAAAATATGGCCTCAAAAACAATGGTGATCTCATGACCTGTCTAACAAAAATAAACATTTAGACTATGATACTTATTTTGGATGGAAACATTCCTAAAAAAATAGAAAACGTATTGGATGGTGTTTTATTGTGAGGTGTCGTCCATCCCGTGTATAAAAAGATTTCTTACTTTATTAATTAATCTGAGTTATAAATGAAAAGTTCATTAAAGACTGAAGAAGAAATGTGTGACAAATCACAGATGCAAAAGGCGAATCAAATAACAGACGTCCAGAGAGCTTTGTAGGTTTGAGATGTTTTAGAACGTGATAAAACCAAGTGGCAACCTCCGTGGCTGTAGTTCCTCAAACGTCCACTCGAGGCTGGCTACAGAAGTGAGTCAGTCTCCATAAGTCCCCATGTTAAAATGTCCTTCTTCACAGCAGAAATAAACATGTTTACAGCCTGGTACAAAAAACAGTTAAATGAACTGAAGCAAATGCGTAACACAACAAAAGCTGATTTTGGCTGTTTATCCGATGTGACGGTTGCACTAATCAAAACTCCCTCCTGTTCTCCTCAATCAGGGACATGGCGGGGCTGGTCGGCCTGGCCGCCGTGCTGCTGGGTCTCTGCTCTTCATCTGACGGCCTGTGGTCGCTGGCCGCGGCCCCGTGGGGCCTGGCGCTGCTGGGCTGGGTGGGGCTGAGGGGGGTCATGCTGTGGAGACGAGGCTGCATGCAGAGAGCCGTCCACGCTCGGGCCACGCAGCTCCAGAGTCTGGTCCACAACAGCAAGACGCTGACCGGACTGTCCCGGAAAGCTCTGCGCCTGGTGCAGGAGACGGAGGTCATCTCCCGAGGGTTCACCCTGTAAGTGTGCTCGTTTTGTGTCTAGTTACAACTCTTTCACCCAATCACATAATGCTTGTCCGCATCTGTATTCAAGCCTGTTCCCTTAATTCACTCCTTTGTTGGCAGTGTGTTAGATAACTTCTCCTCGGGTAGTCTAGTGGGTGTTTATTATTTATGTAGCACTTATTTAGACCGCTGTTTGTATCTGTCTGTGTGTGTAGCTTTAGCATTGTCTCTAGAGTAGCATACAGTAGTATTATATTTCAACTACCAAGTAAGCTAGAGGGATAATTCAACATTTTGGGAAATAAACTTGTTATTTTGCTGAGATTTAGACGAGAAGCTTGATACCCCTCTCATGTCTATACAGTGAATATTAAGCCAAAGCCAGCTGCCAATTAGCTTAGCATAGCTTAGCATAGAGACTGGAAACGGAAATGTTACAGGCTCTGTCCAAAGGTAATAAAATTCACCTACTTTGGTTTTTGTGTAATTAAACAAATGAGATCTTAATTATTGAGCATTTAAAGGCGCTGGCAGGTGGATTTTGTTACCTTTGGACTGAGCTAGGCTAGCTGTTTCTCCCTGTTTGCAGTCTTTAAGCTAAGCTAAGCTGCTACAACTGTAGCTTCACAGACACGAGAGCGCGACCAATTTTGTCATGTAACTTGGCCCCAAAAACGTATTTTCCAAACTGTCGAGCAGTTCCTTTAAATAATAGCATGTCATGTCTGAGTCGTCTGCGTGTCGTCTTTAGTGGTGTGTTGTCGTTCAGTGTTGTGTGTTGCCCCCCTGCCTCTTTGGGACGTCTCCACAGTTGTATCACATTTCACTTGTCAAGTTTGCTCGACAGGGTGAGTGCGGCCAGCTCCTTTAGCAGGGCCGGGCCGGGGGGGATGCCGCGAGGCCAGCAGCTGATCGGACTGAGGAAGGCCCTGTACCGGGCGCTGCGCTCGGCCTTCAGATCCTCGCGTAGAGCCACGTGTCACATGCTCAAGGCATATCCTTTAGACTCAATAAAAGACTTAATAACTCAAATAATTCAATTTCAGTGTCATAAACTGTTTTGATGAACAATTCCTTCCTCTTCTTCTCTGTTATTAGAACCAGCATTCAGCTCAGCTTTAGAAAGCATCCCACTCTGCCTAAAAATAAGTCAAACCTTTTTCATAGTGCCTGCTTTCTTTCTTTCTTTCTGACTGTCTCAGGCTTTGGAACAGTGTGACCCGTGCTTCAACAAGCTCTTTCATCAAAAAGGAGTCCGATATCTATAAAACTGGAGTGTGGAGGGGGAATATCTTAAGGCAACATGTCACTGGGTTCTTGTCTTTTGAGGTTAACTGTTGTTACTAAGCAAGAGGAGACTGTTTATTCTTCGATGGTGAGGTTGGAAATCCCAGGACCTCTTTTGATGTCATTGAGTTGTTGATGGTTTGAAGTCCTTTTACAGGCGTAAACGTACATTGTAAATATGACAAGGCTCTTTATAAATGTAGGTTTATGTGACGTAGGTGCAGACATTGTTTCCCCAGAAGCGTCATGTATCCTTAACCCCTCCCAACGTTCCCTCTGAACTCTGAGATCGATAACGTGACCAACTACGTGTCGGCCGTGCCTCTGAAGGAGCTCGGGCTCGGCCTGGGTATCGAGCACCTGGGTGACGAGCAGGCTCAGGAGCTGACGGACGACTACAGCCTCCCTGCCCTGAAGGTAAGCAAGACCCGAGGGCACATCAGGGGCTAATGGTAACGAGTGGAAAGAGAAGGCAAGCCATGGCGATATCGAGCAAAATCCACAACCTAATTAATGTTCAGTTTAACTCAATTTGATTATAATTACTTGAATAAACACTCACTGCACGCAGGCTTGGATAAAGACCAGTATTTAAAGGAATAGTTCCTCATTTTGGGAAATCTGCTTGGTTTTTTGGGGGAGATTTAGATGAGAAGATTGATACCACTCTTAAGTATGAACAGTAAATGTGTTACTGGAGCTCTTAGCTTAGCTTAGCTTAGCATAAAGACTGGAAATGGGGAAACAACTAGCCTGGCTCAGAGCAGCTACGGCTCTGCTGTTTCAGCTGTGGCTCAGTCAGGCTAGCTGTTTTTGGAAATTCATTTTTTTTCCAAGATTTAGATGAGAAGATTGATACCACACTCATGTATGAACAGTACATGTGTTACTGGAGCCAACTGTCTCTTAGCTTAGCTTAGCTTAGCATAATGACTGGAAATGTAGGGAAACGGCTAGCCTGGCTCTGATCAAAGACGACAAAGTCTGCCTAGCTACGTGTTATTTGAGTTTTGCACCACTGTACCCGTTTCCAGTCTTTATGCTAAGATAAGCTAACCAGCTGCTGGTCGTATCGTACTGACAAAAGTGCTCGACAAGAGAGTGTAGAAGCTCAGTCTTAATCCACTTAATCCATTTCTTTGCTGTCCATCAGTAGCTTGCAAACAGTTTTGTCTCATAGCGCTCGGTCTGAGTAGGATGTGTGTTCATGAATTCACCTCAGAAGCAAAAATTCACAGCTGAAGACATGTTAAAACAATGAATGGACTATTATTATGACACCACATGTATAAATGTTTGTTGTTTTTCTCTGCCACTAGATGCTGTTCCAGCTGTGGGTGGGACAAAGCTCCGAATGTTTCCGTCGGCTCGCTCTTCTCCTGTCGCCCCGAAGAATAGAAGAGTCAGAGGAGGACGAACCCAAAGGAGACACCTCCCCTCATCTTCTTCCTTCTCCTCCTCTTCCACCTCTGCTGCACCAGTCCATCGCCGCAGTGACCGAGCCCCTCCACCACGCTCTGGCCAGCTGTCTCGGCGAAGTGCAGCGCAGCTACGACTTCCACCGACACTTTGAGACCCAGCTGAGGACGACGGGCTGCGACAGGACGGGCAGAGCCAGGGAGAAATGCCGAGAGCTCAACACCCTGCACACCTCCATCCGGAGCCTGCAGCTGCATCTCAAGGCCCTGCTGAGCGAGTGAGACACACACAATCTTGACTGTCCTCATTCTACACTTCCCATAAGATGTGATGAGACCTTAAAGACCAGTGTGGGAAAACTGGGTCACTCCTGCATGACCCAAACTATAATCTAAACTTTAGTCTAGCTCGAGTTTCTTTTTGCGCTTTTACTGTTAACATTCCTCTTGTTCTGTCTCTGATATCATCAGGATGATCATCCTGGAGGACGACCTGGAGAAACTCATGGTGTCCAAGGAACCGACGGAGTTGTCGTTCGAGGGCTACCAGGACCTCAGTGACCGGCTGCACCAGCTGCACCCTCACATGCAGGCCAGCGCCGGCTGCTGGGAGGACACCATCAGCCAGGTGGAGCGCATGATGAGACGGGCCAACGCCTGTCCAGGTGAGCTCACAAAACCTTCACTGTAACGGCAACATTGAATAGAGTTTTAAAACTGACAGTAGAAACTATTATTGAGGGCTAGCTCGGCATTTTAAGAATGATATCCCTCTTGTGTCTGTTAAAAAGCTACAACAAAAGCTAGTATGGATCTGTCCAGAGGGAACAATATCCACCTACCATCTCCTCTAAAGCGCAGGTTGTCATCACTGTGAGGTTGCCAGGCAACCAGCAGTCTCCCAGAAATATTTCCAGCACCCACAAGGCCACAACTTGTTTTTACTTTATGTTTTTTTTCTATGGATCAAACAAAAAGACATAATTTGTAAATTGGTGAGTTTTAGTGGTGTTAGTAGGCAGATTGTGTTGCCTTTGGACAGAGCCAGGCTAGCTGTTTCCACCTGTTTCCAGTCTTTATGCTAAGCTAAGCTAACTGGCGCATATTTACAGACATGTATGTGAGATTAGCTTAGCACAAAGACTTTAAACAGGTGGAAACAGCTAGTATGGATATGTCCAGAGGGAATAAAATCAACCTACCATCTCCTCTCAAGCTCATATTGCATCACTATAAAGGCAACCAGGAAGTCACTGCTCCCCGCCAAGAAATAGTTCCATCATACAGCTCCTTGTAAAGCCACAACTTCTTGTTTTTTCTGTGGATAAAACAAAAAAAAAGAGTTTTAGTTGTTAGCTGTTTCTACCTGTTTCCAGTCTTTATGTTAAGCTAAGCTAACTGGCTCATATTTACAGACATGTATGTGAGTGGTATCAATCTTCTCATCTAACTGTTGGAAAAAGAAACGATATCTTCCAAAATGTGATATAAAATCTGAACTGTGTTGCTGTTTTTTTTTTTTGGTTTTTGGTTTTTTTTAAAGGACTTGTAGGTTCTGTGCTCATTCACACGTTTTCCGGAAGATGCCATGACATATATACAAGACAGAGCAGTGACACCCCCTTTAGTAGTATGTTGGTTATATTTACACAGGGCCTATTTTTAGTGCTGACTTCCTCCTTCCTTTACCATGACTCAAGACAATTGCCAGTCATGGAGGAAGTAGCTCCTTCAGAATATGGGACAAGAAACAGACCAACCAGAGCACGGCTCCGATACCAGGTCGTTGAGGTAATCTGTTTTTTGTTATAACAATGACTGCAGGTAACGCTCAGTGTCTGGAGCATTGTGGTCCCCCTGTACAAGAGATTCCCGCCGCTCCTCCCTCCTACCCGTTGATCCTGGACAGAGACCCTGTACCAGAAGAGCTGGTGAGATGAAATGTCGACCTCTGTTTACACCAAAATTCGCTCAACACAGTCAAGATTTCTGTACTAGTATTAAACAACTAATCTCAAGTCACTCTCCATCCTGTGTGTCCTGATTTGTTTCCCTGTTTCATCTGGACCAGGAGTGGGAGGCCTACGTGTCCGACTCGGACTCGGACGGTGAAGGCCGAGGGTCTTGGTCCGACATATTGTCACCGGAGGAACGGGAGCGGCAGCGGCGGGAGAGGGAGGAGTCCCGTCGCGTCCTGTCAGAGCTCAAAGCTGTGCTGGGCTTTCGTGCGTCAGAGGGGGAGAGGATGAAGAGGAAGCAGCTGCTCTTCAACGACCAAGGTCTGCACTGACCAATGTCATCTCTTAGCTGTGTGTGTGTGTGTGTGTGTGTGTAGTCAAAGTACACACAAGAACACGCTAAATGCAAAAGTAACATCAAAGCAACAAATAGAAGTATGAATTAAACTGGTAAATCAGGTTTTGTGAGTATTTCTGAAAAACAAGTTGCTATTTGTTCTCATCATCAAAGCTGATTATGAGATTAAGAGATGAAGCGATAAAGTGTCCTCCAGTAACAACTCTCTGTGGGGAAGTTTAGTTCTTTTGTATGAAAAATGGGTTAAATAAATTATTTGAAATAAAATAAGGCTAAACTTGGACACTCCCAGAATAAAAACATCAGAGTTCCTTCTTTGATTTTGTATCTTTTACAAAATAGAGACGTTGAACAGTAAAATTAAGAATGAGGTTTTATCAGGAATTGCATGTTGCTATGCTGCTGGAGTGTGTGTCTATTTGCGCTGAACATAACCGCTGTGAAACAATCCGAAAATAACTTTTTATTTCTCTGATTAACCCGTTTTATCGACGCCGGCGCTCCCTCACTCTCATTCACTGTCTAAGTCGCTCAACCACAGCTCGCTCTTTCGCTCATCGGACACAAACCAAATTATACTTGTTTGTGTCACGTAAATTGCGGGCTGTGTTTTCACTACAGCACCACATCCTGTCTGAATGTATCTTTAACAGGCTGGTTAATTTTCAAATGCAGTCCTTCATTATAGTTTCCCAGATCCCAAAAATCTTCAGATGTTTTGTTTTTGTTAAAAAACAGCAAATCATCGCATTTGAGAAGCTGCTAAAGAGTCCAGCATTTTTGATTAATAAATGACTAAAACTATTGATTATTAAAAGAGTTTGCATTTGGTCACTGTAATCCAGATGGATGCACTTTTGTAGCAAATAGGCTGCAACTAATGATTTTCATAATAGATTGATATGCCAACTTATTAACTTACTAATTTATTGTTAAGTCTGTAGTAGTCTTTTTGTCAATTTTCTTTCATAAATGATAAAAACGATTGTTGACAATCAGTCGATTAAATGTTTCAGCACTTGTGTGAAGTCCAGTGAAGAGCTTGATGTCATCTTGGGTACTTTTCACCATTTTTTACTAAAAGATGTATGCATATATGTATTAATTGAAAACATAATCTACTCTACTCCAGTCAAACTGCTTTTTAGTAAAGAAATTGAGTGTACCGTGAATCAGATTTGTAAAACTGGAAGTCAATGGATCTGTTCAACCCTGAATGATTTGTTTCCTCTTCTTTCTTGTAGCTGCTGTGACAATTTCAGCTCACGCTGAGAGTTCAGATCCTGCCACAAACCCGTCAGACGCTCCGGCCTCTCTGGGACCGGCAGAAACCAACGCTGAAGAAGGAAACCACCTTTCAGAGTTCCCCGCAGGAAGCGAAGGGGAGGAAGAGGAAGGAAAAGATGGCAGGGTGAGGCCTGACCCCGCCGCAGAGCCGGTGACGGAGTTCATCTGCGGTTTGGAGGCGAAGGAGGGGGAGCTGGGAGGAGCGTCGGTCTGCGCGAGAGGAGGAGGAGGAGCGTCCGAGCTGCACCAATACGACGGCGTCCTGGAGGAGGGGGAGGGCCAGAACGGTCTGGACTGCTTCCTGATGCGTAAAGTCCCCGCTGTCTCCGTGATGGACAGACTGACGGAGATCCACGGCCCGGAGGCTCTCAGCTTCAGCTCCGCCCTCGCCGCTCAGGTGGCGGCACGCTCGCAGTCGCTCGTCAACATGGAGGAGCAGACGTTCGGAGACGATGAAGAGGAGGTGGAAGAAGAAGAGAGCGACAGACGAGCCCCCGAGAAGGACTGAAACAAAACCCGCTGCTTTAACGAAGCACTGAGCAGAGACTGTATTTATGTCCGATAGTCTGGGTGTCTTTTATCGACGGGTCTGTGTTACATCTTAACTGTTTCTGCTGTGGAGGTGTCTCAAATTCTTATCACCCATCCGTCCATGTTACTGTACATTACCCACGATTCTTACTGCTCTTTTGCTGTTAAAACTCAGGTACCAGAACCACTAAAACAAAACATGACCTTGACAGTGTTAAGGCCAGAAAACCAGAATGTTTAAACAGTTTACTCGGTGACATCCACATAGTGTATATTGATCACAATCGCTCACTAGATGTGGAAACAAAGACTGTAAGTGATTGGCTCCGTACAAACAAACAGTGTAATAATGTGAAATAGGAATATTTGAGATGATTTTTTAAATAAGTTTTCTCATAAAATCAAATCAATCTGAGTTACTGTGAGGACGTCATGGGCTGGAGGAGAGGAGATGTTGGGAGAGTTCAGACCGAATGCGAAGATAGATGCGATCAGATGCGGTGAAGTATTCAGATCCTTTACTTTGAATAAAAGTCGCTCAACTAAACAGAATGTAAAAATACTCTGTTACAGGTAAAAGCCCTGCATTTAAAATTCAACTAAACCTAATTATTGGCAGTGAAATGTATAAAAGTACTTAGAGTAGCATAAGAAGAGGATTTCAGTGTCTCAAAATGATACTTTAACGTACTACAAGGACTTTTTAACTGGTTATGAAGCAGTCTCAGTTTAATACTGATGTCTCTATATGACCACTGACAGTATAAAAGAATAGACCGCGTATCCATGACGTCACCCGCAAGCTCAGTGTGGTGGCCATCATGGCAGTCCTGCCTCTTCCGCCTCTCAGCTAATCTAATAGTCAGCAAAGACGTGGATCATCGGCAGAGCTGAGGCCTGGTTGGTAATGGCACCCACTTGTCAATCAAAGCTTCCACGCTGTTAATTTATGCATAACTTTAAGCCTTAATATAATTTGAACAGGTGAGTTGTATAAAAATTCACCCTCAGTACAGTTGTCATGAACGGGGAAATTAGCTATAGAGACCAAAACTGTTTTTTGTACCAGGCTGTAAACATGTTTATTTCTGCTGTGAAGTTGTGACATTTTAACATGGGGACTTATGGAGACTGACTCACTTCTGGAGCCAGCCTCAAGTGGACGTTTGAGGAACTGCAGTTCCACATTGGCTTCAATTTACATTTTACAACCACGGTGGTTGCCGCTTGACCATCATCGAGACGATTGGTTATTTCTATATAGTTATTCTTAGGTTCGTTTTGAAATAGGCGAAACCAGGCGGTGGAAACAGTACCGCTTTTGTCCACAGAGGCCGCCAGAATCACCAATTTAAAGCTCCTTGTAGATGCTTTAAATAAAGTATTTGAGTTACTTTCCACCGCTGCAGTCGGTACAAGTGAATTTACACGAACGACGCAGACTTCGCTTTCCGTCTGAACACACCTCGAACAGAAGGTTGAACCGAGCCGACGCTGATTCCTATAGGCGGACAGACGTAGACACAAAGTGTTAGAGGGGAGCTGCTCTGCAAGAAGAGGAAGTGAAAAGCTATTTTTAATATCGGCGCTTTATTTTTATCCACCTCTCTCTCTCTCTGCTGTCTGAGTGGACACATAGCCGAACACACACATTCATAATCCTGTTTCGAGCGACTCATTTGGAATACTATTGTATCTAAGAACAATTCACAAAGACTGAAACAGCGTCTGTGTTTACAGGGGCACACTCAGAGGGAAGATAAGAAAGTTAATGACTCGACACTTTATAGACTGAACTGTGTGGCATGAATTCAACGAACTGCTGCTGTGAGGTTTGATTTATTTGATACCTGTACGGGTATAATTTAAACAAAAAAAACAAACATGTTTTCTCTCATGTGAGGGCAATCTTTAACTTTATGTTTCATATGAAGTTGCCATAAAGAGTCTGACAGCCCTGATGTATGCCCCGCACCCTCCTCCTCCTCCTCCTTCTCCTTTCCCAGTCTTTCTTGTCACCATGTCTGCCTTGCCCTGACCCCTCCTGCACCCTCGGGTGTGAGGTCTACTACTCCCCCCCTCCTGCATTTTCCAACATGAAATAAAATACCATTCTGGAAGTGTTCTTTGTATCCTGAACTCCTTTTCTGGGCGCTCGTGTTTCGGCGTGGGGGTATGAAACAGGTTTGGTGAGTTACTCGATATCTTTTGTGGGATTTTGCATTTGTCTAAACCACAACAGCTGGAGCTCCTCTTTTAAAGCCACTCCTGCCTGATGTAGTGGAGTAAAGACTTAACCTTTAAGTCCCTCTGTGGTTTGGATTTAATACATTTAAGAAGGGGAAACTCCATATTTCAGTAACTCTAGCTGTGAGGATTTGACTCCCACTGAAGCCACCCACACTGAAACCATCCGTCTTTTCTCCCGAGCGTGCCACGAAGACAAAAAAACGTGCTGTAAGCAGCATGCACATTTCTAAATATAAAACACCACACAGATTGATTAGTGACATTGTTTTAATGGGTTGTTTACTGTTGTAGTGTTGCCACCTAGTGGTCAAATCTGTCACTGCCACAGGTTCTTGTGCCAGTAATGCAGATTTTTTTTGTGCCCTCATCTCCAACTTCAAATATCTTTATATTTCTGTGTACAAATTAATTTATATAAATTACCGTACATATGTTTGTGTGTTGTTTTAATCTGTTTTATTTATTTTTCTCACATCTCACAGCTTTAATCCACTTAATTCTACTCAAACTATTTCATGTCACGACTTCAGATGTTTTTATTTACACAATGCTGTGGATAGTGGAGCTTATTTTTACCTCTCCACAGGTTATTTCCACATTAGGCTCACTGCTCAGCACACACAAGCTGATTAGGCATGTTTTACTTTGTGCTGCATTCAAGTGCTTCCATTAAGCTCCGATTCCTGACTATCATGTTTTTGGTAGGCAAAGCATGAAAATGGACAGTCTTTCCTTGGTTTTTGACTATAAAAGTGACCCCTGCATTGTTTTTTTTTTTAGTTTGGGCTTCCATATTTTCCGTTGAGTGAGTCACAGCTGTCACTAGTTAGTTTTGCTAACATGAACTACTGTAGGACCTCCAAGCCAACCAAGGACAAGATGGAGCTACACTTGAAAAATGTATCTTAGATTACTTTTATTATTATTTCTATCCAGTTTCACTGACACGTGCCAAACCTATAAGGACATATAGAGTGGGAATCCATGTTGTATAGATATATATATAATATATTAGTAGTATAATACAACTCTTCTTTTTAATGCAGTTTTAAATGATAAAACAAATAGTGAAAACCAACTGTGCAAAATGAGAAACTGCACCTGGGCTCTAGACTCTCATGGGACCCACAGGCTTTAGATTCACTGTTATGCAATTAGTAAAATCATGGTCTATTAATACCTCTACAAGTTCAGTTTCATTTTTCAGTTTTATTTGTCATATGTGGGTTAACACAGGGTCGACAGTACAATGAAATGTGTTGGATGAGAAAAAACAGGTCAGCTCAGCATAACATTTTAAAGGGCCGGTGTGTAAGATTTAGTGACATCTGACGGCGTAGTTGTTGATTACAACCCTGTCGCCTCGCCCGCTTCTTCCTACCATGAAGGAGAAACTACAGTGGCTGTGAAATGTGCCCTGTAAAAAGAGGCAGTGTTTAATTTGTCCAATCAAATCTGGGCTACTGTAGAAACATGGTGGGAGAGGACCTGCTGCAGTTGCAGATATAAAAGGCTAACTCTAAGGTAACAAGTCTTATTTTCATATTTTTATAAAACATTTTTATTTCTACGATCACTTTATATTTTTATATAGATTTTGTATAGATGTTTAGCACGGGTTAACTTCTTAACACAGTTATATATTTACCTTCTATGCAAATGTTTAACTCCTCTGCACATTTTTAATTCCTTTGTACATATTTAAATCCTATGCAAATGTTTAATTTCTCTGCAAATGTTTAATTTTGCTACAAATGTTTAATGTCTCTTTACATATTTCAATTTAGATCCATCTCAGGTTAATTGTAACGTATGGATACTGTGTTATAGGTTAATTCTGATGTATGTTCAATGTATGTTTGCATGCTGCTACTGGATGCTTGAATTTCCTTCAGGATCAATAAAGTATCTATCTATCTATCTTATTTTCATGTAATTATAAGCTAATAAAAACATAGTTATACATATTATATTCCATATTTTGTAAAAGAGCCACTTAAATTCTACACACTGGACCTTTATGTAAAAACAGGAGTGACAAAATAAAGAAAATGTGTAATAATAATAATAATAATAATAATAATGATGATGAGCAGAAGAAGAAGACGACGAATATTATCGATATATGACGAGTCTATAATCTCCGAGTGTCCGTGAAGGCAGCATCACAGACAGCACTCCCACGGTCCCTCGCGCTTCCTTTTCCAGCAGCGCCTGCGATCATGGCGGACGTGGTTGCGGAGCGGGCAGTGGACCAGAAGGCGGTCCCGGATCGTGAGCTGAACGGGCAGGCGGAGGACCGGGAGGACGCCGACCCCGTGGAGGAGACAGCGAGGAAGAAGAAGAAGAAGAAGAAGAAGAACAACAAGTCCGCAGCGACAGGTGAGGCTCGCGCGACGAGCTTTAGGCGCTAACAGGCTAACGGGGCTAATGTTGTCAGGTTAGCCGGAGTTAGCTGCGGCTAAAGCGGAAGTAGCCTTCAAAATAAAAGTCGACAAACGGTGTTAATCAGCAGAATACGAGCCCGAAAAAATGATCAAAAACGTTTTAATACAATTAAATATTATTTTAATGCTTTATGGGATACTTTTGATGATTTAATTAGATTAAATGTGATACGGATTAATCAATTAAATAATAAAGTTGGCATGTAAATATAATTTAATCGTTTTATTTTCTTTTTCTCAACTAAATGTAGACGGAAAAAAAACATTGGTTATAACACAGATCAGGGAGACTTTAATGAAACATTAAATAATACATTAATAATAGTAACATCACAAAGATATGCATATATTAATTGTGTGGTTAATGTAATTAAGTAATTCAGTTGTTACATGTATTTTTTGAGGCGTTTAAACTAATTGTGTGAAAGATTTGCAGTTGGAGAAATGTAGCTCTTAGCGCTAGCCACCTTTTTTTATTTTGAAAGTCACACCGGAAGCCCGTCGTTAAAGCGTGTCTAGCTTGACGCCATAAGCCTCCTCATTAGCCATGCGGGTCTTGGAGCAGTGTGTTGCCTGTCAGGCCTCATGACACACGCCGGGCTTTGGTCAGATCCACGTCCAGGATCGGTGACATTTAACACAGCTGGCATAAGAAGTCATTTTCTGCTTATTCAGCCAGAAAACACGTGATTCAGGTGTTTTATCCGCTCGGTGTACTGACTGTTTTTTCTTGCACGCTGCGTTGAGCCTCTGCCAAGTTTCCCTGTTTCGTAATTATCGCTTTGCCAGAGTTATTATGTAAGAAAAGAACACATTTTTAGACACCTAAACCACATGAAAACATCAACATATGGTCGCTTTTAACCACCAAATCACCTGCAATAAAAAGATTTCATGTGTGGATAGCTTAAAGGAACATTTAAAAGGTTTATTCATGATAACTGTGTCTCCTGTTCATTAAATCTATGTAATGCTTTTGTTAATATAAATGTTACTCATCTGAAAGAGAAAGAAAAACTAGTTAAAACCTTTAAAAATCACAAGAGACGCTGCGTTCTGTACAGATTTGTTGAAAAAAGACGTTAAAAAAGTGAAGACAGGTTTGATTCAGGCCGTCATATTTGGGGAAAGCAAGCCAACTAATTATCTAAGATCCACTTTTGTGACTGACTCCAGTGTTTTCTTTAAACCCTCCTCAGCGGTAACGGTTAGTTGGAGTCGCTGCCACTTCGAGTAAGCAGTAATTCATGTGCAAACGTCAGGCATTAGCAGATCCAACACAATGAATGTTTCCACTTTTAAGCAAAACAAATAATAATTTCCTCTCATTCACCACAGATGACATTTAATCTGCTGCTGAGAGGTTTTTAATGGATGCTGCAGAGTTTCATGTCTTATGAGAGGCGTTGGATGCTCAATTCTCTCTGCTACTGACATTTAATACGAGTAGTCTTTTTATTTATAAAGTCAGACTACTACGTCAGTCAGCTGCATCTTTTCGATACCTGTATCTAATCATTTTTTAATTTTTTTTTTAATTAATTAATTAAAGGTGGGTTGGTCGGTACAGTCACGGATGTTCCAGGGGTAGTTTTTTTTTTTAATGTACTGGAGTTTATTTAAAGTTTTGGATGGCGTGCCGTAGAGGATGCTGTTGCAGTAGTCAACTCCGGAGGTGATGAAGGCGTGAATGAGGCTTTCTGCAGCAGAGGAAGAGAGTGCTGGGTGGAGTTGAGCGAGGTGAAAAAGGGCAGTTCTGGTGGTTTGGTTAATGTGACGTTCAAAAGAGAGGTTATTGTCAAAGATGACTCTGAGGTGATGGGTGAAGTGGAGACCATGACGGTGAACGGTGTCGCCAAGGGGAAGCATGTAGAGTATAAAGAGGAGAGGACCAAGCACCGAGCCCTGGGGGACGCCTTGGTCTTACATCACGTCTGTCCATACTCATATGCTCTCTCTCTCTGCTGCAGTCTGCATCACACTTTTTAAATAAATTATCTCCTTTCCTTTCGTAAAGGATGGTCCTTCCTTTCTTATCTGCTAAAGGAGATAAGAAAGGAAGCACTGAAGCTCCTTTCCTTAACGTTAGAGAACACGAACAGCTCTTATCATGGCGGCTACGTAAATACTTCTGGGTCATTTCACCCTGTGATGAACCTTCCTAAGTGAAATAGACTATTCGACTGCACCCACTGACTCCACCTGGCCTTGGTTTTCTCTGTAGAGTGCAGCTATCGCCGTCCCTCTCTTGTTGACAGCGCCTCTTTAAGGAAGCAGACATTAGCTCAGGGTAAAAGCAGATCATTGAATTTGTTGGACTCAGTTTAGTATGTAGTATTAGTAACGTTGGTGAGCCAAAGACGCTCCATTAGCCTTACTGTCGCACTCAGTTCAAGCAAGACGGCAGCTTTGCAACGTCGCCAACAACTTTATTGTCCAGCCGAAAAACCACCATTCAGCATTAGTCAGCTGTAATCTATTGAAGGCTGCAGCCGATGCAATCTGCCGGACCGGCGTCAGATTATTAAGTGAATCTGGTGAGTGATCCACATTAGATCCAGCGTCTTCATCGGACACTCCACAGTAACAACGGCTCGTTTGCTCCTGTAATATGTTTTCTTTATTTCGTGGACAGAACCGGCGTCCACTTTGATTTGTTTGTCTTACTGTAGTCAAAGCTGAAGTGTTTGTACAAAATGTGAAGCTACGGGGGAGCGAAGGGTGGGATGAGATTGAATTGTTATCAGATATCAGGAGAGAAAGTCGAATTTAATGTAGATCTTGAACCTTTCTAACAGATCTGCTCTAAAGAATGAAGCCGGCGTGCGAATGAACGTTTTTGTTCCACTGCTTCACGCTCTCTACTTCCTGCTGCTCGTGCTTATGTGGCACCTTTTTGGCCGCCGTTGCCGCCACCGCTGGTTGATTGCTTATTGGACTGTGTGTGCGTTCCCATTGTTGATGATCCCCTCGCTGCTGCAGGCGCTGAGGCGGAGGCTGATGGAGTGGCCGAAGTGACCAAACAGCTGGAGAAGCAGGCGATAGAAGACAAAGAGAAGGAGGAGGACGGCGAGGAAGGTGACGCAGCACGCCTGATTTAAGACTTCACGGGTAAATATATGTTACGCTTGTAGTCGATGTAACAACGTTGTCTTTTCTCGAATAGATGGAGACGACGGAGAAAACTCGGCAGGGAAAAAGAAGAAGAAGAAAAAGAAGAAGAAAGGACGTAAGTTTGCCACGTTTGATTTGATTTGACTCGCTGTGAGACGTCCGTCCGTCGGTCCGTCTGATGAGATGTTTTCCTTCTTTGCCTTCCAGCTAAATCTCAAACTGATCCCCCGTCTGTGCCCATCTGTGAGTTATACCCAACTGGAGCTTTCCCCATCGGACAGGAGTGCGAATACCCGGCCTCACAGGATGGGTAAGAAGAGCACACACACACACACACCCGACAGACACCTACACCTCTGCTGGTTCATTAATCTTGTTGGGACTAATCCCGAGTCTGGAGGCAGCGTTAAAGCAGCTTTAAAGTTCGTCTTCAAACTGTTTGTTTCCTTTGGATCTTTCTGGATTTCATACCTGTCTGCTCTCAGAGTTATACTCCCTCTGTAGCCTGGTTAGCGCCGTTAGCTCCTCCATCTTATTGGGGAGAGATCTTACGTCCCCGTCTTCTTCTCCTCACCTCGTCAGGGATCTCCCTTTCCACTTGCAGGCTTTTAAATATTCAAAGTTGCATGTCAGTAAACATTCGTGTTCGTAACCTTTCAGCTGTCTACACTTCCTGCTCCTGGGCACATGAACTCATTGACTCCGGTCAGGTGATCTGAGGTCAGGCGACGAGTCAGGAGCTTGTTGTTAGACTGTAAAACCCGTTACCGCCTGCTGCGTTGACATGTTTACTTTAACCACTGACTGCCTTTTTCCTCCTATGATTAACCTCCATTCTCGTCTTGAGGCCTGTAAATAAAAGCTTGTTCTTCTTCTCTCAGTCGCAGCGCTGCGTGGCGTACGACCAGCGAGGAGAAGCGGGTGCTGGACAAAGCCAACGAGGAGGTGTGGAGCGACTTCCGACAGGCGGCCGAGGCCCACAGACAGGTCCGCCAGCACGTCCGCAGCTTCTTGAAACCCGGGATGACCATGATTGAAATCTGGTGAGGATGCCTTTATCGCTGCGACCCGGTTCATTGTGGCTGAGGTGAAAGGTGCCTAGAAACCTTGAAAGTTGCCTGAGAATCATCATATTTTTAAGTTTTCTTCAGTATCAGAGTGATCCAGTGATACATTTATAGTTACATTGCAACAGGAGCTACTTTTAATGGTGCTAATCTGCCAAAATCTAACAAATAAAAGCTAAAAAATGACTTTAAGGTGCTGGAAAGAGTGCAGTTTCTCTCCCCTGAAGTAGACAACCTTGAAATCTGGATGCTGCCGTGTCCAAAGCTTCCTCTGTTGACTAATATTTCATTTCCACTTTAATCTTAATCTTCATTTTTATCTCTCATCCCTTCCCCCTCCCCTCCCTCCAGCGAGCGATTGGAGGACTGTTCCCGTAAGCTGATAAAGGAGAACAAGCTGAACGCCGGCCTGGCTTTCCCCACCGGCTGCTCCCTGAACCATTGTGCTGCCCACTACACTCCCAACGCCGGAGACACCACCGTCCTGCAGTACGACGACGTCTGCAAGATCGACTTCGGCACGCACATCAACGGTACCCCGCTCGGATTAATGAGCGCTGCTTTCGACTTGACGTTTTTGTGCTGATGCGTCCAAGAACGGGCAGTCAGAGTCGATTTACAGTCGTGAAAATCGATCGTCAGACTCTTTTAAATTTGGCACCGGTGGCTCATTAATCACGCTCCATCTTTGTTTCCACAGGGCGAATCATTGACTGTGCCTTCACCGTCACGTTTAATCCAAAGTATGACAAGCTGCTGGAGGCTGTGAGAGACGCCACCAATACTGGAATCAAAGTATGACACACACACACACACACACACACAAACACTTCACTCTGATGTGTTTTATCTGTCGGCTGTCTGAAGCTCATCCTTTCCTCGTTTGTTTGTCGCAGAACGCCGGCATCGATGTGCGCCTGTGTGACGTTGGAGAGGCGATTCAGGAAGTGATGGAGTCCTACGAGGTGGAGCTCGATGGCAAAACATACCAAGGTGACTCCTTCGCATGAGCGACGACAATCGCTCCCAAATGTTTAAAACGTCTCTGACACGTCTGTGGACGACCAAATCTAACACGCCTGCTGATGAGCTTGAATTATTACTTTTATGACATCGGTGGTTTCTTTGGCCGTCGTTGGGCAGATGAGAGAAGAGGGGAGAGAGGGAGGGCGACATCTTCATTTCTGAGTTTGCGTTGTGCTTTATTTTAATTCAGAGGCCTGAATCTTTGTTTTAAAAAAGCTCATTTTCAAACTGTTGGACTAAAATGACAGCTTAGTATCTCACATTAGGGACGCACGATACAGATTCCTCTTCAGCTGATACAATAATCGATAATTACCTGCTTCTCGTGGCCGATACCAACATTTTTGTCATAACTTGTAGTTTAAGGTGAGCAGAGACAGATGATTTAACATCCCACAGCTCCGATTGACTGACGTTATTGTTGTTAACATAACAAAGTTTAACTCTTATTAACTTTCTTAACTAACTTGTTATTAAACATCCGACCGGGCATGACTGGATGGCGCTGTTTTGGTCCGTTCTCCACGGAGCTTTAAACCCGACCAGGAGGAGACCAAACTCTGATACCTTGCTCAGATTTCTTTGGTTTATGTGCTTCAGCCATAAATAAGTAGGCTACGTAGTTACATTTTCGTCTCCCTTTACAATGTGAAGTCTGCGATCCGTTCATCTCTTGCCGGTCACGGCACAGCCGGTGCCCGGTGAGATTTAGGTGTAGCAAGCAATAATGTATCTGCCCCGATATATCGAGCATCCCTATCTCGAACGTCGACGAGCTGTGTATGAAGCGCTGTGTTTGCCTGTTCATTCATAGAACTTGTTTCTTCGTTTCAGTGAAGCCGATCCGAAACCTGAACGGTCATTCAATCGGTCAGTACAGAATACATGCTGGTAAGACTGTGCCCATCGTCAAAGGAGGAGAAGCGACGAGAATGGAGGTGAGTCAGTTGCCCGTCATCGTTCTCACTGACGCTGCTTTGTCTAAAAATACTTCACACGTCTCTGGTTTGTGAGAGTAAAATGTAGCTGTAGATAAAAATACACTGTTAAAGTCAGTCGTCCCGTTATTGACGGCGCGTTTTCACCCCGCAGGAGGGAGAGGTTTACGCCATCGAGACGTTCGGCAGCACGGGTAAAGGCGTGGTCCACGACGACATGGAGTGCTCTCACTACATGAAAAACTTTGACGTCGGCCACGTCCCAATCAGGTTTGTCTCGCGCCATCAGCACCACGCCTCACAACATCCCTGACAGTGATGAATCTCTTCTATCAGTTCGTATACAGACTTCATAAACTGAGCTCTAAAATAACTCGTTTACTTCTAGGCTGCCCCGAGCGAAACACCTGCTGAACGTCGTCAACGAGAACTTCGGCACGTTGGCGTTCTGCCGCCGCTGGCTGGACCGCCTGGGCGAGAGCAAGTACCTGATGGCCCTGAAGAACCTGTGCGACCTGGGCATCGTGGACCCGTACCCTCCCCTCTGCGACACCAAGGGCTGCTACACCGCTCAGTTCGAGCACACCATCCTGCTCAGGCCCACCTGCAAGGAGGTGGTGAGCCGGGGAGACGACTACTGACCCACCCCCACAACTCAACCCAACCCAACCCAACCCCAGCAACCACCGCACCACCACCACCACCACAACCTCCACCTTCTTCTTCCCCACACAGCATCCCGTTAGCAGCTTCCTTCAGAGAAAAGACGTGGTTGTGTCAGAGCCACTTTCAAGTGGTGCCAAATGTTACTGTTATTTACCCGCAATGCACCGCTCACGGCTTGCAAGGAACGAGGACTGGCTTTCCTGAGTTTTCTATCATCAAATGTAAACAAGGCGACACGTTTCTGTCGGAGGAAGCGCCGTAGTTTCCTTCAGCGTCCCGCGGACCTCATTTTACACATCGTTAAAAAAAAAAAAAAAGAAGCTAACTGTCAAGCAGTTAAAATGTTTATTTAAGCTGCCGCTGAATCAGTATTCAAAAGAGACGGTGAGCGGTGGAAACTCCCCGTATGCCTCCTTTTTGTTTCATTTTCTACGGCTCCGCTCTGAGCCACCAGTACTTTTAGTGCACGACTTCAGTTCAAGCACAAATGCTACTGATGTGTTCAAGAGGTGGTTAGGCCCGATGCATGGCCAGAAATCTACGCTAAAAAAAACAAAACAAAACAGACAATTCCTCTGTAATATTTAAAGCTCGGGGAGGGGGTTGTGTCGTAGTAATAAAAACACCATCTTCATACAGACACCGTGCGTCTGCAAGAGCTGTATGTTTGTTTGGCTTCTGTCGCTACAGGAGGGGAACTCTGCACTCTGGCCCTCTCTAGTCATTGTTTCTTTGATATTTGTAAAATATCTTTGAAATGGTTGCTGCCACTGTATGTTCCCAGTTTAAAAACAAAATGCTTCATTTTGAACTCCCTGAAAATGTTTTTGTAAGAAGAAAAAAAAGAAAAAAAAAGGTGATTAAAATGATTTTGCTCAATTGCGGGTTGTCCTTTTTCTGATGTCTCTAATCACAACACAAGAAATGTAATGATTAATCTAAGATGAATTACTCATCTGGAGATAATTCAAGTTTAAGTTGACCAAACTGCTTGTCCCAAAGCTGAAATATTCCAGTTTACTACTATCAAAACCAGCATTTATGAAATTGTAATTTTAGTTTGACATTTTGGGGAATATTCTTGTTACATTTCGTGCCAACAGCTTGATGAGAGGATCAATATTATTCTATTTGTCTGTTAGAATATGAAGAGCTAGGAGCCGGTTAGCTTGACTTAAAAAAACACTATTAATCCCCTGAGGCAAAAGTCAATGCTAAGTTAATGTAACGGCTGGAAGCAGGTGAAGCGGTTAGCCTGGCTCTGGTCCAAAAGCCACAAACTGTTGTAACACGATAATATATAACTGATATTATATGAAAACACGTTATATATCACATAAGTGTTAATTTATGAGCTTTAGAGGTGCTGGTAGCCGGATTTGGGTATCGTTTGATAGCGCAAGCCTAGCCTGTTTCCCAGTTTCTACTGTACTTTATATGCTAATTAAGCTAACCGGTCGCTAACTGTAACGTTAGCTTAATATTTAACGGTCAGAAGTTGATCTTTTCATGTAACTCTTGACAAAAAAGGCGAATAAACTCCCTTAAAAAGTCAAACTATTTATTATAAGCTTAATGTATTTGTTCCAGCTGCTTAAATATACAAATCATTGTTCGTTTTTATATTTTGTTAACTTTAATATAACGAACTTTTTTGGGGATACTCAGCCGTTGGTCGAACAAATTTGAAAACGTTAGCTTGGACTTGGAGAATTAATCGTTAATATTAAAAAAAAATAACTTAAAACGCTGTAAAACGTTTAATTACGCTGTCAGTGGTTTAAACAAACTGTAGTTTTGAATAAATTATATATACTGTGTGAAAAACTCCCTTATAAGCTAAAAATATAAAGCAGAATATGACTATTTGTCGTATTACTGTATAATATAACAGAATATTTTTGGATTTTCAACCGTTAGTCGACCAAAAAATGAAATTTGAAAACTTTAAAAAGTTTCAAACGTTTTAATTATACTTTATTTAAATTGTAATTAAACTTAATATAATTAGAATTACTTTTAAGCTTTTATAACAGACTATCTTTTGACTTTCAACCGTTGGTCCAACCAAAAGGAGACATTTGAAAACGTTAGCTTGGACTTGGAGAATTAATTGTTAAATAAAGTAACTTTAAAGCTTTAAAAAAGTTTTAATTATACATAATTTATGTTTTAATTAAACTTCTTATTATACTGTGAATGGTTTAAACGTTAGTTGTGGCCTAAATCGGTTAAACTGCTCTCTTAACAAAACATTGATATAGTTAGATTCTAAATCATTTTAGGCAGAAAACATACAAACATGTTAGAAACTGTGTACAAAATGAGAAAAGAACCAAGACTCGGGCATCTTTTGTAGAAAAATGAAAAAATATTCTCATTTATTGAGGTAATTTTCTCTAGAAAAAAAATTGAGGTAACAATTTGCATAGTATAACTTCCATAAATTTACACACAACACACACATCCATGGAGTAGTAACCAAAACGCCAACAAACAAACAAAATGTATCACGTCTGACAAATGGAGGAAAAATAAAATAAAATAAAAACATGAAGTGTGCTTTGAACTCCGTCTCTGACGGAGAACATGGTTTGAGGTGGAGAATACGTTTGTTTTGTCTCCGGCATGGAGATAAATATCACAACCTGTAATACATGTGTTAAATCTGAAAACACAGTGTGTGTGTGTGTGTGTGTGTGTGTGTGTGTGTGTGTGTGTGTGTGTGAACACACACTTTAACGCTGGGAGAACAGTGATATCTGTGATAACTGCTGGTGGTGTTGAACAATCAGCGGTTGTGTATAAAAACCTTTAAAAAACAGTCATGGCCTCTTTTCTAAAATGAGGATTGTATAAAAAATACATTCATAATCTAAATGCTGGTCTGGTTTTTTTTATTGATATGAACTATAAATATATATCTGACTTCTCGACAACAAAAGGGCACTTTTCTAGCACACTAGTCTGGTTTTTTGGGGGGTGGTTCAGGCTCTGAATTACATTCTGGAGCAGAGAGGTGGCAGCGTTTAGCTATAAAAAAATAAAACATCCCTTTGGAAACATCCAGCAAATGTTAAACCATTTTGGAAATTGCTGAGAGGATTTTCCGTACGCTTCCCCCCCCTCTCCCCGAGGCTTTGGCTTGAGGTCTGCCAATTTTTTTTTTTTTTCTGACAAACACGTCTTCAGGGTGAAAAATAACCTTCCCGCCCCACTTTCTGTACAAAACTACGAACAAATGCAACCTCTTCTGTAGAAATTAGTGCATTTCTTAGCAGGAACAGCGGCCGCGTTTAAATTTTTTTTTTTTACCTGTCTACAACACAGGGGAGGCCGAATGACATGTTTACAACCCTACATCCAGTTCTGTGACCACTATCTAAAGTGACTGAGGAACAAAAAAAAAAACAATCAACAAAGCCACTGAACGCAGGTAGGCAGACGCGTGAATACACCTGTACGACCTGTAAAGAGGACACTTGTAAGTCCTTTATGTTGGCTGCTACTTGAGACACATCTTGGCTGATACTCTTTATAAAATACAACTGTACACAGATCACAAACACCGTCTTTTCTTTTTTTAAAAATACCTACATATAAACACCATTTACAACAAGTTCACAAAGCAGAACCAGGTTCTTTTTTAAAAATAAAAAAAATAAAAAAGGAGTCCTTCCTCTCTCTCTTTTTTTTTTTAACTCCCCGTCCTCCCAGGATATAAAATGCCCGTAGAAAGAGAGGGAAGAGAGAAAAGAGCGATAGGTGGGGCTGTGCTGATATCGAGGAGGAGGAGGAGGAGGTTGAAGGGATCGTGGTCCTATAGCGGCCGATCTTTGTCCTGAGTTACTCGCTGTGTGTAGAAGAGGATGTAGGCCTGAGCGCGGCACACCTCCTCCACCGAACACACGTTCAGCTTAGAGTCATTACAGTGAACCCAGAAGCCTGCAGGAGCAACGAAACGAGGAGAAACAAGTCAGCATGAAGGCAACAACAACAAATATACTTATTCACTGCTACAGAGCTTTAAGAGTACACACAGATCAGTAATGAGGCTTTATTTGTGTAGAAGTATCCCGGAGTCTTGTCCAACCTCTGTGTCACATTGGCTTCACTTCACAGCCACGGAGATTGCCGCTTGGGAGAAACACTTTTTCTCTCTGTAACACTGTGACTGTGACTAAATGGAAGTTTTAATCATTTAAATTATTGTTATTCTTCTTTTGGGGGCGAAACTACAACAAATTTTACATCTGGTGACCCCAAACTTTCCTATATTTTTTTTCTCTAAGTCGCTTTGGATAAAAGCGTCTGCTAAATGACTAAATGTAAATGTATATTGTCAACTTTGTATGTTTTATTCATGATTATTTAATGTTTGCTAATTTCCAGAGAAAGGGATCAACAGAGGACTTATTTAGCTATGAATGAGGAGTTAAAACACTGTTGTAACACTGGGATAATTAAATATTGAAAGATTTTTAGTTTACACAGTGATAAACATTTTGAAGGAGTATATTTGAATTCAAGCATTTTCCTGACCTTGAAAACTTTCCAAACTTTCAAGAACCCTGATATCGTTTTCATTAAACACGAGGAATGTGGTTATTCAAAGTCTCTACAGCTCAGTACAGTTCCAGTTAAACCTTCGTTACTCACCTCCTTCTGTGTTGTAGCAGTAGGAGGTGTAGTGGCCAGAACCGAAGCCCTTCCCATGATGCATCACCACAGCTGAGAGGTCGTAGAGGAAGTGCTTGGGACGCGGCGAGCCCGCGGAGCTCGGGCTGCTGGGACTCGAGCAGGGCACGCCTCTGGGCGAGGGCTCCCGGCAGCAGTACGGCTCCATGTTGAGGAGCTGGTCGAAGGTGACGTGGACTCCGATCTTCTCCCGGTGGTTCCGCCCAGACCACCTGAGGACCAATCACGACACAGAAAGCCAGTCAGCAAACGAGCTATTGGCCAAAATCTGCAAACATTGCATCGTCGACGTTCTAGAGTTCGGAGGATTTTCTCAGCACGGGTGATTTTTTTGTCTTTCAACTGTAGCTGGAGCATGAAAGTAACTGTTGGCTCCATTTTAGAAGAGGCTTAAATGAGTTTACATCATTTAAAATAAATTTCCCCCTTTATTTCATGTCATCTTTCAGTTGATAAAAGCTACTTGGCACAAATACCTGGAAACAAACTGACTTATTTCTCTGGCAAGAGGAGTGTAAGGGAGTAAAACAAACCCTAATCACATAATTTATGTCGTGTTTTCAGTTAATAACAGCTGGTGGACGTCTGGGTTTTCTCATCCAGCGTCAGTTTTCTCAATTTCTCCAAATTGTGAATCGTCCACAGACTCTTGGCGCTTGGCGTGGCGTCATCGTACCTGAAGCGTTTGAGGTGAAGCCGCAGGACCTGAGGCAGTTTGTGGACCATCAGCTGTTTTTGTGCTTCGGTCAGGTAGACTGATTTGGAGGAGGTCCGCCGTCGAGCAGCTGCAAACAAACAGGAGAGAGTTATACGAACTTTACTCAGCTTTTACTTACTAGAGATAATTTTAGTCACCTACATCTTGATTAAACATGTCTCTGACGTAGCCTACAAAAACACTCGACGGAGCGCACAAGTTTAAATGTTTGCCTGTTGTGGAAGAAACAGTTAGCGCGCGCTGAACCCTACAACAATTAAGCAACAATAACCAACTTCAGTAAAATAAATAATCAAAATGTTTCATATTTTGGGGCAATTTGCTCTCAAAATGCTTTTTTTTTTGCTCGCTGTTTCCATACACGGGGTATGACTAATACCTGGAAAACAATCAGTCACAGCAGCAGCTCTTATATGTAATGGAACCCAGTTTACTACTCCAGCAAGTAGTCCGTGCCTCAGTAACGACCTGCAACAGACGATTTCTAGTCCCGTCAAAGCTTCCTACTGAATAAATACAAACCATATAGACACTAAACTGCTTTGCTAGCCCACTCTTGTCATGACTAAGATATCTGCCGTGCCAGCGACTCAGCAGATGGAGGGTGTGATCCAAACATTTCCAGTAACTCCACAGCGTTGTAAAGTCCAAAAGTCAAAATGTGTCGTGAACAAAGATCGATGTGATCATTTCCAAAATGAACAACATGTTTTTATCTAATGAAATATTCGGCTTCAGTCCAGATTAGTCGACCTTTAGTCTTTAAAAACAACATTTTCTCTGCGCTCACTAAACTGTTTGATCACGGACGTGCTGCACACAACCGAAACAAGGCGGTCTAACAGCTCCATAAAATCCAGAATATTCATTAAAGAAAGTTTAATTACTTTATTAAAGTTGACTTCTAGTAAACTTATTGGTTTACATGTTTTATATTTTCAGGATGTGACGATGTGGAGTGATATTTTTAGTGATGAGTCAGTCAGGTGTGCTGTCATGCTGATTTAAGCACGTTCTAAACGTCCAGTTGGCCAATCGGATTCATAAATCTTTGACCTTTGTGTCTATCTGTCCGCTGTAAAACTGCAGATTATTACAGCAGACGAGCGTCCACATTTATTTGAAATGTTTTCAGTGAACATTACTGCAACGTTTAACCTCTGTCCACAAGAAAAGTAGGTCCACGCTGGCTTAACACAACGACTGGATTTAAGGGAGGGGAACGGAAAACACACATTAAGCCACAGTCTGGATTTCAGATGTCGGTATCAATCTGAGTGTGTGTTGACAATATTGCACTCACCGTTACAGTGGTCACAGGCGTAGATGTTTCCCTCCAGTGCTTCAGTCTCTGTGAACTTGGCCAGCATTTCTGTCAAATGACAGGACGCCTGAGAGGCCGACTCCCTGCTGTTACTGTGATAGCGCTCGGGGAACTCCAGAGACAGATCCCAGAACGGCTCCACGGTGTTGGAGCGATGATCGCAGGCCAGGCACGTCACCTGAACATCAGACAGAGGGGAATAAACACATGAGCGTGGTCACGGGAGAGGAGTGTAGTGCTATATTTATAATCCAACCATACTTGTAACTGTTCCAACCATCCTGTGTGCAGCTTTACTGACTCTTATACTACCTTAAAAGTATAAAAATTAAAAACCAAAGCCGTGCTTTGCCTTCGTTTTCGTGTGTAATGCTGACACAGTTCATGCACAGTGATCACAGTCAGCGCTGTAGTTAATAACCAAAGTGCTGAGATAGCCTGAACCCCCTTTTACAGACACACAGCCCTCCATTCAGCAGGAGCAGGTGTCACAGTGTGTGCTCAGCCTCCACAAGTAGACGCTAATCTCTTGTCCTCAAACCAACTCTCTACATCTGCTACATCCCTCCTCCATTAGTCGGTTGATGCAGAACCTGTGGGCGATTGTTTACACCCAAACAATCTCACTATCACACTGCAAGCACATAAAAAACAAGTCATTTTACTGATTCTTGAGAAAATTAACCATTCGTGTGATATCACATTTTCAATTTGAGGTCCCCCCGCTGGAGCTGAGACAGCACAGAAGAGCAAATACAGGTAATGATGCACTACGATGTGTTTGAGTTGTTATTTTTAGGGATTGTTTGGTCAAGAATATTCAGTAAATAGATGAATAAAATCCACCTGATTTGTAACTCAAGGAGCAATTAATTAAAATAATTCATAACATTTACACCACACAGTGATGCTACAGTGCTGAGGTCTGCTGTGTCTATTTGTGTTGAATGTTACAGCTGTGAAACAACTGAACTGTCTAAGTCGCTCAACCACAAATCAAATTAAACTTCTTCGTGTCACTATTTTGCAGCATAAATTATGAGTCAGACTGGTTACATGAAATAAACAAAGCCAGAGCACAACAGGTAGGCTTCAGGCTGACTGTGGAGAGGTTTAACCGGTCTGAGCTTCTGATTGGCTGCTGAAGCGTGACGTCAAGCTGTGTTTTTCCAGTAAAAAGTAAGTAAAACAATCATCAAAAGCATCAAATGGTCAGTGCTCAAAACCTAAGACTCATGTCAGTGCTATAAGCTTAACCTCCACTTATTGATTTAAAGTGACAGATAAATCCATCAAGACTAATTTTATTTGAGCGATATGATTCAGTCAGAGCTGCTGAGTTATCACTGTGTGGGCGTATCTGAGTGGGTTCATGTGTGCAGGCTTATAATCACTGCTGAGTCACTCATTGGTGAGTCAAGGTAATCACAGGTGTGTGTGTGTGTCGTACCTGGCTGAGGAGCTGGCCGTGAAAGATGGTGTTGACCACGCTGAGCACCTGCTTGATGAGTCGTTTTTGGGGGACTCCCGCTGTGGTCGTGTGCGTCCCGGTGCTCTCCAGCTCGTGTTGCACCTTGTCCAGCAGCTCGCACAGGAACTCCTGAGCGTCCTGCTGAGCGTAGCCCCTGAACGCCGGGATCAGCTGCCACACCGAGTGCAGCATGGCAAAAGGCGATACCAGCGCCCACTTGCCGGACCACATGACCTGGAACAAGGTGTGCAGCTCGTGGCAGAGAGAGATGTGCTTCGAGCTGGGCTCTTTGGGTTGTATCAGCTCCATGCTGCGGCCCCGTGACGCCCCGCCGCTCAGTCCTGACCCAGAGCCCGAACTGGCCTGGAAACCCTTCCTTTGCATCAGGGGGGACTGGGACGAGGCCTTCCCCGCCAGTTGACCGTGGACGGCGGACGCCAGTAGCTCGAGCGCCTGGGTGAGATCTAGGCGCAGAAAGCACTCCCTGAAGACGTGTAGGTGACTCAGCACCTGCAGGATGGAGTTCATATAACACGTGTTGCCTAAATTCCTCAGGCCCGTCACTCCTGGAGTGACGGTGGGACGCCGTTTGAAGGGTGAGCCACTCTGTTTGGTAGTCTGCTTGCGGCGAACTGGTGTTTGGGCTCTCGCTGAGGGCGTTTTGGGTTTAGATTTGGTGGTAGAGGAACGGGTACGGGGTTTGGGAGTTGGTTGGACCTTTTTCGTCCGTCCAGACTTCTTGGGGGTGGCCGAGGCAGGGCTTTGAGTCCTCGGCCTGCGGGTGAGCGACGTGGGCACAGGTGTTTTTGTCTTGTTGCATGCCCTCTGAGATGGTGTTGTGACCGCCGCGTCTGTGACTCTCTGGCTCTTCCAGCGTAGCCGGCGACTCTTCCTGAGGGGGGCGTTCTCCAGCTCCTCCTGTAGCTGCCTCTTTAGCTCTCGCCTTCTCTCCCTCGCCTCCCTTTTCTGCTCCTCCTCCTCCTCCCTCTTTCTCTCCTCTTCCTCCCTCTTCTTGCCGCATTCAGTCAGTCCGAACCAGAAGCGGAAGACGCGTCCCATAAGCGCCCTTCGCCGGTGCCAAAGTGCAGTAAACATCCTGTCCTCGTCCCTCAGCTGCAGCTCGCGGGCTCCGGACGGCATGACGGCATCTGGGCCGGCACTAGCAGAGCGGAGTGTGCGCCCACTGCGGGTGGTAACCTCATAGCGCTGGCTCTGGATGGCGCTGAGCGTGCTACGAAGCAGCTTCAAGTCTCCGGTGGCATTATCGTTCAGGACGTAGTCGTCACACAAATAACAAAAGACGTAAAGTTCGTTAACCTCCATCGCCAAAGGGTGGCGCTGCTGCTGAAAATGCTGCAGGGCGTGCTCCTCGATGTAGCGCCCGCAGGCCACGTGAGCGCAGCCCAGGCATGCCCACATGGACTCGGTGGTGTTGCAGTCCACGCAGTGCCACTTCTGGGGGTTGAGGATGGAGTGGTCCGGGGCGAGCCGCAGCCGCCCTACATGCTTACACCTGTCCATTACACACCACCTGCCCGCCGAGCTGGCTGGCTGGCTGTGTCAGTCGATAACTGACCGTCTGTGTGTGAGTCTGTGTGGGTGTGTCAACGTTTCACGCTGGCTTTCATAGCACCATGGTGACCATGATGAGCTGAGAAATGGGACCCTCCCAGGGCATGGTGGTTTCTTGAAGGGAGAGAGAGGAACAGAGGGAGTTAGTCAGAAAACAGGCTAAAAATATAGTTTAAAAAACATGCGTATTGTGTATTTTTATGTCACAATGACATCCTGTTCTTTTCCTGGACACACATCAAACCACACAATAAAATTATTATCTCAAAGCCACTAAATCTAACCTCCCATGACTCCGTTTTATGAGGCCATAGCTACACACAACAAACTGTGGCAGACTGCCAGCGCGCTGTAACATTTCCTAACTGGTAGATAAACACGGCAGCGCTGAGTGTTGCCAGGCACATCCACTAAAAAACAGAAAGGTGTGGTGTGTAAGCCGGGCTGTTGAACCTGACAAACTCTGGAGCTTTTCCAGAGATAGTAACTAAAGAAATAAAAACGTCAGCACACGCAGCGCCACTTCACGTCAAAACTGAAGTGACGCACGGCTAATAAGCAGGCACAGAAGCTGCGGGATTTGCCTCCTAGTTTCCAAGTGTGGGAGAGTTGTTAAACAATGAGAGAGAAGAACCACTAAACTGACCAAGACCAAACAATCAGGCTTCTTTTCACATCCGGGGGGGGTTGGTGTACCTCAGCTGAGAAAGTGGGGATCCTTGAGTGAGTATCAACCCCCCCTTGGTGAGGTCAAAGAAGTGAGATTATCCAACAAAAGGGGGACCGAGCTTTCACCCTTTGTGTGGATACAGGACTACCTTTGCTGGGGAAATGAAAGAGGAATGAAAATTGACTGTTAGGGAACAAGAGTGAGGCAGAACGACGAAGACGGGAGGGCGAGGAAACATGAGGTTTCTAACTTCAACTTAAACAGAAAAAAGCTCGAAGCGCTCAGGTCAAAGTTGGATGTTTATGAGTTATAAAGTGGGAGTCGGGCGTGTGTTTATTCAATAAGTGTTCATCAGATTGTGCAGCCGCTGTGATATAAATAAAACCTCACCGCTGTCAAGAGTCCAAGACACAGTTTGAGTGAGTTGAGTTGATAACTAACCCTACAGCACTGTTAAGATTGCTTAATCGTAGTCCTCCTAAAGCTGATTCATCAGGTGGTTATCATAATAAGAAATAAACATGCAGATTACCGTGGCACTGTTGTCTCATTTACAGGAACCATCACAGAGCTTTTAGGAGTAAAGTCACTGACTCCATGTGTAGTAAAGACTCCTGGCAGAGCGTTGCTCCATAAGTTTCTAATGTCACCCAAGTTTTATCAGCTAAGTTAGCGCGCTTTGCCTGGTTTCTCCTAGTGACTGCATGCTCTCAAGTGGCCGCACAGACGTGCCTTAACACGGGTTGAACGAGCCGCAACAGACGCTATCAGTCTCGTGTAACATTTCAACAAACTTACAGGACGTAACGGCAAAACAAGACGCGGGATAAGGGTCGTGGAAACAGCCCAACTTTTAAGTAGCGTTGCCGCTACGGCAGCTAACGTTCGCTAGCCACCGCTAGCGCGTAATTGATACAGCTAGTAGGGAGTTGAATTAGATTATTCACTGAGAAAATCTGAGAACATCGCAAAATAAATGTCCAAAACAGCGAAAAATACAAGCAGATGACACGCTAACAAGCGCCGCCGTTTTAACAGTGTTTACTCAAGAGATTAGTGACTAGCTGCCCCCTGCTAACGTTATCCTAGCACGCTAGTTAGCATTAGCCTTCCAGGCTAACTGCCATAATCCGAACAAGTTCACGCGCTAGCCCCGGAGGTCAGCTCACGAGCGGCGGGCTCGGCTTTAAAAACAACCGAGCCCGCTCCGGGTGTCGTCCGGACCAGAACGAACGAGCCAGCACCTCCACTGTGAGGACATTCAACACGAACGACTGTAAATGAGAAGAAAACGGCATACCGAGCCTCTCCTTCACGGCAGTAACTCCTCTGTTTCTAAAATGATCGCCATCTTGTCAGTCCCTGTGTCGCGTGGTGTTGGCTCGAGCGCGTCCTCGATCCGTGACGTTGTTGTTGTTGTTATTGATGATGATGGTGAGGATGAAGATGTCCACTTATCCTCTATTAAAACTATTTCTGTGCGGTCAAACCTGTTTTAAACAACACTTGTGATTATTAGTTTAACGTCAGACTGTTAAATAATAGTTTTATTATAGTTTAAGTGATTTATTCGTGTGTTTTTTAGTATTTCTGGCACTCTGACACTTTAGTTAGCCTACTGTTTGTTGTGTGTTGTGTCACAGTGTCACTTTTTATTAAAAAAAAACATAATCAACAAATTAAAAAGTGGTCTGGATAAAATCACTGCTTTTCACTGAGGATAAATTAGAAGTAGTGTCGTTTTGTACCACTAGAGAGAAGTGTTGCACCAAATATTGTCCCAGTGATGATGTCGTTACCACAAACCAGTATTCATATGAGATGATTCATATCAGGTGATTCATTCAAATCTTGAGCTGAGTTAAATCTAATTTGGTTTTAAGTCAAGCCAATTGTATTTCAAAGTAAAAGCCCAAATTAAAAAGACTTTTGTGTACACATACAAGCAATTTGACTCACTTTGCTCTCAGTGTACATACACAGATATAGACGTAAATAGAGCTAAAAACAAGGAGCTCAACAGGTAAACATAAACATTAAATATGTAGATCTACACCGAACGGCCACTTCATTAGGTACACTTGTACAATCCAATGTTACAATACAACAACTCAGCCATAAATGTAACTTTACGACGTGTATAATGTTTCAGTTTTTGTTGACACTGTCAGAGAGGTAATAATTACTGTTAACTATTATATGTATTATTGTATATATATATATAAACAACAATAACAATTTGTAGACAGAATAAGACAATAGTGCAGACTGCAAAGGATGCTAAAATAAATCTGGTTTATGTAGCAGGTTGCTTTTTGTAGATGAAGTAAGCAGATATGACAGTATATACAATACGTACAGCATGAGTGATGATATTTCCATGTTTAAAGAACAAAAACTGAATTTAAGAATGACTAATTTACAGGTACAGTGGATGTTTGAGGCATGGGGAGTGTTCCTGACACTGTGTGTGTCTGGTGTTAACTGTTCAGCAAAAGCAGCAATACCACAGTACAAAATAAAATATACTTAAATAAACTTAAATCTAAATAATAAGTAGCAATAGAAGTATATACTACTGTCACTGTGTGTTTCAAACATCTCTGCCTCCACCTCTCCTCAGTAATGTGATGTAACTATGCCAGGTCACCTTTAACTAACAGTGGAAAAAGACCAAGTACAAACTGTGATTTTACAGTACTTGTAGTTGACTTGGGTGTTTGGAAATTTCCGTTACGTTAGTAGTTTTTGTTACTTTACATAATAAGATTTTACACACAAAAAACCTACAGAATGACCCCGCTTCTTACATGTTAATGCAGCAATGATACAGTTATATATAGCATATAATACACTATAAAAAAAAATGGTTGTAGATTTTACGGTGAAAAACCATGACAGTAAAAGACTGGAAACTCTAAATAGGGTAAATACAGAAATATGCCATAATATACTGTACGTACTGTATATACGAGGCCAACATTGTAATTTTACAGTAACAGTAAATATGTATATATTATATGTATGTATAATATAGTATTATACTATTACTATTATAGCCTATTTTTTTCACAAGTGTGTGTATGTGTGTGTTAAGTGTTGCACTATAGCCTTGCAGTTGTACCTTTCGGAGGTGTTTTAAAGCCTTGTGTGCTGGTGTGAGATGCAGGTGTAGCACTTCATATGCTGGTTAATGGGGGCTGGTGGCACTCACCGTGTAGATCCTATCAGTGTTTTTATGAGACAACAACACTTAACTGTCTGCTGTGCGGATTAAGTGTCAAATCCATCAACCGTCATAACAGAGTAAAATATAATTACTATATGAGCGCTGTTATTATAACACATTGTGAATCCCTTTATGGATATTAGTTATTTTACATCTCTATGAGAGAATAAAGGTTTTTTATTGAGGAAATTATGCCTGGAGGTGGACTTTTAATCTCAACACACGCACCCTGACTGCATGTGAAGAATCCCTCTTATGTTCTGATTAGTGGGGAACTGATCCATGCAAGCCTTCTTAAACCCCCCACTGAACATGTTGGGGAGGGCGTGTGTGCCAGTAATAGTGTGTTTTTATGTGAGTGTGTGTGTGTCGGTGGTGCAGGGGAGTGTGTGTGAGAGAGATTAAGAGGCGTTTGTGAGTGACTTAAAGAAAGAGGTATGTGTTGATGTGCCATGCGATGCCTGTGAATCACCTCTAATGTTTTTCTCCATCTATGTCCCCGGGCCTTTACTGCCTTCATGTCCACACATGCTAACCCTCCCTCCCTCTCCTCTCTCCCTACCTGTCCTCTTTTTATCTGCACTCTCTCTCTCTCTCTTTCATAAACACACACATTTTTCCGTTACTATACTTCTGAGGACCTCGTGTTCATTCACTAAACTCTAGCTTTTTTTAGTGTTAGAGATTTATCTCTTAACGTTATCGTTCTCGCGGCTCATCGGTTTTTCTGGTGTATTTCTGCAGTAAGATTCAGCATCTCTTTTCTCACGAACATTTGTTTTCAGGAAATAAGACACTTATCTGTGTAGCATCAAACAATAAACAGATAAAGCTAGCCAGCAGTTTTCCACAGGAGTTGGTGGAGATTAAAACAGAGATACAATGTCAGTGAATATTGGACTTCGTCAGGTGGCCAAATATACTGTATGACTCATATGGGATAATAATGTTGTTCTGTGTCAGCTGACTGTGTGAGTAGACATTATTTACCGGCATATTTTCCTGCCCCCTTGTGGTCAAAAATAAGCAAATGCAGCTTTAAATCTGACATACGTACATAAACAAAGCAACATTGTGTCACTTTTCTGTCATAAAATAACAGATTTTAAATCATGTACACTGTGTGCTTCCCTCTGATGTCCTCCGGCTGCTCCGCCTCAACTCTGTGATTTACAGAGTTTCCTGATGGACAGTGAAGTAAACTGCTGCCAACTGTAGCTGCTGTTAGCTCAGTTTGTTAGCCGGGCTGCCTGGACTGTGAGCTCAGAGCACCGATGGAGTGTTAGTGTTTGTACCAACAGGTGTTTTGGACCACCGGGAAGAAGAAGAGGAGGTTTACAGGCCCGGGGCGGGGAGTGGAGCCGGTGTTGTGGGCTCAGAAGCCTCTGACAGAGGAGAAGAGGACATTGACGGAGGAAGCTAAGAGAGAAAATGAGAGCAAGAAGTCGCCGAGCAAGAGTAAATGTCGGACTGAATTTTAATGGTTGGTGAGAGCTTGGTGAAATAAAAAGCTGAAAGACAGACGCCGAGCTGGGCTGACTGCTGTTGTTGACTAGTAAGTAATATTATCTGGCTGCTGTGTATCTACTGAACTGTTCCTTTAACATTTGCTGGTCTAAACACCTGATGTTGACGAGCTCTTTCTTCTGGCAGCCAAGGTTATGTTGAGGGCAACAACAACGTTGTGTTTTGAACACATTTAAAAACTGGCTTGCATGACTGAAGAAGGCAAATAAATCCTTCAACGGTGGCATCCGATTAGAAAGATAGGACTGTTTGTCCGGAAGGTAAAAGTAAAAGAAAGAGAATCTTTACACACAGCTGTAAATAAATTAGCGTAAACTATAAACTCAAGTCTTGAAAGCTTCAGTGAGGACAAACTTTTGTTCTCATAGGAATAGAAATTCACAAACACAGAGAAACATGCAGCTTTGTAACTTGTTTTCATTGAAAGGGCTGTTGATAATTTCAGTGAATGGAAGCCATTCCGGTGGTTTCATGGTTGTGTTAACGCAGCTGGATACGGTGTTGGTTTTGTGGCGGGTGAAAACACAGGTGCCGGCGAGGCCGGGGGGAAATGCTTTACCGCCTGTAAACAAACACACCTCCTGTAATTTCTGCCCCAGCCTCGCCTCGCTCTGTTCTTTAACACTTTGACAACTTCTGATGTTTAATCTATCTCCCAACTTGTCATGAGTGCTTGTTTTTCCCTCGCAATGCTGTCTGTCTGCCTGTTGTCAGGTTGATGTGCGGGGGTTCGTTCTTATAATGACTCGATGACATCAGGTCCTTGTTTGGATGGCTATATAATAATCAGCAGTAGCGTCTCAATCACTCTGCTATGTCAACATCGGCCTCCCTGTTCTGGCTTGCTCTGATGCTCGTCAGGTAGAGAAACATTCCTGATGCGTGCGTGCATGTCATGTGTGTGTTTTCGTACGCAATTAAGTAAAACCAAAAGAGCGTGGATGGTTTCTACGGACGGAGCTGGTTATTTTCATGTGAAGTGAGTGTGGTTTTTCCCATACCATAATCTTCTCATTTCCTCTGTAAGTGAATCACAGCTGATGGGATAATACAGACCACATGACTCACTTATCCAGAACACACTTCCTCTGAAGAAATCCTTTTATTTTTACTCCTTCTGCCCTCCTCAGGACCTCTGGGTGCTGGTAGCTGTGTGACACCCATAGCGGGCCAGCTTCGGGGCATTTGTCTCAGGGTGATGGGTGCTACCGAAGAGGGGCATTGTGACTCCCAGCGAGAGGAGGGGAAGGGTGGTGTGGGGGTTATTGTCCCCGAGCCTGCGGGAGCTGCCATGCACTCCGAGGCCAATAGCAACACAAGAATGCTGACAGGACAAAGGCCATAACTCCATTCTATAGCAACACAAGTGAGGCATTGTGTTCATACAGGCACGCACACACACGTATACACACACACACACACACACACATGCATGCATGTATTCGCCATTACTACACACACATACACATAAACTATACAGGAGCAAACTATGCATCTGTGCAAGCATGCCAAACACTCATTCATCAACTAGTTTCCCACACCATGCAACCCCCCACAGGACATCTCCATCACAGGCTGAGAATGGCCAGTCAATCTGGGGACAATGAGTGAGAGAGAGCGAGCGAGGAAGAGACACAGTTAGAAAGAGAGTGGAGGTCCATGCTTCATGTGTTGTGTGGCTCCCTGTTGCGTCTACGCTTCAAGGCCAGTTCCCACCACGAAAAACACCTCCTTCCACCGATTAACCTGAAGATCTGCAGTGAGCAGAAGAAACGCTCAAGTAACAAGAAAAAGTCCTGATTCGAGGTAAAAGCGTAGAAGTATTATCATGAACTTAAAATATACTCAAAGAATTAAAAGTAAAAATCGCTTCTGACATTGTTAGATTGTAACTAAAGCAGCATTTTTCTGTTGTGGGTGGTCAAGTTGGAGCTACTTTGAGCTACTTTATATACTGTTAAGTAGTCCGGTGGTTCTTAACTCAGGGGTCAAGACCCTGTCAGAGGATCTATATAGAAAGCTGAGATGATTAATGAGGCGAGGAAGAAGAAAAACAAAGTTGTGCTACACAGATTTGTGGTGAAATATTGAATAGTTGCACTTGTCGTTTAGAGGAAACCAAGAGTGGAAATCTTTCTTTAGTGAAATCCAAATAAAAGGTGAAATATTGCAACAGGCTAAATCATGATGTACATGAAGCATGTCACTGGAGAGACAGATGTGTGGAGCAATAAGAAAACTGTAATTGTAAATAAACATAGATGCCATATTTCTGTCACGCATTCCACGTGGTTATCCGTCGCTTGTTGCGTCCTCTTCTTCAGCAGCGGTACAACTGAAAGATTAGCGCCTAATGTTTATCTCGATGCCTCAAATCAAGTGGCAACCTCCGTACTGTGGAACTGCAGTTCCTCAAACGTCCACTTGAGGCTGGATCCAGAAGTGAGTCACTCTCCATAAGTCCCCATGTTAAAATGTCCAACTTCACAGCAGAAATAAACATGTTTACAGCCTGGTACAAAAAACAGTTTTGGTCTCTATAGCTGTTTTCCACGTTCATGACAACTGTACTGACGGTGAATTTTTATACAACTCACCTGTTCAAATTATATTAAGGCTTAAAGTTATGCAGAATTAGCAGTGTGGCCGCTTTGATTGACAGGTAGGTGCCGTTACAGGTGGCTTGTTTTTATGAGGTGAAACAGGCCAAGGAGTAAATACTGGGGTTGGAGTAGTGGTATAATGTAACACAATTACTCAAGTACAGTCCATGAGTACTTAGTTACTTTCCACCACTGGCACTGAAGCATTCCCTCCAGTCGCATTCTTCTTCCTGTCTGCACTCGTTCACCCCTTCCCCTGCTGACTGGAAACAGCTTGGCAGAAACTAGGAGGAGCCGTGACCCCTCTGCCACAAATCTGTGAATGGGCAGCGAATGAGGAAATCGTGGGTACAAGAGGCTATCCGGCTTCGGCTGTGAAAAAAAACATCCACTCCCGCTCACCTCTCATTGAGGAGACAAGGCCGGCAGACAGGTGAGCGACCTTCGACCCGGCCTGCCGCGGAGCGCTTCTCGACGCGCCAGGAATGTGTCCACACCTCTCGGCCAACCACGTCACAGCGAGGGGGCGACGAGGCTGTGGAAAACATGCAGGTCGCCTAAACCCAAACAGAGCGTGTGTGCTCGCCCCGGCCTCTCTCTGTTATGGTCTACATTCTGTGGCGCTGTGTGAATGTAGGGGAAAGTGTTTTGGGAGAGAGAGTGATGGATGACTTAATCTGAGGGGACACGGAGAGAGGAACGGGAGGTGTCTGTGTGAGAAACAGAGCGGGTTGATAAGGATATTTTTGTCCAATTTATGTGAAGTATTTCAAGGCCTGGGCGGTTATATCAACTGTTGTTGAGAGCTGGAATTCAGATCTGGGAATAGTTCTGCAACAATGTTTCAATGACAAAGAGAGACTGCTGCAACCTGTTAAAGGCTAAGTTTGGTCTCATTTTTGTAGTTTTGTTGTAGGTTTTGTTGTACTCGCCAAGTCAATTACTGACATATGGGAACGTAGCAACAACGCTAAAATGAAGAACAACAGGGAAAGAAACATGAGCAGTTTTGAAGGCTTTTAAACAAGAGAGAATGAAGGTCAACTTTAAAAATAACGCAAACTATCTGTTATAAATATCCCATTGAGTGGCAAGGTGAAGGTCAGGCAACCAAGCTAACACTACCACTAGCAAGCTAAACTGCTAGCAGGAATACTGGGTAGATACCAGATCTGTAGTAAGACCCTTCAGTGTACTGCTGTTAGCTAATGTTAGCTCAGTTTGTTAGCCGGGCTGCCCAGACTGTGAGCTCAGAGCACCGGTGTCGTGCCAGAACCGTGGGCAACGTAACCGGGCTCAGCAGCCTCTATAGACATAATGACAGAGGCGAAAAGACCGAAGAGGACGTTGACGGACGAAGCTAAGAAGAAAAAACGAGAGAGTGAGCGAGCAAGAAGCCGTCGGACAAGAGTAAATCTGGGACTGACTTTTAGTGGTTGGTGAGAGCTTGGTGAAAGAAAAGGCTGAAAGACAGACGCCGAGCTGGGCTGACTGCTGTTGGACTAGTAAGTAATATTAGCTGGCTGCTATGTCTTGTGTTGTTGACCTTGCTCGACTTGCTAGTTCTTGATCATAAGTAATGTAATCAAAACAAATACACATGAACAGCTGTCCATATTTACCAAACTGGGGGCGATAAACGACAGCTAAAACTGTGAAAAGAACACCAAAATTGTAATAATCTGGAATTATCCTTTAATATTACCACATACAAAAAAAACAAACAAATTAAACAGAGGGAGAAAGATGAACAATAATATTTATATAGATATATACAAATAATACTGTACAAGAGCACAAAGGAAGGGATAATAGGTGTAATATGAGATGAATCAATATACATGACGCTGTATCATACACATCAGAACGTGAACACAAACCTACAGAGAAGAGCTGGACTGGAACTGGACTGTGCTCTGCATTCAACCACACACACACACATACACACACACACACACATACCATAACAGGCAAATACATTCACGTTTGGGGTAATACCCATTCACTCTGATTTCAACACAGGCACACCTGGACTGGCTAAGGTTTTAACCACCTGTAGTGGCTTGTATGGCTTGTTCAGCGTCACTCTGGGTGCTTTACACATTATTTCTGCAGCACACACACACACCCACACACACACACACAATGTGAGTGTGAGTGAATGTGTGTGTGTCCATCCACAGTCCATGTCAGGGGGTTATTTAGTGTGTGTGCGTTAAGTCTTCCTCTCTTTGTGTGTCCATATTCCCTCAGTCCATCTTAGGCTAAAGTGCTGCAGAGAGGAAGACGCTCAGTTTATGTTGTGTGTGTGTTTGTGTGTTTTAAATGTATGTGAGTGGGTCCATCACTCAGAATAAAAAAAGCACTCGGCCACAGAGCTGGATTCCTTAATCCTACATAGGAATGTGCGAGACAGATACGTCTTCATAAAATTAAAGTCCTGCGTGCTTTCAGCTCTCATCGGAGAGGTTCAGTCCAAAACAACCTGCTCGCGATTCAGTATTCCACATCTGGAGGACGGCGTTGTTTTGTCAAACAGTCCACGCGTCCGTCTTTCCTCCAGTGTTTTTTTTTTTTTTTTTTTTTAACCGTTCTGTCGGTTACCAGTTGCAGTCTTTCTTGAGTAGCGTGAGGACTTTGCGCCCCAAGCTGGCCTTCCAAGGCTTGACGAAGCTCTTCATGTTGACCAAGAGGCGGCCATGTTTACGGTCCGAGTGGCCCGCCACGATGTACTCCACCCCTGAGAAAGGACGTCAAAGTTCAGGGTTACTTTATGGTTTGTGGAAACAATTCAAACTTTGACTTGTACTTCAGTTAATATTATCCTATATTCCAGTTTTTGTCAACAAATCCCATGAAACGACCAAGCGGCAACCTTCACGGCTGTGAAGTGAAGCCAATGGAACTGCAGTTCCTGAAACGTCCACTTGAGGCTGGCTCCAGAAGTGAGTCAGTCTCCATAAGTCCCCATGTTAAAATGTCCAACTTCACAGCAGAAAAAAACATGTTTACAGCCTGGTACAAAAAACAGTTTTGGTCTCTATAGCTAATTTCTCCGTTCATGACAACTGTACTGAGGGTGAATTTTTATAGAACTCACCTGTTCAAATTATATTAAGGGTTGAAGTTATGTATAATTAACAGCGTGGAAGTTGATTGACAGGTGGGTGCCGTTACAGATGACTTGTTTGAGCAACCAGGCATTAGGTCCGCCAATGATCCACGTCTTTGCCGATATTTAGATTAGCCGGGAGGCGGAAAAGGCAGGACTACCACTACTATGGGTGACGTCACATCCATTCTTTATACTGTTAGTGGAAAAGCAACTCAACAAACCAACTCTTTCCTACATTCCCTTGGCTTTTAACCCCAAACACTTTGGTTCCTACTGCAAATATAAATCTTTAAAAATGGGTAAAAATAGCTGGTCTTACCATCAGTACTCAAACTGAAGGAAACAGTGCATTTGTTGGGGACTTTTCGGTCGTGCTCTGTCGGGTATTTCTGGCAGCAGGATAGTGAATGTGGCATTGAGTCCAAATAAATTTCAGTGTGTGTTTATGTTAATGAAGGAACATGTCACGCAGTGCAACAGTGGCTGCTCACTGATGTGTTTTTAAATAGTATGCGAACAACAACAACGGAGCTCTCCGGCACAGATAGAAGATATATCAGGCTTTGGATGCACAGACAGCACTTGTTTTTGGTCTTTTCATGGGAATTGTTGACAATAACAGATAAATAGAATATAATAGAATATCAGCCGCATAATCAGTCATGTGTCTACCTTTGATATGAGCCATAGGCTGTTTGATTTTTGTTTGAAACGTTGAGGAAAAGTTACAAAGAAAACTAATTTTTATCCAGAAAGTTTTGCTTTGGGTGACTTTTAGTGACTTTTAACACCTTTGCATGATTATTCTGTCCTTTGTTATTATAAGTATTCTATGTTTCAGTTTCATCAATGACAGATAATGAATTAATTAATCCAAAACACTCAGTATCAGCCTCCATCTCTGACCTGTACGGCAGTAAAGTGACACAATCATAGCAGAAGTGTGTGAGTCTGACCTGGGTTGAGGATCGGGCAGGTGCAGCCCCGTGCGGTCCAGGACTCGGGGTAAAGAGTGACCCGACCTCGCTGTATCTTCACCTTGGTCTTCTGACTGAGCACCTTCTGAACTTTGACCTCCACCTCGGCGTGAGAGCCCTTATCGTGGGCCGACAGCACTTTCACCTTCAGCACTAAGAGCGAGAGAGAGAGAGAGAGAAAACCTTCAGTGTACAACACATTTCCCCACCAAGTGTGAAACTCAGGAGACTCTGACATCTTGTTTAGCACCTCCAAGCTACCAGACGAGCTACATGAAAACAGTTTACTACACAAGAAGAAGAACTAACTGAAAACAGGTTGACAATTGGTCCAGCGCTTTGGTTCAGACTAAAATATCTCAACAAATATCCGACTGATTGCCATGATATGCTATACAGACATTCATGTTCCCCTGAGGATGAATTATAATCACTTTGGTGACACATTTTTTTGGATCAGGTCTAATTATCTCAGAGATTATTTGCATCATTCCTGACCCTTTCCGACTGGGTTTCCTTATTTTTTATTTATTTATTTATGTATGTTGCCTTCAGTCGGGTCAATTTTGGACCCAATAGGACCTCCCAGACTCGGGTTTATTGTCATAAAGGAGACACAAGATGAGAAAATTATTTGTGAAGTGAAACCAAGCTGAGTAGATACAGTAGACGTGTTCTTACCGTACGCATAATTCATGGTGCAGAAGAGTTTACTGTTGGTCAGGGCTTGCTCTTTGCACTCGCACTTCTCTGCAGGAGACAAGCACAGATTAATATTTGTAACATAACTGATGTGTGTGTGTGTGTGTGTGTGTGTGTGTGTGTGTGTGTGTGTGTGTGTGTGGTCTCAGATACTGTGCATAGCGTCCTAAGAATGCAAGCACAGTGTGTGTGTCCAGTGAGGAATGTGCCTATGAAAGCTGCAGTTACATGGTGGTGGTGGTGGGGTCTAAGAGAAGGGACACTTGGAAACTGTCCATGTACACACACACACACACACACACACACACACACACACACACACACACACACACACACACACACATATCCATCTTTGTTCCATGTCCTTCTAGGGCCCTATCAGGACTTTCATTACTTAACCATTAATGCTTGGTCACTGGACTGTGGAGGAGGATGAATAACATACATGCACACACACTGAGTCTCTGTAACTCACCTGAATAGTGGAGGGCGGAGAAAAGTTCGTCTGCTCTGAAGATCCTGACCGGCTCGCTGGAGTTTCCCTCTGAGTTGTACATGTCCAGATCATAGCTGCACAAACACATAACAATGTTAAGAGGCAATATTACACAAGAGGTGTGCTTTATCGTCATTATTGGCACGACATTAATAACAAAATAAAATGTTATCTTCGTTGACAGATACATGGGACATCAGTACACTCCTGTATGTGATGAACCCAGTTTACTACTCCAGCATGTAGTCTGACCCTTTGTGTTTTTATAATCTGAAGTTGGGTGTTTTATTTTGAAAATTAACCGGTTTCTCTATGCTGTTTCTGTGTCTGACTTCCTGTCAGCTTGAGCCGTGACTCTTAGCTTTGGCTTTTAGAGGTCTGCTGTAAAAAAATAATTTATCCTTGGACAGATTTAGCTATTATGTCCGTGAACTTCACATGTATTTTTAAGCTATTAGCGCTGTCAGGGACTCATGGAGGATGTGATCCAAACATTTCCAATAACTCCACAGTCCAAAAGTCAAAATATATTGAAAAAAAACAGACGCAATCATTTCCAACATTTTTTTGTCTAACAAAATATTCAGTTTCAAATCCTATTAGGCTTTCTTTTTTTTATTACTTAGGTTTTATTAGATTTTTGATGGAAGCAGGTAACAGCACAGTGCATCAAACATTCTGGACAAACAGCATTACAACATCCATAATCTACAAATACAGATCTTCACGGAGGAGACAAACAAAGAAGAAACACACTGCCCTTAATTCTTACGTGAACAAATATCGTCTTCATTTTAACCATTTTGCGATGTTTGAATCTTTCTCAAGTCTCAGCGGGAAAATCACCTCATTAATCCACCTGATGATTTCAAGCCAATTGTCTGCTGCAGGTGGATCGATCTGTAATAATTTATGGGGGATTTGTTTTCATTATTTTGGCCTTTAGTCTTTCAAAATCAATATTTTCTCTGTGGTCGATAAACTGTTCTCCCCCGATGTGCTGCACACAAACGAGGCAGTCTAGGAGCACCATGAAATAAAAGTAAGTTGATTTTAATTATCAAAAGAGGAGGTCATAGTTTAGTTCATGATTTATTTTCATGAATAAAAACACCCTTTTGTCTTAGTCTGTGTATAACAATATATATTATTATATTTTCAAGAGCATTTCTTGGATAATTCGCTGGTTTATTAGATATCACAACATCCTAATTTTACTTTTCAAACAAAGAACAAAACATGTTTTAGAGTTATTAATTTATTGTAGCCGACACCATGGAAATGGTGAATATTATAAGTGATGAGTACGGTGTGTTTAATGCTTAATATCCAATCAGATTGCTTGGTCGTATCTACTTAGTATTTTTTTTACTCACCCGAACATGCAGTCTCCAGTAAACGGATCACAGTCTCCTGCACAATCACACGGACGGCAGCCATATTCGTGGAAGCCCCAGTATCCCACCATGCACCTGTCACAGTGCGCTCCACCTACTCCGGGTTTGCAGATGCAGTTCCCGTTGGAGGGGTCGCAGAGCGAGCTGTCGGCCAAGTGGAAGGGCATGGAGCCGAGAGGGTGACAGCTGCATGCTGGGAGAGAAAAAAGTAGAAAGTTTAGATATTAGAATAAATTCTGAGGCAAACTGTTCATGATTAAATGAGATTATTTCATAAATAAAACATGTTTATAATCTTTAGAAAGACACGAAAAGTTAAGTATGAATTTAGACAAGCAGCAACAGTGCTTTGTGACTGGAAGCCCGAACATTTACAGATGTGGTTTTCAGTCTGTTTTTCCTTTTTCGATACCAGACAGTAGAGAGTAAAACAGGAAAAACACACAGAGATAGAAGGTTGACATGCGATAAAGGTCTGAATCAAACCAGGGACAGTGCGGTTAAATCTTGTGTGTCTTAAACCGCCGTGTCACCACAACAAAAAACCCCAAAAATGTGGTTTTCATTTTTGAGATGAAACAACAGCACCGGTGTCAAACAGAGGCCAACATCTTTTAGTTTTTAAGCCGTGCTGGCAGCATTGCTCTGAAATATTTAAGTTACAAGACACAAGAAAGAGAGTAAGGATGGAAATATCTCAACATCATAGTCCACACAGGATGGATCCTGTACATCTGTTCTCACACTAACTTTGAGCTCCGGGTACGATCACCGACGAGAAGTACGTAACGCTTTAAGTCACACACCACCAACTATTTCACTGATTTTGGTGAAACTGGATCATATTTTATGGAGAAAATGTTTTCTGGTTTTCCCTCTGATGTCCTCCGGCTGCTCCGCCTCAACTCTCTGTGATTTACAGAGTTTCCTGATGGACAGTGAAGTAAACTGCTGCTGTTAGCTGTGAGTTCAAAGCACAGGAAGAGCGTTAATGTTTATACCACAGGTGTTTTGGACCACCAGGAAGAAGAAGAGGAGGTTTACAGGCCCTGACGGGGAGTGGAGCCGGTGTCGTGCCAGAACCGGAGCTGTGCAAATGGCAGCATAACCAGCCTCTACGGACATAACATCAGAAGAGAAAAGACCAAAGAGGATGCTGACGGAGGAAGCTAAGGAGAGAAAATGAGAGAGTGAGCAAGCAAGAAGCCGTCGGACAAGAGTAAATGGGACTGACTTTTAGTCGTTGGTGAGAGCTTGGTGAAATAAAAGGCTGAAAGACAGACGCCGAGCTGGGCTGTTGTGTTGTTGCACTTGCTTGATGTTTGGCTGTTAGCAAAGTTGTCGACCCACAGTGGTACAGTGGCACTCTGAAACCAACCAATTTCTACATGGTCGTTTAAATAATCCTGATTTTATATATGGTTTATGTTGCATGTCTGCAAAACAATGAACCAAGTAACAGACCAGCTGCACCAACATGACTAAAAATATATATATTCTAAAAAAAAACAAAAACAAAGAAATAATAAAAAATTAAAGAAAACAATCAAACAGTTAAAAAAAGAAAGTCACTTTGGGGTGTGTTGAGTCTAAAGGTCTTTCAAACTGGCAGTTTGCTGACCTGCAAATTATAATTTATTACCAGGACTTAAGTATTTCATCATTCATCAGTTGTTCTATTTGTCTGTCTGGTATTGTTGCGGCAGCTTGTAATACAAAGGCCTCTCTCTTTTCTTATCACACACACCTCCAGCTTTCTCCCTCCCTCATGTCCCCTCTAATTGTGTGCTGATAGGGTGTTCTTTAAACAACCTCCAAAAACAATATACTCGCACACACACTCACACTCACACACACGTTTCCACTGGTACTCTGAGAAAACTACTGTCTGCTGGCTTTTCTACGGTTATCAACACTGAGACCCGGAGCCTTTGCCTGTAGGAGGAGGAGGAGGAGGAGGAGGAGGAGGAGGAGGAGGTGTCAGGCTTCCCCCATAAATCTGTCCCTATCTCGGGGGCAGACGGTGAAGGAGGGAGGGAGGAGAAGGGCGAAGACGGGGAGAGAGAAACAAAGAAGTGGAGCGTTGTCTGGAGCCATTTCTCTGCTGTTTAATGATGCTTGAAGCTCGACTGGCAGTAAATGACTCTTAACTACTTACTGTACACCCAGAGGCCCGTCTCCCTGCACTCTCACCTCTTTTTTATTATTAATGCTGTCTTTCACGATAGATTATAGAAAGCCATAGTTCAGGAGGTCGTGTTTTCTCAAACCAAAGTTCACGATATGATTTCAAATTCACACAGTCGACTGTAAGATTGCGTGCCCACAAATTCCTAATTAGGCTGCGACTGAACGCACAGTTCTTTAAGACCTTAAAGCAACATTGTGTAACTTTTCCACCATAAAATAACAGATTTTAAATCATGTTGATGCATTCACTGACTTGTAATCAGGTGAATGGTGTCTCTGTCATTCGTACGTCTGTTCTCACACTATGTAACTTTGTGCCCACGAGAAGTACGTAACGCTTTACGGCACTAAGTCACACACCACCAACTATTTCACTGATTTTGGTGAAACTGGATCATATTTTATGGAGAAAATGTTTTCTGGTTTTCCCTCTGATGTCCTCCGGCTGCTCCACCTCAACTCTCTGTGATTTACAGAGTTTCCTGACGGACATGAAGTAAACTGTAGCTGCTGTTAACTAATATTAGCTCAGTTTGTTAGCCAGGCTGCCCAGGGGGAGTGTTAGTGTTTGTAATACAGGCGTTTTGGACCACCGGGAAGAAGTGGAGGTTTATCGGCCCGAAGCATGAGGTAATGCTGACGGGGAGCAGAGCCGGTGTCGTGCCAGAACAGGAGCCGAGCAAGTGGGCAATGTAAAACGACTGTGGTTTAAAATGATTAAACTATTAAACAATAACAAAACTATTTATGAATTAACTGATTAGTCGATAAACAGAAAGTAAATAATCAGGACACATTTTATCAAGCAAAAATAACAAACACTGACCGTTTCCAGCTTCTTAAACGTGAGGATTTGCTTGTTTTTTGTGTTATATCATTGTAAATTAAATATATTTGTGTTTTGGACTGTTTTTTTTGAGAAGACAAGACATATGAAGGCTGTGAAATACACATCCTGTCCACTTTTCATTATTGTCTGACATTTTATGGACAAAATAATTCATTGAATAATAAAAAAACTGATAAAATTAAATGTTAACTGCAGCCCTACAAATCAGCAGACAGTTTATCCGACGAATCGCCCGGGACAACAAAGATAAGATAAACCGTATCACAAGACCCAACAGTGTGATATCAATAAAATCATAAAGATTAAAGTTTGTAGATATGAACATGCACGCAAGCACACACGAGACATACTAACACAAGACAATGACCATTATGAGACAAGATTTAATTTACAAAGAAGCTTTGTGTGTGTGTGTGTGTGTGTGTGAGAGTCAGGCTGTATCTACAATATTGTTTAGTGAGCTGCCTCCGCATGTTAATAATTAACCAAGATTATGGCAACACCTCAGTCCCGTGTAAAGCCAAAACACGTGTGACGATGTGTTTGGTAACCGTGTGTGTTTACATATCTGCGTGAGAATTTACGAGCACTTGAAGGGGTCACCACACAAGGACTCCTGTGTGTAAATATGTGTGTGTATGTGTAAGATAGCTGTCAGCTGCAGGAGCTCGAACAATGACATGACATGACAAGACACCAGCCCGAGCGCCCGGTGTAGACTACAAACTCCCCACACACACACATATATGTAAACACACACTGTAACTTTCCCCTCCACGCTAAGGCGTTTCGGTGTGTACGAGCTTGACGAGAGTGTTTTCTTTCCCGGGCCCCTCGGAGACTGGTATGAAAAAAATGTTCCTCACGACGGAGGGAAATTCCTCCATTGTCAGCGAGCGGCTACAGCGGGATTTCACAACCTGTACCTTCGTCTAAGGGGTTCTCCGAGCATGCCATCGCTCCTTTATTCTATCAATCAGCCGTCAGCGAGGATCTTTAGCCCTCTAGCCCTCGTAGTTACCTTACAGGTGAGTTTTCAGGTGCATGACATCCAACTTAAATTACTGAAATCTAACCCTTATACCATATCTGTCTTAAAAAAAAGTGGTACATTATATTTCTGACCTTATCAGAGATGCAACACACCTAAACTTGATGCCTTGTAGCATGCTGGCATACCTTTGCTCCAACAGACGTACAAATGTAATTACGATCCTGATAAGATTGATGCTAATGGACTCAGAGTAAGAGAAAATGGTTCATGCTGTCATAAGAGGTTGGTATACATGCTCTATTTTGAGTATGCAATTGCGTCCGCACTCACTGTGAGTACTTGGATGGACGCTTCTCGCCCTCAGTGGTTGCCATTTTCGCTGCCACCATTATTTAGAAAATGGCGACCGAGGAAGCTGCTGGAGCTGAAGCGGTTGCTGTAAATACGGCAAAATACAAATACAAGTTGTACATTTGTTTTATATTTATATTTTGGCAGTCAAATATTGACGCTAATGCTCCGCCCTGTTGCAATTTGGGAGGTAAAATCGTCATTTCTGATGAGTTAGCACACTTCTATGTAGTATACTGTGTGTACTTCCCAGCGTAGTGTGCTAATTTCGCCTGGCCGTACTCGAATTGGGACAACGCCAGCCGAAATTAGCACACTACGCCAGGAAGTACACAGTGTACTACATAAGAGCGTGCTAACGGACGTATCCAAATTGAGACACAGCGATTGGTCACCATGTTCATCATGTTATGTTAGCATGCTAGATGACAAAGGACCATGACGAGCTTCACTCCGTGTCTCTAAGTCACCTTTCCTCCACCTCGTTTGGAAGTGAAATACTGGGTTGTGCGCTGCATGATGTTATCAGCGGATAGCAAACTTTGATACAACTGATAACTTTCTGAACCATCTCTAGCAACAGAGAGCTGTGTTGCCACATCTTGTGAGACTGTGTTGCTACTGACAAAGTTGATTTTCTCCTGATTTTTCAGGAGCAGTGACACAGATACAGGAAACAGTCTGTGTTAGCACTAAACATTAACACAGCTGAGGTTGATGGGAATGTGATTGGTTTAGTTAGCTAGTTGACAATTTAAAGAACTTTCCTTGCACTGATATTCATGGTCTCCAGAGGATGAACCCTAAAGTCTTTGCCAATAATCAGATTCTACTACTACAGTTATTTTGAGAGGAATTTCTCAACAATTAATTGGATGGATTGGCACGAAATTTGATTCAGACATTCGTGTTCCCCAAAGGATGTAATGCAATAACAGCAAAAGTACTGACATTCCCATCAGTCTGTACTTTTTGTTTAGTGCCAATTAGCAAATGTTAGCATGGCTGTAGAAACTATTTATTATTATTTTTGTGTCATTTATTTGTCTGTGGAAATAAGTAGTGGTTGGTGGGGTGAGTTGAGGCGTTTAAAAAGTTAAAATAAATGTTTGTATTTCTGTTGTAATGACTTTCTTGATGCAATAAAATAAATACGGATGACACACTCAAACTCTGAGTGACATAAATGGGCTGATAGCCAACTTATCATCGCCCCCGTTAGGTGTTTTTGAATGGTCTGGTGCAATTTGACAGTTGTTTTAAATTCAATGCCTATAAAAACACACACACACACACACACACACACACTATAGTAATTATATGTGAGTCCAGCATACCTGCAGGACTGAGCTCACTGGGTCAAATCTGGCAGATAATCAGATGGAGAATGTAGCCACCGTTCTGTGTTTATGGATGACTATCGCATGTTTACGTAAGACTCGTCTCATCGCCGGAGGCAGCACGCCACTCAACCCAGACACACAAACATACACACACACAAATACATAAAGAAGACCCTCACACATTTACAACCATGACCAAAGATTACACCGAAGTTCCTCGAGCTCTGAGTCACAACCATGAAAAAAAACGCAAAACAAGCCGAGATGGACAAGAAGCTGTTTTGTGTGTCGAGATTTGAGTCAAGACGAAGGAATGTCACCATCTGATGATTAACTACGGTGTAAACCTCGGCTGGAACGTGGGCCGTCTGCTGTCTCACACACACACACACACACACACACAGACAGGACCAGGTGCCCATAAGAAACCAGTGTTATCGAGCACGTCCCGGCTTGTGATCTCCGTCTTCAGCATTCCTTGAGCGCCGTTGCCAGTGTGGTGTGTGCGAGGTTGATGTTATGATCCACACCACCGACATTTCGTCAACACTGGTATGACTAATTGACATTTTACACGTCGCGGTTGTCGGTTTCACCGTGTCACTTTGCCAAAAACAATACATGCATCTCATATCTACGTGTGAAATTCTTTAACCCACTCCCAAACGGTATGGTACGTGTACAAACCAACAACTCAACATCCACCTCGTTGCTGTAACGAGCAACACGTTTATAAAGATGCAACTGGTGTGTGTTGGTGTGAGGTCGTATCTTACGTTTGCAGGAGTCGGGGGCGGTCGGCGGTCGCTGGGGGTCTCTGTAGAAGCCGGCTTTGCATCTCTGACACTGACGTCCTTCAGTGTTGTGCAGACAGTCGCACACGCCGCCGCTATGCTGGCCGGACTCACGCCACGCCGTCCAATCAAAATGGCAGCTCTGAGCGTGTCCGTTACACTTGCACTCTGGGTCGAGAGGGAAGAAAACGACACATTCTATTCAAACTTCTGTTAAAAACTGACTTTAGTTTGATGTATGTTTATTGGAAGAATTTCATTAAAAACCCATGACTGGTGACTTTCCATAATGTTCTAGTTGCTACAAACTTGTTGATGGTCCAAAATGTTGTTTTCCTAAACTAAGAATCCATCGACTATTGCGTGATGACAATTAAGCTTTTTATAAGCTTGTTTTTTAAGTTATCAGCCTGATACTGTTCATGGAGATTAGCTGAAATGTATCTTTCTTGTTCATTCTTGTGCATCAGGTTGCTACAGAGAAAGTCTTGGCCCAGATATATCTGCAACACCAAGTGGCTGTGAAGTGAAGCAAAAGTGAAAAGTGAAGTGAAAACAGTTTTGATCTCTATTGCTAATTTCCCCGTTCATGGCAACTGTACTGAGGGTGAATTTTTATAGAACTCACCTGTTCAAATTATATTAAGGCTTAAAGTTATGCAGAATTAACAGCGTGGACGCTTTGATTGACAGGTAGGTGCTGTTATAGATGGCTTTTTTTGAGCAACCAGGCGTCATTCAGCCCATTTTTAGATTAGCGAGGAGGCGGAAGAGGTAGGAAACCTGTGGGTGACGTCACGGATACAACGTCCATTTTTATACTGTCTATGGACTATACCAAAAGCATTGAACCTTTGCCCCCAGAGGCTAAACCGTCATCAGCTAGCCGATGGATTCCAGGATTCATGGATCTACAGCCTATCGCGAGCTTGGTAAGGAACATTTCCTGAAAGTGCCGGACTAGCGAGGATGACTGCACGTCACGTTAACAATTTCAAGTTCCTGTCGTGGAAAAAGGTGCGACAGCGTTCGTCCGACTCACTCCGACATTCCTGCGGCGCCCCCGTCAGTCCGTCGGCGGGCTGCCATGGTCGGTCGTTGTAGAGAGGAGCGCAGCGCTCGCAGTGATCACCTGCAGTGTTGTGTCTGCACACACACTTCCCATGGACCTGAGAGAGACAGAAGAAGAGAGATGAAGAGAGAGAGAGAGAGCTCATTAGCAACAAGAAAAATGATAGATGGAGGTAGAGATGGAAGGATGGGAGGCACAAAGAGGTCAGTGTGATGGAGAGGAAAGTTTCCCATGTGAGGACAAGATAGAGGAAGACTCTACTCTTCTTCTATCAATCCATTTCTTCCTCTATGGTTTCCTTATTTCCTCTCACTCCATCTCTCTCTCTCTCGCCTGAAATTAGTGAATGGAGATTGATTGTTTGGCTTCATCACTGGAAACAAGGACGGGCCTCTGGTCTGAAAAGCCTGTGTGTGTGTTTGTGTGTTTACAAGTGTGTGCGTATGGGAAGAGTGCAAGTATGCAGCGCTGAGAGCACAATAACAATCTCCTTGTCATTCCTGTGAGCTGGTATGCCATGCATGCTGGATAATGACTGAAGCAGGGAGAGGAGGAGGAGGAGGAGGAGGGGGAGAAGGCATCTGAGGAAGCTCTTTATTTGTTTGCGTTACACCGTGCAACTGTAATGTAGGACACACACGATTATACAACGATTACAGAAGGTAGACACACACACACACTGACACAGACGTGGAAAACACACACCGATTCTTGCATTTGTTTCCCACGGTGTGTTACTCACCCCTGACTGACTCACAAACACACTGCGCTGAGTTTAAACACATTCACATGCGATAAAGCTAACGTGAACTGACCCTCAGATCATGCAGAGGTGAACACACACGACTGATTTTACACTGTTTCAAAGAAACTAACGAGAGGGGGGGAAATTGCTTAAATGAGAGTTTCAGTTAGGGCAAATACTTAATGACACAAACGTCCAAAGAGTGGAGAAGAAACAAGGGGAAGGGAAAAAGAAGAAATGGTCATGGAGGAAGGAGAAGAAAGGGGGAAACGGCAGCAACAGCAGCAGCAGTAGAAGAAGAAGAAGCTGGCTCGGGTCCAGACAGCTGGTATTTCAACCCATTTCACATGTTTACCATACCGTGATACGGTACAATTAACAAATGTACACACCGAGAGCTACACACGCAACTATGAACTAAACCCGGCCGTGCAGAGGACACAGCAGAGCTGATATGTGATGGAAATATCTCTGGAAGCTGCTGATAGCTAATAAAATCATGTTTAAATTTCACTACTTTTACACCAAAATGGGATGATAATGCAGTTTTTACATCAGAAACTTAGAATTAAATTCAAACTTGTAGCCAAAAATATGTTTGGGGAGTGTCAGATAATGTTATCAGTATATCCATGACCATTCTAAACAAATAAGGTGACAATAGACGTGAAAGGTAATTATTAACTATTTAATTCACAAAGACATATGTGATGTCAGTGACCTATATATTGAGGAGCTTAGTCAGGGTTAGCACAATCATGCTTTCTCCACTGGAAAGGCACCTGAAAGGTGACTTTATCACATTTTCTCCACTAGAAGGCCACCTGAGAGGGCACTTCATTATGTTTTCTCCACTAGGACACCCTAAAGGGCATTTTGTCATGTTTTCTCCACTGGAAGGACACCCTAGAGGACACTTCGTCACATTTTCTCCACTAGAAGGCCACTCAAGGGGGCACTTCATTACGTTTTTTCCACTAGAAGGCCACCTGAGAGGGCACTTCATTATGTTTTCTCCACTAGGACACCCTAAAGGACACTTTGTCATGTTTTCTCCACTGGAAGGACACCCTAGAGGACACTTCGTCACATTTTCTCCACTAGAAGGCCACCTGAGAGGGCACTTCATTACGTTTTCTCCACTAGGACACCCTAAAGGTCATTTAGTCATGTTTTCTCCACTGGAAGGTCAACCTTAAGGACACTTCGTCACATTTTCTCCACTAGAAGGCCACCCGAGAGGGCACTTCATTATGTTTTCTCCACTAGGACACCCTAAAGGGCATTTTGTCATGTTTTCTCCACTGGAAGGTCAACCTAAAGGGCACTTTGTTATGTTTTCTCCAATGGACGGACACCATAGAGGGCACTTTAACATGTTTTATCAACCACCGGGGCTTCCAAAAGGCCACTTTTGCTGTGTTTTTTCGAACATATGGGGTACCAGAGGGGCTACTGAGTTCACCAGTGTCTGGATGTCATTATGTGTGTGTGTATACATGTATATATAAGTGTGTGTATGTTGGCTTTGTGGCTAACTAACAGACAGTGAAATCACCCTGAACCGCAAGAAACCCCCATGTGGGTGGGACATGAGCACAAAAAACAACAACAACAACAAAGAAACTGGTCTTTTTTTGTCTGCACAGTTGCACAGTAATGACTCGACGTATCAGGGCCACTTTCACCACTGATTACTGCATGCATGCACACACACACACACACACACACACACACACACACACACACACACACACACACATAGCTCAGACACGAACACATAGCTCAGACAAAACATTGCATACTTAAGCACACACACCTAACACACCGCAGACCAAACAAACAAGACACACTGTACAAATATGAGCAGAAAGCAATATTATGCTGCAGTGTGTGTGTTTTAGCATCTTTTGGAGGTACAAATCTGAGGTACAGGTACCATTTTACTACTTTTTACTTGTAGTGAAGTCCTTTCACAGTGTAGTACTGTTAATTTTACTTGAGTAAAGCATCTGAATACTTCGTCCACCACTGCACACGCCCTTCCCTTCTCTTTCTCAAGTGATCAGTAATCTCTGCCCTCATCTCTCATCTTGAGCTGGTCTGCTTGTTTGGGTTTTGCCAGAAACGGCGGCTCTGGGTTGAAACGGAGACACAAAACAAACTGCTGATAGGCGGGAAAAGGCACTTACATAACCTCTGTGTGTTTACTGCATGCTCCCGCATGGCACACGGCGAGAGCGGCACGTCGATGACCTAAGGTAATGTTTGTGAGGACGGTTAAAGAAGGATTTACTGTTCAAAACTTTAGATCTCGCGTGCAGTTGGACTAAGATTTGAGATTAAAAATGAATATAGCCACTCAGTGTTATATTTCACACAAGAAAGAATTAAAATGCTCTAGTAGGCCTTTTATTGTTATCATCCTGGAGTTTTATAGTCTTATAGCCTTGTTTTAGTGGATTTTCTACCCTCAAAAGAAAGAAATCCTGATGAAAACACGCTGAGCTACTTGGAATTTCCTGGCATGAAAATAGCCGTATTTAAAGATTTAAAGACTGTATCCAATAAACTGGCTATCAGCAGCTTTTGCTGGTATGAGCAAAGAAAACACATGAATCGTCTCGCTCATTTATCATGCATCATACCAAACGTCCTCTCTGTTTCATATCAGTAGAAAACAGATAAAAGGACGTTTTCAGCAGCTTGTCAGACTGCAGTTTTTATAGGATCTTATATAGCCACCCTATTCTTTTATCGTTTCATGACTTATAGGGCGTGCAATAGACATTACAGGGGGCCTTAAAATATTTTCCATGACATTATTTCTTGTATAAACAAGACTAAGAGTCAACAGTCATGCTAGCACATCTGTGAGGCTGTACTTTGAGCTAAATGCTAACATTAGCCTGCAAACATGCTCAACGACAATGCTAACATGCTAATGTTTAACAGTTGTAATGTTAACCATCTTAATTTAGTGTGTTAGCATGCTAACATTTGCTAATTAACATTAAATACAAAGTAAATCCACACATGCGTCATATTTTTCTCTTGCTAACATGCTAATGTTTAACAGTTGTAATGTTTACTATGTTTACTGTCTTCGTTTAGCATGTTAGCATGCTAACATTGGCTAATTAGCAGGGCTAGAGATATTAGAACAGGATCAGTTAACGTTTACGGGTTTCCTATATAAAATAAATTAAATTCTCCAACAAATACATCAACTAAACGAAACATGAAGTCCTATTGTCCCTTTATGTTGGATTATATTAGTTTATCACAAACATATATCTGCATTGACAGACATTTCAGTACACAAACGCTAGAGTCTTTGTGCTAAATGCTAACATTAGCATGCAAACATGCTCATAGTGACAATGCTAATATGCTAATGTTTAACACTAGCAATGTTTATTATGTTCACCATCTTAGATTAGCTTGTTAGGATGCTAACGTTTGCTAATTAACGCTAAGTACAAAGTAGAGCTGAGGTTAATGGGATGGAAATACTGAATTTTTACATGATGATCATATTGTTCTGTTAGCATACACTAGCAACAGCATGCTAACGTTTAACACTTCACCAGGTTTACCATCTTATTTTAGTGTGTTAGCATGCAAAGAGTTGCTAATTTTTTAGCATGGCTAAAAAAGTGTCTTCCCAAAAAACTATTCTTGTCAGCCTGTAAATTCCTATAAAAAACAATTACACTTACTACTATTCATGATAATACTGTATATATTTAAATGTAACAGTTAACGTTTATGCGTTTCGTGTCAGAGTACAAGGCACAAATTGTTAAATTCTTCAAAAAAATACAACATGCATCTGACGTTGATGTACCATAAAGACTAGCATTGTTCTTTTATATTGTATGATATTAGCTTATCACAAATATATTGTATTTGCATTGGCTTCGGAGACATTTCAGTCCACTAAAGATATGTTTGAGGTAGTTCAGAAGAGGTGACATCACTACAGTACTGCAAAAATTTCCATTTCCGTGCATATCATGGTAGAAAATCTTTAAAAAAATAACAAGAGATGCATGTCAGAATTGTTTGTTTTGTAGAAAAACAAGTACTGGCTGAGCAGTCAGATATTGTTATCTGATTATACCAAACTCAAATATTTATATTACTATCAGGATCAAAAATCCATTATCAGTCAGGCTTTACTACATATTGATGTAGTACCATTGTTTATCTGTCTAAATGCCTCTGCTTATATAAGTTGTAAAGGAAACTCCTCGTTGGCTCTCACTTTCCCTGTCGAGCCTCGCTGATTGCAGCAGAACAGACGCTCGGCTTCAAAGTCATCCAACATTTCTGTTTGTGGAGATGGATGCGATAGGCTCCCGGCTCATGGTTGATCTCCAGGAAAAACACAAAATCACACCTTTTATCAACACGCACACACATCAACACCACCATTAACCCCTCAAGTTGAATCAATATCCACATCTCGCGGGTGTGTTATCAGCGGAAAGGCAGCTGTTTATCTGACCAGACACAAGAACAGAGGAAGCAGGAGGGAGAAAGGTGATCCTCCCACACCACCACCAGCACCACCACCACCCCTCCTTTAGTCTGTTATTAAGACGACTGCCAACACAAAGTGAACAAGCCATTCAGTGTGTAAATAAAGCCTTATAATCTTGAGTTGCTAGAACAAGCGAAAAGCCTGCCCATGGGAATGGAAAGAAATGTCAGCGTGTCAAAACAGTGTTTGTAACAAAATATTAACTTACACTTGCAAAATGCTACTAAAAGGGCGTCAAGAAATAACTTTAAAACTTAGTTATGACAGTATTTCAATAGTATTACATGTAAATGTAAGTTTTATTAGAGTCAGTGGAGTTTTTTTACCACTAGTGGTGCTTTGAAGTGATGCTAACTCATCCTCTATTAGTGCACACATGTGGGTGATACGATTACACATTCCTGCCATGCAGATGGTGATAATGCAAATGTGGAGAGCATGCAAGCCATTAAAGAGGTCAAACGACATGCAGACTGTGTCCTCGTTCACTCATTCACTTCTCCTTATATAATAGACACTGAATGGTGTGCGCTATAGTGAGCAGTAAATTAAGACACTTGCATCATCTTTTCATTGTTCAGTGTTCATCTTACATACACTGACTTATAATCAGGTATGTCTGTTCTCACACTACGTAACTTTGTGCTAACAAGAAGTACATAACGCTTTACGGCACTAAGTCACACATCACCAACTATTTCACTGATTTTGGTGAAACTGGATCATATTTTATGGAGAAAATGTTTTCTGGTTTTCCCTCTGATGTCCTCCGGCTGCTCCGCCTCAACTCTCTGTGATTTACAGAGTTTCCTGATGGACAGTGAAGTAAACTGCTGCCAACTGTAGCTGCTGTTGGCTAACGATTGCTCAGTTTGTTAGCCAGGCTAGGCGTTTTGAACCACCGGGAAGAAGAAGAGGAGGTGACAGGGAGCAGAGCTGGTGTCGTGCCAGAACAGGAGCTGGGCAAGTAGGCAATGTAAACGGGCTCAGCAGCCTCTATGGACATAATGACAGAGGCGAAAATACCAAAGAGGTTGATGGAGGAAGGAGCTGGGCTTCTTGCTGTTGGACTAGTAAGTAATATTAGCTGGCCGCTATGTCTTGTGTTGGTGACCTTGCTTGATGTTTGGCTGTTAGCAAAGTTGTTGACTCGCTAGCTTTTGATCATAAGTAATATAATCATAACAAATACACGTGTACAGCTGTTTATGTTTACCACAGTGGGATTACACTCTGAAACTGGGGGCACCAAATCACAAAAATACCAATCTTTTGTTAAAAAACTGTCATTTACCTCAAAGATGTCTATCAAATCAAAGGGGACAATGTTGAACTCTCATGTAAGAAAGAGTTCAAGACATTTTAAAGTACTATTTTGATGCCACTCATTGATACACTCAGTCGATGCTCCTCTCTTACCACATGATTGGTCCGGTCCCTGATGGGCTGGTACCCCGGTGCAGGAACACACTGCTCGGCGTGTCCGTTACAGAAGCAGCTTCCCTTCACTATCAGGTCATAGATGGCAAAGTGTTGGGTGGGAAGAGCTTCGTGTGCCAAGGCGAGGTCTTTGGCCTGGCACGGACACGGCTGATGCTTCAGCAGTCGGATTCGGACGTTGGTCACCCTCAACTGCTGCTGGCCCTCCTCCCCAAATGGATCCAGGGACTCCCACTTTGGGAGGGTACGGTAGATCACCTGTTAGTCAGAGAGAGATTATATTGTGAATCAACTATGGAAGTTCTAGAAGTTTTACCTTCTTTAGAGGCAAAAGACAGACCTCAGTGCATTTGTACTTGGCTCATTGTGGTTTGAAGAGACTCGATAGGCAAGTTTTGTTTTCCAAACAGTAAATTTGAACCATGCAGGTTTAAAGTAATCCTTCAAGTTTGTGAGTTTTAAGAGGCAGAAAGTCAATGGACCGGTCCACATTCAAGCTGCCAAACTCTTTTCAGGAGACGTTTCTTGGCAAAAACATCTCTGACCCAAAACTTTGCATTTACTCAGCAAAAAGTTCTCCATTGTTTGACCTAAATGGGCATTTACTCCAAATAGCAACAAAAATTCTCTGACTCTGATGACCTAAAGTACCATCTGACATACCTAACTGTCCAAAACGTTGTGGTTTATCCAACCTACGTGATGCTGAAATGGTACGACCAAGAGGCACCAAAGGACATATAAAAACAGCACTTCTGCACACAGTAACAGACATCCAGTTCTACTTTGGTGTAGACAAGTTCCCTTCAAAAATATACACCTGAAATCACTACAGTTAAGATTATGAAGCCTTGAGTGTGTCCCTTTGAGTTTTGGGACAGTTGGATGAATAAAAAAGGCAGTTCCAGAACTTTTCTTTGAGTTTTGGGCTTGTGAAGGTAACTCTGTTTGTACCTTTCAAGACTTTAAGTGTTAGATGCAGCCTTGCTGTTTTATTGGGCTTTGGTATTGATGGTTTTGGTCTACTTTAACAGTCAAAAGAGAAGATAGGACACCGTTCTCTCCTGCAGCTCCACTTCATGATTTAGAGGGATTAGACTGGTGTATTCAGTGGCACAATGAGCCTCATTGATGCCACTCATGTCACTACATCTGTCATGTTAATGGGCGTTTTTTTTTTGGTATCAACGTGCACTAAACTATGACCTTACACCCCGCCGTCAATGACTACGTCCTCACGTGACCATGAGGGTGCTGGGTGTCCTTAAATAAGTGCCCAACCTTTCTCCCTCTCTCTCTCTTTCTCCCTCTCGCTTCACCCTGTCTGGTCCCTGGACATCTTTCAAATCGAAGATCCCTTTATAGGCTGCCATCGCCATGGCTACTGCTGCCACTAGCAACCAACACCACTGCTGTTGTCAGGGTGAAAATGTTGGTGTCTGCCCCAACTCTCGCTGTGAAAAAAATGTGTGTGTTTGCAGTGTGGCTCTTCACAAAGTGTGCGTTTTTGTCATTGGCTGTCATTGATATCATGGGATGAGTAGTGTGTGTGTTCAAGTCTGTGTGTGTGTGTGTGTGTGTTTTCTTTGGTTGAAACTTTGGTTGAGATGCAAGCAAAGCCCCCCATGCAGCTCCCTCATTGGCTGGATGGCTCACGGAGAGTGTGATGGGAGGAGCACTATTAATTTCCCTGTTGTTGGAAAAGGTCACGAGGTCACGGCATTGTGGTCCACAATTAAGAGAACACGACAAATAGGACGAGGGGCGCCGGTCCGCGGGAGAGCACGGAGAGCAGGACCAGACAAAGACGGCGACGGAGATGCAGCTTCACATAACTCAGGGCCGGACAAAAGGCCCGCGACAGCCCAGTGACACCACAGCAACACCAGCACACACACACAACCACACTGGCATGCACACAAATATCAGGGCTTCATTTACACAACAGAAATTCAGAAAGAGGCCTTCTTGGAGCTTCTACGACACAATCATGCCCCCATAGTTTTCTTTTGACTTGGAGATAAAATATCAGTGTTCGCACATATGCTGATGACACCCATGTTTATGTTAATGTGAGTCCAAAGAGTCCTGAAGGGGCCATGGTAATGGTAAAGATTATAAAAATACATTTTTTCAGCACATTCAGCCGCTTATCTGTGCTGTCTTTCCCTTTTTCACATCACTTTTTATTATACGAAGCATTTTATGAGTTGCAAGAGGATGTCGTTCACTATAAATGACAGTAAACAGTGTCCTCTTGCAGCAAAAAACATAACCTTTGGATATACAGGGACATTAAACCACTGTGAAAGTCAGTTTGAATCAATCCACTCCTTTAATTTCTTGGGACACGAATATTTTCAGTGTGAACTGCCCAATGGAGCGATGTTTTGATGAGCAGGTTCTCATTTTCTTTCTTTCTTAAACTCTACAAGCGTGTAGTTTTTCAAAAAGTCAGTCCCAGATTTACATGATTTGCTCGATCAGTCTCTCCGTTTCTCTTCTTAGCTTCTTCTGTCAACGTCTTCTTCTGTCTCTTCTCCTCTGTCATTATGTCCATAGAGGCTACTGAGCCCGGCTACATTACCCACTTGCCCCAGCTCCATTTCGGCACAACACCAGCTCTGCTCCCTGTCAGAATTCCCCTGCGCTCTGGGTTTAAAAACCTCTTCTTCTTCTTCTTCTTCCCAGTGGTCCAAAACTCCTGTTGGTACAAATTCTAACACTCCTCCCGGTGCTCTGAGCTCACAGTCCGGGCAGCCTGGCTAACAAACTGAGCTAACATTAGCTAACAGCAGCTACAGTTTACTTCACTGTCCATCAGGGAACTCTGTAAATCAGAGAGTTGAGGCGGAGCAGCCGGAGGACATCAGAGGGAAAACAAGAAAACATTTCCTCCATAAAATATGATCCAGTTTCACCAAAATCAGTGAAATAGTTGGTGGTGTGTGACTTAGTGCTGTAAAGTGTTACGTACTTCTCGTGGGCACAAAGTTACATAGTGTGAGAACAGACAGAGACACCATTCACCTGATTACAAGTCAGTATGGTAGACAAGTTGCACAATGTTGCCTTGATCATTAGTTTGAAAACAATCGAGAAAAAAAAGGAAAAAAATTGGGCCAAACGAGCCGCATTTTAATTTAGTGTCTGTCTGAGTCCTGAGGCGGCGGGTTCACTGAGGGCCATGGTTCCACTTCAGGCTGAAAAATAAAGTAAGTCTGGCTTTAACAGGCGTAATTCCATCAAAGCACTGTGGACTGTAATCTGGTAAACAGGCACAATGGGCATTGATGGAAGGAGAAAGACGGAGAGGGAGAGAGAGAGAGAGAGAGGGAGAGAGGGAGAGAGGTGGGGAGAGGGGGGAGGTGGTGGGTGTCTAGCCAACAGCACCAACATCCATCAGAGCAACGGCACTTCCTTCCCTGCAGACAGACGGAGACCTGACTGTATGTGTTTATCCGAAAGGGCATGGATGAGTGTGTGTGTGTGTGTGTGTGTAGGCCTCTCTCTCTTCCCTAAGGAGGTCAGTCTCTATAACAAACACTCACATTCTTCCAGCCCGACTGACCTCATAAATAAGACAAGGAATCCTGCATGCTCTACACACACACACACACACACACACACACACAGAGCACCTTTTCCCCACATTACAGGTGAACACGAAAATCTTTCAGCGCATGAGATGACATGCTTTCAAGTTTGCAGGTGAAAGAAGAGAGGCAGAAAGCTGAGAATACCTGTTCACTGTAATCGCTCCCAGCTACAGTACGACCCCCAAAACCTTTGCAGCCACCTGTTAACCTGAGACAACAACAAACCCACACACACACACACACACACACACACATGCATGCATGCATTCAGACACACTTTACATCAATCAGGGTGAAATGTCTTATCTACTTTGCTTTCATTTGACTCTGAAGCAGTGAAGGGCCTTCATACTGGAAACGATAATACGGCTGCAACCACTGACAGTATAAAGAACGGACAGCGTATCCGTGACGTCACCCATAGGTGTTAGTTAGTTAGTCAGTCTTCCTCAGGAATAGATAGTTTTCTAGAGAAAAAAAAGAGTGAAAGCGTGGGTGTGGCACTCACTATACCTCAGGTTTAAGGGTCACATCACACAAGTCTAGTGTGATTGTGTCAGTACAGTTGTCATGAACGGGGAAATTAGCTACAGAGACCAAAACTGTTTTTTGTACCAGGCTGTTAACATGTTTATTTCTGCAGAACTGCAGTTTTTAGCTTCACTTCACAGCCAGGGAGGTTGCTGTTGAGCATGTTGATTACTTCTTTAGGTAATCAATTACTTATTTAGTCTATAATATACTGTCAAATGAGGAGAAGAGTCTGAGGTGATGGCTTCTTTTGTCTGAACAAATCAAAAGATAATTAATTTGCAATTATATAACACAGAGAACATCTGAGAAGTGCATTCTCTCATTAATGACTTAAACTATTATGAAAACTGGTATTCAGTCATGAAAATGGAGTTATATTAATTGGGGAAAGATTCAGATTCAGCCTTGGTACATGGGGCGCACCCTCCGTCAAGGTGAGCAACCAGAGCGCCTCTTTCGGAAAGATTTTAATTGATCATTAATTATGTTGAGCAACTATTTGAGCTTCATTTCCATGTTCATATTCATTTAACTGGGCCAACTCTATCTGCTGATGAAGGCCACAAGATGCTAAAAAACTGAAAGCTCTGGAAAATATCCAACATATGAAACTCGTCCAACAATCAATATATAAACCTTGAAATTATAATCCACACAACTCATGGCAGCTTCACCGGGACTATTTTTTTTGGTAGGATGGAAGGTGGAGGGATATCTTAAATACTGAACAGGAAAAAAAAATTATTTTAAAGGGCATATTCAAACAAAAATGACAATAAAAAGTCAATAATTTTGTGACCTACGACTAAAACCTGACCAAAAAACAATAAAAAGATCTTGATAGTCAGCATTCAGTGCGCCACTTTGACTCTGGTTTGGATGTTTGGCGACGTATGCAAGTCTTCATAATTGTGCGTAGTTATCATCACCTTGCTCGGGTTGTTTTACAGGGAGGAGATAAAGTGTGAACAGCAGCAGCAGCTGGTCTGTCAGAGCGCTACTTGATCTCTTTTAACCTCTGGGTCACTGGTTGAAGGGTTAAAGGGGCGAAGGTCGCGCTCCGAGCACAGGTGGCTGAGACGAACGGAAACCAAAGTGTGAAGCACAGAAAGCAAAAGAGGTTTTCACACATTGATGCATGAAAGATGGTGAGAAGATCTCGTAATAAATGCAAACTTCTCTTTCTGACACGCACAATAAACCACAAACACGCTCAAAGAAAACACAGCAGGAGTTCATAAAGAAAGATTTACGACACGGCAGCAGAATAAGCTCATAGCACCTGGCGGAAACACTCGGAGGCCGTCAGAAGAGGACGTAAACACACATTACGTGATATAAGAGCACTGCAGGAAGCCCACAGCAGCACCACGCTCGGCATGCGCCTCCGCACACATCTGCAGAGCAGCTCCCGACACACACACACACACACACACACACACTGCTTCAATTAAACATCAATGGACTTCAGGAAGCCCTCTCGTGCTACAGTCAAAGTACGCCTATTAAACACTCACTCATGCACACACACACACTCGCTCACAAAGCTTCCCCCCCACCTGGCTGTGCTCTGCTTTTCCTTATGACTCCTGTGATGTCTTACCGCAGAGAGGTGTGTTTTAAATAATTTGTTTAGCGTCTGTGGCATGGTTTACCTGTCATACCTTGGCGCGTTTTATATGGCATTGTTAGTAATTCATTCATAGAGGAAGAAAGTAAAAAAATAAAAAAAAGCAGGAAACTCTTTGTCAGCCCCTCCAGCGTCTCACTGCAGGTGTTCATCCACCCTCCTTTCCACCTGCGTTAACCTGCTTTCTGAGCCGTCTCACTGTGTTTGGATTGAGAGAAACGGCTGGAATTCAACCAACAGCTTGATACAAATCTGATCGTTTGAAGCACTTCTGGCAGGTAGTCACGGATTGTGAAGAGAAAAGGCAAAGTGATCTGCGAGAAATATGACTTTACTGCGTGTACGTGACACTGAAACCCAACAGCTGCAACTTTTTGTCTTGTTTTGTCCCGCTGAGGGTGGTACAACAACTTTAACAACAAGAACCAAGCGGCAACCGTCGTGGCTGTGAAGTGAAGCCAACGTGGTAGTGCCAAAAACTGCAGTTCCTCAAACGTCCACTCGAGGCTGGCTCCAGAAGTGACTACGTCCATGTTTTATGCGGTCTGAAAACAGCCGCCTGATGCTGCGTGAAGTGACTCTGAGGAGAGCAGTGAGAACGAACCAACGCAACCAAAACAACGTGCTGAAAGAGCTTAAAATGCACCGTAATGCGGAGGGGAACTTTTCATATTATCGGCTTTAACTCGGCTTCAGACACACTTTAATGTCCTCACCTCTCCACGGTTGCAGGGATAAGCGGCGGAGTATTTGGAGGTGCAGGTGGCGCCGTCTTGTCCGCCGCCTGCCTTTCCCTCCTCCAGCCCGAAGGCAGCGCTGCAGTTGCCGGCGTAGTACTGCAGCATCTTCCACGTTCTCCCGAAGTCCTGCGACCGCTCCAGGGTCATGGCGGCAGGCCTCGGCGAGCGAAACACCACGATGAGATGTGTGAAGTAGAACTCCGCCTCCAGGTCCAGCTGCACCGTCTCAGACTCCACCCCCTCCGCCGACTGCCACCAGGTGTTGGGGTGACGGAAGGACGAGTCGGACATGCCGCCGGCCAGATGGGAGAGGAGAGGCAGGCCGGCATTGCATTTGGCGCACTTGGCGGCGCTGCAGGCGAGGTTGGTGTTGGGGTCGGAATAAGAGCAGTAGAGCTCGGTGCCGTTGTTGCCGCAGACGGTCTGCGTCAGGACCCGGCGACCCAGGGCCAGGTTACCCATGCGAGGGTTGCAGGCTCGGCTCTCACAGCGGGGGGCCACGCCTGAACGGAACACCTCCACCGACAGACCTGTGAGGACGGACGAGGAGAAGAAACGTTTACACGTGTGCTTGGCAAATATGTGCTGAGGTGACATAACAGACTCATAGAGGGAAAAAGAGTGAAAGCGTGGGTGTGGCACATCAGCTTTAAGGGTCAAAACACACAGCTTTAGTCGGATTTGTTCCACGCAGGTAGTGTTTGTTATTAAAATCCGCACAACTCAGGGCAGTTTCACCGGGACTATTTCTTTGGTAGCATGAAAGGAGGAGGGATATCTTAAATGTTAAAAACAAACAAATTCAAACTACTAAAAAAAAAACTTTAAAAGGGTCGAACCCAATGTGAAAGTGCCAAAAACTGCAGTTCCTCAAACGTCCACTTGAGGCTGGCTCCAGAAGTGAGTCAGTCTCCATAAGTCCCCATGTTAAAATGTCTAACTTCACAGCAGAAATAAACATGTTTACAGCCTGGTACAAAAAACAGTTTTGGTCTCTATAGCTAATTTCCCCGTTCATGACAACTGTACTGAGGGTGAATTTTTATACAACTCACCTGTTCAAATTATATTAAGGCTTAAAGTTATGCAGAATTAACATCGTGGATGCTTTGATTGACAGGTAGGTGCCGTTACAGATGGCTTGTTTGAGCAACCAGGCGTCGTTCGGCCCGCCTCAGGTCTTTGCTGATATTTAGAGGAAGAGGCCGGACCGCACCTTCCAGAATATATTAGATATTCTACGTCCTACATAATCAAGGAATAGGGTCCATATATGAGAAGTTTTCCTCCACCGGTACGTCAATTTAAGATTGTTGAGTTCGATGGGAGTTCGAGACCGATTTCAGCAAATTACGTTTAAACATTCCACAATTTCTGTCTGTGGGACTCCTTTCTTTTTTTTGTGGCTGTTCAAATCCAACTTCAACCCAGAAATCCTGACATAGTCTTCTTTCTTATGTCTGATTTCAGGTGATATCTGAAGGCGATGCAGCAACTTGCAACTGAGATATGCTCCTATATATATATATATATATATATATATATATATATATATATATATATATATATATCTGTAGCTTCACACTGAGGTATTGAGCCCACTTTGCTGTCTATTCTGTGTTGTTGGTGACTGGTGACGTTTCCAGAATAAATTCACGCCGAGTTTGGTTCTGGATAATTAAAAACTTATCTTAAAAGGCCAAACTCAAACAAAAATAACAATAAAAACCAATAATTTGACCAAAAAAACAACAAAAACATCTTGTTAGTCAGCATCAATGCGTCACTTTGAAGCTGGAAATCACTTTCTTGGCAGGTTTGGATGCTTGGAGATGTTTCGTGGAGTGACTCATCAGTGTCTGTGCGCACACGAGTCAAGTAATTTACCTCAAATCTGAAATGTTATGCAACAAAGTGTATAATAGGGACATTGTGCACCTGCAGCCAGCAGCCAGCAGTCAGCGTGGACTCTTAACACAGATAAGGTTTGGCAGCTCAGGCAGAGGATGCATTCAGACGCCTCCCAGACGCTTTAAAAAAAAGCCACCCCTGAGGGCCACAGTGTCATCTTCCACTGTGGATTTATTATCTTTAAAAAGCTGGGGCTTGTGTTGTTTTTCCATGTCACAGTCTAGTTTAATCAACCTTTGCACTGGAGGAATGCTTTTTTCTGAACTACACAACTCTTAGACTGTATGATCATTCATTTGTACTCTCACGTGGATGTTACTGATAATTAAAAGTAAATTAAACTATATTTATTCAATTAATTCAAACATAAATCTCAACTTTTATGTCTTTGATACCAGACTTCCATCTAAATCTGATGCATTTAAACAACAATGACATTTGAGCATGTGCCTCCTGCAGGCTAATATGGAAAGTGGAGTTTAATATTGAGTTCATGCTTTTAAATAAACTCTTTAAACTTTTAATTTATGTGGATTAAAGTGTCAGAAATACAAAGAAAAGTCGCTTCCAGGCAGATTTTAATTGCGTAAAAAATGTAAGGCGAGTTCTGCATCAGCAGCAGCTCACTGCTGCACACTTTATATTAAAAATAAGGATGTTTAATGTTAATAAATAAATACTAACCTGCATCTGACAGCACGGCAACGCTGATTAGAAATAAAACCAGCATGTCTACTTGTTGCAGGATTAATCCAAATAAAAGTTATTCAAACATGAAGTGTGCAAAGATCTTCATCCACGGTGCCAGCAGCAGCAGCAGCAACAATAAAAAAACACAATGAGACAAGTGCGTATGTTCAAATCCAGTGTGGACTTTCTCTTTCACTCAGCTGTGATCCAATAAGACGACGAGAGGAACAACAACATGATCCCGCACGGTGCGTGATGTCCCGCTGAGAGATGATGAAGATGAAGAAGAAGCTCAGCTCGTCTGCTGCATCGGGACCTGCAGCGTGTTTCATTTCCCCGCAGTGTGAGCCCGCTGCCCCGCTCTCTCTGCCCCGCACATCTATTTCTAACAGAGGGGACGGAGAGGTTGTGTAGTGACAGCAGCGGCGGCGGCGTCGGGGGCTCCGCCTCTCCTCCGCTTTCTCTCTGACTTAAAGGAACATGTGCAGAGCTGACACACATGGAGGGGAAACTGACTTAAAACAACAGTGTGAATAACTTTAAAGCAACTTTTCTGCCATAAAATAACACATATTAAATTATCACACGATACGATCATCCACAAGTCACACACCGCCAACTATTTCACTGATTTTGGTGAAACTGGATCATATTTTATTACATTATTTACCTGATGAACAGTAAAAAGAACTGCTGCGAAATGTAGCTGCCGTTAACTAACGATAATTAATGTTAGATAATGTTAACGCCAACTGTAGCAGCTGTTAGCTAATGTTAGCTAACATTAACTAACGTTAGACAGTGTTAGATAACGTTAACGCCAACTGTAGCAGGTGTTAGCTAATGTTAACTAATGATAATTAATGGTAGATCATGTTAACGGCAACTATAGCAGCTGTTAGCTAATGTTAACTAACGATAATTAATGGTAGATAATGTTAACGCCAACTGTAGCAGCTGTTAGCTAATGTTAACTAACGATAATTAATGGTAGATAATGTTAACGGCAACTATAGAAGCTGTTAGCTAATGTTAGCTAAGGTTAACTAACGTTAGCTTTGATAATGTTAACGGCAACTATAGCAGCTGTTAGCTAATGTTAGCTAAGGTTAACTAACGTTAGCTTTGATAATGTTAACGGCAACTATAGCAGCTGTTAGCTAATGTTAGCTACGGTTAACTAATGTTAGCTAATGTAAGATAGTATTAACGCCAACTTTAGTGGAGCCAGTGTCATGCTAGAACAGGAGCTGGGCAAGCGGGCAATGTAACTGGGCTCAGCAGCTTCTATGGACATAACAACAGAGGAGAAAAGACTGAAGAGGACGTTGAAAAATCACCCCTGTGTTTGATACATTATATCTAAAATTATTAGATCATAATTAGGCGGTGGCTGTGCATCTCTCCACATTTGCATGTCTATATATTTCCCCTTTGAGGAATTAATAATTAATAAAGTTAATGTCCTGTCCAGACCACGTGGAGTCTGATGCAAAAGGCTGACGTGGGGGGGTGTAAATGAACGCTCATAGCCACATTTCTGACTAATTGGCTTTGGATAGAGAAAGCACACACACAAAAAGACGCTGTATGAGCCGCTGACGCACATCGAATTACACCGATGGGTTGCTCGACTGCGGCCTTTGTTGACAGCATTGTATGTGTCCATACAAAACCGGTCAAATATGCAAGCCAATAAGCGTTTTAAGTCCAGTTCTGGCGTCTACTCCCAACAATGGCTGTTTAATAGCACATAAAAAGAAGAGATGGGACGGGATGAAGGCATTCATATGTGACAAACTTCAGCCAGTGCAGGCTGCAGTGTGCCCCCCTGTGCTCGGCGATGGTACAGGATCACAAACTGATGTTGGAAAGCTGTTCTTTCCGCTCTGGCCCATTTTGGGTCAAGCTCCACTGAACACAGCATGGCTTTGGCTTCTCTGTCTGCTGAGTAATCGGACCATGACCTGCTTTCTGTGCACTTGACCCGTGTCCAATAAGCAGTGAGCCAAATGAAACTATCTCACCTGTTCGCATTGTTCTGTCTGTCCTGGTTCACCCATTTGTTCTGTGCTTTTGTGAAGAAGAAAACTGTGTTCTCTCTCTGAGATTTACGCTCTGTTTCCAGTCTTTCTGCTAAGCTAAGCTAACCGGCTGCTTGCTGTAGCTCCGTATATCGTGCAGATAGCTCTAGAGGAAAGTTACAATTCATCCTGACCTGACTAACCTCTAGAGCAGCACTGTCATCCACAGATCTACGCCGTTATCGAGGCTAAGAACTCGTACACTTGTCAAACCGTGGACTTCTGCTCACAGTCGGGGAGTTTCATGAGTCCCATGCTTTACACTTCCTGCAGTTCATCCACTCCACAGGCCCCGTCTCTGTGAACTTCTGTCTCTCAGCTGTCTGCAGACTTCAAAGGGCTGTTTGGCATCAGACTGGAATGATCCGATTGTTTTGGATCTTTTTGTAGTTGTTCTGTGTCTCTTTGTGTTCATTTGTATCTCTTTGTGGCTGAGTTTGTCTCTTTGTGGGCGTTCCTTGTATGTTTGTAGATGTTTTTGTCTCTTTGTGGTCATTTTGCATTTCTTTGTTATTGTTTTGCCTCTTTTGTAGTCGTTCTGTATCTCTCTGTGGTTAGTTTTTGTCTCTTTGTGGTCATTCTGTGTCTCTTTGTGGTTGTTTTGCATCTTTTTGTGGTCATTTGTGTCTCTTTGTGGCTGATTCTGTCTCTTTGTTGTTGTTTTGCATTTTTTTGTTGTTGTTTGCATCTCTTGGTGGTTGTTTTGCATCTTTTTGTGGTCGTTCTGTGTCTTTTTGTGGTCATCCTATTTCTTTTTGTGGCTGATTCTGTCTCTTTGTGGTTGTTTTGCCTCTTTTTGCGGTCGTTCTGTGTCTTTTTGTGGTCATCCTGTATGTCTTTGTGGTTGTTCGTTGTCTCTTTGAGATTGATTTCTGTCTCTGCGATTGTTTTGCATCTTTTTGTGGTTATTCTTTCTTTTTTTGTATATTTGTTTGTTTGTTTAATTGACTTTCCAACAAGAAATGTTAACAGTCACTTTACACAGTTGTTCTGATAATAATAAGTCACCTCCCTATCGCCTTCTGACTCGAGGGATGGGGGACACCGGTGCATCAGGTTCTAGGAGGGACCAGTGCCACCCCTGGCCACCTCTCTGGCCTCGTCCCTGCTTTCAACACCCACCCACACACACACATTGTTATCATGCCATAACTGACACGGTGACTGACAGACGGATTGGTTAATTACACAGAGGGCAGCTCTAAAAGAAGAGGGAAGAAAAATAGGCTAAATGATGTAAGGACCTGAGTATTTCAAACATGCAAAGGAAAGATCCAGCGCAATTTTAGAGGAATTTTCTGACAGAACCCAGCCCTTTACTGTAGTCAGACGTTAGTTTTATTCAAAGTGTCAGGTTTGAACTTGTCAGATGTTTTAGTAACAGTTGAACGCTTCAGCGCAGAAAAATGAGTGAGATCTTCAGACTGTTTGCGCCTGGAGATAAATAGCTGCCCAGACAGAGAGCTCAGCACGACCCAGATATGACAGTCATCTCTCTTCTTTCCCTCCTGAACAGGACAAAGTTTTCAATTACTAAATAATTATTCGACGAGATTCGCCTTTAAAGTGAAATATTCCATAGAGGAGACGTTGCACAAACAGTATAGTTCAAATCAGGGCGGTGATTGGCAGCTACGTCAGAAGAAAAAAATATGATTTCTTTTGCTTTCCAGTAATCGTATGACGAATCTTAAAAGAATGTCGGTATGACGCAAGAGCGAACAATACACATCAGCAAGTGATATAAGGTCACTTTAACCTCACGTCTCAGGATCGCACACTCACTTTAAGCTGGAAATTAAATGATTTGTCATTTAATCGATTAGTTAATTTGATAGTGAGCTGAATATTTTTAGGTTTTAGAATAAGAGAGGAAGGTGATGGCAAAACTCTGTGTGTTAGTTTAGTTTTCTTCTTTTCTAATTTAAATATTATCACTAATTTAATTAAAGTATAGACTTAAAAATAAACAAAAACTTTAATAAAACCTGTAGTTTTTCTTTCTCGTGGTAATCTATTGGGCTAGTTCTGAGCTTGAAACTCTAATAAAGAGGTCTAGAGAGAGAAATATGTAACTAACACTCAAAACATTTAAACATGGCATTTTTTTTTCATGGAGGTGGATCAGAAAAGTAGCTCTTATTGTGAAAAGTCTGTCTTGAATTAACCGAGTAAACTGAACCAGGATCAGTCTGTCAATCATAAAGCTGAACTGGGTGCCAATAACAGTCAGGTCTGGTGGTAACTCCGATTATTTGACAGATTTTCTTCCTTTACATGTTAAATTTGTGCAAATAAAATGTGATGCTTTGTTATGAATTATGGAACAGTATATAATGAACTGATTAGTTGATTAAGGAGTTTTTCATACAGAAATAATGAACATTTCATGGTTGCAGCTCAGTAAATTAGAGGATTTTCTTAATCCATAATGAAATAATCATTGGTTGCAGTCCTATAAAATTAGTACAAATTATAATATACAAATTATGTCCACATCAACCAACTACAACAGTAAAACTGTGCAGTTGCTTTGCATCATATCTGTGTCTCTTTGCAGTTGTTTTTTTTTTTTTTTTTGTCTCTTTGCGGTTGTTTTGCATTTTTTGTGGTCATTCTGTGTCTCTTTGTGATTGTTTTTGGCTCTTTGTGGTTATTTTTTGTCTCCTTACAGTCATTTTTTGTATCTTTGTTGTTGTTTTTCATCTTTTTAGGGTCTCTTTGTGTTCGTTTTTGTCTCTTCGTGGTTGTTGTAGTGACTTTCAAACAAGAGATAATAACAGTTACTTCACACAGTTGTTCTGAGTTGTTCTTATGATTAAAATCTTCCACCCATTGCCTTCTGGCTCCGGTACAGGGGACACCCATCAGGTTCCAGGAGGGGCGATGGCCACCTCTCTGACCCTGCCCCTGCTCCCAGGTTATTATAGGTGTATACGTGTAACTACAACAGTAAAATCCTGCTTTTTTATTATAAATGCATGAGTGATAATAACCTAATAATATAATATAGTATAACTACTAAATACTTTTAATACTTACGCCTGAAGTGGAGCTTGCTGCAGTGCACACATCTCACCGCTAGGTGTCAGTGTGCGCAAACAGGAAGCCTCATGTGAGGTCGAAGTTGTACTTCCTGTTCGGCGGTAAAGCGTGTTCTGGTTTGCACACGTACAAACGTTATTGTGACGAAGAGCTACTAAATTTACTAATTAACAGAGCTCATTAAACACAACAGACATGGTGAGTACATGTTTTAATCACGTTTACTATCGACACACGAGACGTTTTATCGGCTTGTTGACGTTTTTACCGCGCAAAGATAGCGGCTAGTCGGCGTTAGCCACGTTAGCTTCTCATTCATGATTTAGTGTACGCGAATGAATGAACCCTTCAAATTCACGCACACAGGCTGTCTAATACATATATAATGCACTTAATTAAACAGCTACCAGGTGGATTTGTTGCACTCATTCGTTTAAAAATGACACAATGTTCGCTTTTGTTTGATTTATGTGGAGGAAAAGTGACGACAAACTCCATTAAAAAACCTTCTAATGTAGCTCGCACATGTTTATCGGCACACAGTGTGTTTTACACCTCGTAGAAGTTGCCCCACACACACTTAAAGCTTTATATTTAAACTTGTAAACACACTGTTGGACTGTTACATCCAAACACAGCACAGCAACACACGTAAATATCTCACACATGTCTTTACATACATTTGTTGGTGATGTGCAGATGTTTTAAAACTCAATTAAGCATGAATTTAAGGTGTGTGTATAATAACCTGCCTCATCTTCTCTCTCCAGAGTTTACCTCTGAACCCGAAGCCATTCCTGAACGGCCTGACGGGAAAGCCAGTGATGGTGAAGCTGAAGTGGGGTATGGAGTACAAGGGCTACCTGGTGTCTGTGGACGGGTACATGAACATGCAGGTGAGAGTGACTTACTGTCTCGCGTGCCTTCATCCGATACAGATACAGTGCATCAGCTCTGATATGTCCGTCCTTGCTTGAATAGAAAGATTACTGAAGTTATTTTGGGATGTTGTGGCATTGTTGATCCACGTTTTGATGTTCTTGATATTCCTGATTTTGAATTGTTAAAACTTTTAAAGGAAGATGTGCTCAAACACTCAACAAAGGTACCATGTGAAGCTATAAGAGTCATATAACATACAAAATGTGTAAAGAATTACCGGGAAACCGCACAACACATGTCGCAGTCACGTAGCAGCTATGGCGCTGTTTTGGCAGTACAGCCAGCGTGGCGTGACATTTCTCGGCTTCAAAGCGGCGCTTCAGAAACCCACCCAGGCTCTGTCCGTTCTTTATACTGTCATTGGTTTGCACGGGGTGTTTTATTTTGTAAATCAGATTCTCTATGCTGTTTCTCAGCCTGACTTTCTTCCCGCCTGGAGCTGCTCTGTGCGGATTGACGCACACCAAAATAAAACTGCGTCGTATTCTCGATGGAGCCGAGCGGAGACCCGCTTCTGAAACGGACCGCAGTGATTCTGGTGGGGTTTCAGACGACTAGTAACTCGGCCGCGATTAGCTCAGGCAGCGGCAGTGGCATTACAAGACAACATAATTCATTGGGTGGGAAAAATGAACCAGTAGTAGTGCCAACACACTCAACAAAGGTGCTTTATTATATAGTTTTACAGGCTGTGTGAGGGTTCGGATTAGTTGTGGTTTACTTTTTCTGACTATACGTTCATCTCGCGGTCAACAGCATCTCTTGTTCTGCAGTATAAATTGTGCAGATTTCTTGGCACTTTAATATGTGCAAACACACCCTGTAACTGTTTCATATTTCCATGTTTCCTCACAGCTGGCAAACACAGAAGAATACGTGGATGGAGCATTAGCGGGTCATCTGGGCGAAGTGCTTATCAGGTAACCCTAAAACATTTATAAGTTCAGCAGAAGCGTCTTTATTTGCTTTGTTTATTTATGTCGAACAAGATTATCTAAAATAAAATAATGCTGTTTTTTTAAGGGACTTTGTCAGGAAAGCTTCACACAACAAAATGTTTCTGAAAGCAAAGTCAAACAACACAGACAAAGTTAATTAACCACCTTAACTAACCTGCGTTAATAATTAAATCAGTGGTGCTCCCCTGCTGTGGTTTGTGTTTGTGCTAACCGGTGTGTTTCATGCCTGCAGGTGCAATAATGTTTTGTACATCAGAGGCGTAGAAGAAGAGGAAGAAGACGGAGAAATGAGGGAGTGATGTCGGTGAAGACGACCCGGCCTGTTGTTCCGTCTGTCTGAGTGCGATTGAACCTCGTTAGTTGAGTTGATGTGTGCTTGTGTTTTCACCATGTGAAACGAATGAACGTTTGGACAGCTTCCAAGCATTGCTTCTTCTTCTGTTTTTTTCTTTTTTTTTTTTACTGTATGTGTGACCAATTTTATGTTGTAACATTGTGATACAGACACAATAAATGATTATACCCCTTTCTTAAACCTTGATGTGGTCTTTTAATCACAGTCTCTCCTCTATCTGTGGCAGAAGCACCGCCTCCTCCTCTCTGTACTTTAAACTCGGCGACAGTATCTCCTGAACAAATATTTGCCTTGTTCCCAAACTAGTTTAAAACCAGTCATTCCAGACGTTAAGCGTGCCCGCTTTGGATGAATCAAAAAATGTCCTGTAATTACAGACTACTGGTGAAGAATGCCAAACAGGTGGTGCTGATCTGCAACAATGGAGAGAAGTACATGACCAAACATGGGATGCAAAATCTTTGTGTGATTGAAAATGGGAGTGTGGTGATAGGAAGGTAAGTTTCAAAGCAACATTGCGTAACTTTTCTGCCATAAAATAACAGGTTTAAAATCATTTTGATGATACGTTGACGTACATAATGAGGTGAATGCTGTCTGTCATTTGTATTTGTTCTCACACTATGTAACTTTAAGCTGTGGGTCACGGGAAGTATGTAACGCTTTAAAGTCACACACCTCTGACTATTTCACTGATTTTGGTGAAACTGGATCATATTTTATGGAGAAAATGTTTTCTGGTTTTCCCTCTGATGTCCTCCGGCTGCTCCGCCTCAACTCTCTGTGATTTACAGAGTTTCCTGATGGACAGTGAAGTAAACTGTAGCTGCTGTTAGCTAATGTTAGCACAGTTTGTTAGCCGGACTGTGAGCTCAGAGCACCGGAGGGAGAGTTAGAGTTTGTACCACGGGAGTTTTGGACCACCGGGAAGAAGAAGAAGAAGAGGAGGTTTTCGTGCCAGAACCAAAGCCGAGCAGGCTGGGCAATATAACCGGTGTTTCGGTTTAAAGAGCGACCCTGTTAACTGGCGACCGCGGCTGTGGTTGTCACGACAGCTGTTGTAACAAAAAGACAATAAATAGTTGTCAAATAAGACACGGATGAAACAAATCAGGTCGTTTTTTTGTGTGTCACTGTAAAATAAATAAAACAAAGAGGCGTTCAAGAGGACGGCTACGCATCTTCCTGCTACCAACGGTCACCAGTTAGCAGGGTCGCTCCTTAACCCGTAACACCGGGCTCAGGCAGCATCCTCTATGTCGACGGAGGAAGCTCAGAAGAGTAAAAAGGAGAGAGCTGGTGAGAGCTTGGTGAAATAAAAGCCTGAAAGACAGACGCCGAGCTGGGCTGACTGCTGTTGGACTAGTAAGTGGCTGCTTAACAAAGCTGTCGACTTGACAATGTAGCTTTAAATGACCTAAAAATGTGAATGAGTACAGCAGTACATGTAAAATAATGTCCTGGGGCGACACCTACAGGCTGTAATGAGTCATTACACCAGAAAACAAACCTACTGGATGGATGAAAACCTTTATTTTTATTAATCACTTCATGTCCTAAGCAGTGGAGCAAATTGTTTAAGATAAAATAGACTTTCATGATCCCACAGCGGAGATCACGACAGCTCGTATACACAAGGTGGATAGGAAATATATAGAAGAAAGTCATGAAGTCGTGCTGGTGTTAAAGAGTAAATGGTGGGAGTCTGTTGCTGGAGGAGCTGTTTAAGGCCTCCACAGAGGAGTTGTTCATGATGGATGTCATCCTCCTCTCCCCCCACTTCCTCTATGGAGTCAAAGAGGGCAGTCCATGACAGAGCTGGACCTCTTGACCAGTTTGTCGAGTCCTCTCCTGTCTCTCCTCAACAGACGACCACCACAGTGTTATAGAAAGTTTTAACAGAGTCCTGTACCCTCCAAAAGAACCTCTAAGTAAGTGGAGATGACTTTGACATCTTTGAAGCTTACAGCTTCGGACTCACGTAGAGCTGTAACTTTAAAGTCGGCGTTGATGTTCAAACTCATTTCGTCATGCAGCGATGGGCTGATCAAAGCTGTGGGACCTGCTGAAATCATCAGACAACAGTATTCAGAGGCGTCCTTCGATAAAGTGATTGACGCTACAGGGATGTGCGTCCTCCCTGGTGAGTATCAGCTGGGGGTTTTTTGTACATCAGCTCAGCAGAGCTACATCAGATCGATGATCAAGAACCTTCTTGTTTCAGGGTTGGTTGACGCGCACACCCATCCAGTCTGGGCTGGTGACCGGGTGCATGAATTTGCAATGAAGGTAGATAGGTTTTCACATTTTCTTTTACCTTACTTCCACGACTGCAGCTAAAAGTTGAAGCTGAAATGCTTGAAATAGTTGGCAGGTGCCACCTACATGGACGTGCACCGGGCCGGTGGAGGGATCCACTTCACGGTGGAGCACACTCGAGCTGCCGGGTCCTCGGAGCTGCTGGCCTCCCTCAGCAGCAGGTTGATCCGGATGCAGCGAGCGGGTACGACCCTGGTGGAGTGTAAGAGCGGATACGGCCTGGAGCTGCAGACCGAGCTCAAGATGCTGGAGGTGATCGAGGAGGCCAGACACACCCTGCCCATCAACATCTCCTCGACCTACTGTGGAGCCCATGCAGTGCCCAAGTATGTGCCGTCCTCAGAATGATCTCTTCATATCACATCTTGAAAGTTAACCGAGCGTCTCTGGGTTTTATTTAGAGGGAAGACAGTTGCAGAAGCCACAAAGGACATCCTGCAGGTTCAACTGCCTCGGCTGAAAGAACAGATGTCTGCCGGGACCCTCAGAGTCGACAACATCGACGTCTTCTGCGAGCAGGGAGTGTTTGACCTCGGCTCAACTCGCTCCATCCTGCAGGCTGGCAAAGACATGGGCCTCAACATCAACTTCCACGGAGACGAACTCCATCCCATGAACTCTGCTCAGGTATCGCTCACTCCTAAAGCCATGTTTGTGTCTGATCTGAGGGCTTACTAAACTTTAGAAACATCTACAACCTCCAAAATCATTATACTGAAGGCGTTAGATGAATAATGTTAACCTGAATGTGTCTGTGTTATCAGTTGGGTGCAGAGCTCGGAGCTTTAGCCATCAGTCACCTGGAGGAGGTCACGGATGAGGGGATCGCTGCCATGGCAACAGCAAGAACCGCTGCCGTCCTTCTGCCAACTACCGCTTACATCCTACGGTATTAACACACACAAGTACACACACACACAGCTAATAACTGTGAGTTGTCTAATACTCTGTGTGTGTGTGTTCAGGCTGCCCCAGCCTCGCGCCAGAGACATGTTGGAAGCCGGAGTGATTGTCGCCCTCGGCAGCGACTTCAACCCCAACGCCTACTGCTGCTCCATGGTGAGTGTGTGAGACGTCGAGTCGAGTGTTGCATGATTGGTTACGTCTCATCCTCTCCTTGTCTCCATGCCGTCCACCTTTCCTCAGCCAATCGTCATGCACCTGGCCTGCGTCAACATGAGGATGTCCATGCCCGAAGCTTTGGCTGCGGCCACCATCAACGCGGCCTACGCCCTCGGGCGCTCCCACACACACGGATCCCTGGAAGTCAACAAACACGGAGACCTGCTGGTCCTCAACACCACACGGTAAATCAGGACAGAAGAACGTGTCGACATTTACACACACAGAAAATCTTTTATAGATCTATAGCATCTTATTTTGAGATAATCTTAGACACATTTGTGTGTTTAAAATAAGCAGAATTCATCAAAGAAAAGTCGGATAAAGGTTCAGTCACAGGTGAAAAGTTACTTAAGTAACTTCTACTTTACTTGATTGCTACTTTACTACAGCTTTACTTACTTTTGCGATTAAAAGTGTATAAATCTTCAAACAAAACATCTGATTATCTTTTAATTATCTCGTAATATTTAACTGTAGTTAAAATCAGCACCACCTCAACCAGCTACAACATTAAAATGCTACTTAAACACGAATGTGTGAGTAATAATAATATTTTAACACATATCAGCACTCACCAGGGCCATTTTCTGCGTACTTTTACCACTAAATACAAGACTTACTTTTAATGCAGTATTTTTTTTTTTTATGTAGAGAATAGTACTTCAGTAATTATTTCCCCTTTTCCAATTTTTACATGTACATATGCATATGTGCAGAGAAAGGTATAACAGCAATTAAACTCTCAGCCCTCTATCCATGTATACCCTGCTTTCAGTGTTTTTATGTACAAACACAACCACATCATGTTTCATCAAAAGTTTTAGCCAACATGGTGACATACTGTAGATCTACACTCTATTTAAAGATTAACTGTTAGTCCTAAATTTATTGGAAACACCCTCAGTGAAGTCATGGTCATTTTTTGGGTTATGTATTCAGAAAATATCAAGTAATTGAGACTCAAAAGATGTAATTTATATTGGAAAATTTAGAAAGAAAACACATTTTTAAATACATGAGTATTTGTTTATGATATACAGTAAATATGAAAACTTTCCTGTTTTGTTAAGAAGTTAAATTTACATTATTTTCCATGCATGATAACAGAGATGTGGAAGGAAAATGGTTACAGCTACATATACTGTCTGTAGCTACTGTAAAAGTTCTGATCTCTGTGTAAATTACTTGTTGAACGGCTGTTGCTCACACCAGAATTCAAGCTTCGAATACCTCAAACTAAATTAAACTAAATAAAGCTCCCTGCGCTGTCTGGGGTAAAAAAATGACACCAAACTCCTCAAATGTGATTTAATAACAGAGCTTCTTCTTTATGTTTTATCGCAGGTGGGAGCATCTGATCTACCAGCTGGGAGGACATCAGGAGCTAATCCGCTATGTTGTCATTAAAGGCAACGTCGTCGTCGATAACGAGAAAACCGTGGACTTATAACCAGAAAATAACTTCATTTTGACTTCATTCAGCTTCATGGGGATACTATTAAAAATACTGACAGCAGCTACATGTATTAAGCTGAGATTTTAAGGAAACTTGTAGTCACTGATTTATTGTGTGCTGCCTGTCAAAAAACAGTATAACCAACGTTTTTAGCTAAATGTGATGTTATTTGTTGATTAAAATCTGCCTCTTTGTGTTCATCTGTTTAACACAGAGCCAATCGTATCTTCTTTTATCAGTAAAATGCAATTTAAGTCCACTTATCAAGTCAGCCGGTGACTGAGGAATTCCAGTATCACCTCGGAAACAGGTAAAATTCTTCACACAAGTGATCAAACAGTTTGATTGACGTGATGTGACCTTTGTTAAATAACCTGCAGCTCACCCTGCTTTAGTCTGAATAATCAAAGACTGTGTTTGACGATCAGGGTGAGAGCAGATACCAGAACTATGAAGAAAACAAAAGTAATGAGGTCGAGGAGTGAAACAATCTGTGAAGAGTGCTTTTATTGAATGTGTTAGTATACAATGCTTGTTTTATCTAAATGGATCCATACGTTCTATTTTTCCACAGGCATGGCTATAAACACCTCTTTTCTTCACTTCTTCTTTCCTACTCACAAATATTTTACAAGAAAACACTCAATATAACGTGATTTTTTTTTTTTTTTAGAAAAACTAGTTCAAATGCTATTCACAACAATAAATGAAGAAATGTGAGATAAAAAGCTGTAGTGGCACACAATAACTGGCTTATTGTTTTACTATAAACACAAAGGTGAAGGTAACAGATATGTGGGATTAGGCAGAAGGTGTACCCAAAATTAAGAATATGAACCTCGTTAATCCACTCAGGCCTCGTATTTCTTCCCCGCTCTGTGGATCTGTTGGTAAAGCGTCATGGAGAAGGCCATACCAAGGAGCTGGGAAAACAAACAACGAACAATTAAACATAAAAAAAATAAATTAACTAGACGTGTTTGAGTTAAGTGCTACATAAAGAGCTCCTCACCTGTATGACCAACACACACATGGCGATGGTCCCGAGAAGGTGTTTGTTGTCATCCAGCCACTCTTCTACCTTCTCGTAACAACCCTGAAAACACCAAAGAAGAAGGTGTCCAGGTTAAGACTCTTGCCTTTGTTGTTTTATTATATAAAGAAACGTTTTTCCAGTCATGTTCACAGATTTCAAAAGGTCAAACTGAAGATGTTTAAGCTAGTCTTTAATGCCAAATAAAAAATACACTGGATTGTCTTGCTTGTTTTTTTAATCTTGTCTCTTCTCGTCTGTCTTTTTATCTGGATTATTACCAATATTTCAATCATTAATCAGTGGCATAAAAGTAAATAAATACATTTTCCCCAAATCCTTATTTTAAAAAGGTCCAGTGTGTAGGAATTAGTGGCCGCTCGCCTCCCCTTCTAAGCGTGTAGGAGAATCTACGGTGGCCATCAACCTGCACAGAGCAGCTCGAGCTGACAGGAAGTCAGACACAGAAACAGCACAGAGAATTCGGTTGATTTTCAAAATAAAACACCCTGTGCAAACTTCTGATCGTAAAAAAACAGCCAAAAGGGAAACTACGTAGCATATTTACATATTTAGAAACACCAACCAAGAAAAAAATGACCAAATCTGAGCAAGTTAAAGTCTGGCGGGCAAAATGCTTCTGAAAGGTTCCTGATGAGGTTTGACCAAAACAGCGTCGCGGCTGCGACTTGACGGAGACGTGCCCAGTGGGGTTTCCCAGTAAGAATAACCAAACACACACTGACCCGTGTCCAGAAGGTATTGGAGGCGTTGTGTCCACAGCCCTGGTAAAACTGCTGGCAGCAGCGGTCAGGAACCACGTTGTCATGCAGGGCCAGGTACCAGTCATTGTGGTTCATCACGCCACAACATCGCCACTGGAGAGCAGAGAAGGAAAACATTACTCAGATAATAATGGATATTATACAACAAGTAGATCCGACCGAGCGATCTGATTGGTCAACTAGACATTTAGAAAGTGCTCAAATCAGCATGAAGCACACCTGACTCATCACTACAAATATTACTCAGCCATCAGCTGTGCGCTGAGTTACAGACACAGCACTTTGTTAGCTTATAAATAAATGTGAAGTTTGCTGAAGTTGTTTGAACAGTTCAGCGTTTCTATGTGTGGTATTTATTTATTCAGTCTGGGAAACTCCACGATCTCTAGAAAGCTTTGACGGGACTAGAAATCGTCTGTTGCAGGTCTAAGGCTCGGACTACTTGCCGGAGTAGTAAACTGGGTTCCATTACATGTAAGAGTCTACTGCAGTGACTGATTGTTTTCCAGGTATTAGTCAGACTCCGTGTATCTCCACGTAAACGGAGATCAGAACAGAAACGAACAAACTGCCCCAAAACATGAAACATTTTGATTATTTATTTTATTCAAGTTGGTGATTGTTGTATAATTGCAATATTACATTCGAGGGTGAGCTTTAACTTATTATTGGCACTTGACCGCATCACTGTCGTGCCAATAATGACGTTAAAGCACACCCTCGAATGTAATAGTCAATAGAAGAAGTTGGTGTTTTAAAGACACAAAATGAAATGTCAATAAATCATTATTAAAATATATAAACAGGTAGAGGGTTTTGTTGTTTTGTAATATTACGGACTCCGTCTGTGTGTATAGATACGAAGCGTACCTCTCCCTGTATGGTGTTCCACGCGTCCCTCAGGCCGGCATTGTTATCTGTGTTGTACAGCACCAGCCCTTCTTTCAGGTCACGTCTGGCATTTTCACTCACCTGAACAAACAGAGGTGAAGAGGTGGATCATGGGATATGTAGGCGATGTTACTTAATAAATACGGATGTTGTTTTGCCCGCGGTCTTACCTTTTCAGTGTAGACAAAGAACAGGATGAGGAGGATGAGTTCGGCCAAGAGGATGATCAAGAGAACGATGAAAAACTGAAAGACAAAGAAGATTAAAGGGTTCAACATGAGACATGTTGCATTTACGTCAATGGAAAACACTGTAAATATGAGCTCCCTGCTTAAAGATACACTCAGTCTCATACACACACACAGACAAAACAAACTTGGAGTTTGGTGGTGATCCTGACATTTCTCATATTACCAGCACAACAATACCAGACAAGTAACTTGCTGTGGCGCTGTGTGGCTGTGTTTTTACCATTTTTAGGACTTCCTTTGTGATTTTTACACCATTCTCCATCTGTTTTGTGTGCAAACATGGACTTGAAACTATGGAGGTTAGTGATTTGCCCTTTTGTCTGTTATACAGAAGACTTCATGATAGATTGGATGACCAAAAAAAGCCACAGCTCTGTTGTTTACACTCGAGAACAGTGGTTAGTGCTAGGCACTGCTGGCATACTTTCTGTGGAAAGACCAGAGATCCTGTCTGTTATCAAGGGGAACGTAAGATCTCTCCCCAATAAGATGGAGGAGCCAAGGCTACAGAGGGAGGATGGAGAATGTAGCATCACGGAGACGTGGCTGAATGAACTCACTGAGGACTCGGACAACTGAAGACTGACAGGAACCGTCCGTGGTCCAACATTTAAAATTCCAACGCAACCTGAACACAACATAACTGAACTAATACTCACGCTCAGCAGCAGGCACTTGTTCTCCTTGATGGCGCCCAGGCAACCCAGAAAGCCCGTCACCATGACGACGGTGCCGAGGCTGATGATGAGGTTGGCGGCGGAGAGCGACGGGAAAGAGGGCGACAGCGTGGCGAAGCTGCCCTGAGAGACCGACAGCCACACGCCGACGCCGAGCAATCCACACCCGCCGAGCTGTAACGCGCACACAGGAAACTCAGACACTTCCTGCGATAACACTTTAATTGGTTTGCTGATCTTAGTACCGATTTATAACAACATCTGAAGAACATTGTGTGTTTGTGTGTGACGTGATTACCCAGAAGAGCAGGTTGAAGAGGAAGAGCATGTATTTAACGCAGCAGATGCAACCACGAGCCATGATTGAATCGACGGGCACTGAAAGAAATTATTTAAAAAGAAAAACATTCATGGAGACTGTCGTTTCCTGTTACGTCACTCTAGCTGTAAACATTTTGTTCTCCACGAAGAGTCCAAAACACAACAAGGAGGAGACGAACTCACCACTTCAGGAGGAGAAGCAGGAGAACGGAGAAGCTCTAGAGTTGAACCTGTGACATGAACACAAACATTTAAACTGTGCTGTGAGTTATAAACAGGCTATGGCTGAATGATGACCCTCTCATCTTTGTACATGCCAAAATATTATAAAACACCTCTCAATATAATGCGGTCCAGTTTAACACTACTGCAAACTACAACCTCAACAATAAACATAATCGTTAAATTAACACCTCTCTGACAGTGTCAACAAAAAGTGAAACATGACAGTTGTTGTATTGGATCACATTAGACTGTACAAGTGTGCCTAATGAGGTGGCCGGTCAGTGTATGTTTGTAGCGTCTCTGTCCTGTGTTATGAACTCGGACAAACAGTTTTCAGCTTTGTGACAATGACCTTTAAAGCTAATTAAAATATTTCAGTAATAATAAATAATTTAGGTTAAGAAGTAGGAGAATTTACAAATACAAAGCAACACTTCATCTTTCAGTTTATCAGAAAAAAATCTAATTTAAAAATAAATAAAAATGGGGACGCGTGATTATCACTGGACAAAAAAAAAACGAGAAAAACAAACAAACATTTTTCTCCTTTAACACATTGTAGTTTGTTATTTAGAAAAACTACTTACAAACATCTACTGACAAAACAGTCACTGAAGGAAGAAATATTCAGGTCCTTTAAGTAAAAGTACTGTAAAAAAATACTCCACTACAAGTAAAAACTGCATTCAACACCTTACTTAAGTAAAAATATGAAACGAAAATATACTTAAGAGTATCAAAATTTAAAGTAATTGTTTATAAAAATGGCGGTTCAACATGGCGGACTCCGTGGAAGAGGACCCGCTCTTACTGTATATATTAAGGGCTCATTTTAAGACAACAAAAACATGATGCTTATTTTTCAGGTGATTATACACTAATGAAAACATACTAATGAGTATTGCATTAATTAACTAATTAAAAAAGTAAAATACTCCTACATCTTATACACTGGACCTTTAACTAAATGTACTTAGTTACTTTCCACCACTGCATTACAGTTAAACCTTCATGCCGCTACTCTTTATGTCTCAACACTGTAATAATTTTAATTAAAAGTTAATTAATCTCAATAGATGCACTTTAACTTAGTTTTAACGTTTTTTACAGACACTTTTTTTACCCGTTTCGTTGTGACGTCACTGGACTGAAGTTCAGTTTGCGGTTAAACCAAAGTTTGCGTTCAAAATAAGATCGTGCGTCATCGTTAAATACGTTAATTTTACACTTCATTGTTGACTAAACTCGACGGTATTTACCTACAAACAACTAAAAGCACACCTCAGCGGCTAAGGCCGGGACTGTTTTCATGTCCATGCCCTCGGAAATGAGACAAAAAGAGGGGAGAGTTTTCCTACCGCTGGCTACGAGCTGGAGCTCATCATCCCGCTTAACGTCTCGAGTTTCAGCCGCAGAAAAGTTTCACATGCCGACATGAGCCGCTTTCCTTCCCGGTCTGAAAAACATAAATCCGACGGTTGTAAACTGTTAGTCGACTCTGAAGTTTCGTCGATCGCTGGAGAAGAAGAAGAAGAAGAGGAGGAGGAGGAAGAGGAGGAGAAGGGAGGAGAGGGCGGAGCACGGCGGAGGACGGACCCCGAGTAGAGGCGTGTCTGTCCGGATTTGGAGAGAGGGACCAACCGGTCGGGCAAAGACCCTTCCTGCCTGGTTGTGTCAGTTACATGACTGGGTCACATATTTGTGGTTTCTCACGGATTTATCATGATAAAGTATAGTTCAGATATCGTTTCCCAGTGTTCAGCTGTGGTACTGCAACAAAAAAAAGCCAGTCCAGAACCAGAACACAGTCCCAAAATGGACCTCCCATTATGGAGAACAAGCTCCTGGACTCTGTGGGCCCCTGTAGGCCCAGATAGACTCCCTGCATTTCAGACCCTTTAATTAAAAAGTAAAAGTACTAATAAAACACTCATTTAGAAGTAAATTCTACATTCCTGCTGTAAAAGTGTGTAAGTATGATCAAAAAATGTGCTTAAAAATATTAAAAATAAAAGTACTCATGCAAAAACACATCCCCTGTGACTGTTCTCCAATTATATAATTAAATTTATATTTTCTCGAGTCATTGATTAGCTGTTTGGTCTATATTATTTCCCCAACCCCAAGGTAAATGTCTCCAGATTGACTGTTTTATCCAACTAACAGTCCAAAACCAAAAAGACATTCAATTCACAGTGAGCAGCTGAGATCAGAAAATGTTTGACGTTTAGGTATTTATTTTGTTACTCATCAGCTCTTTAATAGTTTTAGTTTTATTAAAGAAAGATAACCCAAATTATTATTATCTGTTAATATTAGTGATAACTACATCCTTCTGAAACTCTTCTACCCATGCAAACTGGATGAGAGAAGTGATGATGGATTTAAAAGAAAAGTAGGTTTTACGACTTCAACCAGACCAGAAACTGAAAAACCGCTATCTTCACTGCTCGTTTCTCACTTTCACTTTGATTAAACCTGATTACAGAAGCAGGATTCAGACTGTACAAACTTCAACAATCTGTTGACAAAGGTTGTAGGCATCCACATCTGAACAACCTTTTTAATTTTTTCCCCTTTAGTCGGTGTCCATTCTGAAACGTTTCATTTAATTGCTGTTGATTTGATGCACTCTGTGTTTGGTGAACATTGTTTATCGCAAATGTATAATTCTAAATGTTGTATGGCCTCTCATGTGGAGAGCTGCGTTTGATCTGTTATAAGCACAATAAAAATAGTGTTCAAAAATATAAGAGCAGGATTTTATTGTTGTACAGGACTGCAACTGTTGATTATTTCTATCATGGATTCTTTTCTCGATTCATCATTCTGATTCTTCACTTTGGAAAAACAGTAAAAATATTGAGAACTGCTGTCACAAAGTGACACAGTTCATAATGCTTGTGTTGTCCAGCCAACAGTCCAAATCTCAAAATTATCAAAATATTAAAATAAAAAGCTGAAATCATGAAATGTTTATCAAAGTACTTTCTTATACGTCAACACGTCTTCAGTGAAAAAGTGGCCGAACATCTGCTCACAAATCCCAAAGTCAAACAGGACTTTAATAAAGGTTCATCATTATAACATTGATATAAATACATGACTCTAAACATAAAATACCAAATAAAAATACAAAACATACAAAAAACATTAAGAGCATCTTTCAGTTCCCTCCCTGGAGCATCCATGGTGTTAAAGCAGCAGCAGCAGAGTGTTTCCTGTGGTTTCTAGAGTCGGGGAGTAACAAGCCATTGTCCAGTTTTTGCCAGCATCAGAGTGGCAAACATTTTCCAGTGAAAACTGGGGTCAGTAGTGGTGCCCCCTGCCTCACAATGAAGGGGATGGGCAAAAAATGCACAGTCACTGACTGTCCTTTCCATTGTTTAACTCCCTCCTCTGTCTGTCGCCGTCTGTTTACCCGAGGACCCATCGATCAGACTGGGAGGAGTTCAGCTGCACGGACTCGCTGCTCTCTCCATCCTCGTGCTGAAACATTCAGATATTAGAAATGTTATTAGGCAACTCTACAAAACATACAACATACATGTTTGACAGCTGTAGCCCTGGGGGATTGTATCTCTGCAACTGTTTGATGGGTTGCCATGAAATTTCATGCAGGCATTCACGATGGTCAGAGTAATAATCCTAAAGACTTTGGTCATATCTTGACTTTTCCTGTAGCGCCACAATGAGGTTGACCTCTGCGGTTTTGAGAGAAATGTTCTTTATCTTATTTGTCCTCATGTGACCTGATCCGAACTGAGTACGTGAACATCTGAGCGGACGTGACTTCCTCACAATAAATAGTACAAAACCACTTCCCAGGAACAAAGGCCACAACATGGATTGTTGTGGCCTTTATGGAAAACCCTCTCAAACAGTGCCAGGTCAAAGTGACCTACTCAAGACCGTGGTATTCCCCCAAAAAGCCGAGCGATGTTTGTTCTGGTGCCAAAGAGTGATTTAGCCAATGTGAAAACGTCATGAACTGCAGTTCCTCAAACGTCCACTTGAGGCTGGCTCCAGAAGTGAGTCAGTCTCCATAAGTCCCCATGTTAAAATGTCCAACTTCACAGCAGAAATAAACATGTTTACAGCCTGGTACAAAAAGCAGTTTTGGTCTCTATAGCTAATTTCCCCGTTCATGACAACTGTACTGAGGTTGAATTTTTATAGAACTCACCTGTTCAAATTATATTAAGGCTTAAAGTTATGCAGAATTAACAGCATGATTGACAGGTAGGTGCCATTACAGATGGCTTCTTGTTTGAGCCTTTGCAGATTTTTAGATAAAGCGAGACGCGGCAGAGGCAGGACTACCAGAGATTTTGAGCTTCACATGGGCTCTTCAGAAACCTGTGGGGGACGTCACGGATACGGCGTCCATTCTTTATACTGTCAGTGCTCTTTGGCGTGCATCGGATTGGTGGAAGTTGTCTAACTCTATTTTCTATTGTGTTTCCATGTCTGCGATTTTTGTCTTTAGATCGTCTCTTGTCTCTTCATTTTTGCCACAACAATGTCTTCACAGCTATTGGATGGATTGCCACAAAAGTTCATCACCGCCAAACTAACGTGTTAATGTTGTAAATAGATGCTTGAAATTAAACATTTAAATACAGTTTTCTTTCTTTGATATAACGGCTACAACATGCCTTTTTCTTTCTGGTTTCCAGTAACATGAAAACACTGAAGGCTAAGCGACTAGATGACTCGTTAAAACATGCAAAGAAATCATGATTACAACTAAAAATTGTCTGTTCAAATCTGCTTGTAGACGTAAAGTGAAGTGATGCATCGCTGAAAATAAGAATGCAGTCTTCCTAAATAAAGTAAATACACACCTTGTTAGCGATGGCTCGGAGTTTCCCCAGCAGGGAGGGTTTCTGGGTGTAGACCACGTCGTCATCCTGTTCCTCCCCTTCAGCCAGAGCACAGCTGTCAGCAGCTGGCAGCTCGCACTCCTTGTTGGCAGACATCACCAGACGAGAGTATTTGTACTCGAGCCTGAACACAGACCAGACCACAGGGACGCCGTCATCATGAGACAACACGTGATTTGGCATAAAGAACATCCAGAGTGTAACCGGAAAAGCTGCTGGCTGATATTTTATGATGGTAGTTGAAGTGATTCTTCTAAATCTGAGCGGTTACAAGATGATTAACAAAGAAAAAAGTATATATAACCTACATGAACAACATTTTCTGACAAACAAGTTGCTGACGTCTCTCCCTTTAAATAACAGCTGAAGCTGATCTTAATGAGTATGTTTACTGAGATCCGATTGGCAGGTGCCTCTAACCTCTTGTTTTTCTTCCAGAAATAGCAGGTGAGAGAGATGAGCAGCACGGCCACGAAGGCTCCGCCGCCAACCCCGACCTTCAGCCACAGAGCGATGGCCTCGCACGGGGACGAGCTCCTGGGAGGCAGCGATGCACCTTTGGCGCACAGCTTTGGCTCGTTCCACACGTACAGAGTTTCCTGCAGAGGGTGGAGGTTCGACAGATGGAGCGTTTCAACGTGTTTCTTGTGCAAGCAGAGATTAGACACATTTATCTGTGGTATGTGGATTTTGTTTTATTTTTAGTAGCATGAGGACAGAGGAAGATGTGAAAGAGCGACTTTAGTTTTAGTCCTAACATACATAGTCTTACTCTTAGTTTTAAAGGTCCAGCGTGTAAAATTTAGTGACATCTAGTGGTGAGGTTGCGGACAGCAACCAAGTCCTCTGCTTACCGCTCCCATCTGAAGTACGTAGGAGAAGCTACGGTGGCCTTCACGCACCGAAAGATGTCATCATCTACATCCACATCGACTGGCCTGTCATGTGTTGAGATTCCTTTAGATGTATTTAGAAACTGCGAATGTCATTGTTACTTGTTCTGCATTGTGTCAGCGCTTTTTTGTTGTTGACTTTAGCCTTTAAACACTTCAACTTCTTCTTCTACTTCTTTTTCTGCTTATGTCAAACAAGGTGCTGTCCGTTCTGGGCTAATGTAACAAACATGGCAGCACAAGATGGCGCACTCTGTGTAAGAGGACCCGCTCCATATGTTGATATAAAAGGCTCATTCTAAGGTATAATAAAAACATAACGATTTGTTTTTAAGGCGATTATATATCACTGAAAACATAGTTATGCATGTCATGCCAAAAGACTGCCCTAAAAGTTACACACTGGACCTTTATTAAGTAATCTGAGTACTTTACCAATTTGTAACTGGTTGTAAATTGGTACTTTTGACTATGTCATGACATGACTAACTTTGAAACACTCTCTATCTCTCTGCTCAGGGTGGCCTCAGCGTGTCATCAAGCCACCCTTTAAGGACCGCCCACAAAATCCTGGATTGAAAACTGGTTAAAAACTATTTGAACCTCTAACTCCACATTTCACTAATATATCGTTCAAAGTCTTTTCACGTGTTTTAAGCAACTATTTTCCAAAATATTTAATGTATTTTGAAAGAAATCTCAGAATTGCCTTTACACGGACTTTAAAGATAGTAAGCGGTGTTACCTGGACGCCGCCCTTACACGCCCCCTCTATCTTGTGATAGTCGTCCTCGGCGCAGCGTGGACAGGCGCTGGCGCTCTCCCACAGGAAGTAAAACGTACATCCGTCACACGTTCCCGCAGGACAGGAGCTGCACGAACACACACACGCAGATAATCTCACACATTCACATCATCTAATTTCTAATATTCTTGTGTGGCGTCTCACACGTGGAGTCCGTTATCAGCTCACCTGGGCACAGAGAGCTCTCCTCGCTCAGACTTCTCAGGGTTACAGCGAACGGTGATGACTGAACTGCGACCCTGATCACACGAGGCCGTCGCCTGCTTTGAGCTAAGATAAAATAAAGACAAGGTTAGGACTTTAAATGCAACAAAAACACACACACACACACACACACACACTCTGTTTTTCATTCTCTACCTGTAGAAGAAGTTGATGTCTGGAACATCCTTTGAGTTTTCAGGGTAAAGATCGGGTTTAGCGTTCACGCCGTCCAGCACGGTGTCTACTGTCGCTCCTGGAGAGAAACACAGATTTAGATAAAGCTATAACGATCAGAGAGCCGCAGATTGACATTTGACGAGCGTCATACCGATGAAAGCGTCCGCGAGGCTGATGGACTGGGAGGAAATGGCCATCCTGAAGCCCCGCCCGTCTGCCGGGATGATGGTTGACTGACAGATGAAGCTGTCCACCGAGTTGACAAACTGAGCCAAGTCGCTCTGGTCGTCTTTGCTCGACACGTCGGTGACGTTATCTGTGCAGATAGCAGCTCTCTTCCCCTGTGACGAGACACGCAAACAGCATGGAAATCATCTGACAGCTGCTGTGGTTACTTGATCTTTTTTTTATCATTTCATCACATTGCGGTGAAAGTGACAGGCGTGTGGAAAGATTTGTTTTGACATTAACGAATAAATCGTCAAAACAAGATGGAAATCAGGAATATTGAATGAAGTCTGGTGGAAATGCAGCCACAATATGCGGAAAACTCCACACACAACCAAAAATAAAATATCCAGTTAAAGGCATGTCAAACTTCAAAAACAGGACACGATCTAAAAGATAGGTATAGAGTTCTGGATCGTGTTCTGGATCACCTGAAAGGGTTTCACTGTGCAATGTGCAACAAACATTTTGTTCCAAAATATAAAATCATATCAAGTGATTTACCTCGTGGCCACACAGGCTAATGTTGAACAGGTGAAGGTACTTTGTGCCTTTAGAGGTGAAACTTGGCCCGAAGGTCAGCGAGGCCACGTCGCTCAGGGGGCTGAGGTCAAAGGTCAGCGTACGGTTGTTCTTTGTGTGAGTGAAGGAGCAGTCGCTGTAACACCGAGAGTGTTCCTGAAAGAAGGAAAGGAAACACCTGAACTCTTAACACACAACATATTAGATGGACAGCACTACTTTATAGATGTAGTAACCCTTGTTATGCTCTGATTTATAGTAAGTTTTCAGTTAGTTGTCTTCAAGTTAGAGCTTCCTTCACTGTTAATCAACTCTACAGTGGCTTAGCACTTAAAACAGGGTTTTTATAAACCTTATCTGGCCCTGATGCCACATTTCAATCCCAAAATTCTCTGACCCTGAGCGGACAGTGTCAAGTTTTCATCAGCTAAACAAACAAATGCTAATATGGGTTTAAAGACTCTCCTCTTAAACCCCAAGGTTGAGAAATCTTTACTTGAAAACTGGCTATGTAGCATCAGATATGTAATTTATTTATGCTTGGATGAAGAAATTCTCAAACTAAGGTATTAAAAAGTACCAAAGGTCAGGTGTCACATCAGCACTAGTATCAAAAACCATCAAATGATACTCAGACGAGCTCCCTCTCTACCTTGTTGCTGATACTTCCAGGTCCACAGGCGACACACGCGTCCTGGCCGTAGGTGTGGCGCCCTGCCAGGTGTGTGTTGGGCGGGCACTCCTGGCATCGGTTGGTGTCTCTGTCGATGAAGAAACCAGCGGGGCAGGGAACGCAGGAGGATCCGGCCCGCTGCGAGTTCTGGGGTACCAGAGCGCAGGCCCGACATGATGACGCCGTCCCGTCCACGACGTTTGTCACGCTGATTGAGTAAATCTTCACCATGTCGCCGACGTAGCGACGCATCTACAAACATACATGCACAGTAAACACACACTGAGGTGTACGTTTGGTCCTCATATTTAATGAATGTGCACTTCCTCTAGTGGGAATACAAATAATGATATGTCACACTGTTTGTTTAAACCTTCATACGTGCTTACATTTTTTTAGCTCTTCTAAATGCTAATCTAAAGAAAACTAAAGTGCATCGTATTAGATTTTCAAGGTAGCTTTAATAATAATAACTTTACTTATATAGCACCTTTAAAAATAGAAGTTTACAAAGTGCTTTGATAGAAAAGCACAAACAGGATACTCTGGCAAAGTCCCAACAGAGAGCCAAACAAAAGCTAGAAAAACATTTAAGATTTAAGAACATGGTAATAGCAGAAACCATGGCAACACGAAGAAATAAAATGAATAAGTGATTAAATAAGACTAAAAATAAATAAATAGATAAAGATAAATACAAAATAATAACCAAAATTTACATTTTGTTCTGATGGTGGTGCTAGATTAGGAGCTAAGGGAGCACAAAAGTGATAACAATTCTTAAAAAGGGAACATGAATATCTAAAATATGCAAATCCAAATACTCCAAAATAATTAGGATTCATTCTCTGGGGACCATGAATGTCTGCACAAAATGTAATGGTAATATATGGTGATTATGGTAATGGTAATATGGTAACTAAAGGCAATAAGGTACTTTGTGTATTGACTTACGTCCAGAGCATGGTTAGTCCTCTGGAAGGCCCATGTATACGTGACCGAGGCGTTCCTGGTCATGCTGTGTGAGTATGACTGTTTCCCCTTGCTGCCTTCCCAGGACTCCACCACTGTGGTGCTCTTACTGTTCACGTCCTGCAGGGGAGCGTCACAGTTAAACAGTTAAACAGGGGGTGTCACAGTTAAACAGTTACATGGGAAAATGTGGGTTGGATTGCTGAACAACAATACTGTAATAAACCAGGCCACAGCTGCATACAGCTGGAAATGTGACTTTTCTGGCTTGCTGGTAAAATTAGTCACCTCATTACAACCCTCTGCTGCAAACGCACAAACAAAACACATACCATCATGAAGTAGAGCTCACAGTCGGCAGAGCAGATGGTCTCGAACACAAAGGTTATCTGGCCAAACTCGCTACCGGTCATCCCTGAAAGAGAGGCTGGGACCCTGACACCAAACACAAACACAGATTAAAAGATGAAACTCTTTTAACGTCGTCCCACAAACACATCATCTGATTGATTTTTGTCTCTGTGGTGCCCAAACTTGGATGAAAACAACCAGATTTCCCGGCACAGCTCCCGTGAAAGCACCCGTACTTACTTGAAGCCGGGCACATGCAGCGTGAGGATGAGATAGTCATTATCCGAACTGCTGGCTCCACTGCGAATGTAGTCCCCTGCAACCTCCCATCCTGATGAACCACAGACATGATGCACTCACGTTACACCTCATTCATTCTGGATTACAAGTCGATGCATGTGTAGACGTTACATTTTATTTAACTGTCTGAAGTTGGTAGACAGAAAACAGTTTATATACTGTGTGTTCTGAAGCTTTTGATGGCATGATGAAGTTTTAGAGGCCTTTAAGATGCTCATGGAAATCTGAACACCTTCATTTCCTTAAGTAAGAAAGTCAAATTTCTGATGAAGCTCATGTGATGAAACTGAAAGCTCCAGAACGACTACTAAAATAACGAGATGTGATGAAACTTCAGATGGTTCGACAGTTAGTTGACAGTATGTAGTTAGTAATGAGCTATTAGAGGTCAGTTAGTTAGTATGTTGTTATTAGTTAATTAGTTAGTCAGTAGTCAGTTGTTATTAGTCAGTATTAATTAGAAGGTAGTTAGTAATTAGTTGTTAGACTCCATTTACTTACTTAGTAGGTTGTGATTAGTTAATTAGTTAGTTAGTCAGTAGCTTGTTAATAGTTAGAGTATGAATTAGTAGGTAAGTACTAGGTAGTTAGTAATTAGTAATTAGACGTTACTTACTTAGTAGGTTATTAACAGTTAGTCAGTAGGTTATTTGTTAGTATGAATTAGTACGTAATTAGTAGATAGTTAGTAATTAGTTATTAGCGGTCAGTTAGTTAGTAGGTTGCATAAATTAGTAGTAGGTAGTAATTAGTTATCAGATGTTATTTACTTAATTAGTACATTGTTAGTAGAAAGTTAGTACATTATTAGTTATTTGTTTAGTTAGAGAATTGGTAGTCAGTGAATTATTAGTGGGTAGATAGTTGATAATTAGTTAGTTATTTACTAGGTAGATGGCAGGTGGTCAGTAGTTAGTTGCCAGTATATATATATATATATATATATATATATATATATATATATATATATATATATATATATATACAGTAAACTGTTGTTACTGTGCTCACCGTTCATGTCGTCACATTTGGAGTTTCCCACGTTGAAACAGGAAGTCTTCATGTTGGACGGCAGCACATTCCACCATTTGTACTCGTAACCCAACACTGGCTCTGTACCTGCAGGGCACTCAGTGCATGCTGGGATACACACACACACAAAAGCTTAATTTAGATACAACAATGACAGTTTCCCTCCTTGGTAAAACATTACGTCTGCACACAGTCTTCTTTTCAGGATGGATTATCCAGTTTAAACAAACTTCATTCAGACGGATAGATCGGAACATTATGTGACCAGATGGAGTATTTTACTGTTATGAATTGAACTGACTTTGAATAGAGTATTTCATAAAATACACTTCACGTAGGTTTACCGTAGGTGCCATCTGAGTGGGTTCCAGGTGGACAGGGCAAACAGGTGGAGTCGTTGCTGTTGTAGTAGCCGGGGTTGCAGGGAGGGCAGGGCTCTTTCTGCCCTGTTGTGGGCAGCTCCACGGCCCCTGTGACGTTCTCCACACAGATCTTTGGCTCCACCCAACGATACAATACCTGCGTCTGTAGTCAACAAAGCCAGGAGGTTATGATCACGGGTTGGATAAAAATATACAATAAAGCTTCAGCATCAACAATAGAGGGAGGTGTGTTTATTTTCTGTTCTTTAACAATCGTCACTCTTACTCAGCGCTTTCAGAAACGTGAATCAAAACAGGCCAAGGTCGTGGAGGAGTGCCAGAGAAGTTGATTTAGGATCAGATGGCATGCAAAGCGCTCGCTAAGCACTTCATCATTTCCCTTCTCATCACACTGTGTAACTTCTCTAGTTTCTAATACGATATTCTGTGCTGACAAAACATCTTCAGTACTTCAATTAATCAATTTAAACGTGATGCAGTGAAACACTTCAAATCAAATCAAATCAAATCAAATTTTATTTGTATAGCCCAAATTCACAAAACACATTTTGCCTCAGAGGGCTTTACAATCTGTACAGGGAGTGACAACCTCTGTCCTTAGACCCTTGGTTCGAGTGAGGAAAAACTTCAGACAGTGTTACGCTCCTGTATGTATCTGTCATATGTTTTTGTGTTTTCATGCTGATAATGTATTAAAACGTTTCCCAATTGTCTAGTTTTAACTGGATTATTTTGTTTTCTTTGGGTAGGTTAACCTTGAAATTCAAACAAATTGTCGACAACTTACCAAATACTACCTTAAAACTCTTTGCTAAACTGTTTATAAGGAAGAGGATGTGTTTGTAAGTCAGTGTGTCTGTCCTTGTGCAGTAAAAAGGTGAATGTGTGTGTGTGTGTGTGTTATGTAAATGGACGCTGCTGACCTTCCCGTCGCTGTCGCAGGCCGTGTGGATCTGGAAGTAATCCTTCTCTGAGCACGGCGGCCTCACCTTACACTCCGCCCATCCCTCGTCTGAGAGAGGAGTCCAGAAAACAGAGGAGATGATGCAGAACACGGAGATGCAGAGACAAAACTAGCTAGGTTTATAACCAAGCAGGTTTTCAAGATATATAAAAAATATGTTTTATATCTGTTTCAGAATACAAGGAGCTGGTTTAAGACAAAAATCATGTTTTTAAAGCAAAAATTCACTTGTTGTTATTTTACCTCACTCGCCTTTTTCTTTACCGCTTATCACTGGATATAATTAATCCACCGACAGCTCGTAGGAGTTATTGAGGTGATTAGTTTGAGAGTGAGTTGGATGCTGTTGATGCGTTTGTACATACGTGAGTAGTGGTGTTCAGGGCAGGGCGTACAGGAGGACGCGTCCTTGATGGAGAAGGTGTTGCTGGGACATGGCTGACAGGATGAGGAGCCGGGAGCTGAGCTGAACCAGCCGGGCCGACATGGAAAACACTCTGACGTGTAGGCTACACCTGCGTTGACATAAAGCAGCAGCACACACACACATGTCATTTTTAACCTTTTGAACTGAAGGAAGTCCTGATCCAGAGAGACATTTATCTTTATTTACCTTCTATTTGAATGTTCTTGAGCAGCACAGGTTTGACCATCTTCCCTCCCACCAGGATGCCGGTGGTTCTCCAGTACAGGATGTTTGTGCCGGACTTCAGATTCACCTAAAAGCAAAAATGCACACGGTGAAGCGGGCACAAACCAGAATCTTTACTAACACAAGCAGGACCAGATACTCACTGTGTGTGTGTCCCATTCTCCGTTATTAGTGACTTTAATCCACTTCTGGTCATCCGTCTGAGCCATTTCCTGACACTGCTCGTTCTGGACCTGAAAATACGTCGACATAGAAGCTATCAGCCACAAAGCTGCTGCTCGTAACTCATCCGCAATAAACCTCTACTAATCAATTAATTAAAACTTTACTAGAAGAGGAAAGGAGTTAGAGCATACTGTGAGCGAATATGTAGTGTCACTATTAACTCAAAATACCTAAAAATAGTTTGACATTTTGGGAAATACACTTATTTGTTTTCTTGAGGAGAGTTAGATGAAAAGATTTTAACATTTGTCCAAACTGCCCGTTAGCTTAGCTTAGCATAAAGACTGGAAACAGTGGAAAACGGTTAGCCTGTCATCACCAAGCGGCAACCTCTGTGGCTGTGAAGTGAAGCCAGTGCGGAAGTAAAAGAAACTGCAGTTCCTCAAACATCCACTTGAGGCTGGCTCCAGAAGTGAGTCACTCTCCATAAGCCTCCATGTTAAAATGTCCAACTTCACAGCAGAAATAAACATGTTTACAGCCTGGTACAAAAAACAGTTTTGGTCTCTATAGATAATTTCCCTGTTCATGACAACTGTACTGAGGGTGAATTTTTATAGAACTTGTTTTAAGCCTTCAGTTTTTGTACACACTAAGCTTCATATTTAGCTTACATTTAGCTTATGTTTCCTTTAAGATGGAAAAGTTTCTGATTAATTCATCATGTTGGCTTAGCTTAGCACAAAGAATGGAAACAGGTGCTCACATAAAACTCAAAGAAGATGTTGTTGTCGGGGTACTGGTAGGTGAAGGAGACGGCGCCCTTTTTCTCCAGATGGACGGCGTAAACCAGAGACACCGTACACTCGTCGCGGTTGGACTCCAGATACACACCCTGTGGCATCCATGATGAGCTGCAGCATTGACAAAACAAAACATTCACACATCTGTCTAACCTTTGGAAATGGTCGTGTTCGTGAGTGTCTGTCACCTGTTACAGGCCTGAATGTCCTCTCCATTTGGCCCAGGGTCCAAGAAGCTGGCCAGGTTGGTGAAGCCTGCAGGGATGGCGTCCCATTGGTCAAAGCGGAGGCCGCTGCCCAACGAATAGGAGCCGGCTGCACACGGTTTGCACTGCTGCGTGGACATGTCTAAAAACTTCCCAGCCGGACAGGAGAAAGCTGTGAGGCAGTGAGGAAAACGAAGAGTCATGTTAACATGTGCACACACAGATTATGAACACACACACACAGTACTTGGCAGTACTTACAGCAGTCTGTTCCTCTGGTTGGAGGTGGAAGGTTTGAGCAGGAGCCTGGACTGAGAGGGATGGCGACCCTCCATCGTGACCCCGTGCTGTCACACTCTGTGTACTGGTAGATGTAGTCTGTCTGCAGAACACACACACAGATACAGACGAATATCAATACAACATTGTGCAACTTTTCTACCATAAACTAACAGATTTTAAATCATGTTGATGCTACACTGACTTGTAATCAGGTGAATGGTGTCTCCGTCATTTGTACGCCTGTTCTCACACTATGTAACTTTGTGCTCTGGGTACGATCACCCACGAGAAGTACGCAACACTGCATGCTGCTAACTCTGCATAATTTTTATCTTTGCACATCTATTATGTGACAGGTTTGTCAGAGAACTCCTGCACGCTTCCTTGTTTACAACTGGTTTATTTGATATTTATTAATCCACCATTTTGGTCCAGATGATATATACCAGATGGAAGTTGTTTAGACAAAAATGTTGTATAAATAAATATGAAACAGAACAAGCAATGGCCTATGTTTTGTGAGGGTTTTCAAAAATGAAATGCTTTAAAAAGTTATAAAAGTAAAAGTAGAAATAAGATATTAAAGATTTAAAAGGATATACAGAAACAAATCAACTAAAATGTTCAAAGTATGTTGAAACCAGCGAGAATATATTTGATGTACGAGGTTTATTGGGTTATAAAATAATGACAAACAAAAAGCACTCAAAGATAATCACGCCACGCTTGTTTCTATGGAGATTAAAAGCACTCAGCAAGTTGCTTCGGGCAAAATGTTCTTTCTCTAAATGATTAACATAATGTCACAACCGGTCGTCCCTGGAGAGAAGCGACTGTCGCTGTACAGTTGACCTGCTGTCGAGATCTTAATGGACCATTAATGTTCCAACGGTTGGTTTCCGTGGTGATCGGGATCAATCAACCACTTTGACCCTGGACGCACCGTCCCACCCCTCCAAAGTTTTTAGCATTTAGATGTTAGGTATTTCACATCTGTAAAGATGATACAAGGGGACAGCAAGCAGATCTAATATCGATTCCTCTCTGACTCATTTCACCTTTGAATATCAAAATGTCAGAAACTTTAGATCAGCTTTCCACTTCGTGCAATTCTTGCAGAATTTAGTCCATAAATAGGTCTTGCTTTGTAATTTAACTTTGACTTCCTTTGAGTCCAAAGCCTCGCCCTGGCTGATCTCCATCTCCTCCCCCGAACCTGCTGTTCAGTTGTGCAAGACAAATCATCGGAGCGTGTCGCAGGCAGCTGGCTGTAGCAGACGGCTGACATCTAAGTAGCAGCTAATTAAACTGGAACAATCACAGAAATGACCTGTGATGTGTGTACCGGGGGGAATTAATCACAAACAGAGAGAGACACTGGATGGATGTGTGTGTGTGTGTGTGTGTGTGCGTGTGTGCAGTACAGATAATACTTTTAAATGACTAGTCACTGCTCTGTAAACACAAAAATGGCCATTCATGCTGCACACACCCTCCCCCAACACACACAAACAAACAATATCACGTCACTGACATGTAACATTGCAACCTGACGTTCACATGTTGTTTCTTGTGTTGACAGTTGAGGGGCAGGGGAGGGAGAAAGGTGGGACTGATTAAAAAAAAAAAAAAAAAAAAAGATGCTAATGTGATTCGCTGGTCTCCTGGGTGACTCACGCTGGTTGTCATGGAGACTGATGAGAAGAAGAAGTGAACGGGGAGGACAGGATATATAATCCAGCGCCGTGGCAATCCATCCTCTGAGTCAGGAGATTGTAGGTCTGGAGGTTTTAAGGACGATGGACACTAATCTTTATGGTCTGCTGATACGTGATGTTTTCTATTGAATGTTTGGTGCCAGAAAATCTCTTAAAACATCATGAAAATTACAAAAATTGTTACTTTTTTGCCAAGATCTATACCCCCACCCATATCTATCCACTCAGTATTAAGCTTTAACCGGCAGCCTTTTAGCCCGGTTTGTGACTAGAAACAAACACAACCTTAAGGGGGAATTGCAAATATTACATGTTTATATTTTATCCATCACCGGTTTGCATCTTCAAAGGTATCTAACGTGTGTTTACTTTCAACATCTTTGCCGCCAACATTTAAATCCAGTATTTACAACTTTTCAGCAGCAGTACTACAAACATGGTACATCAACTAAAGCACTGTATTTCAGTAATAATTTTGAGGTACTTATATTTTCTGCTTTATACTTCTTCACATTTCAGAGGAAATTATCGTACTACTTTTATTTGATGAACATGGTAAACAAGCAAATAAATATTGATGTAGTATTATACATTAATACACAATAATGAGTACGTCTATTTTTAGTACTTTACCAATGATGCAAATATTTTGTACTAAAGAGCCCTATTTCTATACTTTTACTTAACTTAATACAATATTGAAGTACTACTGAAGTCACTAATAAACACTACAATAATTTCCACAGTGGATACAGCAAACACGGAGGAAGTACTCCAATATTCTTAGTTTAGTAGTGATACCACAGTATAGAAATATATATTGTTGGTACTTTACGTGTATTTTGATGCACATTTTCATTTTGATTATTTTGTACTTTAACTAAAAATTCTACTTCCACCTTTGCTGCGTCCACTGTGGAAATCCTGGGTTAGCATTTGGTTAGCTTAGGTTAGGATAAAGACTCTGGAAGCAGGAGAAAATATCAAGTCTGACTCTGTCTAAAGGTACAAAATCCACCTACAAGCACCTCAAAATATCACTAATTACTTTAATCCGTACCAAACTGAAGTGTAACAGCTACATTTTGTAGTATTATGGGAGGCTAGTTCACATGCTAACCGTTTCTTGACAGTTGGAGGTGGCATGAGGTTGCCAGGCAACCAACGGAGAATTCTGTTAGAGCTAGGCGGGCTAAGATAAGCTAAGCGAAGCGGTTGTTACATTAAAATGTGGATGTTCATATGAAATTATACCAAATTATTAATTATTAACAGAGAAATTATTTGTGAGAAAGGCGGTTTGAGTTCATACATCCTCACTTTGCCTCAAAAGTGCCACTAAAAGCTGCTTCAAACCCCGGGATGCTGCTTCCACACTGAGCTGTGACGGCATTGCCCGGTTCTTCTCTCTCCCTCCTCAGCGGGTGATCCTGGCCCGCCTGGCCGGCAGGAGGCTGACCCCGGGGGAGGGATGGAGGCCAACGGACGGCGTCATCTCGCTGTGGAGCGTGCTGATGGTCAACATAGACCGCGTTTTAAGCCGATCAGCGGCGTGTGGAGGACCGTGTGTTCTCACATGAATCCAGATACAACTGAGCCAATGTAAAGCTTGAAAACGACTTGTACTGTACCGGTTGTTTATTTCTACTTACATGGCCATTTTCTTCACTTGATCACCGCATTAAATTAGGTGATAAACAAATAAGAATAATTATTTAAATTAAATTATTTTGGCCTCTTTAAAAAGCAGTTGTGTTTTGAAGTAGCTTCAGAATATTAAATAATAAAAAAAAACAGTAAAGCGCACTCACCTCATCGCACGGCCGCAGGTCTCTGTCTGCGGACACCGATGATGTGTGAGCGGTGATGATGAGTAAAAAGCAGCGGGGGAACCAGGAGGCCCACACCTGCTCCCGCATCCTCAGCTCGGATCACAAACTGCCGGCTGTCCGCTGCCTGGAGCCACAAACATGAAACAGGCCGAGCGGTGAGTGTTTATGTGGCGGTGCTGTCCCTGTCATTGATGCGCCTGCCTGCCCGTCTCTCACTCACCCTCCACCCACACCACCGTCAGCACAGACGGCGTTAAAACTACACTTCCGGTCAAGACTTTCAAATTAAAACTCATGTTAACCCAAGTTTTCCCATGTATAATTACAAGAAAGGTGCTATGGTGTATAAAAATGGTCCTAATTTAAGATTTTTAATATGTTTTTTGTTCCTTAGTATCATTAACCTGCTATAGATCTGTGTCTAACAATAATTTCTGAAAGTATTAGCTGATTAATAAATGTGTGGATCAAAAGAAAGTTAATAAGCAACTTTCTTTGATAATGAATTTATTCAGAATCTAAATCACTTTTATTGGCTTTGCTCTTAGTGCGCATACAAAGATATTGACAAATACAGCTAAAAACAAAGACATCGAAAGGTAAAGATAAACATTAAACTACTATGTAAAGATAAAACATATATAAATATGTAAGTCTATATATATATAAACAGAATAATAGGCCACAATATTTTCTATCTGAAACTTCATGCTTTTATTTTGAAGGCCCCACCGCCTGTCTCAGTATGTTTAGTTACCTGTGATTTCACTTCGTCTCTTCACTCAGACAGTGACGCCAGAGTGTGATAACGCACGTTATCTTGATTGACAGCTGGAAATAGACAGCAGTTCTGCAGGCTGCAGAGCTTATTATAACCCTGACAGAGGAGACAGAGATTGACACTAAAACTGTGCAGATGTGTTGATCCGGTAAAAACAGCAGATGATATAAGCTCCTAACATCCTCTGCAGTCTGCCACCAGAGCTTAAAAACACCTACACTGAATGTTTCAGGTGTTTTCTGGTTACATTTTTCAAAATTTGCAAAAGGATTGTCTGTTTCTGAGTCATGCCAAACCAGTTGACTGACACTAATGGCTAAGTTTTACTGGCTGAAATCCCACATGTAAATTAGGATTTCAAGATGAGTCAACACTGTTTTAAAAAAACGTCCCCTTGGTTCTTAACTAATTTATATTTAAATGACATTTAAATCAAGGATAAATTACTCTTCACTACATTCCTCATTGCACAGAAAAAGGTATTACAGTCCATCTGTGCAACATGTTGGGTGCACATTCCTACCAGAGCACAGATACAAGAGATAGCAAGAGATACCCACCACTAGCAAAGCCATCATAAATCTATGAACTAGCTCATAGGTGTCACCATTCTCTCCTCACAGGCAAACCTCAGGTGACCTTTCACAAAGTAGGTCTAACTGCTGCTAATCAGTGTGTGACTCCAGTAAAGCTGATTCCAGATCATCGTCATCATTTCTAGTCCAATGTGAAAATGTGACAATTTTTTGTGGTGTCTACAAACACAAAGTTATTTACAGAAGGCATAAAACAACACTTAATCTATCTATCTATCTATCTATCTATCTATCTATCTATCTATCTATCTATCCATCTATCTATCTATCTATCTATCTATTTTTCTATCTATCTATCTATCTATCTATCTATCTATCTATCTATCTATCTATCTATCTATCTATCTATCTATCTATCTATCTATCTATCTATCTATCTATCTATCTATCTATCTATCTATCTATCTATCTATCTATCTATCTATCTATCTATCTATCTATCTATCTATCTATCTATCTATCTATCTATCTATCTATCTATTTTTCTATCTATCTATCTATCTATCTATCTATCTATCTATCTATCTATCTATCTATCTATCTATCTATCTATCTATCTATCTATCTATCATCTGTCTGTCTGTCTGTTTCCACCATGTGCAGACAGGTGGCAGCAGAGCGCCGCAGCTCAACCAAAAACAAACCTCACGAAGAAGAATAAAACCTGGAAATGACGTAGTGGAGTGCAGAATCAAAACAGTTGCTAAGTGACAGCTCGGCGCCGCTAAAGTCTTTAAAATGCGTCGGGAAACATTACTGCTGATGTCAGAAACAAACTGCAACATTTACCCGACGTGTTAACGTGACAGCGGAGCTTTTTATCGGACTGTCGAGGAATGCCAAGCACAGGAAAGGGGCTCTTTTGGCTGGTTTTGTCTGCTAGCTGCCAGCAGCTCTTCTCTATGTAAGTAGCTGGTTAGCTTCCACGGCTAACGAAAGTTGCTCCATGGCGATCTATGGGCTGAACATGACCATATATAGACCGGCCGCAGAGCTCCCTCGCCGGTGAAATGTAAACTGTGACTCGCTGAGGAGGCTGACTAAAAGGGAAACAACAAACCTGAGAGAGACAGAAACGCCAGCTGAGCTTCATCATGTCATCTGACCAGGTTATTGCCATCGTCATGGAGGACAAAATCTACGAGGTGAACAAAAAGAAGCTGATAGAGAAGAGCGACTACTTCCGTGCCCTGTACAGCTCCGGTATGAGGGAGTCCACGGAGGACTCTGTGCAGCTGCAGGGGCTCAGTGTCCCCGGCCTGGAGCTGGTCCTGGAGTTCATCAACACCTCCAAGGTGCAGGTTGTCAACGAGACTCTGGAGGACCTGATTGAGACCGCCTCCTTCTTACAGGTCACCTCCATCCTCAAGCTCCTCACCTCCGAGATCCGGCTTGACAACTGCGTGGAGCTGTACACCCTCTCTGAAGTTTACGGTACTCACGATCTACGTAACGCTTGCCTCAAATACATGAGCTGCTACTATCACCCCATGCTGAGGCGGCCCGAGTTTGGCAGCCTCCCCCCAGCCGTCAGAGACCAAGTCAAGGAGATGCGCATGAAAGGCACCGCCACCCTGGTTGCCATCGGAGACTTCACCTGTTTATCCCTGGACGTGCCTGATCAGGATGAACCCTGGTCCATGCTGAGGTACGGAGAGGTGGAGCAGCGCTGGAAACCGCTCGCAAACAACCTGCCTCCAGATATGATCAATGTGAGAGGGTACGGCTCGGCCGTGCTCGATAACTACCTGTTCATAGTCGGCGGGTACAGGATGACGAGTCAGGAGATCTCCGCGGTGCACTGCTACAACCCCTGTAGGAACGAGTGGAACCAGGTGGCCCCGCTCAACCAGAAGAGGTAAACCTCCACACGTCCTCTAAAATATCCTCTAAAATATCAACACCTGCTGTCATGTTTCACTCACCATGCCTCTCCATCAGGTCCAACTTCAAGTTGCTGGCAGTACAAGGGAAGCTGTACGCTGTAGGAGGCCAGTGTCTGGGCACTGTGGAGTGTTACAGCCCAGAACAGGACTGGTGGACGTGCGTGTCCTCGATGCCCAACCCGCTGGCTGAGTTCTCTGCCTGCGAATGCCAGGGGATGATCTACGTCATGGGTGGATACACTGCAAGAGGTTTGTATAACTCAAGTTCAAGGATTCAGGATACACTCTTACACACAAACACTTCATAAACAGGGGCATGTCTGCTTTGTGATGCTTTAATATCACTCACCTGACCTAGCAGAGAAATAAATGAAGGCCTGGATGGAGCCCAAATGTGGCTGATTGCTCGTTTTCATATTGGAGATCGATCTTGTGAAAGAGGTGACCAAGCTACACTATTAAACTCCAATTAAAACAAAGATAGATATAAAGATATTTGTTGGTCTTTTCAAGCTTTATTTGACAGAGATAGCTGAAGAGTGACAGCAAAGCGGGGACTGAGAGAACAGGATGACACGCAGCAAAGTGCCACAGGTCAGAATTGAACTCTGGGTCGTTGTTAAAGTCACGCCAGATGGGAAAAATAGGTGCTCTGTCATCTTCGTTGTTTATTTTTCCTGTCATGTGACTCAGGTGTCGTCTGTTAATCCCAGGTCCTCCGCTAATAATCTGCACGTCAGCGTGTCCTTGAGCAAGGCACTGAACTCCACACTGCTCTCAGTGTTTGTGTTTGTATGTGGGTGAATGTCCATTCACGTATTTATTATAAATATTCAAAACAGTATCATCGATATCATATCAAAGTCCCGTATCTGTTATCCTGAAAAACAGAGCATGAAGAGGAGGAGGGCTCAGAGTAATCTTTGCATCCTCTGACTCACTGGTTCCTGAGTTGGCAGTTGAGATTCCTCTCAAGGTTCGATGTGTTGCAAGATGAATAAAATGATTAAAAAAAAAAACATTTACTCCATGACGTCAGTTTCTTCTCATTTTGAGGCCTGATGAAACAATCTGAGAACAAATCATCGTGTATACACTGAAGCCATTTCCTACAATTAGTGGTCACAAGTAGACGCTGCTTTGTTTTAGGAGGTCGTAAGCCGCAAAGTTTAGAAACAACTGCCCTAAATTAAACATGTCTTGTAGCAAAAAGAGATTTAGAATAACACAGAGACAACAGACAAACAGTTAAGTTAAACTCCGACTGTCTTAAAGAAGCTGTTTCATTTCAGTAGATCTGAACACAGAGGTTGTCTCCTGACGCCGACCTGCTGACGTGCCTCATCTGTGATCCTATAAACTGTATCTTTAGTTGTCATATCACGGCTGATTTACTTATTATTTTTCTATTTTATTATTGTCTTATTTATTCATTTATTTATCTAATTGGCTTCCATTACGACAGCACGCTCACATTAATCAGCTGTAACGACAGCGAGTCATTTGCTTTTGTTTGTTTTGTTTTTTGGCCCTGGGTTTCGCCTCTCAGGTTCAACACAGGGTTGTATTTATTGGTGGAGGGACGGCTGTGAAGGTTCTCGGTCATCTTCCTTTGAAGGAGTTAAATCTGGATGTGATTCTTCAGCTCCGACTGACTGGTGGGCAAACCCAGGTATTTAGCCTCGGTGGGATCGTAAACCGAGCCATTGTTTTCCTCCAACAATCCAACCCTTCTCAAAGTACTGGTGGAGGTTTTTGTCTGCAGCTCGACAGGAAGTCCGCAGGCGCTATTCAGAGTTGGAAAAAGTGCCTCCTAAATCATCTAAATCAAGTTTTATTTTCAGTTACCTCATGAGCCACAGTGTTTTTGTTTCTAGGACAACTAAAATCATTTATCATTTTGTTTGTAACACATCTTTGGGCGCACTGGGGCTCATCATCAGTGATGTGACTGGGTCTTTCGGGTCTTTTAACATCAAACCTCGTCACCCAGGAAACCCCACCACGGTTGATCGAGCTCTGGCCCGTGTCCCAGTAGCACTTTAACTCTGTTTGATCCACGGCCATCGAGAGGGATCTCGACGCTGCCTTAGTGGCTCCTGATTTGTTTTCGTGCTCCGGGTCATTCATAGGTGACTGAGCACTTTGCTGAGTTTGTTGTTTTCCATATAAATGCATGCACATGCAGGAAGTGCCCTTTACATTTTGTTCTTTTGGTTGAAGCACTTTTGATTTACGAAATAAGTTATTTCAGTCGTGCTTCTTTGTTTTTTTCTGTGTCTGACAGACAGGAACACAAACGTCCTCCGGTACTGCCCCACCTCTGACACCTGGACCGTCTTCCGATCCTGCTCGGCGCATATCCGCAAGCAGCAGATGCTCTCCGTGGAGGACACCATCTACCTGGTGGGCGGCTACACCCACGAGCTGGAGGCGGGCCGGCGGCAGCGTCGTCCCAGCCAGACCGAGGACGTGCTGACGGTGCAGTCGTACAACGTCACCACGGGCGAGTGGATCCAGCTGAAGGAGAACACGTCCAAGTCGGGCTTGAACCTGACGTGCACGCTGCACAACGACGGCATCTACATCATGAGCCGCGACGTCAGCCTGCCCACCAGCCTGGAGCACCGCGTCTTTCTCAAATACAACATCTTCTCCGACGCCTGGGAGGCCTTCAGACGCTTCCCGGCTCTGGGACAGAACATGCTGCTCTGTTCGCTTTACCTGCCCAACCTGCTATGATCGGTTCGGCGAACACTAACAGACTGTGGAGCCAATGCAGCATTAATATAGGCCAGTGTGTGGCTTTGCTTGTCCTTGCACAGAACGGGTCTCTGTGGCATTATCGGGAACAGTGTGCGGTCGCCAGGTTTGAACGCCTCGTGATCTCGGTGCCTCGAAAACCACAAAACGCACTACACTGTACATACTGCTGTGGATGCAAATACAAAAGTATGAAAGTGATGAAGCGCTATGGCCCGTAGGTCAACAGCATCTTAGCAGCTAGCCCCAGTTTGAGCCTCTCATGTAATAACTTTAAAAAGTTACATTCGAGTCACAGGAAAGTTTGAAGAACCCAGAAGGTTGTCGGGCAAATCAGATCAGTGTGTCCAGACATCACCAGCCTATCTACATGGGTTGCTGTGGTAACGACGTAGGCGTCACTAGCTACATACGCTGGTGGCAGCTTTGCCTGCAGCCGATGTTTTATTTCAGCATCTGTCCACGGACTGTTATTCTCTGTTCTCCTCTATGCCGCTCTGCTACTAGCAGCCGCTCTGACATGCTTTTGTCGCTGACTAAAATTTTCAAACCACCTCAAAATGAAGCGTGGATCCGATTTGATGTCCAGACGTACTAAAATCAATCTGGATTTGCCAGATTGGGCCGGCAGTCTGAACCTCTCTCGATCATCTGTATGAAAAAATACTTGTTTTTCCAACTTGTTTCCTCGACTCTCTCCAAGGTGGCAACTTGTGCAACAGGTTAAACATCTTTTTTTTTATCTGAAGTGTGATGCTAATACATGGGAAGAACAAACTGGGGCTACATAACAGCATGCTTTCAAATCTATGGGCCACGATATTCTCGATGTTTACACTCCAAATAATGGCATTGGCGTATGCGTTTCTCCATAATTCACTACAAACCTTAAAACGCATTTCTTGTCGTCTTTACGTACTGTACATAGCAGATAATCATGAACTATGGCTTTGGTTTTACACTGCCAGTTTTATGGGGATTCAAAGATTCCTCTGAAAGTTGTTGTTTGGGATGAGAAGCGGCTCAGAGGGAGCTTCATGTGTTTTATGCACACTTGCACAGTCTTATTATTATTATTTCTTTTTTCCAGAGATACACTAAGCAAAGCTTAAAGCGCAAATTCCATGAAGTCAACGATGCACACGTGCCTTCTGCAACCTCAGTTTTTAGGAACTTGATACAGAAAAAAAAAAGCACAAAATGCAACACTTTGTTACATTGCCAGCCAGCAACTGACCAAATCTGCTGTGTTTGATTTTTTTCCTCTCTGCTAACGCAGATTTGTTTGTTTTTTTCCATTAAGGTACTTTTCAGTTCCTTGATTAATTATCGGCGGTGTGCAGACGTGAGGAATGAGCCTCAAAGTGAAGTTTATTTCTGAATCTGGTTTGTTTTGGGTAAATGCAGCACTTCAAATGTTTGATTTCAGATTCTCTCTGCATTACTTATTTGTTTGGAAATTTAGGTCATGATAATAAAGATGCTGTTCAGGGGTCCGTTTTTGTCGTTTGTCCTGTAATTCACTAAGTTTTGGGAGGAGCGCCGTTTTGAAGCTCAAAATCTGTGGCGTTGGTCGCCGCCATGTTGGTGGATAATGGTGGACTGAAACGGGCTGAATGACGCCTGGTTGCTCAAACAAGCCATCTGTAACAGCACCTACCTGTCAATCAAAGTGTCCATGCTGTTAATTCTGCATAACTTTAAGCCTTAATATAATTTGAACAAGTGAGTTGTATAAAAATTCACCCTCAGTACAGTTGTCATGAACGGGGAAATTAGCTATAGAGACCAAAACTGTTTTTTGTACCAGGCTGTAAACATGTTTATTTCTGCTGTGAAGTTGGACATTTTAACATGGGGGCTTATGGAGACTGACTCACTTCTGGAGCCAGCCTCAAGTGGACGTTTGAGGAACTGCAGTTTTTGGCACTTGTGCATTGGCTTCACTTCACAGCCGCGGAGGTTGCCGCTTGAGGAGAGGATACGATGGCCTTCCTCTGCCAAAGGAGGTCATCGTTACAACCGCAAGGGTAGCCTGTTGAGGCTATCGAGGTTCCTTTAGATATATTTATTCATATTTGCTATATAGTATAGCAAATATTATTGTTATTCGTTCTGCATTGTGTCGCTGTGTTTGTTGACTTCAGCTAGCTGGGTCTTAAAATCAACTGAGTTAACAGGCTCGTCATAACTCGTACGATATCGTCCTTGTGATCAGGGACCGTATGTCACTCGGCTTCATTCCTTCCAAAGAAAGCTTGGCAGAAATGACCCAAACAGTCTGTATTTTTGTTCCTCAGACCTCCGTGGGGAGCCATCCTCAATCTCCACGCGGTGATGATGCCCCCCGTAGGAGTTGAGAAATGCTTTGGTTTGAGTCCTCCGCTCTTGATTTTCTAAGGTGCACAGTTATACTGTGATAATGTAGGAGAGATCGGGAAGGCCACGCTTTTAGCGGCCATCATAGTTTCTCCTTCACGCAATGAAGGCGATTGTGAGGCGAGGGGGTTGTAATCAGTAACTACACCAAGTCTTGATGCTACTAAATCCAACACACTGCAACAGCAACACGTTTTGTAACTTACTTCTAGTGGTGTCTATTCCTGCAGATAGATTCAGGTGTGAGCTGTGACAGCAGCAGAAAGTCAGTGGTGGAGGAAGTATTCAGATACTTCAGTAACAGTACGAATACACGGTGTAAAAATACTCCACAATAAGTACTTTTAAATCTCACTTAAGTAGAAGTATGTCAGTATTGGTCAAAGCTTTCACTGCTGTATTTGGTTGCAACTATTGATTATTTCTAATACGTGTTAATCTGCATGAATTGATTGTTTGTTAAAAAATAAATCAGAAAAAAGTGAGAGATGCTATTACAATTATCCAGAGCCCAAAGTGACACCTTCACAATGCTTGTTATGTCTAAACCAACAGTCAGAACCATAAAATTATTAAAATTATTAAAAATTAAAAAAAATATTCACAGCTAAAACCATGAAAAATAACTTAAAAGTGCCCCAAATGTCAACACAAGCAGAGGTGAAACACCCTTTGAATCCTTCAAAGTTTTTAAGGTAAATAAAATGTATTATTATCACACTGCGTGCACAATTTTTATTCAGGTGAGCATCTTGACCTTCATCGTCATTTTCATGCATATATTTGAATGCTAATTGGATTTAAGCATTATCAGGTGACATTTGTGTAATGAGGGAGGGTGTGGCCTAAAGTGACCCTATATCAAGGTGTGCATAGTTATTAGGCAGCTTCTTTACAAAAAGAGATTTCACAGACTCTGAAGACAGATTTTTCAAAGGTTTCATGGACGGATGAAATGAGAGGGACCTTTGATGGACGGGCCGTGGATGGATCACTAATGGGCACAGAGCTCCACTTCAAGGTGGAGGTGGGGTACTGGTATGCGCTGCTATTATTAAGGATGAGCTAGTTGGAATTTTTCGTGTTGAAGATGGACTTAAATTCAACTCCCAAACCTACCGCCAGTTTTTAGAAGAACCTTCCTTCAAAGCAGTGGAAACAGGAAAAAGGCTACATCATTCAAGACGGACATGATTTTTATGCAGGACAATGCTCCATCACATGCATCCAAGTACTCCACTGCATGGCAAAGGCCTTAAAGCCTGTGGGAAAGATGACAGACTCCATGGATGGAAGTTATTGAAAAGAAGGGTGGCTATATTGGTCACTGAATATTTATTGAAGTGTTTATTTGTAGTTTTTGAGTTTATTTGTTATTCTTACTCTTACTAAATGATAATAAAGAAGTTAGATGGGCAATTTTTTGTTTAATTTAGTTGCACAATAATTGTGCACACACTTTTCCTTTGTTAAATACTCAGGTTTGAGGTTTATTAACATTTTGGATTGACAGAGAGCATTGTATTTGTTTAAAAATGAAATTAATCCTCATGAATACAACTTGCTTAATAATTGTGCACGCAGTGTATTGTTATAAGTTAAGTAAAACCTCAAGTACAGTACTTAATTTATGGAATATTTTCTCAAACAGCTGATACAAAGATTACATCCAGCCCTTCATTTATTTTCCAAAACCGCGTATCCTTATCAGGGTCGCAGGGGGCTGGAGCCAGCTGACATTGGCATTGAGCGAGAGGTCGGGTACACCACTGGACAAATCCAGCTCATCACAGGTCCAATGAGATGCTGCACCTTACCTTAGGAAGGTTGTACCCCGCCTTTCGCTCAGCGTCAGCTGTTATGGAAAATGGATGTATGGATGATGCATTCTCAAGAAGAAGCAGAGAAGAGGTGACCAGCAGGGGGCAGCACATGCTCATCTCAGCAGCCGTACAGTATTTTCACACTCACCTTCACAAGGACTCCCTCCTGCAAACAAACAGCATATATTAACAGAACATATCTTCCATTTGTTGCTCTTCAATTTTGATACTAACGAGAATTTTCCAAAAAAAAAAAAAAATGCTGTGAAAATGAACTGTTCATTGTGTGACATGAAACCTGTGGGCTGAATCATCATCGCTGTAAAAATGTGTCATCATGCAGAGGTCATGAACGTGGATAGATGTGATATTTTTAGCCATTATTGGTGCGGACAGACAGACAGACAGACGGACGGATGGATGGATGGTAGAAGAAAATTGGGTTCTTTAATTCACAGCGGCTGCCACAGGGGAGGCGGAGGAAATCAATTGTTGCCATCAGTGGTCCAGATTGATCTTATGTGTGAGGTCAGATCACAGTGATCTCTCTCTCACACCTCCACAGCGAGGGGCCAATCACTGCTCCAGACTCTAATACTGTATCAGAATAAGAAGATAGAGTGACAGACTGTGTGTGTGTGTGTGTGTGTGTGTGGGTGCAACATCACTTTTAAGACTATTTCATGGAGTGTTTTTGCAGATTTACATGCAGCATAAAGAGTATTTTCCCCCGGGTGAGAGTCAAGTGAGAAAATGTGGTCTGAGCATGCATTTGTGACGAGAGAGGAGGTTTCAGTGGAAACAGAGAGAGAGAGAATATACTCCTGAAAGCAGAGTGTAACGGAAAGAGAGAGTGAGAGAGAGAGAGAGAGATCCAAGGACAGACGGCACTGAGGGGAGGGGAGAACACACAATCTCTCAGTCACACCTACCCCACAGCCTCCTCACACACTGCCTCTGTCAGAGACAGATCTTGACATTGTGAGGAAGATGAGCGTCTACGTCAGGGGAGCACCCAGGAAAGGACAATAGCTCCTGAAGCTGCTGAGACAGATACATGCCAAGGACTACAAACACAAGAGAGGAAGAGAGAGAGAGAGAGAGAGAGAGAGAGTACAACAACAAGCCCAGAGGGAAGGACAGCAGCATTTCAGAGAGGGCAAAACAGCTTGGAGGAGGCAACACTTGCAGGTTGTGTTGCCTTAAAAAGGATCTAAACAGCAATCCTTAAAAAGCTGCCTTTTGGGGGTTTCTCACGGATATCCACTACTGCTGCTGCTGTTGAGAGGTTATAGTCTCCGTGCTTCTGTGCACAGCACCAACCTGCTCCATAGTCCGAGACCATGAGCGAGGCGAAGAAAGGTGAGCTAGCCATCCGGGATAAAGCCATCCTACACCAGCAGAGGCGTCTGAAGCAGGCCACTCAGTTCACACACAAGGACTCAGCTGACCTCCTGCCCCTGGATGGACTCAAGAGACTGGGCACGTCCAAAGACTTGGTGAGTAGTGGACAGTTCATAATTCACTTGATTTGAGAGGCGAGCGTTGCCAGGTGCTTAGCAGTTTTGAGTTTGAGTGGTGGCAAAGGTGGTGAAGGTATATTTAAAACCAGAGGTATCATCTTTTTTTAGTAAACCTGGTGTCTACATTACCCTCAATGCAACTTGACCACTGACACACCACTGTCAGTTTGTACTTCCATACTCACACTTGCTACTTTGAGTGCATGAGGTGCGTTCACACTGTCGATTATGGTTGGATGGTGCACTCATACAGGTCAAAAAGTTGATGTCAGTGATCGCCATTTTGGCTAAGTAGCGTAAGGTGGCGGACCGCTGGCATTGTAAAAAAACGTCAGCCAAGGAAGCTGCCGGAGTTGAAGCGGTTCCAGCAAGGTTTCATATTTATATTTTGGCAGTCAAACGTTGGTGCTAATGCTCCACATGGTTGCAGTTCGGCAAAGAAGAAGAAGCGGTAAAATGTTCCGACACTACCCTGCTACAGAAAGTAAAGCGTGCTACGCCAGGAAGTACTACTGGAAGTGTGCTAACGGAAGTATCCGAATGAGACACAGCATGTGATTCGGCTAACGTAGCCTTGAGCTGCAGAGCTACAGAGGTCGGGTAACTTTCCACCCCAAGACTTCTGTCATTTTTAAACTTGTAGTCTTCAGCTACAACCAAGCAAGTGGCAGTGAAGTGAAGCCAATGCAGTTCCTCAAACGTCCACTTGAGGCTGGCTCCAGAAGTGAGTCAGTCTCCATAAGTCCCCATGTTAAAATGTCACAACTTCACAGCAGAAATAAACATGTTTACAGCCTGGTACAAAAAACAGTTTTGGTCTCTATAGCTAATTTCCCCGTTCATGACAACTGTACTGAGGGTGAATTTTTATACAACTCACCTGTTCAAATTATATTAAGGCTTAATGTTATACAGAATTAACAGTGTGGACGCTTTGATTGACAGGTAGGTGCCATTACAGATGGCTTGTTTGAGCAACCAGGCTTCATTCAGCCCGCCTCCAGTCTGCAGATGATTCACATCTTTGCTAACTTTTAGCTTAGCCGGGAGGTGGAAGAGGCAGGACCGACAACATGGCGGTGGCCAGAGCCAATCGTCTCATTGCGACTTTATCAGCTGTTATTCTTCTCGCCGGCAGCACAGAGAGCTGCAACTAGCCATTATTTGTATTATTGATTAATCTCGCGATGATCTACTTGATTAATTTATTCATTAACAGTGCTTTCCTAGAATCCCGGAGTCTACAGGCGACCAAGAGGCTGTCAATTACATATTTTAATGGCAATTTCGTGCACAAGGAGCTAATGGACTCCTAATCTATGAGTATGACCACCATTTTCTGTAAGCACTATGCAGTGCAGCCTTGAAAAGGAAACTCATCACAGATAACGGTCACGAAAGACTCAAAGTCTTGCACTTTGCGTACAGAGGAAGTAAGGTCAAGTCAAAACCTGCCTCTGAGATATCGAGAGAGTTGTACGTTCAGATGACCACATTTCAGGGTTGACATATAGGATGAAAATAGTCCCTGCGTGTCAAGAGAGACCTCTTTACTTCCTCTTCCTCCTAAACTGAAGCTGTGTCTTCACTCTGGAGGAACTCCCTGTAATAATCTTTGCGATTTATTACTCCACCTCTCCTGTGACACAGTTCTGGTTTGATGGCTGCTTCCCAGATTCCCCAGAGCTCTCCAAGAACTTCGACACAATCACTCTGGCACTGGGAAGCGGCACTAGCGGCGCTCTGTGCTCTGCGAATGTCACTGTGATGTATTTATTCCTGCCAGATTTTAATACCAACATTTGCTGCTTGAAAAAACATCCCACCCTGCTTCTCTTCTACTTTGACTGAGTCACATTTTTTATAATCTAATGACAGATATGTTTTCTCTCTCTTCCCTCCTTTATTGACCCGGTGTTAACATTAAAACATTTCAATATGGCAATAATAAGTAAATGTTATAAGGTATAAATATAAAACACCATTTTCCTTGAATGAATGACTGTTCTCCCATCACAATCGTCTTAACATCTGACAAATGGTCCTCAGAGGATGAATCTCAGTGACTTTCGTGATCAGCAGCACCACCTCACGGTTAAAATGTGTGTTTTTGAGTAAAATATCTCAACAAATAGTGGATGGATTGCCATGGACATTGGCAAAGACAGTCATGGTCCTCAGAGGATGAATCCAGTGCCTTTTGTGATCAGTTGCCTTTTTCTCTAGCGCCATCTCATTAGCGTTTTTGAGTGAAACATCTCAACAAATAGTGGATGGATTACGATGACAATTGGCACCGACATTTGTGGTCCCCAGAGGATGACTCACAGTGACTTTCGTGAATAACTACACCAGACTGACAGACTGAACAATCACGCTGCAATCACAAGAGAAAAGTAATGAACAGCATTTTTATTTATTGTTTAATTTATTAGCTAGTTACTCAAATGATGTTAAGTTTTGTTTGTTTTATAACACAGTAAATATGTTTGAAAACATACAACTAGCTCAACACTACTGTGTGTACAGCCTGACAGAGATGCTAGCATGGCTGGAGGAGACTCTTCTTACTCTTGTAATGGCAGCCACAGTTTCTTAGGCAACAAAGATGAGTCCAATACTGCTCATCTAAAAACTATAATAATAAAATGAAAAAAAATAATCCACATTAAGATATGATTCCCTCAAACTATTAGATTCAAGGAGTGTATGTACATCCATTGGCAGCCTGTGGTTCAGGCTGCAAGGGACTGAAAACCCTCTTATTATAATACCAATGATCTTCCCCTTGAAGACAGAATGAAGCTCATTTCACTAGTTATCTAAAACCCTATCTGTGGTGCAGATGTGTCCACAGGGAGCCCAGCACGATTTGCATAGCATCTGTAACAAGTGATTTTCGATGACAGAATAGATTTGGGAACTTGAGGAAAATTGCCAGCAGCCCTCCGCCATGCCTGTATCTCTTCTCTGCAGACAGCCAGCTACATCATTCAGACTCTGAATAGACATGGGTGGACTAAATGAAAAGAAAGGACGATGTGTTTCTGAGCTGGCTTGCAAGCTAAACCCCCATAGACAAAAGATGAGATCATCGGGATAAGACTGTCAGAACCATTTATTTGTCTTTTTCCATTTATTTCCAGTTATATGATAGTATTTTTTTTTAATCTAATTACAATACTGCTGCAGAATTACCATTTTGGCTTGTGGCTTCCGTTAGCAAAGGTCATGTCTAAAATGTCAGACGCTGATCTTTGATGATAAATGATCATTATTTCCCTTTTTCTGGATGATTCATAACGATAATGGTGTTTGTTAGCTGAGACTTTAGTTATGTTGGAAATCTAGACTAATATTAATTCAACTCTTTAGCACTGTTGAAACCAGTAGTCAATGGACTATTTAGTTGATCAATTAAAGATTCATTTGACCAACAAATTTGACGGTTTTATCAAGCAAAAATGCTAAACATTTGCTAGTTCTAGCTTCTGTAAAGATTTTTCTCTGTCAGTAAAACCAAGCTATTTGAAAATGACATTTTATTAGCTGAACAAGCATAATTAAAAAACTAAAGGGAGATTAAGTTAGTTAGTTGCATCCTTATTTACATTCCTACCGCTGAAGTAAGAGAAATATTTTGGGAAATACCCTTTATTTTCCAAAGGTTAGATGAGATCTCTCATGTCTGTACACTAACTTCAGCCAGGAGACAATTAGCCTACCTTAGCTTGATTGGAAACAGATAATACTCTCTCTGGCTAGCTGTTCTGCCCTTCAGATAATACAGATAATACCTGTTAATTAGCGAGCTCGTGAGAGGGCCAAGCTAGCTGTTTTAGTCTTTGTTTGAATATGCTAAGCTAAGCTAATTGCCTCCCAGCTCTAGCTGAAACCAATAGTTCGACATTTTGGGCAATAAGCTTATTCACTTCGTGGTGGACAGGTAAACGCAAAGATTGATGGAATTCTCAAATCTGCACACTAAATATGAAGCTACAGCTAGTTAGCGTAGCTTAGCTTAGCACAATGACTAGATGCAGGGGGAAACTGCTAGCCTGGCTCTAACAAAATCAGCCTATCTATATGTTGTTTTATCTTAACACAAAAGTGAAGATTTGTTTGTATTTTTTTATGGTGAGTGATGAGCTAACTAATTCTTAGCAAGAAAAAATAGTGGGGTGCAGTGACTTCTTCTTAGCTTAGCTTAGCACAATGACTGGAAGCAGGGGGAAACTGCTAGCCTGACTTTAAAGCTTACTAATTAACATGTTGTATCTTGGTGTCAGTTATCTTACTCTTGCCAGGTGAATAAGCAGGATTTCCAAAATATTGAGCTGTTCCTTTAAATATTCAAATAAATAATCTGCTGCTCGCTGCTCTTACTTAAAGCACAAAATGTGAATCATTTTAGACGTTTATGCTTTTAAGCCACCCACAGAGACGTTTTAGCTGTAACCTCGCTTTCTTCCTCGTAATGTGTGCTCGCTGGCCTGGCCTGTCCAGTGTGTAATTCAGCAGCAGAGCCTGTTATGTAAGAATGAATTTGTTTTGCTGCTCTTTAGCCTGAGGTCCTCTCATTCTCAGCAGCAGCAGCAGCAGCAGCATCACTCCAGCCATGTTGTGCTGCAGCGTAAGCGGAGCAGTGAGCATGAAAAGGGCAAAATCCAACGGGAGAGCGATGGAGGGGAAAGAGATGGGAGTCAAGGAGGAAGCTCGGTTTAGTGGGGCTGTTTTATGTAACACAGTGTTCGAGTGGCTACATGTAAGATGTAAGAAGAGTAAACAAGAAAGAATGGGAATATGTACTGTACGTGTTTGTGTTTGGGGGATTGGAAACATCTGATCTCAGTTACACCTGAGCTCAGCATGGACCAAGTTATTGCGTAACCACTGTGTAATCTCACTGTTTTCTACCGGATACGCACTCGATGTTTGCTCCACCAAAATGAGGGTGATGATGTAGAAACACCAATCAGAAGTTTTAAAGGGAAATAACAGAATTTATGTATCGAATATATGCATATGCATATGTTTTTTTTAATTTTAATATTCTTATTTTATCCCAAACATTTGCAGTATTATTCTTCAGTCAAATTCATGCTCTTGAACCAAGGTCGAGCTTAATGCTGCTTTAAATATGATAACAAACAACCACATTTATAGCAGTATGGAAGCAGTTAAAACAGGCTCATGATGCGCATGATGCCCTACAAAGTATTATAATACTATATAATAGTATAGTATAGTAGTTCTACCGCAGCTGGCTACAGTGTTAAAATGCTACTTTACTTTGATTCAAAGATATAGTATTATATAACGTGTTAATTATTTTAAGGGGGGTTCTGGTAGGTGGATTTGGTTACCCTCGGACCAGGCGGCAACCTCCATGGCTGTGAAGTGAAGTCAATGCAGAAGTGCCAAAAACTGCAGTTTGAGGGTGAATTTTTATAGAACTCACCTGTTCAAATTATATTAAGGCTTAAAGTTATGCAGAATTAAGAGCGTGGACGCTGTGATTGACAGATGGGTGCCGCTGCAGATGGCTTGTTGCTTGCAACCAGGCTTCATTCAGCCCGCCTCACGTCTGCCGATGCTTTTTAGATTAGCCATGAGGCGGAAAAGGCAGGACTACAAACATGGTGGCGGCCAGAGCCACCACACTGAGCTTCACAACAGCTTTTCATACACCTGTGGGTGACGTCACAGATACGACGACCATGTTTTATACTGTCTAACAGAGCCAGGCTAGCCGTGTCCCTTTGTTTACAGTCTTTATGCTAAGCAAAGCTAATTGGTTTAAGCTTATAAATGTGACAGTGGCATTAATCTTCTCATCGAACTCTCAGCAAGAAAACAAACAAGCATATTTCCTAAAATGTTGAACTATTCCTTTATAAAATGACACATCAATCATCGCCTAATTTTGTCAACATGCGTATTGATCGTAGGAATCCTTTGAAATCTCATAAAGTCTCATTTTGCTGCACACACCTCGTCTGCTGCTGCAGAGCCTCCCTTCTTCTGCTCCCTGCAGCTTAGCTGTCCGTTTGCTCAGGTCCATCTCTTTACAGAACACTGAACCTGTGTGTGTGTGTGTGTGTGTGTGTGTGTGCGTGTGCATGTGCATGTGTGTGTGAAAGCCTGTCCAATCAGGTGATTGGAGTCTCCAGGTACCTTTGAGGATGATCAAAAGCTACAGAACCGGGCTTGAATGTGGAGCTCATGTAGCATAGAAGGAGCTGGTATATGGAGCCTTTGCTGTGTACACTGAATTCCTCATTTACGAAACATTATGTCCAATTTAAAGCCTAAAAAATGTGTTAGACATTTAAAAGACATTTCTAGAAATACATGTGGAGTATTGTGCTAGAATTTTGTGAACTCATTGATCTCTTGTCCTTTCAAAAAGTCATGAATTGCAACGAGCAGATGGTGTATAAAAGGCTACATCTCACTCTGAAACAGGTTTTTACATCCATATGTATGATGTTTTTCAATCCAGATTCGCTCTCTGAACTCAATTGCTTATGATTTTCCCCCAGAAAGCAAAGCAGCACTTCATGCACGACCATGTCACTCAGTGTGATCGCCGTGCTCTCGGGGAGTTCGTCTCTCCCTCCAAAACAAACTGTGTTAAATCGGTTCAGATGCAGAATTTATTATTAGCTCCGGGACAATTAGGGTGGGCTGGAGGGAGGTTAGTGTGAACCTGTCTCTCTCCGTGTCATCTAGAGCTGTGGCTGGGCGGTAACGCTCTCCCTCAGCTGCTCCCTCAGAGCTGTGTAGGAAGACAGGAGGCTAAAAATACCCGACAAAAACACAAACGACAAAACAAACCCCGACAACAGAGGAGCAGAAAACACATGATACTGACACAGGGTGCAAGAGAAGGAGTATTTGTGTTTATTTGTTGGGCGTGGTCCAGGTGTGACACATGACACCCCCAAAGTGGCTCCAAATGGAATACTGGTGTTTATTAATTGTCATATTAGAAAGCAAAAGTCCCACAAATGTATATGTGGAAGCATCTCAATTAGAAAATAATGAGAATAATAATAAAGCTGCATGTGGTTTGGAAGACAGATGATTAACTAGGTCTGCAGCTAATGATTATTTTCAATATTTGATTCTTTTTTGATGATTAACTAATCGTTTAGTCTAGAAAATGACAAAAAATGATGACATAAGCGCCCTCGGCATATCTTCAAATAGCTTGTTTTGTACAAACAACAGTCATTTGTGCCCTAATATGGACAGCGTGTGCGTTACGTCACCCACAGGTTTCTCGAGAGACGTTTTGAAGCTCAAAATCTGTGGCTCTGGCCGCCGCCATCTTGGTAGTCCTGCCTCGTCCCTCTTGGCAAAGACGTAGATCATCGTGGACCTAAGGCGAGCCGAATGACGCCTGGTTGCGCAAACAAGCCATCTGTAACGGCACCTACCTGTCAATCAAAGCGTCCACGCTGTTATTTCTGCATGACTTTAAACCTTAATATAATTTGAACAGGTGAGTTGTATAAAAATTCACCCTCAGTACAGTTGTCATGAACGGGGAAATTAGCTATAGAGACCAAAACTGTTTTTTGTACCAGGCTGTAAACATGTTTATTTCTGCTGTGAAGTTGGACATTTTAACATGGGGACTTATGGAGACTGACTCACTTCTGGAGCCAGCCTCAAGTGGACGTTTGAGGAACTGCACTACAGACGTAATCTTCATAGAAAGTGTTACTGTTCTACATTTCAATTTGGACAAAGCCAGGCTAAGTGTTTCTCCCTGCTTCAAGTCTTAATGCTAAGCTAAGCTAACTGGCTGCTGGCTGTAGCTTCCAGTTTAACAGACTGATACCAGAGTCTCAACTTCATCTTCCTTTAAATGAAGAGAATGGATTTTTCTTTATTTGAATTCACCTAGTAACGAGTCCTTTAGATTATCTAGAAATACTCTTTGTGTAGGAGTCAGTGAAGAGACAGACAGTGATGTAAGAAAGAAGAATAAAGATGTAAAACACAGATGAAGAAAAAGTGGAGAGGCGGGCAGGCAGCAGATGTGAAGCTGTCCTGGTCAGTGCAACAGGAAGTCAGCCGCTGGGGAGCTCCATCAGAATGAGAAAGAGGGCATTAGAAAGCTCACGTGACTCGCTGAATGAGAGAGAGGAGTCTGTTGCAGTCAGATAATTAGTCCACATGGCAATTAGCCTCTAATCTGACTCACAGAGGAAGAAATACAGAGAAAAAGAAACAGGGAGGACGAGTGCTGGAGTTATAGATTAAAGCAACAGCTGTTCACGTGTATTCGTTATGATTACATTACTTATGATGAGAAACTAGTGAGTCGACATCTTTGCTAACAGCCAAACATCAACAAGGTCAACAACAGCAGACATAGCAGCCAGCTAATATTACTGACTAGTCCAACAGCAGTCAGCCCAGCTCGGCGTCTGTCTTTCAGCCTTTTATTTCACCAAGCTCTCACCAACCACTAAAAGTCAGTCCCAGATTTACTCTTGCTCGCTCACTCTCTTTTTCTCTTCTTAACTTCCTCCATCAACATCCTCTCTGGTCTTTTTGCCTCTGTCATTATGTCCATAGAGGCTGCTGAGCCCGGGTAAATTGCCCACTTGCCCAGCTCCTGTTCTGGCACGACACCAGCTCCGTTACCCATCAGTATTGGCCCATACCCTGGGCCTAAAAGCCTCCTCTTCTTCTTTCCGGTGGTTCAAAGCGCCTGTGGTACAAACACTAACACTCCCAGCTAACAAACTGAGCTAACAGCAGTTTACTTCACTGTCCATCAGGAAACTCTGTAAATCACAGAGAGTTGAGGCGGAGCAGCCGGAGGACATCAGAGGGAAAACCAGAAAACATTTTCTCTCTTTTATGGTAGAAAAGTTGCACAGTGTTGCTTTAATAGTTCTCTTTGTGTCCTGCTGGCTGAGGCTGGTTTAGACTGGTTAGTGGTCAGGGACATCAGCAAAACCCAAAAAAGAAGTCTGTGAGACAGTCGACCAGTTTTAGCCTGATTTTTACTGAAACTTTGAATGTTTACATGCACGTTAGTGTCTGGTTTTATAGTAATATGAGTAACTGCAGTTCATTCTGTCCTAGATTAGTTCAAAACCAGTATAAGACATGAAAAAAGCATGTTTGCAAGCATTTGTTGGGGACTATTTTCAGCTGCTGTAGTGAGTATTTCAGCAGACAACCATCCAAATCTTTTAAAGGTCACTTGAAAAATGTGTTTTTTTACAAACTAATCTTGAGCTGCAAACACAAAAGAGGAAGTGGGAGGTGATATTTTAGTAAGGAGAAGGAAGCCTGATGGTTTCTGTAGTAAATAGTTTATTCTCGGTGGTGAAAGCTTTGCCACGATATCTGTGTCACGTCCACAATCAGGAGTGATGAACGTTCAAACTAACATCGTCCAGAATCGCTCTGCACGCTGTGAAAAATGAATAAACAGATTAAACCTCAGCGACGCCAATTTCACCTCAGCTGCTTCAACAGTAAAACAATTCATTGTCAAATGAAGCGTAACAGTGCATAGTGTACAATAGATAGAGTCTCTATGGGACACTGCTGCCTGCTGTATTCATTAGATTTCATGACGGGTTATCCGCGAGGAGCCCGTTTGATTGATGCCTTATCGCATATTCTCAGACTGTTGACAAGCTATCAGCAGAAAGAGGTGAGAAGTTTGTTGAAACCTCGAGATGCAGAAACTCGTCTCACATGTCAGGGTATTAATAAACTCTTCACACGTTTATTCAGCACTATAGAAGCCTTTTTTTTAAACATCTGTGTCTGTAGGGCGCCCTCTCACTCACTAAAATATTGATAATGCAACAATGGATAGTTTAATTTCAGGGATCATCATCCTTTAAGTTTTGGAACTAAACGATCTTTTAACAGACGTAAACAGAAAGAATAATCTTGTGGTTGATTTTTCGTGCTGTGGCCTGCAGCTTGAGCCGATATATGTGAATATTTCAGCAACAAATTATGCAGAATTTGCTGCGAGCAGTTCCTGTTTGTAATGTATCCATGAATGTACAGACAAATATCACTGGATTACTGAAGAACACTTTAAAATGTGACGATTCTCAGGCACGTTTGATGATTTCAAAGGAAATTTTTTGACATTTATTCACAAATCTGAGGGCAGCAGAGAATGTTCTTGTTTTTAAGAGCAAACTTAAGTTATTTTTTAAATTTGGCTTTTACTTGAACTATTTATATATATATATATTCTGCTTATGTATTTTAATCTGTTACATCATTGTCACTTCTATTCATGTATTTGGTTAGTGTTTATTTGTATCTGTGTATTTCTATTTCTATTTTATCTATTTTATTCTATTTTTTACATTTTAATGAGTTTTACTATTTTACCATGGACTTTGGATTTAGCCTGCTCCTTAATGGATTTGTTTGCATGCTTGCAGTTCCTCAAACGTCCACTTGAGGCTGGCTCCAGAAGTGAGTCAGTCTCCATAAGTCCCCATGTTAAAATGTCACAACTTCACAGCAGAAATAAACATGTTTACAGCCTGGTACAAAAAACAGTTTTGGTCTCTATAGCTAATTTCCCCATTCATGACAACTGTACTGAGGGTGAATTTTTATACAACTCACCTGTTCAAATTATATTAAGGCTTAAAGTTATGCTGAATTAAGAGCATGGACACTTTGATTGACAGTTAGGTGCTTGTTTGAGCAACCAGGCTTCTTTCGGCCCACCTCAGGTCCGTTGATGATCCACTGGTTGAGGTCTTTCCAGGAATCACATCAACAAAATCAGTCACACAAACAAGTCTGTGAGACAGTCGACCAGTTTTATCCTGATTTGCCTTTTTTTTTTTACCAAACTTTGTGCACCAGTGTCCTGGTTATGATCTGGTTTTTGTTGTAATGTAAGTAAGTGCAGTGCATCATATTTAAAATTAGTTTAAAACCCATTCATTCTTTTTATAAGAGCATTTTTGCCGATCTTTAGATTAGCCAGGCGGCAGCAGAGGCAGGACTGCAAAGATGGCAACGGACAGACCCACGACACTGAGCTTCGACGTCACGGATACTCTGACCATGTTTTATACAGTCTATGATTCCAGCCTGATTAGTTTCACCTCCGTTCATGCTACAACATTTACGGTTTTCTTAGTCTGTTTTTTGGATGTTGGACTTGGACTGCTCTCTGGCATTGACCATTCTCTGCCTCCTCAAGCTTTTGTTCACTGACATTTGGTATTAAACCATTGTTCAGCACCAGCACTGCCTCTGTGGTTTGCCTTCTGTTGTTGGGTTGTTGTAGTTGCAACGACTGAAACTAAAGGAGCCGTCGGTCAGTCAAGAGATCACCGATCATCTTGTGGGAGCTTTATCTTCCCCCTCTGGTCCTGAGTATCTGTGAATAGCCGCCTTACCAGCCAACATTGGCATCTGCAGAGCCATAAAGTCACAGTTTAAGTATGTTGGTTGAGTGCCAGTCTCACAATGGACGTCCCCATCTGCTCTACCTGTTGTTCTCGCATGCTTTGTATTACTCAGCCGTGGATTTCTTCCATCAGTCACCTGTTGCCTGCCTCCATCTGTCTCCACTTTTTCCAAATCAACAGGCCCTGCAGTCGCTACGCTTTTATAGAAATTGCTTTGTGTGTGTGTGTGTGTGTGTGTGTGTGTGTGCACTTCACAATGTCTCTTTTGGAGAAAAAAACATTTTAAATGTCGTTGCTCATGTTGTTACTCTCACAGACTGGAGGAGCTTTTTCGGGGTCATCTGGCCGATAGTGACCCACCGATCAGATGTGCAGACACGATGGGAGCCTCCTCTCATGTCCTAGAGCATGATAGTATGACTTCTGAATGGAGAGCTCTCTAGATTTCTTTTTAGATGACACGGTCAGGATGATAGCGACATAGTGTGAGCTTTCACAAAGCCAATGATCGATCACAGACCCTCTTTTGTCTGAGAGGAGTCCATCCAGCAGCTGCGATTGTGTCTCTCTGACCATTATTACAAGAAAAGCTTACGCGGGAAGAGAAAATAGAGCCGGCTATTCTCTTTTTTACTACATTACTGGTCATAATCTGATGTTCTGCCCTCATTAATATGCATACAACAGTGCAAGATTGTGCTGTTAAAGTATTCCTGGGCAGAATTTGAATGTACACGGCAGCAAGGAGACAGAAAAATAAGAAAAAGGCATTGAGAGAGCAAAGGAGTTATCACCTTAATGTGACTGTAATAATGTCATCTCATGCCTGGCCATGTGTGAGTGTCAGTATCTGTTGTCACATGTATGTTTCAGACATCCATCTGTGGATCTGCTACACAATCTAACACCTCGAGGAGCCCGAAAGAAATCAGACGCTGTAAGAAAAATCGTGTCTCTCTCGTATATTTAGTGTGTTTCATGAGGCCTCCGTGTGTGTGTGTGTGTGTGTGTGTGTGTGTGTGTGTGTGTGTGTGTGTGTGGATCCACCAGCCGTCCAAAACAACAACAACACTTCAAACTGGTAATCATCGTTCGTGTCACTCGGTTCAATTTAGCCCATTCGTTCCTCTCTGAGCTCCAGCTGTGGCTGAGCAGCTCTTAGCTGCTTTATGAACAGGCAGAGATGATGGCCGCTCCTCCTCTTTACTCCTCTCATCCTCTCTCCTCCTCTTTACTCCCCTCATCCTCTCTCCTCTTCTTTACTCCTCTCTGACTCTGGTTTCCTTTCCTTTCTTTACCTTCTCCTCTTTGCATCTTTACTTTCCTTATTTTTCCTCTCTTCCTTGTTTCCTTCCCCTCTTTGCTGTCTTTATTCCTTCTCTTATCCCCTTCCCTTATTTTCTTCTCTCATCTTTGCATCCTTTTCTTTCTCCATTTCTCCTCCCTTCCTCGTTTCCTTCCATTACCCTCTATTTTCTTTCCTTTCCTTCCTTTCCTTTCCTTGCTTGATTTATCCTCTTCCCTCATCTTTGCTTCCTTTCTCCATTTCTCCTCCCTTTTTTCTTCTATTACCCACTTTCCTTTCCTTTCCTTTCCTTTCCTCTTTGCATCCTTTTCTGTTTTTCACATTTCTCCTCCCTTCCTCTTTTCCTTTCACTATCCTCGATTTCCTTTCCTTTCCTTTCTTGATCTATCTATCTCTTTGCATTGTTTCCCTTCTCCATTTCTCCTTCCTTGCTTGTTTCCTTCTATTACCCACTTTCCTTTCCTTTCCTTTCCTTTCCTTTCCTTTCCTTTCCTTTCCTTTCCATATTTCTCCTTTCCCTTCCTCGTTTCCTTCCATTATCCTATTTTGATTTCTCCTTATTTCCTTCTCATCTTTCCTCTCTTCTCCTCCTTACATCATTTCTTCATTTCTCCTCTCTTCCTTGTATCCTTACATTGCCTGATTTCCTTTCTTTTCCTTTCATTTCCACTCTTTATTTCTCCTCTCCCACTCTTCTCATCTCCTTCTTTTCTTTCTTGATTTATCATCTCCTCTTTGGATCCTTTCTTTTCACATCTCCTCCTTTTCTTACCTTATTTCTCCTCCATTCATCATTTTCTTCCATTACTCTCTATCTGCTTTCTTTACATCCTTTCCTTTCCCTGTTTTGTCCTTCCTTGTTTCTTTCCTAACCTGCTTTGTTTCCTTTCGTTATTTCTCCTCTCCTTCACTTCCTCCCTTTTCTTTTTGTACATTTCCTTCCCTCATCCTCTCTTCCCTCATCTCATTTCTCATCTCCTTGTCTCCTTCACTGCAATCAATAGAAATCCAGACCATATTTCTTTCTTCCATTGATTGCAACCGTTTCCTAAACAAACCCTGAGCCTAAGATAAGAGTAATCTAAATCCTAAAAGTAATCTCCTCTCCTCTTCTCTCTGTAGGCGCTGTCTCATCGAGCTCCTCGACATCTAAACTAATCAAATTCAATCAGGAGCTCCATGTTTTTCTATTGTCGTGTTTTTGTCTTTGGCCTCTTCCTCTGGTCTGATAGTATTTTCTGTGTGTGTGTGTTTGTTTTGACAATATTCTGTATATCAGACTAAATCACAGATTTAATAACAGTAATTATCTTCTTTTGCAAATTAAAAAACCACCTCGCCAAAGGGGATGTGAACAGAGACAGATCGAGGGTTTGTGCACATCTGCTAGTGTGGAGAATATTATTTTAATGAAACAGTTCATGAGGTCTGCTGATGTAGCACGATGATTTTATCCAACGGGCAAAGAAATCATGTGAAGCTCTAACAGGAAGGGAAGAGTCTGAGATGTTTTTCTCCTCATGAGACTGCAGGGAAGCAAAGATTGAATCTGTTATACAATGTAATTTCAGACGTTTTTCTCGTCCTGTCTACGCTGATGGTTGGCGTCTGTTTTCGCCGAGCCCTGACTGTTCTGGGGTCAGCTCGCGAGTTAATCGTGTTAGCAACATCAAGCTGCTAGCAGGCGGCAGTCAAAGTCACCGCATGTGACCCGGTTATGTTTTGCAGTTCAGAGGTGAACCAGCAATCTTCCACTTTACAGGCTGCACTTGATCTTTGTCTGCTTTTTAATTTAGTGCCGAGGACAGAGAGATGAGAGGAGAGATACTTTGTGAGATGAATTAACGTTAAATAGCAGCAAATAAAGCAACACTGTGTAACTTTTCCACCGTAAAACAACAGATTTTAAATCATGTTGATGCTACACTGACCTGTAATCAGGTGAATCGTGTCTCTGTCATTCACACGTCTGTTCTCACACTATGTAACTTTGTGCTAATGAGAAGTACGTAACGCTTTATGGCACTAAGTCACACACCACCAACTATTTCACTGATTTTGGTGAAACTGGATCATATTTTATGGAGAACATGTTTTCTGGTTTTCCCTCTGATGTCCTCCGGCTGCTCCGCCTCAACTCTCTGTGATTTACAGAGTTTCCTGATGGACAGTGAAGTAAACTGCTGACAACTGTAGCTGCTGTTAGCTAATGTTAGCTCAGTTTGTGACTTGGCGTGTTGGTGTTTGTACCACAGGCGTTTTGGAGAGAGAAAGAGAAAGAGAAAGAAAAAGAGGAGGTTTTCAGGTCTGGCTTTGCAGGCAAATGCTGATGGGTAGCTGAGCTGGTGTTGTGCCAGAACAGGAGCTCGGCAAGCGGGCAATGTAACCAGGCTCAGCACCTTCTATGGACATAATGACAGAGGTGAAAAGACCAAAGAAAAGAAAGCCGTCGGACAAGAGTAAATCTGGGACTGACATAGCAGCCAGTAATATTAGCTGGCTGCTATGTCTTGTGTTGATGACCTTGATGAAGTTTTGGCTGTTAGAAAAGTTGTCGATTCCTAGTTTTTGATCATAAGCTGTCCATATTTACCACAGTGGGATTACACTCTGAAACTGGCAGCGCTAAATCACAAAAATATCTACAGTTCTACGCAGTGTTGCTTTAATGTGCTTGGAGATGGGAATGCGTACAATAATAATATATCTGCTGGTGTTGGGTGAGCTGCTCTTTTCAAAGCATGCTGTCTGAAAGTCTGTACCCAGACTCTGCTGAACAACAATGTAATTACAGAGGAACAGGCAGCTTCAATATAATTGACTTTTTATATGATGCAGGAAGAACAGCCAGCCAGCGGCCACATGTTGTTTGGAAACTGTGACATAAATCAAGATCAACACACGAGTATTAAATATATAGAACAAAACTGTGACATACTGGTTGTACCTTACAGAGTGTGATAAATATAGTCTGAAATGTGCCTTGTGTGTGTGTAACTGCTTTTGTCTGTTAAAAGACTCTAAATGACTCAAGAAAAGTGCACGTTAGCAAAAAGCAACCATGGCCACTGGGCGTGTGGAGCAGAAAGGAGACAGTGCCGCTGACAGAGATGACCTGAAAGTGTTGAATTGGCTTTCATGACATGATAATGTGACCTTCACTTCAGGCAGTTTGGAAACCAAATGTTATTTCAATGTAGTTAAAGTTAGCAATTTGAATCTCTCTGTGTGCCATTTTCTGTGTGTCGAGGAGGTTAAATCTCTACCTCACCTCAGCATCCTCAGTTAAAATGGCCTATAATCGCTGCAGCGAGGTTTAAAATTTAATTTCTGTGACCCATCTAGAAAGTTGAAAGACGGTTTCAACTTTGAACTCCAAATTCAAGAGCTATACATACATAACATTAGTTTTAAAAGATCTACTTTATAAGTTATTTAAGTTTCCACATTGTTAACTTGTTATGCCCTAAATACACATACCAGCCATTTATTTTCTATAACCACCTATCCTCATCTTGACTCGGTCTCGACCCCTCAAAGTCTTAGTCTTGTCTTGGTCTTGATCTCGAATTGGTCTTGGTTTAGCTGGTCTTGACTACAACACGACTACGAACCCCCCCCCATATGAATAAGCTTCTACAGAACATGATGCACAGATGGACTATAAATTAGCAGATTGCACAGCATGCATGTGCAGTATTTAGGTGGGAAATCATTATGTGAAGGTACAAACTAGTTATCTGTAATAGTATTCGTATTTCATGTACACAAATGATCTTTCTTAGCTCAATCAGTGCTAACGTCGATGCTTTGACATCCTCACAGACCATTTATCGACACAGGTCTTAATTACTCCACATGCAGCAGATGCCTCTTCTCTTGATTTGTTTGAGTAAGTGAGGCAAACTACATTAAGTTTACCTACACTCATTAGAAACTGGCAGTAGTGCATCTTACTTGTTGGCACTCGATACTGATGAGTAATGGTCCAGTTCATGCACTACGTCAGATCTTAACTGATCTTCACATACATATAAACATACTGGATTAATGATTTGTACAATCAAACCCTCACCAGCTGTAAATTGATTCAGATTAATTCTGCTGTTTATCTGTATTGAAATAACTGAACCTGAACTTTGCAAACATTTGCATAAATACGTCTTTTCATCGCTGTTCTGGAGCCATGAGACTTGATGTTGACTTGTCTCTTTAACACAGTGACCTACATAACCTGTTCTTTATTCAGATTAAATGTACTTGGCGTCACAAGCTATCTGTGACATTCTCTGTCTGAGATAATTATACTATAAATATTTATCTTATCACAGCACAAAGGGGGGGTAAACATGCAAGCAGATGTCACGTATCCTCTGATACACAATGAATTTATTCACTTTGTTTAATTATCCTGGATTTGACGTTGATTTTAGAGTCACATGGTCTCAGTGTTTCAATCTGCAAAGGGTAGAAATCAAGAATCTGCTGATTATTTTCTATAAAACATCTCCAATGGGACATCTTCAGATGTCTTGTTTTGTCTGACCAACAATCCAAAACCCAAAGATATTCAGTTATCATCGTGTCAGGGCAAAAAGCAGCAAAGTGTCACATTTGAGAACCTGTGAGCATCAATTTTTTGTCAATTATGCTTAAAAACATCAGTAAAATTGTAGAAAACCGCCATCCTGACATCCATTTCTCTTCCATCTCCCCTTCTAGCAACCTCACAGCATCGTCCAGCGCCGCCTGCTGGAGGGAAACATCACGCGGCTGCGAGGGGAGGCCCGCGACCCCAGCGCCAGGGTTCGCTCCCCGCTGGCCGACACCAAGGACGGACCCGCTGACGCCGAGGAGAAGAGCGAGAGCACGGCCGACGACTCCACGGAGGAGAGGGAGTCTCTGGAAGAAAGCGAGAGGAGCTTACGGTCGGACGAGGAGGACGACAGCAGCGAAGCCGGAGCCAGACAGACGACCGAGAAGACCGAGGGCACGGAGAGCTCGACCCTCCTCACAGCTCTGGTTGTTCAATGCAAGGTACTGACAATGTGTCTCACCACACTCACATTCAATGCTTTGACACTTTCTACTACTGCATAAGAGAAGATACAAAGACCGGCACTGTTCTGCTCCCATGACTCATCACTTAAAGCCCACTCTTCATGTAGTCTTCCTTTATAACACATCAAAAGCTTGGCAGGAATCAGCGGCTGTCTGGTTGGATTAGAACAACAGCATAACTGAGTCACGGTAACTCAAAGTCCAGCCTGGTTAACATCCTCACATGGGTCCAGAATGGATTAAATATAGTGCACGAGGGCTTGTAACGACGTGGGCCTCAGCACAAAAACAATAAGAATAAATTGATATTCAAATTAGTGCCTTTGTTTATTAAAATACATGCAACAGGTAACCGCTCACACAGGGTCTGGTTTTTCCCACTCGTACCCCACGCTGACTCTCATAGCTCCTTGAGATGATTGCTCACTTGACTCTAGTACTACTGATGCAGTGGCAGTCTCTCATGAAGCAAACACTGCAGCCCACGATCGACTGTGTTCGGCTCCGCGTTGATGATTTGGCTTTTTGATTGGCAAACAGGATTTGTGTCCAACTCGTTTGGTAACATGATCTTGATATGGCGTCAGGCCAAATGGGGCTTTGTTTGGGTTCACTCGAACAGTGGAACCAGGATAAATCGATGTGTTAGTGAGCTGATCAACAAGTTTGAAAATAAGAAAAATAAACAGAAATTAACTGACTGGCTCACTTCTGGAGCCAGCCTCAAGTGGACGTTTGAGGAACTGCAGTTTTTGGCACTTCGGCATTGGCTTCACTTCACAGCCACGGAGGTTTCCGCTTATAGACAATACATGAAGATGTATGCTGGTCAAATTGCGGTTCCTCCAAGAAGACCCTGTAGTGAACTCACCTTTGATTATTCAAACAGCAGCCAACAATCGGCACTATGTAAAGGAAGGCACCTCAAGGCATAGTTCATGTTTTTTGAAGTAGAGTTGTACTTACCTACAGTCGACAGCGGTCAGCACACTCCAAGTTTGGAGAAGCGACTGAAGCCTCGGCATGGAGGTCGAGCAAAGCAGTGCTGTGGACAGAACAAATGTGTTTTAGCTGCATAAAAAGGCTCACCTAAAAACAATACATTTATATAAGAGTACAAAATATTCTCACTGCTTTCCCTTGCCATCAAACAGCCCTTTCCCTTGGAGATACATTGCCTTAACTGTAGATCTTACGTACTCCTATGCCTAAGCCCAACTGTGCTGTGCACAGCATTTTACGCCGCAGATCTGACAGCGAGGTAAAGCACTTCTCCAACCCTTCATTTTATTTATTTAGTCAGAATATATGTAACCATGAGAAGCCTCATTGAGATTAAAAATCTCCTTCACAAGAGGAGACCCAGGAATATCTGGGAGCGGAGGATTGTTTATTCTTCTAACAATAAACCGAGAAAACCAAGAAGAAAGGTCGCAGATAACGCCCTTACATTTATAATCAACAAGAAACAGGGTTGGACAGCTTCCACCAATCTGATGCACGCTAACGAGCCACGCAAGTTTCTTCTGGTCAAATAGATATTTAGTCACTTTTTGTCACCAGACTCACTGTCAACATTGCTTGGCTTTTTTGGGGGAATACCAAGATCTTTAGTAGGTCACTGTTTGAGAGGGTTTTCCGCAAAGGCCATAACAATCCAGGTGTTGCTGGGTAATGGTTTGTACTATTTATTATTAGAAACAGATGTTCACGTACTCAGAGTTCAGATCGGGACTGGGCAGGTTCATGTAAGGACAAATAAGCTGACTCCGATCATGACTAGGATTCCAGGTCGAACGTCCCTATTAGGGTTTCTTTCTTGTATCCTCTGACCGACATCCTCCAAAAGTGATCTCCTAGATACAGCTACTGCTTATTGAACAGTCCTAAAACTCTAAAATTGTGATATAATTAAAAAAAATAACTCAAACAAGCCCAACAACCCAAACCTTAATGACCTCAGGAGGGTCATGAGAGCAACAGAAGACACGATACAACTGCAGCCGCCCTTGTGACTCAACCAAACCGTGACAGCATCATCATGTACGACCGTGTAACATTTTAGACAACCCTGTTAGCAGACAATAAAACTGCAGCATTATGCATGCAGTGACTCATTATTCATGCTATTTTATTAACCTTCTTTTCTGAAACACATTAGGCATTAATGGTTGTCTGGTGGTTTCACATGGAGACGCTCCCTGTGGTCCCCGATCTAACACGCTCTCAACACTCCAATGATTAATGTATGCAGAAAGGTCACACCAAATACTCGAGGAGTGATTCAATCTCTCCTCAAGCTGATTTTCATATCTGGCCACCAGAGACGGCTGCTGCTTCGAACACAATGTTGTTAAATCGGTGATGAAGTACTGACAAAGAACACAAGCAGACGTCCAACATGGACTTTACATAATAGGTACAGATGGCTGGCTTTTACCCTGACATTAGTCTTAATGATTAAAATTAATATTAACATTACAGATAACACTACTTTCTTAACATCTCAGGATGATCTTTGTCAGGGACAAGCAATATGACAACTACACAAGGAAGACAGCTGTTCACACAACCCAGAACGAATGCTTCAAAGTGGCTTTAGTTTTTCACAAGTGGCAACCTCCGTAGCTGTGAAGCGAAGTGCCAAAAACTGCAGTTCCTCAAACGTCCATTTGAGGCTGGCTCCAGAAGTGAGTCAGTCTCCGTAAGCCCCCATGTTAAAATGTCCAACGTCACAGCAGAAATAAACATGTTTACAGCCTGGTACAAAAAACAGTTTTGGTCTCTATAGTTTCATCTATCTTCATTCAGCCCGCTTCAGGTCCGCCAACGTCTTTGCTGATTTTTAGGTTAGCCAAGAGGTGAAAAAGGGAGGACTACCAACATGGTGGCGGCCAGAGCCACAGATTTTGAGCTTCAAAACTTGATCCAAATCTTTGGCAACCTGTGGACGACGTTATGGACACTACGTTCTATACAGTCGATGGCAGAACAAAGATAGTAGATACACAGGGCCCAGTATTAAATACTTAACTCATCTCCAGAGGCTAAAGAACTTATATTCTAGCTGATTATGAAGAATTGCAGCCATGTTTGAGACCAATGACAGAGCCATTTTGTTATCCTTTGAAAGAAATCAATACAGTGATCAAACAGCTGATATTCTCTGTGGTGTTAAAGCGATGTAGCGCAGCCTCTGCGTGCGTGACTGTATCTACTTTTCTGGTAGATTCAGCGTTTTCCCCCATTATTCATTGTGCTTTGCTCGGTTTTATCATCAACTTATTAAATGCAAAGTGTTCCTCAGTTACTCATTCGGCAGCTATTTTTAAACTTCAGGGAAAGAGAGAGAGAGAGAGAGGGATTTCTGCACCGCTGGGACTGAGACAAAAGAGCAGGTTTGTGGGCCTGCTGATAAGCCGGCGTGCCTGCGAGGACAAAGGGAGTTTCAGATCAGACTGTACAGAGAGTGTGAGGGATCAAAACAAGGCCCATGGAAACTGAACATGTTTATTTCCAAGAGGGGAAATATCCTCCGGTCAAGTGGATAAGGTATTGATTTATGACGGGGATGACGGGGAGAGAAAGATATACAGAGGCAGGAACCAGGAACTCGGACGAGTGCTGGACAGTAAAAGACCACAGTAGTCACAGTCGTCAGTCTTTTATATATAAGGCAACTGATATTAAAAATTTAAACAGGCGTCATCATAACATATCCCTGACATAACATCATCAAATATTCAAATAGTTGTAAGTCACATTTAAATATTCTACAAATCATTCTTTTCCTCGACTTGATGTCCGCTCTCTTCAGGACCAAACAGGAAGCAGAAAACTAAGGAAGGAACTTAAAAAAACCTCCTAATATACCGTCACACACACATGACAGACGTTAAATTAACAGTATTTTGAGTCAGTGTTTAATTCAGCAGCTCTTATTTTAGTAAGAAATCTTCAGTTTTGAAACAGTTCCCCTCTTGGCTACGCTCGTCTCACAACGCTGGTAGTGAGTTCTTAAAGATGTTGAGGCGACAAATCCAAACTGTTTGTACAGAAATACAGTTTATCTTTATGGATTATATCGATGGCAAATAACAAGAAGACTGCCAACATGTGACGTCCTTTATCTCATGAGTATTTTTACGGACACGTAATGAATTATTTAAATGTCATATTTCTTAAAGGGAGTTCCCCCAGACAGCGCAGGGAGCTTTAGTTTAATTCAAACTGCTAATATGTTTATTTTTCAACATTTTGTCAACACTACAGAAACATTAGTCAACTGTTAAAGTATGATAAGTTCATCTGACGTTGGCTGCTGTTAGTTATTGGTTTGATTAATGGTTGTGTATTGATATTTTCATAAAATATGGAAACCCCTTTGTGTATACTGTCTAAGATAGATGATGACTGTTAATGTAACAGTCGTTAGAACATCTGTATAGCGGAGTGATACATTTAGTTATAAGCTGCCGTCCTCTATATCAGCACTCATTGGACGACTCTTGTCCAATCAAGTTGGACATATTAATATGAGGACAAGTGGCCAGCATTGGCTTCACTTCACAGCCACAGAGTTGCCGCTTGGACTACAACACATTAACTCAAATTAGTGTGTAAAGTATTGCATGTTTCTACACATGGTAGATTCATGGAAAATCCCATGTTCGTTATACCACTGACCTCCTCCGGCTATGATCCATGATCTTTTCCTAAAGTTAACCCAGTTGTACTGTTGTCTTTACAAAACTCCTTTTCACACCATTACTATCCACAAAATAAATCGTATATAATCATGTCATTATATAAGTTACAGTAGCACAGCTAACAGGCAGCTTGTCCTGATTTCCACTGACATTTCTCTTCTTCTGCCCCTCACAGTCGCTCTGTTGCCTGCAGGGAATTTCATGTCACAAAGACACGTTTGTAAAGTCTGTAGTGCAGCAGATTGTGATGGCATTTTTTTCTATTCAGCAACGTCCTTCAACCTATACACGAGTAAAACATGCTGGAAAAACATATAGTAATGGTAGGATGTATTCAGGACATATGGCAGCTCTGCATGCATGTGAGATAAGCAGTATGCTGGCACCACCCCCACACTGCTAACTGTGTATCAGACCATGTATAAATTAGATGTTCTTCCACCTTCAAATTCAAATAGATCCCCCAGCTACGTTGCTCTTTAGTCTTCCGTTATTTATTTTCAGATAAACTTCAGTTCAGGAAACTGTAATGTTAATGTACTTTAACGTCAAACTCCTCACAGGCAGAGCTGTCAAATTACCGCACCCAGACGAGCTACGAATACTTATATTGTAAGAAACACTACAACACCAGAACATCCAGAAAGAGCAGATATATGTGCAGCCATGCATCACCAGCGTAGTACACGCTGTGCATTTCACCCAGTGTCCTTTTTAGACTGGATGCCATCTCCCTTGTTAGCAAAACAACCAAAATACATCCCCCTTGTTAACGTGACATCCACCCTCACCGTCCCCTCGTAGCAGAGAGAGTGCAGGGGCAGAATATGTTAGTCCACGGTGAGTTTGTGCATCACGTGACCTGTCCTCTTCAGTGTAGAGGTCGTTTGTTTGGGACGGACATATCTGGTTAATATTTCATACTCTGTGGATCATTAAATCTGAAAAATCAAAGTGCGCTCAACAAAATGGAAGAATCTGCATGTTGTCGGGAAACGGAGTCAGCAACTTGAACTTAACGGATCAGTTAATGATCAGTTATGGAACAAGTAGTTCCGACCGAGCGATCCGATTGGTCAACTAGACATTTAGAATGTGCTTAAATCAGAATGACAGCACACCTGACTTTCTTTAATGAATATTCTGGATTTTATGGAGCTGTTTGACCGCCTCGTTAATACAGGTGTGTACCTCATTAATACAGGTGTGTACCTCATTAATACAGGTGTGTACCTCGCTAATACAGGTGTGTACCTCATTAATACAGGTGTGTACCTCGTTAATACAGGTGTGTCCCTTGTTAATACAGGTGTGTACCTCATTAATACAGGTGTGTACCTCGTTAATACAGGTGTGTACCTCATTAATACAGGTGTGTCCCTCATTAATACAGGTGTGTACCTCATTAATACAGGTGTGTACCTCGTTAATACAGGTGTGTCCCTCGTTAATACAGGTGTGTACCTCATAATACAGGTGTGTACCTCGTTAATACAGGTGTGTACCTCATTAATACAGGTGTGTACCTCATAATACAGGTGTGTACCTCATTAATACAGGTGTGTCCCTCGTTAATACAGGTGTGTACCTCATAATACAGGTGTGTACCTCGTTAATACAGGTGTGTACCTCATAATACAGGTGTGTACCTCGTTAATACAGGTGTGTACCTCGTTAATACAGGTGTGTACCTTGTTAATACAGGTGTGTACCTCATTGGTGTGAAGCACGTCGGGGATCACACAAATTCAGCGAGCACTGAGAAAATGTAGGTGAATGTAAAGATGTTGGAATGGAATGAATGTTCAACACATTTTGACTTTTAGACTTTACAACGCTGTGGAGTTAAATATTAGGATCATCCTCCATCAGCTGTGCGCTGAGTCGCTGACACGGCACTACTAGCTTAAAAATAAATGTGTTCACAGACTTAGGAGCTAAATCTGTTCATGGAAAAATATCTTTTTCAGCAGATATCGTAGTCACTACAAGAGTGGGCTAGCAAAGCAGTTTAGTGTTTATATGTGTGCATTTATTCAGTTTGGAAGACTCGTTATTAAGGCTCGGACTACTTGCTGGAGTAGTAAACTGGGTTCCATTACATAGAGTCTACTGCAGTGACTGATTGTTTTCCAGGTATTAGTCAGACCCCGTGTATCTAAATGGAAACTGAGATCAGAACGGAAACAAAAAAATGTTTATTTTGAGAGCAAATTGCACCAAAATATGAAACATTTTGATTATTTATTTTACTGAAGTTGGTAATTGTTGTATATTCACTGTATCACATTCGAGGGTGTGCTTTAACGCCATTATTGGCACGACAGTGATGTGGTCAGTTAAATAATCAACTTATGTGGTCTATAAGCGTAAAGCAAGCGTCCCTGTTGGTTTATTTATAACTCAATTATTAACTGTTGCTCCAAACGCCTGCAGCAGTTAACAGAAGAGTGATGGACTCCAACACAGAATCAATACAGATCGAGTTAAAACACTGAATAACATTTGGCTCCAAAGTACAAGAGCTGAGTTTGTTTTGTTTGTGCAAAGTTGATTAACAGTCGACATCTTTCAGTTTGGCACTTTCACAAGCCCGAATAGATTTATTCAAAAGAAAAAGAGATCAGTGGCTTTCAAAGGCTCCCCCAGAGTTAATGTGCTGTTGTGACTGTTAGTTTCCTCTCGTGTGGTGTTCAGACTGAAGTGGAAAAAAAAAAAAAAACCAAAGTCCCACCTTCTGTCTTCCCCCCACAGTGCTGCGAGACTGAAGTCAAGGCATCCATCAACACTGGCAGCCAACACAACCACATCTCCACCTCCTGCTGCCAGAGGCTTGGGTAAGAAACAAGCACCGCTCTGAACTGCAAACACGCTCATGACGCATATTTTTAAAGTTTAAAGTGCTCTGACAAACGAATAAATCAAAGGTAAACACTGATAAAAAAGAGTTCAACATTTAAAGTTGTGCACAAATATCCTACTGATACATCTAGACACATCCTCTGTGATGTTTCAACATCATACACCTTCCTCAAGGCGACCCAGCTTAGGCTGATCAAACCCAAGCTCATGTCCAGATGGCAAACTAGCTATACCACTCCCATGATGGCTCTCCTCTCTGCTTAAATGGATGCTGCATCCCTCAGCGAGCTGTCAAACACCTTGTCAAGACTTCTTACCGTCTTCTCTGTGATGGAATTGGCTTTATAATGAAAAGCTTATAAGCAGTTGAGGAAGGTTTTTTTTCAGCTCCTTAAAGGCCTGACATCACCTTCATCTTCAAGAAAAGACATTAAAAGGCCACATAGAGCTCACTGAAGAGGATGTGACATTTTATTCTCATCTTACTTTCAAATCAGCTCTAAAAAGGTAACAGGTAAACGCTAAAAGACGACACAATCAGTGTCTTCAAACTGCTGCTCAAATATTTTGATTGACATTTTAATAATAAAAAGACGCTGAAATTTATCGCAAATAATGAATAATAATCTATTCACGGGACACAACGACCGTATGAAATGAAATGAAATGTGTGTTATTTGATCGACTGAAGGTTTTGTGTTTATTATTAGACTGGTGCCCAGTCAGGGCAGTTCACCATGTGGCGTGAGCGGCTCAGTGACGGGTCTGCAGCTGCAGCTGGGCAGACAGACGGTCCAGTGTTCAGCCTATGTCAAAGGTAAGAATCAGATCACAGATCTGTCACAATAAAACTATAACACGCGCACAATCCCCTCTTCTTATTTCTCAGTTTGTTCCTTTCCTTCCCACCTGAGATGTGAGCGGAGGAGGCGAGGCGAGAAATTAGGCATTTAACAAAATGAGACATCTTTGCTTTGGAGGTGTCATTTTAAAGCGACATCAGTTACAGTAGATATGACGGGCGGTACAGCTGCATCGTCTGTCCATTGTCGAGCCAAAAAGATGTTTGTAAAGCTGTGCGTCCTCACTCATAGCTCCTACAGCAAGCCTCCTCTCTCCCCCCAGACATAAATACGGACGTCTTATCCAAGACGTCACAGGTTTCTCAGAGTGTGGTGGCTCTGGTTGCCGCCATCTTGCCAGTCTTGCCTCTGACGCCTCCCGGCTAATCTAAAAATCGGCAAAGACGTGGGCCTAAGGTGGGCCGAATGACGCCTGGTTGCTCAAACAAGCCATCTGTAACGGCACCTACCTGTCAATCAAAGCGTCCACGCTGTTAATTCTGCATAACTTTAAGCCTTAATATAATTTGAGCAGGTGAGTTGTATAAAAATTCACCCTCAGTACAGTTGTCATGAACGGGGAAATTAGCTATAGAGACCAAAACTGTTTTTTGTACCAGGCTGTAAACATGTTTATTTCTGCTGTGAAGTTGGACATTTTAACATGGGGACTTATGGAGACTGACTCACTTCTTTCAGGTGTTAGCACTTAAACCAAAAATATTGAACAAATTGAGTGACAGCACTAAAAGATAAGTCAAGGTTTGTACCAAACTCCATCCAGCAGCAGACTGACCACAAATGTCAATCTCACGGTGGAAAAGTCAGAGATCAGTAGACGCCATGAATATATGCACCACATTTTATAGCAATCCATCCAGCAGCAATACTTTTACCTGAGGTGATTTTCCAGTTGTCAAAACACACTAGTCATGAATGCAGGAATAGACTCGTAGAAGATGTGAGTTCACCTGCTGTGTTGATGTTAGATATGTGCTCGTCTCTGTACTTAACATTCAGACTGCACATCTTATCTTGTCCTATTAAAGCACCCAGGCAGAAATTAGCATTAAATAACAGCCAGCCCGATCAATAAGTAGTAATTACCGATATTTTCAGGCAAATAAATGTCTCTTTTGTGGATCTTTTCCACTTTATATTGACAATGCAACGCAATAATGTTTATTAAAGCTTTTACATCTGCTCTACGAAGAGTGCCGATAAAAATCTCCTGATGCTGAGAAAAAAATAAGTGGGAAGATAATTATCATGAACAGTACTTGTCACCACGGCTGAACAGACAAGAAGGAGCCAACAAGCCAACAATGAACCAAACTTCATAACAGGAAATCCAACTGAAGACTCGTTACTGAGGAAATACGTTGATGTGATAAGTGGACACTGTCGCCGTGTGTTACTGTCATCATAGATGCCGGTCCAAAAACAAACAACATCATCTGTTACCAATCATCTAGATCATCTATCATGTTAAAGAAGTAATCTGAGATAAAAACACTTTTTTGTTACATAAGAATATCCAAAACACGCTCACATTAAATATGAAGCTAAAGCCAGGAGAACACTTCCTCAGCTTCCTTAGCTGGGAAAAAATCTGCCTACCAACACCTTTAAAGCTCAATAATTAACACATTATAAACAAACAAGATAATGGGTGTTAATTATTGAGCTTTAGAGGTGCTGGCAGGCAGATTTTGTTACCTTTGGACAGAGCCAAGCTAGCCGTTTACCTGACGTCTTGGTCTTTATGCTAAGTTATCCTAAGTTAACCAGCTGCTGCTTCATATTTACGGTGCATACATGAGTGGTATTAAACTATTCCTTCAAAATCAAGTCTTACTTCCAGAGCACAAAACCATAAAAGTCTAGAAATATGATTGTGTCCTCACTTGGTCAAACGAGTCCTGACTTTGAAGATTTATCCTGAGCTCTCCTTATGGGGACGTTTTATTCTTATGGGGACGTTTTGTGTTTATGGGGACGTTTTATCCTCACAAAGATAAAACAAGACCGGCACACATACCTAATTATTAATATTGCAGTTCTTGTCTGCACCTACTCCTCAATTCCTCCACCCCAGTGAATAATGACTCTAATTCAGTCCCTAAGCCTGACTTTTTCACAGACATTAAATTCTCACCCAGCTCTGAAACTCTCACTTCGCTGCTGCAGAAGTCATGTGCACCCTCACGAGTACATATGCTTATCAGCACTCATTAACACAGGGATGAATAATTTTGTTGTGTTGATGATTTAACCTGAATTCAGCCTAATGTATGCGAGTTCGGTTGGTGGGTGTTGGGAGAGGATTTGCAGTAATAAAACTCTTCTCCTTCTTATCTTTCTTCTTCCACTTTCAGAGGATGAGGCGTTCGAGCTGTGCCTGGGTCTTCACACTCTGCTGGAACTTAAAGTAAGGTCCTCATTTACTCCGCCAATATTTGGTGGTTCTTATCGCCTCCTTTGACGTGTTTTCTTAAAGAACCAGCTGCCTGAAATGTTCACATGGCTTTGAATAAGCCAAAAAAAGGGAATAAGAAGACGTATACATGTTTGTAGAAAGGTGAACATTTCAGGAGGTGACAAGCACACAAGCACAAATTCTCAAAAAGAGATGTACTGGATGTTATCTCGGAGGGAAGGCTGGGTAGATTCATTTTCGATGCCCACTGTGCAGGTAAAACCCAGATACAGACGAATTGAGGACATCCTGCGAGGTGGGATTTTGAATTTGCGCATTTGAAAATGCAATTTAAACCCAGGGAAAAGACTATCCGGCAATCTGAAAGTAGTGTTCACTCTCATTACACGTGCTGCATCTGGCTAATATCTGAATGTAAAAAAAAAACTAATTAGAGTGCGACTTGAGGGTATGAAACGAACATGAGCTCTAATTTTGTTAATCAGCCCTTTAGGACTCTGTGAGATGAACGTTTTTGCTTCAAGCTCGCTGTACTTCCATAAACAATAGTAATTAATTTGGATTAATGTTGTAAACCATCATAGCGTTCATTGAAACTTTGTTTAACACATGGACTGCAAAAGCAACTCACCCCTGCTCTTGTAGAATTTGTAGGCGCTTTAACAGCTTTTAATGATGTTTTCATTATCAGAAAAAAATTAGAGCAGAATTAATTTTTTTGTTTATTTTTAAAGCATAAACATTTCCTAGTTTCAGATTCTAAAATGTGAAGATTTGCTGCTCTTTTTGTGTGAAAACTCAATATTTTGGGCCGTTTGGACTCTTTTTAAACAAATTTTACATACATATATCCACAAAGTGCTTTTAAGTCATTTTATGTAATTGGAGAGAATTATATCCTATAAAAAATATCAGGGCTGTCACGATACCATATTATCATGATATCTATAGAAGAATAATTCAAACAATGGTTTGCTCATAGTGGGCATTGTTGGGTCTGTTGGGGCTCGACCTTCTCTATGAGATAACTTCTGTTAGTTTGGCGCTATATACATAAAACGTTGTCACATTCGTGTTTTGACCAAGCAGCAACCTCCGTCTGCCAAAAACTGCAGTTCCTCAAACGTCCACTTGAGGCTGGCTCCAGAAGTGAGTCAGTCTCCATAAGTCCCCATGTTAAAATGTCCAACTTCACAGCAGAAATAAACATGTTTACAGCCTGGTACAAAAAACAGTTTTGGTCTCTATAGCTAATTTCCCCGTTCATGAGGACTCACTGAGGGTGAATTTTTATAGAACTCACCTGTTCAAATTATATTAAGGCTTAAAGTTATGCAGATTGACAGGTGGCTTGTTTGAGTGCCCAGGTTTTGTGTCAAAATGTTTATTTCTGCTGTAACGTTGGATATTTTAACATGGAGGCTTATGGGGCTTGACTTATTCTGTAGCCAGCCTCAAGTGGCCGTCTGAGGAACTGCAGTTTTTTGGCACTTCACAGCTATGGAGGTTTCCACTTGGATTTTCCCTTCTCAGATTGTTAAATTTGAGTAATTTAAGGCATGACGGGGTAAAACTATCTTGTTAGTTGGTGTTGGGATGATGTACAAACTACGTTTCACTGTGTGTCCACAGTGCTGCCTGGACCTGAGCAGTCAGGTGCTCAAACTTCAGGGCTGCGGCGAGGAGCTGCCCTTCCTGAACCCTTCGACCGACAGCCAGTGCCAACACGACACTAACGAGAATCTGTGAGCCCGACTCAGCGGCGGCGACCACATCAGTGAATCTCGACTGGTTGCGGAAACGTGGCGCGATGCCGTTTGTGTCTGGACTGTCCGATCACAGTGTCTCAACACTGCCAGAACATGGATGAGCATTCGCCACCGTCGTTCTTGAGTTTACATCATTGTGTTTGTAGGATTAAGACATTCACTATGATTATATTAAATTAGTCTAGTTCACAGAGTGGATGAAAGCCAGTTATGAGCTGATCTGATCTCTGTGAGTCTGATCATTCTTTATGATTATACTGTATATTCAATTCCTCTGTTGAGCTGCTTGGGTACACTGATGCTCTCTAAAAAGGGAAAACAATTATAATCATTTAAAGTGAACTTTAGTGGAATATTTTGTGATTTGGCTGTACAAAAATTACTTTAAGTAAATTAATAAAGTGTTAATTGTAAACCTAAATCAGTTTAGATGGTGTTAAAATAATCGTTTATATATATTTTGGGACATACGCTAGTTCATTTTCTTACCAAGTTATATGAAGAGATACCACCCTTGTGTCTGTGTGGTGAATAACAGCTGCTGAGCTTCAGACTGGAAACACTTAAGACAGTCCAAAGGTAATAAAATCCACCTACAAGCATCTCTAAAGCTCATTAATTAACATGTTACATCTCAAATCAATGGTGCCTAACCTTTCTGGTTCCTGTAGTTCCTCCACACCACCTGTCATGTTATAAAGGGGTTCCTTTGAGTAGATTTTATCCATATTTATCATCACATTTATCCACAACTTAGCTTTCAACCTGTGAGCCAGATGATCTGTAACTTCTGACTATTTAAACAATTTATCTGATACACTGAGCTATTTCCCTGTTAGCTCAACCTTTTGCTCATGACTTTTATCTAGTATTTAACCATTTATCCATTACTAAGCTTCAAGTGTTTATCTGCTTTAACTAGTATTAGCCATTTGCTTGTTACTTTTGGCTCACCACTTCAAGTGTTTATCCATTAGCCTATGCTTAGCTAACTGTAATTTTAACAGTTTATCTTCATCTTTTAACCAATTATCCATTACTTTTAGCTATTTTAGCAAGCTAGTTCAAATCTTCGCCCATTACATTTGCGTAGCTAACTATTTACAGTGTTTATTCATTACTTTTAGCCATCCACTTCTACCATTTGTACATTACTTTTAGCTATTTTAGCTAAATATCTGTCCATTACTTTTAGCCGACTAGCTGACTGAGTTTGCAGCTCATGCAACAGAGCTACTCTATAACATTTTACCACATATCCCCCTGATTTACAGTTACTGATTAAACAAACAAGACATAACATGTTAATTAGTGAGCTTTAGAGATGCTGGTAGGTGGCGAGCTGTTTCATTAACATCGGCTTATGAGCTAAGTCAGCAGTGTCAATCATCTCGGCGTATTCTTGTCGAGAACATGAGTAAGTGTATTTCCCAAATTGTTAAACTATTTATGTTGATTCTTAAAATCAACATGACTCATCTAAAAAGTGTCGGTACTCAGGATGCCCTTTTCCATTGTGCTCAAAGGAAAGTTTATTTTTGAAGTCTTGTGTAATTAGGTTTGGATCAGGCTACCTCTAAGAGACAAGGACGGGTCCTCATCTAGAAATCTTGAGTTAATACCACAGTTTCTGACGTAGTTATATTCAACTTTGTAAAGCCCCCTTTGCTCTTTCTTTCCCCATCAGAAGACTGATGTGGTGAAGTTTTCCAGGAGCACACTTCACAGCCTGAATTACAGTAGTTCCCTATAAATCCCCTCTAATAAAAATAGACTTCAGGCCAGCCGGCAAAAGATATTTGAGTCAGACAAACAGAAGTATCAAAACATTCCATCTGCATGACTTTGTAAAGTTCTGCTTTTGTACAAGTCTGCATGTTTGTGTACTAGTCTGATTGTGTTACGTTGAAAGTCTAAAGGGGGGGGGGGTTTGGATGTGAGTGTTTACGTGTGCATGTGTGAGTCCAAACAGGGTTTTTTTTTTGTGTCCTGCCTTGTTTTGGCTTGTGGTTCACATGGGAAAAATTAAAATAACAGTGGAACGGGTCCTATCTTCCCTCCAAAACCGGTCCACCGAGCTCCGGTCAGAAAAAGCTGCCAAAAGCCGACCCCAGCTGCCTTCTTTTCCCCTTTTTTCGGCCTCTTTTCAGGAGATTCGCATCACTCGGCCAAGGCCCCTCTCTTCAAACTCATCTTTATTCAGAGGACCGTTCTTCTTTGTGTGTATTTTACCGCCTTTTTGTTGGTTTTTTTTTTGGTTATTTGGACGCCTCATGTTTGATTGATTTGATTTGGCTGTCACAAAGAGAACGAATTGTCACAGTGCCACCCGCCTCTGTCGTCTCTCTGTGTGTTTTCAGTGTGGAGAAATCAAGAACTGCCTCAGATCATGCTCTGCTTTAAATGACACCTGAGCCGTGCCGTGCTTTTGACTGTGCTACAGTATCCATCTGACCTCTTCGCGTAAGGTCAACCACGCGTAGATTGTTTCTGTTTGATGTACTAGTGACCTTCCTACAGCGTATGAGAGGAAATGATGTATGACAGAAATTTATTTTTGGTGTTTCTCTTCTTCTGAACAGTATTTTCTCTGCCTAATAAAATATGTATTCTGGCTAGCTCCGTTTGTACTTGCACTTCTGATATTAACTGACACACCACGGAGGAGCGCTGGGCCTATTTGGTAACATTATGTGAAAGGGCAGCCATTCAAAAGCTCTAATCACCGTCTGTCTGATTTGTGTGAATCACCAGACTGGTTGTGGGAGGCTCTCCACGAGAAGACAGCCAAAGCAGCCGGTTCCGAGTTTTAATGGACCTCACGTTGATTCCCATGGTCCGTATTTGCAAAACATCCGTGTATGTGCCCTTCGCTGGTCCATCCGGCTATATAAAGAAGCTTGTCATGTCAGAATAGACAAAGCAGATGTTCCCACAGAACCAGGGAGCTGCGATGGTTGACCCCTCTTGACCGTTAAAGGTTTCCATCTTGCTGTATGACCGCCATCAAGCAAGTCCAAGTCCTGCCTCAGGTCTTCATGATTTTTGCAATTTAGCGCCCCCAGTTTCAGAGTGTAATCCCACTGTGGTAAATATGGACAGCTGTACTTGAGTATTTGTTCTGATTACAATACTTATGATAAAAAACTAGCGAGTCGACAACCAAACATCAAGTAAGGTCAACAACACAAGACATAGCAGCCAGCTAATATTACTTACTAGTCCAACAGCAGTCAGCCCAGCTCGGCGTCTGTCTTTCAGCCTTTTATTTCACCAAGCTCTCACCAACCACTAAAAGTCAGTCCCAGATTTACTCTTGTCTGATCACTTCCTCCGTCAGCGTCCTCTTTGGTCTTTTCGCCTCTGTCATTATGTCCATAGAGGCTGCTGAGCCCGGGTAAATTGCGCACTTGCCCAGCTCCTGTCCTGGCACGACACCGGCTCTGCTCCCAGTCAACATCCACTCACACCCCTCGCCTGTAAACCTCCTCTTCTTCTTCCCGGTGGTCCAAAACGCCTGTGGTACAAACTCTAACACTCCCCCGCTGCTCTGAGCTCACAGCCCGGCTAACAAACTGAGCTAACATTAGCTAACAGCAGCTACAGTTGGCAGCAGGTTACTTCACTGTCCGTCAGGAAACTCTGTAAATCACAGAGAGTTGAGGCGGAGCAGCCGGAGGACATCAGAGGGAAAACCAGAAAACATTTTCTCCATAAAATATGATCCAGTTTCACCAAAATCAGTGAAATAGTTGGTGGTGTGTGACTTAGTGCTGTAAAGCGTTACGTACTCCTCGTTAGCACAAAGTTACATAGTGTGAGAACAGACGTGTGAATGACAGAGACACCATTCACCTGATTACAAGTCAGTGTTGCAAAGAAAGAAATAGAAAAGTTACGCAATGTTGCTTTAATTAGTAATCAAGCAGTATAAAAAAACAGTCTTATTGTTTTATAGTTTATTGTTGTAATTTATGTTTTATTGTTCGGGGAATTTAACAGGTCCAAATGTCAGACTTGTCTTTTGGTCGTGAAGTCCTCGTTTTTGTCTTCCCCTGTTGCCGTGACAAGCACACACAGAGCCAAACTAATGAGACCAATAGTGAACCTCGAGGTAGACAGCTAAAGAAATGTCACAACAAAAGAAGACTGCCATTATTCAGGGACACATCTGTGTTAGATTGGTATTTCATTTACGGCCTGACACGGACGTTTCCTCACAAAACAGCAAACTATATTCATCTTGTCAGAGCTGTCAGGCGATGCTGTTTTCTCCCTGCACCGGCGTGAGGGAAGGGAAGACGTGGAAAGAACATTAGAGGAACATGAAATTTACAACAAACCTTGTTAGAGAAGAAACCCCTCAGTACGCCCACCTCCTTTGTTTTGAGTCACTTTAGCACACCACATCCTGTTAACGCTGCAGTGAAGGTAACACTTCTGATAGGAAAGTACCGTTAGTCAAGTGTTCTCACAGTTGTAGTTTTCTCTTTGTACTGGTGCCTTTACACAAACACGCAACAAGATGCTTTGTCTCAGAACCACAGGCTGATCACTTGAGACGTCCTCAGTCATTAAAAAGAACAAGAAAAAGGCTGCATGTTGATTGTTTGACCTTTAAGATAAGCCTCAGGCTACAGCCGGTGCTCAACTCTGTCTGTGCAGTCGAGGTGTTGCATAAAGCAACGTGTCTCATCCTCCCATACAGTATGCATGAGGCGGTTATTCTCATTTAGAGGGCAGATTTAGACCAGAGATTGCAGGAGAGGAGGGCACGCTGATCTGCAGCAGGGAATGACTAATATAAATCTTCATCCAGAGGAATAAAAGCACACACAGATCTCTTCAGACTTTGAGTGCTCACAAGGGTACAGTACACAGCCTGTGTGCTTAACCACCCATGTAATTGTATTTATGGATAATTATTGGTGAGAAGGTCAGATGTAGGAGGAGACCGTGGAAATATCCCCACAATGAAAGAGCTAAATATTGAGTTATTGTAGCCTCTGCTTCAAACAGTAAGTGCAGAGTCGTGGTTAAATAAAGTGTCTTCTTTTCTTACAGTAAATCTTTAAAAGCTGCTTAAAAATACATTTAGTTTTATCATTTCAAGGCTCAGGCGGTGTTTACACAGTATATTAATATATAATATAGAATGTCACCAGACAAATCTAAGGTCAAACAAACAACAAGACTAAGACTCTACGTGTCACTGTGCAGGCTGTACTTTGAGCTAAATGCTAACATAAATATGCTAATGACCAATCACAATTACAACGCTAACATTCTGATGTCAAGCAGGCGTAATGTTTACCATGTTCGCCATCTTACTTGCTAATTGAAGTACAGCTCAGGCTGCTGGAGAAGATTGGTTTTGCAGGTATTTGGTCATAATAGTACGCCTGACAGGAAGTATGTTGTTGGCGTCAGGCTGCCATTGGCCGACTATTTTAGCCGGTATTGTCCACTATCCACCTATTCCACTATCTGCGTTTTAAGGTGGACGTTTCAGGTCATTTTTTTGCAGGCAGGCTAGTGCTAGCAGCTAGCTACCCTGCCAACTGGTCCCATAACCTAGTTCAGTAATTTAATAATGTCGCCCCAAGACAGACGAAAAAATGCTAGGACTACATGAGATGTGGCCACCTAGGTTGTCAGAATATTATGAAAGGTCAACTAGCTTCATGCACCACTGAGCAGCTTCTGAACGACGCTCTAAGCAGATCTCTTTATACAGGCTTGGTTCTGCTAGACGTGCTGGCACAGAGCTAAATCGAAATCCTGGAGATCGATCCGGCTGTGCGAGACTAGGTCAATGACTCTATTGACAGTATAACAAATAAAAATAACCTCATGATGATGGTGCTAGATGAAAAGTGAAAAGGATCATTAAAGTGATTACATTTCATCCTGAGGGCTGACATGACTGCTGCAATATTTCATCAACCATTGGATGGATCGCCGTGCCACCATCCCACATTGATTTCTAGAGCCACGGTGCTATCATAGCTAAAGAAAATAGATTTTAAACCTGCACATGAAACTCTAATTTGTCGTGTACTTGTTGGATTTTCGCTCTACTTCACATGATCGTGAAGACAAGTGTGGGCAGGAGGACTTCGCCTTTGTCACAGACCTTTCATATGAGCTTAGCTCACTCCTCCATCCAGACCCTCATTACAGCCTGTTTATTTACTTTGCCTGTCACCAGAAATAGCTCTCGCTCTCTTTTTGTCCTTCATCTCCATCAATAGCATCTCCTCCCTGCTTGTGTCACTCCCTCTCCATCTGCTGAAGGGTTGCACACACACAGGGCAGCCCTGCAGGCTTGATTAACTCAGTGGGAATGACCCACAAGCCTTAACCCCAGAGAGTGAGGCAGAGATATTGTGAGGGGAATATTGATCAGACCAGGTCCTCCACGGTGAGGCAGCTGTTATGTAATGCATTGCCGCCGCGAGTGGGAGATCCTCCAGGGAGGGTTTTAAACAAGACGGAAACATTTAAGTTCCTGCCTAGAAAGAATCACAAGGAAGTTATACATATAGAGAAACGCTAAATAATGAGGAAGTATCTGAAAAAGCAAACATCGACACATCATATGAGCTGAAGTCTTTTTTCTGGTCTGGTAATATAAAGGTGTTAACCATGGTGTCTCTAATAATCTTTCTCTTTATGACCAACATGCTACATGAAATGTGACATACAGGCCCGATCTGACCAGCATTTATGGCAGGAAAATTATGAAATAAAATCAATTTGTTTAATCAAATTCTGAGGACAAAGTAAATCTGCACAAATCTTTCGCATGGAGTTTTAACTTTGGTGAAATTTGCCGCACAAAAATTCCATATGCAGAAAAATGACATGGGATTAATCAAAATATTCTATTTCTGTTCAGCCTTGCATGGATTTATTTTCATAATCTCAAAGTGACACAAAGACGCATTAGCTAGGCGTACTGTTCCACTGATCAAAACACTGGTTAGGAATTGTAACCGCATCCATACGATTTGTTATACAAAAAAAACAACTCTGTATAATAAAGCATTCAGTCAGATTGAAATCCTCTCTGCATCTGTGAGATAAAACCACTGGCTATTAAGACTTCCTGTTGTGCTTTTCATCCTGCAGCTATCCCCCCATCGAGCTTTAGGGGATGATGAAACGCTGCAGAATTAAGCCTGACGCAGGGGGAACTGGGTGCTGTTAATCAGTGGTGTCAGTTCTCTCAGCGGCTTGAAGCTGTTGATGAAACGTGATGGAGTTCGTGTCAAGCACCCTTCCTCCTCCTCCTCCTCCTCCTCCTCCTCCAGCCTTTTGGAGGCCAGGGGTTCAGCTGTCTGTCAGTCAGGATCAGATCCATATTACCACACCCACCTCCCACTGAGTCACCAGGACCAAGCATGGGCACTGGACGAGAGCTCAACTGGGGGACGCTTACATTGCGTCTGGCAGTGACTGAATCTGTGGCCTCTGTGACTGATATATGTAGTTCAAATCGAGTAATCTGATTGGACAAGAATCATTCCACGAGTGCCGATATAGAGCATAACGGCACTGTGACTACACGTATCACTCTGCTTTACAGGTGTTCCAATATTAATGTTATATTAACGGTCATGATCTGTCTTAGACTGTAACAAACTTTGCACCACAAATAACAAAATTTTGCTGCATACTGGTGAAAAAACTGAATAGCATTAGCTTAAGTCAACCATTGATCAAACCAATAACTAACAGTTATCTAACGTTTCTGTAGCGCTGATAAAACGTTCAAAAATAAACATATTCGCAGTTTGAATTAAACTAAAGCTCCCTGCGCTGTCCGGGGAAAATATGACATTTAAATAATTCATTACGTGTCCGTAAGAACACATCACTGTAGAAACAAGAGATAAGCACGTCATACTGTATGTCAATAGTCTTCTTCTTAATTCAGCATCAATATAAACTGGATTTTGCCGCTTCAACAACTCAAGAATTTGCTACCAGTGTTATTATTATTATTATTATTTTAGTGGGAGACAACCACAGTAAGGAGGATAAGTGTTTCTAAGTCAAGATTTCTAGCTAAAATAAGAGCTGGTTGGTGGATCAGACAGACGCCGAATTATAAACTAACTCAAAACACTGTTAATTTGCTTTTAATTAGTGTAAAATCACCTGAAAATAAGATTTTTTAAAATGTATTTCTTACCTTAGAAAGAGAGTTTTATATCTACAGATGTCGTGGGTCCTCTTCTCTGGAGTCAGCCATGTTGTTTCTACAGTAGCCCAGAGCGGACAAACCAGACACTGGCTTTAAATTGGGGATTCTGAGGGTGAAACAAGGGGGGTTCAATCAGCAACTACACTGCTAGATGCCACTAGACGTAAAGACAGGTGACTGAAAACCTACCTACCTGAAATCTTATGTAAAGTTCGTGAAAAGTTCAATATTTCAGTAAAGCTAGCGGATCTGTTGCATTGAATTGCATCAGACTCTCAGATGCTCTTCTTATTTCTCCTCCTGTAGTGTTTTAAGGTCTGAAGAGCTTTAGTTAAAAACCCAAATTCATCTTCTTTCAAAGCTTCAGGTTCAGGTAATTATCCTCGTGTATTCAAGCCATCCCTGCCATTTGTGATTCATCAGCATTGTATTCAAGATGTACGCGACGTGTAAATGGATAGCCTGAGTGAATGAATCACTGGCTGTCGTAGGTTGGTTGGATGGATTATACAATCAGACATAATAGCTGCTTATATTTCTTTGAAATCACATTCAAGTATTTGAGTGCATCAGACAAAACAATGGGCCAAAAAAGTCTTTGACGAGGATCATAACTGAGCTGTTGCATAAGTGGCAGGCATGAGGAGAGCTGTTCAACTTTGAAAGGAGCTTCAGAGAGTCTCTTACTAAGACACTTACTTACTGAAAATGATAAAAGTGAAAATGTACAAAATATACAAATAAACAGTGTGCAATGGATATAGGGAAGACAAAGTGTAGGCTATGTTTCTGCACATGAATCTTACTGCTGGTTATTATTTGATAATGGTCAATATTGGTGCCGATGTGAGTTTCAGAATCAAAAACACAACACTTCTGACACAAACCTGAGACCTGAGGCAGGCCGAAACATGCCTGGGGCTCTAATAAGGCATCTGTAATGACACCTACCTGTCAATCAAAGCGTCCACGCTGTTAATTATATATAACTTTAAGCCTTAATATAATTTGAACAGGTGAGTTGTATAAAAATTCACCCTCAGTACAGTTGTCATGAACGGGGAAATTAGCTATAGAGACCAAAACTGTTTTTTGTACCAGGCTGTAAACATGTTTATTTCTGCTGTGAAGTTGGACATTTTAACATGGGGACTTATGGAGACTGACTCACTAATGGAGCCAGCCTCGAGTGGATGTTTGAGGAACTGCAGTTTTTGGCACTTCTGCATAAGCTACATTTCCCAGCGACGGAGTTTACCGCTTGGTCTGGCACCAAATAAGTTTGGACGCAGTGTATGATGCTAATAAAAATTCAGATCAAGTGCATATTTACATAAATTTAAGTTACTCTCAAACTGCCACGGTGCACAAGTTATGAACTGTATTAACCTCGTGTGCGGTAGCTTGCTCTGCAGCACAGACACTGAGATACTGTAGATTTAACGAATACAGGTTCTGTTTGGTTCTGTGGTTCATTCTCATTATGAGAAAATCTGCAGATAAGGTGTGAAGATCTTTAGGATAACACCACTTTTACATTTTAGTGTTAATTACACACCGCTTTACTGCTGGAATGATTGATTAGTTGTTGACAGGAATTTAATTAACAACAACTTCAATAATGTTCATCGTTACTGGTGTCATCAAGAAAAAAAAAATCCCCTTTTATCTCATTTTGAAGGTGAAATATTTGGTTTCCATGATAATATTACAGTGCTGTGGCTTTAAGGAAATGTTAGTCTGCATCACTGCAACAACAGACTACATGGCTGACCATGATGAGCCACACATGAAGCAGTACAGCGCTAACAAATGCAAACTTTGTACAAAAATATACTCATTGCACAGAGGGTGAAACAAGGGCGTTTAAATCAGCAACTACACTGCTAGATGCCACTAAATCATACATACTGGTCCTTTACGTTCAATGATTTCCCAACCAAAGGGTCAGACACAAGGATAAATGACAATAAATCTCTTCTAGAAATAGTTGGCGATCACTTTTCTGTTGGTGAAAATCTATGAATTGTTTCAGCTATGATTGCAGCCTTATGCTACTTTACAAACGGTGACCATGAAATATAAAATCTTGAACGACGATAAAGGTTGATGGCAGGAATGTTGCATGAGAATTAACCACCCTCTACTTTTACATACGACTGTATGAAATAACCTGAAGTGACCTGGAGCTGGTGGGAAGAGTGACAGTGGCGAAGCAGGATGAGCCTCTTCTACAGATTTGTGCATGTTTCTAGTTTCTCATTCGAGCACCGTGACCACAGATTGTCTGAACGCCAACAGTTCATATTTACAGAACTGACAGCGACCGCCTGACTTCCCTGTGGCTTGACACTGGAGGTTGCGGAGGGTGGGTGGATGCCATGTGAGACGCTTTGAGACGGGGCGGGCTGTCGATTGCATGTTCAGCTCACTGAGGAGAATTTCTTAATTTTTGAGGAGCTTAAGCTTTCAAGTTTTAACGCCTCTTTAAAGTTGGATTATTGCTTCTATATTCAGTTTATTATGGGGTTTTCATGAAGCCTAAACTTAATAATTTATTTCATATTCACACAGAAATCATGTTAGTCCTTATACAGTATGCATGAGACACGTACAGGCTGCAAAACAGAAGCTTAATATTGTATTTTAAGTTTATATTTGATACCAAGCGAGCCTGCTGCATCCCTCCATAGTAGAGCGTGTGGACAGCAGCCTAAAGGGAGTGTGGTTGCATGCTGTCAGGTTCTATACACAGGGTCCTCGTGATGGGTTTGTTACTCAGTGAAATGTGTCATGGCAGTGGTCTTTTATAGACATTTAAAGGCATGGTAGCTATATGTTGACGTCTCAACCTTTTCTGGCTCGTGGCCTCCTCGAAAAAAGACGTACCTTTAAAGGTTAATGATCTTTGACTATAACTAAAGCCACGGTTAGCTTAACGGAAATGCCAGTCAGATAATATTCCAACATTCTCCTGATAGATTGCCTTAAATATTGGGTTCAGACATTCATGGTCACCGGATGATGAATCCTAGTGATTTAGATGACTGAATGAGATTCCCATTTGTACTTTTGAGTGAAATGCCTTGACAACCATTGCATGCATTGATGAAATCTGGTTCAGACATCATCATATTCCCCTTTGGATGAACTGTAATAAAACTTAAACCTTAAAACTATCCCCCCAAAAGCAGTAACCAAAGCAACAGAAGCTGTGTGACATTTTTCCACTTGAAGTTCGCTCTGGTACCACGATAACCTTTTATTTTAAGTACAAATTCTGCATGGGTCCACACAACAAACTCTCTAGAGGAAATATCCCTTCCAGATGGCAGAAACACTGCTAAAAAAGGGCAACGTGCTGCTCTGGTCATGGTCAATACAAGATGTCATGCAGCTGAAATATTTACAGGTCAGTTAGATCATAACAAGGCCATTATCCCTATGTGGTCGCGTCCCGGGGTCAGATGTCTAAGATGTGTTCTATGTCCAGCCTGCCTGCTTGGGGAAAATATCCGAGTCACACAGGATTCATTACTGGAAACCACGGAGGAGTTTGCATACTGATATATTTCTCTGGGAAATCAAGAGACACAACAGAGTCCAAACTAACAGAGTGTAATCCACGTTTAACAGATCGGATCTATAAGAACTACAACATGATATGTCTGGTTCTGGTCCTGCTTGACCATTAATGGTCATAAAGACAAATAAAGTCTGAGCTGACTGCACAGGAATGTTCACCGCTGATAACAACATACTGCAGCTGGACGGTACAACATCAAATAACAAGGTTCATTTATCATGAGTCTTAAATATAACCTCCATGTTTGTATGTATTTTGGACACTCGCTCTGTTCGTGATGTAATGGAGCAGAAGTCATTAGCCCTAATCGAGTTCCCTTATTAAAATGATATCAGTCAAAAATGAGGAGATGGAGATTAAAGCAACACTGTTTAACTTTTCTATCATAAAATAACAGGAAGCAGAAAATGAACTGTAGCTGCTGTTAGCTCAGTTTGTTAGCCAGGCTGCCCGGACTGTGAGCTCAGAGCACCAGGGGAGTGTTAGTGTTTTGGACCACCGGGGGCCAGTGTCATGCGAGAACAGGAGCTGGGCAAGCGGGCTATGTAACCGGGGGGCTCAGCAGCCTCTATGGACATAATGACAGAGACAAAAAGACTGAAAAGAAGAAGCTAAGAAGAGAAAACGACAGAGTGAGCGAGCAAGAAGATGTCGGAGAGTAAATCTGGGACTGACTTTTAGTGGTTGGTGAGAGCTTGGTGAAATAAAAGGCTGAAAGACAGACGCCGAGCTGGGCTGACTGCTGTTGGACTAGTCAGTAATATTAGCTGGCTGCTATGTCTTGTGTTGTTGACCTTGCTTGATGTTTGGCTGTTAGCAAAGTTGTCGACTCGCTGGTTTTTGAACAAATACACGCGTACAGCTGTCCATATTTACCACAGTGGGATTACACTCTGAAACCGGGGGCGATAAATCACAAAAATACCAATTTCTACGCGCGATGTTGCTCTAACGGATTAATTGTGAGACAAACAAAACAGCTCGATCAGTGGTAACGTCTCTAAAGAGCAGGAGAGATGAGAGGCTGTGGCCTACCAGGACACCTGAGCCTGCATTTACCCTTAGACACACAAACACAACTCATTTATATTGCATAAGAAAAAGAGAGTCAGTGTACATAGGCGGTTATAAGATCCTCCCATTGGGAACAGTGGGTGATTCCCCTGGTGCTTCCAATCGTCGCTCCCTGCAGACACTTTGCTGACAAACACCGCCGTCTCGCTGCCGTGTAAATCTCATTACATAACAGAAATGTTTTATTATGTAATATCTGTAGCGCTTTTTACGTCTTTGAGATGATACAGTAGATTAAAGAAGACACTAAAGGGAGTGAGAAGGAAAAAGGCACTCACTGTGTTTAATCAGAGAGCCCTTTTCATCAGCTTGTCAGCGCTGACTGACAGCGACATAATGCCACTGCTGGTCCTCCTCACTCACAAATTCACACACTCGCCGATGCAGAAAACAGCAGGTTAAACAGCGTAGCGTTTCCGCTGCATTGTTGCCTCGTGCTTTCAGCCTCTCTCAGCCCTTGTGAAAAACAACCAGGCCGCACACAATCCCAACACCGATGAATAGAAATGAGCGTGTACGTGTGAGATTACAGCCGGCGAGGCGAGCCTGAACCTAGACACGTCAATCTGCAGAAGGGGACACAAATGACAAGACCAGCAGCTCAGGAGACATTCAGTTTTTATTAACAGAGTATTTACAGTCAGGAGGGTAAAACAGAGGCGGTGTGTTGATGTGTGTCACTGTGTCTGTGAATCCTTGTAGAGAACATTTGCCACCAGCGATCGCACTGCTGCCGGGTCCTCGGTATCTGTGGAGCAAAAACACACAACGTGGCGATGAACACTGACGCCACATTATCAGGACGTCTTCTTTGGTTTAAAATCACGCCACTCCACCTAACCATCACTCGTGGTTAAAGATATTTGTCTATGTCACCCACAGGTTTGTGAAGAGCTGTTTTGAAGCTCAGGGTGGTGGCTCTGGCTGCCGCCACGCTGGCCGTCCTGCCTCTTCCACCTCCCGAGTGCAGATAACTTCAGACGATTGTATATAGCGACCAGTAAGTTGCGCTTCTTTTGCTGTCCACACGGACTGTTGCAACCAAAGCCCGCTCAAACGTGACTGGTCAATACTAACCTGCTGAATGCTTCTGGTGCCAAAATCTTTGTCCTTCACCTACAGACCTGCAGAAATCTGAGATTATATCGAAACCAGCTGATGGTCACAGTCAGAAATTAAAGATCGACCGTGTGAGAGGAGCTGTCGATATTTAGACGTTCTCCCACGTTGTGATGGAGAACCGACAGACTCTTCATCATCACCGTTTGACTAGAGGGCGGTTGTTAAGTTGAATGAACAGCAGGGAAGAGTCAGCGCTGCTGCTGCTGCTGACATTTCTAGGAGGTCAGAGCGAAGCAGCTACAACAGATTTCATTTTTTCATTTCCTTTTTTTACTTTTGGTGTTTGACGTTCTGCATATTTAACGGCTGTATGTTTTAGTAAAACTGCATCTCAGTTATTTTTAATGGCACTTTGGTTGACAGAGATTTGATGTGTGTAAAAAATCGTTAACACACAGAGCCAAATCTCCCCTCCCCTACGCTCGACATATCAGACACATTCTCACACTTTTATTCTCCCTCAGTTGTTTCTTTATTTTCATTGCAATCCCTCTCTCCTCCTCTCTGTTTTTTCTCGTCCCTAGGCTGCTACATCAGACATTTTCCGCACCGGGTTAGGTAACAAGCCTGCAAAATCATAGTCAAAAGAAACACAACAGGCCCAGAGGTTGAATTATTAACACGGGCAGCAGGAAGCTACACTAACATCACCACCAGGCTTCAGCAACATCAGCTGGAACCTGCAGTTTCATCTGCAATCATAATGCTCCAGAAAGTGCTGCTAATTCTCAATCCGTGTTTTTTGGACATGGTGCAGACCAGAAGGCTAATTTCTAATTTAATCTCCTGTATAAACATTTTATATAAGACATGCATTGAGGCTGAAAATGTGGAGATTAATGTTCTAATAAAGGAAATTAACAGGAAATAAACAACCATTGTGCAAATTCGTAATGATTAACCGAGTTAAACGTGTCTTTCAGGAGGATTGTGTTTGGAAAGAGAGAGAGGAGGGTTAAAAAGATAAGTCAGAGTCAGAGAGCAGTACCCTCAGCTTCTTTGGTCTGTGTGCTCATGGATTACAGCCTCTCTAAAAATACTTCAGTCTTTGCAGCTGAGCTGGCAGGCTACAGATTTATGTACATTTGGATATAGAATATATGAAAACATTTAAATCTTCCTGCGTGTGTGTAGTTCATTTGTTAAGAAGCCAGAAAATGCAACATCTTTGTGTTTTTATCATGAACTTCGATTCACCAACCTCTCACGAAGACACCACCAAACTGCGATGTAAAGCTATCGGTTTGTGCTCCATCTGTGGTCACACTTTTATTCACTAAAACGTCTTCAAGTGAAAGAATTTCACACGTCTTGCAGACAAAAACACAACATGTTTAGAAGTTAGGCGACCTGAAACTATTTGAAAATATGAAATGAAGCTGCTAACAATGTGACAACACCAAGCGGCAGCCTCTGTTTCTGTCAATGCGGAAGTGAAGCCAAAAACTGCAGTTCCTCAAACGTCCACTTGAGGCTGGCTCCAGAAGTGAGTCAGTCTCCATAAGTCCCCATGTTAAAATGTCCAACTTCACAGCAGAAATAAACATGTTTACAGCCTGGTACAAAAAACAGTTTTGGTCTCTATAGCTAATTTCCCCGTTCATGACAACTGTACTGAGGGTGAATTTTTATACAACTCACCTGTTCAAATTATATTAAGGCTTAAAGTTATGCAGAATTAAAAGCATGATTGACAGGTAGGTGTTGTAGACAATCTGTGTTTAAAGTTAAACGACTCATTCGTGGCCCTGAAGACAGAATCTGTTTGTGTAAAGTGTTCTTGCTGGAGGCCCTTTAAACTTGGATCTTGTTAGCAGTAAAAATCTGTCATGTGGGGATCATTTGTCTCTGCTCTTCTCATCAGTATTCAGGTCAGAGTTTTGAGTTTTACAACAGACCAACAGACACTTTGACTACAAACAGTCACAGTTGGTCTCTCGTCCAATTACGACAATAAACAGAGGAGACTGTCGGTTTGAATTTAAAGAGGAATGCTCTTGTCTGAACTGAATCAGCTTCCTAATTACTAACTCGGAGCTGTTGGTGTACTTACCGACTCCCAGCAGCTTCAGGCGGTTCTTAAACTCAGGTTTCTCCTCCAGGACGCGCAACAGGTTAGTGGACTCCATGCGCTCCAGCTTCACCTTCCAGTAGACGTAGATTTTGTGGTTGAAGCTCACATAAACCAGACACGGGCTGTTCTTTCCCTCCTTACATGTGTACTGACCTGTAAAAACACAAAACATGACATGTATTATGGGTAGTTTTTACTCAGCATGCTGGGATATTGGGTGCGATACGTGAATCCCAATGAACGCATCAGCAATCCTCCGCTGCTCGGCTACTAATATGTGTCTCTGAAGCAGAGCCGGCGTCCACACAAACAGAGAAACCAATCTAATTCGCCTTAATGATCACACAGACAAGAGGCCGAGGGTAGAGTGGATGGAGACGGTGGATGGTGGATGGTGGAGGGGTGCAAACACACTGTAGGTTCAAAGAAACAATCCTCGGTGGATTCAGGCAGATCAAACAAAGTCTCTGTCTCTAATCCACTTACTACTGTACATGTCACATTAGCTCCTTTAAATACGCCGTGGCTTATTCAAACACTGCAGAAAAGATTTGAAAGGGCAGAGTGACGAGGAGGAGGAGGAAGAGGGAGATCAAACACAGGGGGAACCCGAAGCTCAACGCTGCCACCTACTGGTGTCATGAGATGTTTGAAATTTAAGGCCACCAGTCGAAGCACAAGTTCCCAAACGTTGGACCGTGGACTGCACTGTTTTTGGTCTAATGGTTGCTGTTTAAAGATAGTGTACAGAGGGTTTCAGCTCCCTTTCGCAGCTGAAAACCAAAATAATGAACTCAAAGATGCTAAAAAGCGTAGCTCGGGTTGCTCTGGTATCATTCTCTAACTCCCATCGAAGCTTATTTGTGTGTTGGGAGGACAGAGAGTCACACCTGAACTTACAGCGAACTGTCACCTGAAAATGTGATCAAGGGGTCAAGCACGAGGTTCCTCACCGGCACAGAAGGCGTTGACGTTCTCATCGAACTGGAACCGCACGACTGTCCGATTGTGGTCGATGATGTAGGTTTGACCATCCCAGGCGCACGCTACCACCTCCTCTCTGCCGTCTCCCTGGAGGCAAACACACGACCTCGCCATGATTCCCAAAATAAACCGATATCGTGATTAATCAATCACTACTTTTATTTGATGAATTGTTAAAGAGTAAGTTAACACCGGGCTGTCCGGTGAGGTTCAAAGTTTTGTGCTTTGTCACGCCGTCCTGGAGTACACGTCTACATCACTGTAGCAAGCTGAGAATTAAACCAGTCTGAGCTGCTACTAAATTTATTTTTTTGAGTAATTTATGAAGTGAAAGAGTTTAAATACCAGGATTTTTAATATATTTTAAATAAAATATAGCAAGTTAGGGGCAAAGGACAGCAACAGTCATGTCTGTGTCACCTGCCGAATGTAAGTGGAATATTTATTTACTCTCTTTTTGACCTCCACCAACTCCTGAGGGAAATATCTGGCTCTTTAGCTGCTAAATTAGATTAAACTTTATTGTCACATCAAGCTGCTAGACATCAAACCTAAAAGGAGACGTAATTAAAAAATTGATCTTGAAAGAAGATGGACCAAAGTTCATCTTTGCTCGTCGCAGTGGAAAACTACTGTGGTGCGGTGCGAGCCGATGAAGATAACAGGTTTTCAGAGCGCAGTGCTGCTGCTGCTGCGTTGTGTTGTGTCAAACACTGACAGACACAGCCAGAGGAATCCAAACTCATTGATTTAACCCTCATTAAATAGACACAAACTCACAGTGACGTCGAGCTTCTGCAGCGCAAAGAGCTGATGATCCACCTGGACAGACCACAGCAGCTGCTCTGAGCTGTCCATCAACTTCAGGGTACCTGTAACATTCGAGGGCAAAAAGACACGAGCGTATAATATTAACGTGCAGTCCTGTGAGTTTTTTATGCTATCAGAAAACACATCAGACTCTGAGATGTTTACAAGTCTTTTATATTATGAGTCTATTATCAGGAAGCAGAATGAGTTCAACATCTTCTTGTGAGAAAATCAATGCCACACTTCCACACTGTGTGTAGCCTTGACAAATAATACTGCTGTTGTCAACTGAAGCTGAAATACAACCAGTAATAGTTCTTCTTCACGTCTCTTAGATACCTCTAATGGTATTGCGACTTATTTTCTCTGTGTTGGCATGTCGGGGTGTCGACAGGAGGGAGGCTGTGAGTGTAAAATGTTGGCAGCCGGAAGCCTTCAGCGTCGATAATCCCACTAGATCCTCTTTTCTTTAAATATTGATGGACTCTCCAGCTGCTCTGAGAGCTGTTTGCCAGCTCTCTGCCGCTTCCAGGAGGATCGTCTGCATCGGCTAACGACCACAGACGTATGCTGAAGGGGTTACCGCTCCACCTCTGGTCTTTACGGTGTTACAACACAAACAGACATATGGCACTTTTTACTTGACAGCTTTCTGCATCATCAGGACTACATGGACCCACGTAGGGGAATGAAACTTCAGGAGATTAGCAGAAATTTAGCAGCACATTAGTTAACTAGTTTAACCTCCTGTGATCACAGAAAATCGCCACACTGATGTTCAGGGTTCGTACGGCTTTGTAAAGAGTAAAATTCAAGCATTTTCAAGCACTTTCAAGGTACCTAAACCAAAGATTTCCACACTCTTAAAGCGTCAAAACCACATCTAAACTGTTACTATAAATGCAAAATAAAGTTTACAGGTCTCCTTTATACCCACAGCAACCAAAGCATATGACGTTTTGATCATGTTTATTTAGGAGAATACAAATTCAAGCTTGTTCCTAACCTTGAACCTGCCTGGGTCACTGTGTTACACACTTTAACGCTGACGCTCTACCAGGTGAGCTACAGGGGCATTTTCTAAAGACTTTGTACGAATCCTGCAGGTTACCATGGTTACATAGTGCCGCTGCATGAATACAGTCTATATATTATACATTCATACGTTTCAGGAAATCAATTTCCTCACAGTTAACATTCAGCAGGTGGATTTAACTCTAGCTGGGCTTTTGAATTTGTGCTAAAATTACATCTGCGATCATAAAATTTGATCAAACTAAGATTTTAAATGTGTTTAAACTTCATGACTCACCGTCTAAAGTGCACAGAGCGAACAGCCCACATTTAGAAGATTCCTCTTTTGAACCTGTTGAAAAAATATTAGTTATAAAGTGTCATATATAATAAATAAAAGCACCATTTGGCTCATGTTTCCTCTGTTTGGTACCTTTACTGATGCTGCCGATGAGGTGAGTGGACACGTTCTTGTTGTGTATCCGCCCGGTGGTCAGATGGAGAATTACATCTCTGGAGGGTCCCTCGCTGTGAGCCAAGAAATCAAAGCAGCACACTTCATGTAACCATCACAGTTTATCACGTCTACACGTCGATAAATTATGTTTGTGACAGCGTCTACCTCCCCGGGGTGGCAGGAGCTTCTTCTCCGGAGCCGCTGGAGTCCTGTTGGGTCCAGGAACACAGCAGGATGGCGTAGCCACAGCCCGGCTGAGAGACCATCAGCTCTGGTAAACCCTCTGGACCCGGGTTCACCGACAAACTGTCCACCTGCAGCACAGACACCATTAAAGAGTGAGGTTAAGATTAATGTTAAGCAGATAGATGATGTAATTTATTGAACCATAAACATTTACAAAATTAATCAAAGTCAGTTTGTGAAGCACTTTATGATATAAAGTTACTTACATGATAAGATCCCTGATTGTATCAAATAAACTGTGCGTGCCAGTATGAAACCAAACTCTATTAAGCCTCCTTAAGACATGCACCTCCTGGTCTTCCTGCTGAACGCTGGTGAACAATGAGTGCCGAGGTGACGCGTACCTGCCCCTCCAGAAGCCATTTCTTCAGCAGAACAAGCTGTCCGGATCCCAGATCTGAACCGTCAGACGGCTCCTCCCAACGGAAGGCTCGCACCACTCGGTCCGTGTAGCCCACCACGAGTTCACAGCGGCCATCACCGTCTACAGTACAGACACAGGCCGTCAAAAAACACAGACTGAATGGATAACATATGAAGAAAGACGGAAGCAGAGGATTTACCGATATCACTGATAAGGATGACTTTGGTGTTGGCAGGAATGTGCTGGGTGAAGAGAGGCTTCTGCTCGTCGGCTGACATGAATTCATGCTGACTGGATGAATCCGCTTTACTCGCGGTGGCAGCTGTCAGGTCAAAGAGGTGAAACCAGCCCTCTGCGCCGACAGCCACCACAAAGTTCTGTCAGACGGGGAGAAAACACAATGTCGACTACATCGCCACTAAAATATTCATGACACACCGCTGCCTGTCGTCTCTTTTCATAACTTACCTTTCCTTTGTTGCAGACGTCTCCGACTGCAACACAAGTCAGCTGGCAAAGCGAGACACATTTATGAGTAAGAGAGAAACAAGTGATGAACTCACGACTGTGTTCTGGTTTCTGTACTGACCATGCCCACACAGGTTCTCGTGACCCACGGTTTGGAGTCGTCATTCTTGTACACGAGCAGCTTTCCACTGGTGTCGCCCACAATCAGCTCGTTCAACTGCAGCAACGGAGACAGACAGAGATCTTTAATGAACTGTAACTGACGTGGTCAGCCTCTTTGTAACGTAGAGCCATGAATGTTTTTGTTCTGGCCATCTCGCCTTCAGTTTACGCTTTGTCCTCCCTGCAGTGTTCCTCAAACTTTTTTTACACCACCAGAAAATACACCACCATTATGACAGTTATGTATGTATGCACACCTCGCACAGGCTAAATACATGACACATTTCTATGTGTATCTCTATAGATATATTATTATTATTACTATTATTGTTGTTGTTGTCGTTATTATTATTATTTACTGTTATTAACAGTAACATTACCATCATATCATCAGGACTATTACCATCATCTTGCCTCTGCCTTATCTACTTATTTATCTTGTGTTTTTTAAGTGTCCTTGTTCCATTCTGTGTTTTTATTTTTTATTTTTTCTACCTCAGTATTTTATTCTTTTGTATTTTTATTGTATTCAAATATACCGGACTGCTATGACGACCTAATTTCCCTTCATAAAGTCATCTATCTATCTATCTATCTATAAGGGTAACAGTGTGTTCAGAAGCTTCACAGTTATCACACCAAAGGTACATACAGTATATGTTGAAGCACTTAATAAACAAGTGGACAAATTCAGAGAAAACTTTAATGACGCTAAATATAAATAAATATATAATTGATGAACATATTAAAAAGATAATTAGCTTCATTACCGAGTCGTTGTCTGCGTCTCCCAGACAGATGGCGTGAGGAAACAGAGTCCCCGTGAAGTCCAGGTTGACGCGTTGAACATAGTTTAAAGACCGCATAGCTCAGCTAACGTTAGCTCCCAACGGCTAAGGAGCTAAAGCTAACGTTAGCTCCCAACGGCTAAGGAGCTAAAGCTAACGTTAGCTCCCAACGGCTGAGGAGCTAAAGCTAACGTTAGCTCCCAACGGCTAAGGAGCTAAAGCTAACGTTAGCTCCCAACGGCTGAGGAGCTAAAGCTAACGTTAGCTCCCAACGGCTGAGGAGCTAAAGCTAACGTTAGCTCCCAACGGCTGAGGAGCTAAAGCTAACGTTAGCTCCCAACGGCTGAGGAGCTAAAGCTAACGTTAGCTCCCAACAGCTAAGGAGCTAAAGCTAACGTTAGCTCCCAACGGCTAAGGAGCTAAAGCTAACGTTAGCGCTCAACGGCTAAGGAGCTAAAGTTAAAGTTAGCTTCTCCTGAGCGGCTCGACATGAGCGCACATTGTTTTACCTGACTGCTCTACAAACTGTCTGTTTGTTTGAGTTCATTTAAAGCGTTTATTTATACGTTTGTGGCTAAATTAGCTGTGTAACGGCTAATTCGGCTAACACACACACGCACGCGCGCTTCTTCCTGGTAAACAAAAGCACGTGACCTGTAGAGTGTACGGAAGCTCAGTATGGACAAAACGAACTATTTCGCAAACATTACAGCGGTTCTTGTTTTATAATTAAAACGCATGGCTGAAATACACAGTTTAAAACAGATTTAACAACTTATTTAAAAAGTTGTAGCTCATGTGAGTGAAATAGTGACAGCGGTGGATTAATGCATCGAAACACGTATATATAGTTTTATTTCTACTCCTCACTTCCTCTACTTTGTTTTTATTTTTACTATATTTACTCAACGTTTTCTTCTTTGTTGTTTGTCTTTGAACGACACCACAGAAGGAAACATATCTTCTTATCCGGCCCATCAACAGTCATTGTCATCATTAACTATGAAGTCTGTGAAGGTTCTCAGTCCTCCAGCAACAATCCAACAACAGAGAGGCCTCTTCAGTCGACACTGTATGACTGGTGGAGAAATCCAGGTGTTTAGCCAAGGTGGGAACTTTGATCAGGATCTACAAGTCCAGTTTGAATCCTTCCAAAACATGAAATATGTAAGACAAATGTAACAAATCACTAATAAATCTAAATGTTTTCATCATTACTTGCACAAAATAAGACAAGACATCCATATAAATGCTCTTGCTGGTGGTTTTAATGTGAAACCTAACAATCTACATTCTCCCATTACATATATTTTATGAATTTACAAACATTTCTGTTTCTTTTACACGATTATACAAGCAAAAACAGTTTTACACCTCATCTATCAATTTTTTATTCACAAAAATCAATTTTATAACAGAAAATCTGTATTTAGGCACCAGTACAATAAAACAATTCAGTAGTCTTAAAAACTCTTCATGTAAACTGTTCAAGATAATCTTCATGTTTTACTCATCATTCTTTTTTATTTGTCTTTAAATGGCACCGAAATCACTAATAAATCTAGAGATGTTACAAACGTCTTCATCAACGGTGAACATTGCACAAAATAAGAACAGACATCGATATAAAGACTCTTTCTGTGGATTTTAATGTCCTTTAATGCATTTAAACAGATCATAAACACAGACTTTATGTAATTTTTTAAATTATCGTAGCAAAATTTCACATTCAGTCGTCCCTTAAAAACTCTTATCTCTTATCTTACTGTAAATTGTCCAAGATAATTGTCTAAACTTCTGAATCTTTATGTTTCATTTCCCCTTTAACCCTCTGACATGTTTCTTCTTATTGTTTTGTAATGCTCAGTTTGGTCAAATTAAACTCGGATTGTTAGTTCCAGCTGTTGTCCTCTAGAGGGCGGTGTCCAATTACAACTTTTCATGTCAGTCAGGAGAGAGGAGGTGTTTACACAAACATCACAGAGAGAGAGAGTCCATGACAGAAGTTTTAAAAATGTAGAGGGCTGGTTTTCACCTCTCACTTTATTATATTTTCTTCTTGTGTTGCATTTACATGTTGTAGGTGGTAAACATGCATTATGTCCTCATGTCCTTTAACTTTTAATCTAACTCTAACCCTGCACTGTTGTAGTCTAAATCCTCTGGACGTCTTTGTGTGCTTAAGTTTCTTTTTTAGAAAAAGTCCCACAGATTCATTAAACCCAGTAAAAGTTTACATCTTAGGTTTGCTGCAGCGTGACAGGAAGTTTTTTGTACATTTTACATGAAAGAATACTGAACATTTGTCATTAAACATACATTTCTGTCATCGCCGCTGGTGCACCTGCTGAAAATGAAACAAAACCTGGTCAGAAAAACTGTTTTTAATGACAAACAAATTGAAAGATTATCTCTTACATCGCACACAAAAGCCGACATGGATAATATGGCTGCGTATGAGTTGTATTGTCTCCACACAGCTGAAGAGAAAAACACAGAAAGTGGTTGGAGGGGAACTCGGGCGCCCAGATGTCATATTAATTATTACACTCAGCTATGACTGGAAAGCCCCTCAAGAAAAATGAGCGCCCTCCCAGCCTCTGGAAGACCAGCAGCAGCAGCAGCAGAGAGAGAGAAAGTCCTCACAAAGCGCTAATTGGACTCTGGAAGCACACTGACAGGGCATGGATAGGTTTCAGAAAGCCTGGCGATGGCGAAGGGGTGCAGGGGGAGGCTGAATAGAACCCACGCTTCTTTTCTAAACTCTCTTGCTGGGCTAAAAAAAGGGGCGAGAGAATAAGATGGGGGAGGGAAAGAAAAGAAAGTATTGGTGGTGGTGGAGGGGCTGAGGAGGAGGAGGGTGGGTGGTTGGGTACCTCAATGCAAGCTTGATTTTGAATGCCACTGCCAACGCAGAAAAATTGCACAATTTATTACAATCCCCTCTTCAGGACGCGCACGCACAGGCGCAAGCGCACAGGAATAAAGAAGCGGGGGAAGGGGAGGGGAGGGCGGACAGAGGTTATCGGCACACACATACACACACACACACACAAATGAAATCTATTGTAATGCTTGGAAAAAAAAATCAAACACAAATAGAGAAAAACTTAGTGCGTAAAAACTAAAAAAAAAACTGTCCTAAATCCGGCTTTTCTGTGTGTTTATTGCACATGCAAGCACCACACGTGCGCGCGCACACACAGAGAAATGAACTGTATTGTACAGCATGAAACGACACAAACACACAGAAAAGAACTTCGTGCGTAAAAAATGGGAAAATTACGCACAAACTATCCTAAATCTGGGTTCACTGTGTGTTTTATGGCACATACATGCACCACACATGCACGCGCAAACATACACACACACACACAGACACACATCAAGATAAATATATGATTTGTATTGTAAAGCATTGAAGGAAACAAACACATAGAAAATAACTTCGTGCGTAAAAACTGAAGAATTACGCGCAGTCAGTCCTAAATCTGGTTTCTCAGTGTGTTTTATCGCACATGCACGCGCAAACACACACACACAGAAAAAACAGGGAGTGTGTTACAGTTTGGTCTTGGTTTTTGTTCCTCCCCTGAAAGACGTGTTTTATTATTCTGCACTTTTTTCCTTTCAAAGCGACAATAATCGACAGAACTCACCGCGTCCACGCTACTGTAACCATACCGGGTGTATCAAATCATTCACAAAGCTTTCGCTCCAGAGCAGCTTCTTTAGGGGCCCCTCTCGCAGATTTGCGCCCCATCCGTTCCGCCTGTGCGAGGCTGATGATCTGCTCTAATCAAAGTGGAAAATTCGGCCCTCTGATGCACAATGGTCGGAGCTCAAATGAGACGCGTCTGTAACAATAAAACTAGACGGTGTGTTTTTGAGTTGAAACGGCAGCGAGCGACTGATTTACATGCAGAGTTCATGTTGTAAAAAAAAAATCTGGATGGTTCGCTGTCTTTCAGCACCACAGTTCGGTGCAGAGCTGCGAGGAGGAAACCAAAAAATAAAATCACTGAAACATGGAGAGATTTGTGTCTTTTTCACGTTTAACTGCCCTTAAAACACAAACACATGAAACACGTCACTTCTTTGTCGAGAGAGTACTCTGAACTCATTATTTTCATGTCAACTGTTGTTGAAATGAGACTTTTCTGAACCCATTTTCCATCTCTGACAACTCCAAGTGTAAAGTCCGTGCACCCATCTTAACTTTTGATAAGAAAAAGTTGACAGGAGACGTGAATTTTCCAGTTATACAAGACTCATGTTCTGCTGATAGTTCGTCAGAGTTAGAATTTATTCGTTAAGTCCATAAATGTGAGAGATTTTCTTGATATTTGGTGTCGATTTGATAATAAAACTTAATAAAAGTCTTATTTTATTCGCTCATTCAAACTTTGGAACAAGCACTAAAGTCTGTGGCTGAACATCTCGTCCTCCTCTGTGTTCAAAACTTTCCTCTCCGCTCTGGCACACACCTCTCTGACACCCGTGATAGATAGAAAGAAAAGAAAAAAACTCACCACTGACTGTTTGTTTAGTGCTTCAAGTGGCACGCGTCCGGCGCGCGTAACGCACCGGCACCGGGGCTGGAGCCCAAGGTGAATCCACGCGACCGGAGGGCGTGGCCAGTCCCCCATCCAAACGCGTTGAAAAGCAGTGGCGTCTTCCCTCGAGGACTCAGAGCAGCTTTGAGGTGCGCGTGAAGCAGCAGCCCAGCGGACTGCCCCCACTGAAACAAGTGCGCGTCAAGCGGCCACACCACGTGAACGGCACGAGCGGGACGCACCGCCTCGAGACTTTGTGATTCTTTATAAGTTTTGTGGGTTGTTTTTTTTTTTTTAAAGAAATCTGGGAATGGACATCACAGCCAAGATGGAAATTAACATCAGCCAGCAGCAGCTGATGCCGCCCGCCTGTTTCTTTTCCGCCGCGGCAGCGGCGCAGAGCATCCAGCTGAGCCCGAGCGGCAGCAGCCAGAGCAGCGGGAAGTCGGTGTCCAAGCAGCCCAAGAGGCAGCGCTCCTCCTCTCCGGAGCTGCTGCGGTGCAAGCGGAGACTTAACTTCGCGGGTTTCGGCTACAGTCTTCCGCAGCAGCAGCCGCACGCAGTGGCACGGAGGAACGAGAGGGAGCGCAACCGGGTGAAACTAGTCAACAACGGCTTCGCCACTCTGCGGGAACACGTCCCCAACGGAGCCGCCAACAAGAAGATGAGCAAAGTGGAGACGCTGCGCTCAGCAGTGGAGTACATCCGAGCGCTGCAGCAGCTGCTGGACGAACACGACGCCGTGAGCGCGGCGTTTCAGTCCGGCGTCCTGTCGCCCACCATGTCGCAGGGATACTCCGCTGACATGAACTCCATGGCAGGTTCACCAGTGTCCTCCTACTCATCCGACGAGGGCTCGTACGACCCCCTCAGTCCAGAAGAGCAGGAGCTGCTGGACTTCACCAACTGGTTCTGAGCATCTATATGAGGTAAGAACCAGACTTGATGAAATCCACGTTCACTTTTATGCCCACATGCAGTCTGAACTGTGACTTATAACCTCTTCTTTTCTTCCTCTTCTCACAGAAATATGGATCAACTCGATTTACTGTCGTAGCGCGCTTGGGATGGTCCCGGAGGAGGCTGGCTGTCCTCAAGAACAAGACGCACCGTACACGCGTTTTACTGTCCCAGTCCTCCCAGGCTGATCGACAGACAGACAGACAGACATGGCCTTAAAAACTTTTTTAGGGGGGGAAATCAGGCCAGAGATCAGCGCCAAAGGATTAAAGAAGAGGAAGACGGGTCTCCTGACCGCGTGGGAATCCAAGCGTCTGTGCATTTGCCCAAACAAAAAAAAAAGAAAAAGTGAATTCACGCTTTTCAGCAGCACATTAAAAACATTATTTAACACGTCGCTCTTCAACTATGCTAAATCCAATCACAGAACACCAACATTTGGTAAAACCTCTCAGACGTTTTAATTCAGAAAATGCTTCCAAGTCGCGGATTTATTCTATGAAATTCTATATCAAAACGCTTTTTTTCTAAATATATTAAGATATTTTTGTATGTAAGAGATTTATAGATGTTTTGTACACATCCTTTTTGTATATATTTTGTCTATATATTGCGAAGTTGCTTCTATTACCTCCTGCCTATGTAGACGTGTAGTCTATTATTCTCTGGCTCTTCTGTTCATGAGGTTTCCAAGAAGGAGTTTGACACTCCCGACGTTTTTATCCTAGCACCGATGTGTCTTATTTAAATAGCAGAAAACCATGTTATTTGCATCATGTCATGAAGTTCACAATGATCAAAACTTATGCAGCTATTGTCCAAACAGAGCGCATTGTCTCTTTATACTGCCAGCTCTATATTGTCTTCACATAAACAGATGAAAGAAGTCTTATAACCATATTTTCTACACTCTAGTCCAAGAATAAAAACGATTTGCTACTGAGTTATTCTCCATGTCTTGTTTTTGGGGGTGGAGGGAGGGGGGATTTACAGATTTCAACATGTGGTTTGTAGCGGGAATGATGGAGATGAGAAGGTGTAAACAGAAGTCACACTTTTACGCACGCAGATTTCTTTCTCGTCTTTAGAAATTCAGACCTCAGTGGCTCATCTAAAGGCTTTACTAGAAGGCCCCTCAGCCAAGCAATTAATGTCAAACTCTCTCTGTATGCTCATTTGTAATACTGGACATTATCTGCGATAGGACGAGCATTTTGCGCAAGCGCAAAGTGGTACCACAAGTGCCTAAAAGTGATTATTTGAAAGCACGCAGCAGTAACGTAGAAATACCGATGAAGTGATGTTTGTTTCTGTTAGAAAATGAGTCTAAAAGTAAAGAAACACCAGAAAAAACTATATTCTTTCTGTTGAGTCAAAAAAAAATCAGAGTTTGGACTCTTTAAAGAGACTTTATACGGAGCTTTAAGTGGATTCACAATCCGTAATGTTCGTGCAAACTTAGAGAAAGCACCAAGTTTTAGTCTCCGGATCAAAAAGTGAAACTTTGAGAACAAACAACATTCGTCCTCTAAATCGGCAGATTGGGTGAAGTCAGTGAGGTGATCACACTCTGACGACCACCGACAGACCTTGAGGTGGAGTTCGTGTTTCTGCAAAACGAAGTTTGACAGGTAGAGCAGGAGGCTGCAGCCGGACGCGTGTCTGGTTTAATGAGAGAATGGGGGGTTTGTAGGGTGGTCGAGTGGACACACAGAGCTGAATTGGCTGATGGCGTGTGCCTCCTGACAGCAGCATGCCGCTGAACACACAACCAACCAACCAACCACCACCTGGGAAGGAAAAAAAGACCAGTGTGTGTGTGTGTGTGTGTGTGTGTGTGAAGCTGAAATAAACTTGCCTGCTCCTGTACTTTAAGTTTTTATTCCTTGGATAAATCAGATCATTAATAAAGAAATACATTCACAAAATAATTCAATGTTTTATTCAGAAACCACATGGTGCGTTCAGGCTCATTGTTGTTCTCAAAGGAGGGTTCATGGGCCACCAGGGGGCCCTGAGAGGGGGGAAGAGGGTCTCTTGAAAAATGAACAGAGCTGCAGTCTATTATTCAATTTAGGCTTTTACTTTTTTTAAAGTTTCAAGTCAAATACAACCCAGATTCCAAAAAGCTTGCACGTTCATGACGTTTAAAACACTAAACACCACTTTCATGATTACAGCAAAGACTCATCAGTTCTCTGACGCTTGCAGAGTGTTGTTTAAAGTAAAGGTGATGAACATGCAAAAAGGAAATCGTATATAAACCAGATCCAGAAACGCAGCTGACCTCTGTGGGTCTGAGATCTGTCTGTGAAACTGCCCTGTGGTCTGATGAGTCAAAATAAAGAGAACATGGACCATCTGACTTGTTGTAAGCGCACAGTTCAAAAGCATCCGTGATGGTATGGGGGTGGATTAGTGCACACAGCATGATGGCTGAATGATATATAGAGGACTACAGCAACACATGCTACCAAGAAGACGACGATGGCCTCGTTTATTTCATCAAGACAATGTCAAAACACATTCTGTACATATTCAAACAGCATGGCTCTGTAGTCAGAGAGTCTGGGTGCTAAACTCGTTTGGTGCATTACTAAACATAAAATACGACAAAGGAGCGGCCACGCTGTTTATCCTGCATAACTTTAAGTCTTAATATAATCTGAACAGGTGAGTTGTATAATAATTCACCCTCAGTACAGTTGTCATGAACGGGGAAATTAGCTATAGAGACCAAAACTGTTTTTTGTACCAGGCTGTAAACATTTTTATTTCTGCTGTGAAGTTGGACATTTTAACATGGGGACTTATGGAGACTGACTCACTTCTGGAGCCAGCCTCAAGTGGACGTTGGAGGAACTGCAGTTTTTGGGGGCTTCACTTCACAGCCACGGAGGTTGTCGCTTGGTGAAAACACATCTTATTTTGCATGTACAGCAAAGAAGGAAGTGGAGGAAGCTTCACAGCCTTGTGTTTATCGTATCTGTTATCTCACACTGAAGAGACTTTTATGAACTGAGCTGTTTGATGTGGAGTATTTATTGTTTTGTGGTTGTCTCTAAATGTGTCATGAGAAAAGTGGTAAGATTTGCCGTGATATAAATAAAATTGAATTGAAGTAACTCTGGTGCAGTTAACTGTGCTATGTCCGTGCAACAAAAAACAAACTACATAAACAAATAAGACTTTTATTCCTGCAAACCTGAGAGTCACTTCAGTATACTGTTATTTCTTACTTTATTTGATGAACAAATAAACACTGAAAGATGAAGTGTGGTGCAGATTTAACAAATTATGTTGAACAAAAGATAATCAGTTAAACAACTGTAACAGTACACATCAAACATATCATGTGTGATGCAGTTCGACATGTTAGGATGCTTTTACAGCGACGTGTAGAAACATTTTTACTCAAGTAAACAAAAGAAAAAGCAAAAGTAGGGGAGGATACTGAAGACAAGAATTTAATATATATATTTCAGGAGTATTTTAAACATGACTGACGGTCTTCTCATCTTTTTTAGGTTTTACATGATGCTGCTTTCAGGACGTCCCTGATATAACAACCCTGGTTTTGCTGCCTGTCAGAGTCCATTATGTTCTCCTGTATGGCGGTCTGTCAGGCGTGTATGAACCGCAGGAGAGCACGGCCGTATCTAATTGGCAAAGCCGAAGCAAAACAATAGCACAAACTATATTAGTTGAGTATCTTATTGAATATCATTCGTCAGTGTTGATTAAGTTGGACGGAAGAGGACAACAGTCCGAGCGGCTACCTCAAATGTTGTTGTTTTTCACTCCAGAACAATGAGCAGCTGTTGTGTCTGAAAATGTACAATGAACCTCTGCAGCAGCGTGACAGAGGAAGTTTAATGCAACCAACAGAGACTGCAGAGTGAGACTTCAGGACCACAGACAGCACTTTACAGCTCGTCGTGTATCTAACAGGAACAATAATACTGTCTCCTGTTGGAGGGTTTTCTATACACGTCTCTTATTATCCTGTTAATCATCAACATATCAAGGAAGCTGATTCTGCAATTAAGTTGTAAAAGTTTCTTTTAAGTGCAGAGGCAGAGCAGTCAATGCACTGAACTTCAAAGAGACCCACAAGTAAGTTTGCACTGCATAGAAATTTGTATTTGTTGTGATTTGTCTCCACCAGTTTCAGATTGTGACACCACTGTGGTGTATCTGTTATGATTACATTACTTATGATCAAAAACTAGCAAGTCGACAGCTTCAAGCAAGGTCAACAACACAAGACATAGCAGCCAGCTAATATTACTGACTAGTCCAACAGCAGTCAGCCCAGCTCGGCGTCTGTCTTTCAGCCTTTTATTTCACCAAGCTCTCACCAACCACTAAAAGTCAGTCCCAGATTTACTCTTGTCCGGCAGCTTCTTGCTCGCTCACTCTCTCATTTTCTCGTCTTAGCTTCCTCCGTCAGCGTCCTCTTCAGTCAATTCACCTCTGTCATTATGTCCATAGAGGCTGCTGAGCCCGCTTACATTGCACGCTTGCTCAGCTCCGGTTCTGACACGACACTGGCTCCGCTCCCCGTCAGCATTCCCCCCCCACACCCCTAGGCTAACAAACTGAGCTAACATTAGCTAACAGCAGCTATGTAATGTTGCAGGAGAAAATGTTTTCTGGTTTTCCCTCTGATGTCCTCCGGCTGCTCCACCTCAACTCTCTGTGATTTACAGAGTTTCCTGATGGACAGTGAAGTAAACTGCTGCCAACTGTAGCTGCTGTTAGCTAATGTTAGCTCAGTTTGTTAGCACTGAAGGGAGTGTTAGTGTTTGCACCAACAGCCGTTTTGGACCACTAGGAAGAAGAAGAGGAGGTTTTCAGGCCCAGGACACAGGGGTAAATGTAGATGGGGAGTGGAGCTGGTGTCGTGCCAGAACAGGAGCTGGGCAAGCAGGCAATGTAACCGGGCTCAGCAGCCTCTATAGACATACTGACAGAGATGAAGAAACCGAAGGTGAGGTAGTTGGAGGAAGATAAGAAGAGAAAAAGAGAGAGTGACAAGAGTAAATCTGGGACTGACTTTTAGTGGTTGGTGAGAGCTTGGTGAAATAAAAGGCTGAAAGACAGACGCCGAGCTGGGCTGACTGCTGTTGGACTAGTCAGTAATATTAGCTGGCTGCTATGTCTTGTGTTGTTGATGCATTAGATTTTGATCAAAGACCTCAGGACTGATGATACCTGAACCACACAGCGGGCGGACAGTGCACTGACTGAGGTCAGAGGTTGCTGGAGTCGTCGAGAGGGTTGGAGATGACCGACTTGTGAATGAGCATGAAGAGGGGCAGGTAGGCGAGAAAGTCCAGCAGATCCAGGGGGGGGATGTTCTGCAGCTCCCGTCTGATGGCCGCCTCCTGGTCCAGATGTAGTCCCCCGGCCTTCAGCTCCAGAAGGAGCTGCTCCGCGCTGATGATGCCCTGCTGAGCTCCGGTATCTTGTCGCTGCTCCTCCAGGAGGAACAGGAACAGTTGCTGCACGAGGAGTTTTAATATTAAACGTAAATAGGATTAAAAACAAGGATTTCCACTTGTAGTAAGCACAGTTGTGAGTGTGTGGGTGTATGTTCATGTGTGAATGTTTTATTGTGTGCGCTCCTCAGGGTAGCTCAACCTGTTTCTTGTTTGAGTGCACCTGTTTGCACAGTTAATGCAGTCAAGGTAATAATTGTTGAGGTACATGGGGGGGAATAATCCCTCTGGCAATTAGCCCATTCCCCCCACCAACCTCTCCAGTTAACAACCCTATCCCTAACAGCTCTATAATTACAAAGCTTCCCCTACCTGGCCAAGGGCTCAGTTTCCATACTCATGGCCACAGGCTTTCATGTTCCTCCTGCCTTTCAGTTGCTCAGTATTTCTTCGTATGAATGAGGGCCGGGCCTGCTTGTGAGCGGCCAGCTGGTAAGACTAGTCCCCGGTCCATCTGAGATGAGCTGTGTGTCTCAGGCTGATTACAGGGCTGGGGCGGAGTGGACGGCATGTTCACTGCTGGGCACTTTAATGAGATTAGGCCCGTGCTAATCTATGAAAAGGGGAAAGCACCCCTCTCTTTCTCCCTGTAGCTTGCTTCCCTCATTTCTATGCATGAGGGCTGAGTGTCTCTCCTAAAAAAGAAAAAAAAAAGCTAGCTTTACAAAGCATGCTTTGGAATTGCTCTTCAAAGTGTTTACCAGTATTTATTTCATTGTAATTATACCCGCGGTGCCATGAAAGAGAGGCAGAGGTGGAGTTTGTGGCATGGATGTGACTAATGTGAGAGTTAATCTGATGTTGCAGGGAAGTAATCGAGTCCCACCTTGTATGAGTATGAACATGTGGCCTGCACACATCAGCCAGCACAAGTTTGGGAGTTACCTTTGCTTTGAAGAGCCTCACTTCAAGCGAGCGGAAGTCCATGTCGCTGATTAGTGATCGCATGAATTCACTGGAAGGAAACAGCAAAATGATCAACGTCACAAACAGCAAAGAGATGCAAAGTTATTCTTCCTTAAAAACAACAATCAAGAACCCTTGAAGAACCCTTGATGGTGGTAGGGACTGGCAGTACTGGTCCAAGTCCACAATCTTCTTTTGGACTTTAGCCGATCGGGAAACTCGGCTCGTCTGTGGCTGATTTGTATGTTCACTGTGTGAACAACTGTCTCAGCTAACTAGTACAAGATGCATGGCAATTTAAATACTAAAATAAATGTTTCAAAAGAACTACTCTTCTACTGGAGCAACTGGACTTGGTTGTGGATCCGTGAAGACGTTTCACCTCTCGTCCAGGAAGCTTCTTCAATTCTGATCTACAACAAAGTCCAAGTAACCTTCTTGAAGAAAGATGACCAGGATGACTGAGAACCTTCACAGTACTCTTGTTTTAGTTTGCATTTTAGTAAAGTTAAAGGTCTTGCAAGAAAGAGTACCAAGCTGGATCCTACACTTCTTTCAATACACACTCCCTGCCTCTTGAACGCCCACGCCCTCAGTTTGTAAAGCAGGTTTTCTGGTGCCTTGAAGCCCAAAGAAAGATAACTCTTCTCCAGAGTGAGCCACAGAGGATGTTATACGACTGTTTTAACAGCAGTCGTACTAAATATTACTCTTAAAATGATCTTTTTCTTAATCAAGTCCTATGTTTGTTGAGTCACATAAAAATAAGTCAGTCAGTTTGGTAAAAACTTTGGTTGCCGCTGCCGACAAATTCAGGACTTTCTGTTTGCGGTGGCGGGCGGTGATTTTTTTTGGCGGGGTCTGTCCCGTGCGATGTTGTGTTTGCGGAGGGATGTGATGGTAAAGTGTTCTGAGCCCATTGTGGTTGCTCACAGTGGCCTGGCTACCAAACAATACGTGGGCACACGTGGACATCCCGCCACAGTAACGGATAAAACTGCTCTGGTTTTTGGGACAGCAGTGGGAGGGGAAGGTGGAGGGGGGGGGGGTGACGGTCGAGCTGGGTGAACGGGGTTCGTGTGGAGGTTTAAGGGAGGGGAATAAGCGACACTCTGGTGCAATGTGACCACTTGCAAACCAACAAAATCTAGGTCCACTCGGATAATTAGAGGGAGACACGACTGATTGTGTTGGGACAGGCCTCTCCAGTCCAGCGTGTGGCACAGCGACGGCCATCCCTTCTCTAACGAGCGCCCGGTGTTAATGAGCCCCTCCTCGCCGTGCGCTCAATGGCCTGTTAGAGCGAAGAATGGCCAAGCGCTAGGCCAACGAGTGCAATGCACGCCTGAGTGCTCCCAGTGCCATGATTGGTCCTTGTGCTCCAACCACGGTGCAGGCAGAGGCTTGATGGGGATGAAGTGAGACAGGGCAGCTAATGATCATTAATTGCACTTGGTTTGCAGTAAAAGAGTCCAAATGCTGGTGCGCTGAGGACACTGGCGTGATAATGGCTAGCGTAAACGAGGGGCTCGGGGACCTGGTGATGGACTGTGGCGAGGATAATAGCAGCCTAACCCATTTTCTTTTGTCGGCACTCCTCTGGCACCCCGCTGTGGACAACACAGCAGACTTCTCGCTTACGTAAGGCCCCAAAATTTTGGCGGCCTCCTCATTGGGGAGCTGCTCCATACAGTGAGGCGGGGCGTGATGGGATGCAAACATATTCTGACCTAGTTTGATTTGGCAGAATTGAGAGTTGTTTTGGGATATTTTTTGAGCGGGCTGCAGCGACGCTGTGCTGACCGGGTACGAGGAGGAGGGACTCGTATTATCAGACACCGTGTGTGGTGGGTGTGAGGGAATTTTCTATTCTAGCACGCCACATATGGAGGTTACACAGAGTCAAGCATATGTCCTGAGGTCACTGTAAGGACAGCGTTGAATCTTAGACTGTTAGGGGACACTGACATCTTCTTCTTGAGGTACAGAGCAGCTGTAAGTTTGTGTCCATTGACACAACAAATAGGTACATAACTTAAAAGCCTCTATAGAGACAGATAACAACGTCGGACCACTAAGGAGCAAACATTGGGGATGGCTGTGGCTTCTAGAAGATCCCCAGCTCATCCAGTTTGCATGTTGAAGTGTCCTCCGGCAAGATACTGAACCCCAAATGGCTCCCAAAGGCGGTGCCCCTTGATACAACAGATAGGTACATAACGTAGAAGCTTCCAGAGTCAGATAACAGTGTGGGACCCACTAAGGGTAAACACGAAGTGCGGCTGTGGCTCAGGAGGCTTCCAGAGCAGGTCGTCCACTAATCAGAAGATCGGTGGTTGAATACTGAACCCCAAGGTGAGTTCTATAAAAATTCACCCTCAGTACAGTTGTCATGAACGGGGAAATTAGCTATAGAGACTAAAACTGTTTTTTGTACCAGGCTGTAAACATGATTATTTCTGCTGTGAAGTTGTGACATTTTAACATGGGGACTTATGGCGACTGACTCACTTCTGGAGCCAGCCTCAAGTGGATGTTCGAGGAACTGCAGTTTTTGGGTTGCCGCTTGGTCATGACGAGTGTTTTGATAAATCCTCCATTCTCCTTCAATAAACCTTTCGGAATAAGACATCTTGGACTCTCCACCACAGCTTGGAGCTGGTTCAGGTTCTGCCGTCTCATGTTTTCTCCAACATTAGCGCTCTTTCGCTCCATGACTCATTAAATCCAGCGAATTTCCCGGAACAAGGAGACGTACAGTAACTCCCAGTGCACGCATGGATGCCCACAAATCCAACAAAGGGGCGACAGCGACAATACGAATGAATGACTTGCCATGGTCAAATTGCTGATGCTGTTTGTGAATCCTGTATGGCAATGTGCTTCTTGGCAGATCATGTGACTCGTGCCCTGAGGGAATGTGGCGCCGTGTGAGGTGGACTTGTTTGGGGAGGACAATGCTACAACGAGGGGACAGATGGGCTGAGTCAAGGGCCAAAACAGCACGGCACAGAGGGTGAGAGGTACACAACGAGAGAGCCAGAGAGAGATTAGAGACGCGAGAGTGACGGACAGTTAAAGTTGAAAAGAAACGAGCGGAGGACGAAGAGGGGGGAAGGGCGCTGAGATTAAACTGGAAAAAGAAATATCTATAAAAATAAATGTGGGAAGCACGTACTCATGTTTCAAGGCTGTGCATGATCACAAAGGGTGATTGTGTAGCTACTGTTGCAGCTCATTTCTAAGATAGGATTAGAGACAACAGGATTAACTGTAACAGGTAAGAGGATCGATTTAGTTCAGTTGGGATGAGATGACTATTGTTTTCTCCTCGTCGAGGAGCCGGCATTATGAGCACTGATCTTCCCTCTTCTTATTATTTAAATTGCAAAAAGCAGTTTTGTGAAAAGAGGTTTAATATGGTCATTCATTATCATTACTATAATTGCCTCCATACAGAGGAGACACCCTGGTCTCCCTGTGCCAGTCTACAGGCCTCCTCCTATAATACACGACACAAAGAGCTGGCCGTAAATCAGAGGACCCATGACCCTGGCCCTGTCCTCACTGAGAGGGAGCTCTCACTCTGGGGTGAGGCTTTTGGGAGCAGGCCTTGACCCTTGGAGACCTCCAGAGTAGGGTTGGCTCCACACACTCCTGTCTGTAGGAAGCTATACACCCGAGGGCAGGAGGAAAAAAAAAAAGGCGATGTGTGTGGGAATCTGCGGCATATGGGGAATAATGTAGAGACACAAGGACGCTAAAGGCCGAGTTCAAATCAGAGTGATGTCTTCTGTCTGTGCAGGGTTCAATGTAGGGCTGCTGTTAATGATTATTATTGATTAACCTGCAGATAATAAATAAATAAGATAAATAAATGCGTGAAAAATGTAGTTTATAACTCAAGCACGCCTCTCGGCTGATCTAAAGATCTAAAGACGTGGATCATCAGCGGACCTGAGGCGGGCTGAATGACGGCTGGTTGCTCAAACAAGCCACCTGTAACGGCACCTACCTGTCAATCAAAGCTTCCACGCTCTTAATTCTGCATAACTTTAAGCCTTAATATAATTTGAACAGGTGAGTTGTATAAAAATTCACCCTCAGTACAGTTGTCATGAACGGGGAAATTAGCTATAGAGACCAAAACTGTTTTTTGTACCAGGCTGTAAACATGTTTATTTCTGCTGTGAAGTTGGACATTTTAACATGGGGACTTATGGAGACTGACTTTTTTTATAATAAAATATATGCACTGTATGACATTTGGAGATTTGGTGCTGTCCATGAGGTCTACGGCTAATGACTATTCTCATTATGGATTGATGGTTTAATCTATAAAATGTCAGGAAACAGTGAAATGTTCATCACATCACATCAGAGCTCAAAGGGATGACTAAATTTTGCTTTCTTTCTCGTATGAAGATCTTTAGAAAGGTTTCTTTCTGAAAAACTGGATTTTAGGATTAAAATATTGACGGTTAATTGATAAAAAAACAGAATGAGTTCAAGGTGATGCATTCAAAAGTCCAAAAACTGAATTATTATTCAGATTAAAGTGATATAAATAAGAGAAAATCAGCATATCGTCACATCCGAGAGGCTGAAACAACAGAACATGTTGTGCTTTTTTGCTTTCCACTCATCAATGAAACACTTTAGTGCTTTTGAATTTTTATCACGTCCAAACTCGTAACTTTGACTTCTGAAGTCGCATTAAAATGTTTGAAGACACAAGCAGACGAGGATCAAAGCCGGCCCCACACACGGCGTCTAAATCGGCGGAACAAACTTGCGTACACACTCTTATTCTTATTTATGGCAGGTCAGGGACTCTGCTTCCGGCTTCAATGAGGAGTGTGTCTGCTGCGTGGTCACTTACTCCATGGTGGCTATTTTCTGTGCCAGACTGGAGATCACAGCAAAGAGCCTCAGGTCTACGAGTCCATCTGTCACTCTGAAGTCGACCATCTCCAGGATCTAAACCAAGAAAACAGAAGATAAGATGACCGATGTCGGTCTGCTGGTCGGTCAGTTTTCCACTTTTTAGACTCAAATATCTCAACAAATATTTGATGGATTGACATGAAATTTCGTGCAGACATTCGTGATCCCTAGAGGATGAATCCTAATGAATTTGGTGATCCTCTGACTTTTCCTCTAGCGCCATCAGCAGGTCAAAAGTAATGTTATTCCCAGCTTGGCTTTAGCGCTAATTAGCAAAAGTTATCATGCTAACACACTAAACTAAGATGGCAAACGTACCTGATAAACCTGATAAGAGCATGCTGATGTTAGCATTTAGCTCAAAGTGCTGCAGTCTCTAGGTGTAGCCTCATATGGCTGCTAATGTAGCCTCTTAGTCTTTGCTACTGACTAGGCAGGAAAACTTATGTTGGGCAGGATGGAAGAATTTTGGCAACTTTTTGTGTCATTTGGAGAGTTTGCATGATGAAAAGTATAACGATCCGTCCTCTTCACTGATTGGTATGATGAAGATTTGAGTTCAGTAGGCTTGACTCACAATAACACACCTGTATTAACGAGGTACACACCTGTATTAACGAGGTACACACCTGTGTTAAAGAGGTATACATCTGTATTAACGAGGTACACACCTGTGTTAACGAGGTATACATCTGTATTAACGAGGTACACACCTGTGTTAACGAAGTACACACCTGTATTAACGAGGTACACACCTTTGTTAACGAGGTACACACCTGTGTTAAAGAGGTATACATCTGTATTAACGAGGTACACACCTGTGTTAACGAGGTATACATCTGTATTAACGAGTTACACACCTGTGTTAACGAAGTACACACCTGTATTAATGAGGTACACACCTGTGTTAAAGAGGTACACACCTGTATTAACGAGGTACTGATCCAAAAGACTTGGAAGAAATAATTTTACATTGTTGTAATTATGGCTTTACCAGAAAAAAGAGCTACCTTTATGACGATTGGGTGGGTTGGAAGCTCTGATGGCACTGGTTGTGTCACTGTGTGAGAGTGTGTGTGTGTGTGTGTGTGTGTGTGAATGGTTGTGTATTTGTATCAGCACGTGTACAGATGGAGTAAAGGCCGACCCTGTAGACGTAGATCTCCTCTTCGTCAGACAGCAGCTCTGGAGGGATGATGTTTTTAAGAGCGAGGAGAACCTGAAGGCAGGAGATGTAGCCGTCGCCATCGCTGTCCTCCTGCAGAGAAAAACCACCACCAACATGCTCATCATCATCATCGTCATCATCATCATCCAGATCACTGACAAAACAAGTCTAGAGGATCACCAAATTCAATAGGATTCATCCACAGGGGATCGTGAATGTCTACACAAAAGTTCATGGCACCCCATCATATATCTGCTGAGATATTTGGCATATATTACGCCTTAAATTGCTTGTGACAACTTGACAATATCTTTGGACGAGGTTGAGAACCACTGATCCAGACTGTCAATTAATTAATTAGCTGATTTTGACAGTTGTTTATTCATTTATGTCGTTTTTTAAAGCTGTTTTCAGCTTCATAAATTTAAATATTTGTTATTTTTTAGGACAGTAAACCGAATATCTCTGAGTTTGGACTGTTGGTTGAACAAACCAAGTAATTTGAATATGTTAACTTGAGTTCTAGGTATCATTATCATTGTTTCAGAATCGTCTTATTCTTATTAGTCAGTGCTTCATGTTACAGTGAGAATATCTCAGTGGTTTAAATGTCTTTTCACTTACTGCTTCAAAAGCTCTTTTGTACTCGGCCAGCTTCTCCTGACTGAAAATGCAAAACTTTGCCAAGAAGTCGACTGCAAAGAGAGAAGAAGAAGAAGACAAAGGCAAACCTTTAGAGCCTGACGAGGGCGCATGAACCGGACAACATTTCAGTCTAAAAGATGATTGTTCTGCTCTGTGTATCACATTTTATGCAGAGCGGTGATTTCCAGCTTGAGTAACAACATTAGGCTTCTCTGTGTGGGCATGTGTGTGTGTGCAGAGTGGATTAGAGCAATATTTCTCTCCTATGGTCGCACTCGGGTCACGGAGGGTGGACAATACAGGGCGAGCGGTTCACAGGGAGTCCAGTTGGCCTTGATTGGTGGGGGGGGGGGCAGAGTGGCACTTGGCTGTTGAATAGAGCAGCGGTCAAGACCTTGAAATGAACCATAATATTCTGCACGATGAGGAAAAAGGTGAGCGAAGATCTTCATTGTGGCAAACGACTGCAGCGCAAACAGCGACTTTGACACAGTGATGAAAAACAAGAAAAGAGACAAATCCTGACCGAAAAAATTAATATGCAACTATTCTGATAACTGATTAATCGTGTTTTTAAGCAGAAATGACAGATTTTGTGGTTAAACGTAATAAATTGCTACTTTTCTTTGTTTTATGAGTAAAAAACTGAATATCTTTGTGTTTTTGCACCATTAGTTGGACAAAATGAGACATGTAAAGACGTCACCTTGGGCTCGTGAGAAAGGTGAATGAACATTTTTGGGTGTTTTATAGACCAAACTATTAAAGAAAATGAAAATAATTACTGCAGCCCAACATGTAACTCTAATAACACTGTAAAAAAGAAAAGAAACTGTAATTTTTACGGTAAAAAATTGGCAGTTGTGGTTGCCAGAATTTGACCGTAATAAATACGGTATAACCTTTTCTAATAATACAGTAAAAGAACATTAGTACTGTTGATTTCACGTTTAAGGTTGGCGTTTTATTCCATATTTTAAAATGTTTGTATATTTTACAGTGAAAGGCTGCCAAACCATGACAGTAAAAGACCGTAAAATATGACATTAAATATTACAGTGTTTTACTGTATAATTAACAGTTTCTTACATAAAATATGACCTTAGTCTGTATAAATTCCCTTAAAATGGCGTATAAATAAAGGTTTACAGTCATATTTTATGACATATTTTACAGTCTTTTACTGTCATGGTTCGGCAGTTTTTTTACAGTGTAGCTCAAGTTTGTGCCTTTTTAAATTTAACACTATTGTGTACAAGTTACATAAATAAGCAACTATTTTAGTAGAAATATCCTGAAATAAAACATTTTAAGACCCTTATCTCATCGTAATCCTCAAACATTTGTCCCAAAAGGCGTTTTTTTGATTAAAAAAAACAAACAAACAGTTCCTTATTTCTTTAACTCAAATGTAATGATCACTTTTAAAGTCTCCAATATAAAAACGATGATTACACGAGGGGGACAAACTGAGACCAACCACACCCATGAATATTTCAGTAGGCAAATTTGTGAGGGAGAGTGACTTAGAAAAAAACGAGAGGGGAGAAAATGGGGGCTTTTAAGCTGCTGCCACTTCAATTTAGGAGATGAGAATGAGTCTACTGAATAATGGATCTATTCATTGGTTTGGAGAAGAAAGAGGAGAAACAGAGTTGATATCAGTCTGGACTTAAACCCCTGGACCTCTGGGGTTTCTCTGCAATAGCAGGGGGGCTGTTTGAATCTGCCATTTATCAGCTTAGGCCTAATCAAAACCAGGCCTTCCATGGCCTCGTCCTTTCACATGCAAAATGTTACATTCGCATCTAGTCAACTTGACTTGTTAAAGCTTGATTGATCAAAAAAAAAAAAAAAACCTGCTGGTCGGCTTTGCGCATCTGTTTGCAAATATCTGCGATGAGAAGAAGGCTGCAGGATCTGGAGTCACACACGATGCGGCCGCCGCTCGGCCCTGCGAGGGGATTTAAAGTCTTCAAAAGACGCCAACGACACATTCACATGGTGGCTGCATCAGCGCACTGGTCAATCTGCTAAAGTGAAATGGCAGCTTGTGTGAGAGAGTGAATGGAGCCACCTTCTCTTTTTCTTTTTTTACAACCAGGCAGGCCGAGGTTGAGCCGAGGTTTGAGGTTCACTGACCATCTGGAGGAGAATTAGCAGTTGACCTGCGGTGACTTCAGGAACATTTGAACGTATATTTTCTTAACTGGTCAGCTGTGTGCGGGAGGTTATGGATGTATTATTATTATAAGTTCATCTCATGAAGAGTATTTACTCACATCCTATGTTTAAATTTAATTTAAAGATACATTTTTGTACATCTACTCCACTACATTTCATTTCTTTGAAAGGACAGGAGGCCAAAACCTCACACAAGAAGAAGAAGAAGAAGAAATAGATGAAGTAGAAGCTGAAGAATTAATAGAAGTAGTCGTAAAAGAAGAAGAAGAAGAACTGCCCACATCTGATTTGATGTGTATGATAACGCTTATTTATTTTGAGGTCGTGTCAGTGGTGGTGTTGTGCATCACACCGAAAGGTGTTTCTAATATTCTGTCCCTCTCATGTATGGGTGATGTAATAAACACCGGTGCAAACTACAACCTCAATAATAAACATACAGCTCTCTGACAGTGTCAGTCAAAACTGAACATTATTATATTAAATCTCTACTCTTGACTTTTACAGTACAACACAGAGGCTCCAGGTCTTTGTTTAATAAATCTGTTTCTATTTTTACTGCCGTAGTCGCCGCAGACTCAATAAATATACACTCAGTGTCCACTTTAGTAGTCACACATACAGCTGAATGCAATCCAATACAACTGTTCTGCCATAAAAGACTTTTATGACGCCTATAATGTTCAGGTTTGTTGACACTGTGACAGAGGTGTTGATGAATTTTTACCATTGAACATAAAGTAGTCCAGTACAACAGCACCTTTAACTATGAGCACAGTAACACATTTTAGATTAAATTCACACATTTACAACCAAAAACTGAAGATTATGAGTTTCATAAAGACAAATCTGTTACTGTGGACCGTACAGATGTACCTAATAAAGTGGCCACTAAGAGCATGACTACATATTAACTAGATGCATAGCTATAGATCAAGTAATACGATGTAATTTGGTCGTAGTAAACACAGTTTGTATAGCACCACCTTGACAAGCTACAACCAGTGGAAAGTAACTTATTGGATTTACTCGAGTACTGCATTGAAGTACAGTTTTAAAGATACTTTAACTTCATTTCAGTGTTTCCATTTTTACCCCCCAACATTTAATTCAGTGTTTTACTTTTTACTTCTTCACGTCACCGGTTACTTTGCACATTTTACTGATGAATGAAATACTACTTAAATCAAAAAATGCAAAAAAATAAACATATTGTATTAATTTCAATATAACATAGTACTCTATTAAACTTTAATTTAAAGTATTTAATAAATAAGTAAACAAAACTACAAATGTGACAGCCATTATGAGCAAATGTATAAAATTATGAATAAAATAAGTCAACAAGACTGCAAATCTGACCAGAAATTTGATGCCAGCCTTCATCACCTGACCGTTTTTGATACTCAGGCGTCACCGTAAAAACACGGAGGTCACAGAGGGAAATATAAATCATATACAGATGAGTACCAATAGTTGTCAGACGAGCAGTCAGCAGTGTTTTTCATCTGTCAGCTGCAGACATTGAAAATGACGTCCAAGTGTGTGTTAAATGAGTTGTGACCCGCGGCTGTTTGCAGCCCGCGGACCGGTGCACGAGCAGTGACTCTGCAAGAGAAAAGGAACAAAAACAGAAAAACAAACGCCAGTGAAAGAGTGAACCTCCCTGCTCATCATCATCATGGCCCCATTCTTCCTCTCTCAATTGCAACTGAATCGCCTCGGTCTCATTACAGATTATGGCCTCAGCAGAGTGACTCTCCCCTTTCTCTCGCCTTTCTCCACACAGTCCCTCTCTTGATTAACATTTTCTGCTAGGCTTCACACCAAAGGCACAACCTGTGCGCTTTAAAGGCAGGGTGAAAAAAAAGCCATCAAGCGCTGGAGTGGAATCAGATAAGGCTATCAGGCAGGAGGCTTTACTGCCTTGGCTTTGTCCTGCTCCTCCACCCGCCCTCGCTTCCTCCCTCAATCTCTCACTCCACTGCACCTTTTGTCCGGCTGATTCCCTGGCGGAGTGCGCCCCTCGACCAGGGACCCCCCGACCTCCTCCAGCACCACTGCACTGCAGGCCCACAGTGTGTTATATACAGCTGTAGTGCAGACAAGAATAGGCCGGGCTGATGTTGAGTTTGAACTCTGTTAAACTCTCTAAATCTTATATCGTAATCACAGCATACATCATAACAAATAGTATAAAACATATTCTTGGTTTCCCAGCACAATCACTGACGATCAACCCCAGAATCAAAAAGACTCGATAAATTGAGAATAACTCTGATAAAGCTTTGACTTTTGAATCTGATTTTGATTCTGGATTAAAGTGTTAAACAGAAAACTTTACAGGAAGATGGAAATACATCTAAAAACAAATCTGAGCAAAGATCGGTGAAAATAAACTATTATGCACACAAGTCGGTGAAAAAATAGGCCTGTATATATAAATATATGTAAACCACTGTGGCTGTGAAGTGAAACCAAAGAGACACATCTAACAGAACAGAAATAAAATCTATGTTTACACCATTTAATACTTAAAATTTGAAATGAAAGTGGATTGTGAATAAAAGTGGATATGCAGTTCCTCAAATGTCCACTTGAGGCTGGCTCCAGAAGTGAGTCAGTCTCCATAAGTCCCCATGTTAAAATGTCCAACTTCACAGCAGAAATAAACATGTTTACAGCCTGGTACAAAAAACAGTTTTGGTCTCTATAGCTAATTTCCCCGTTCATGACAACTGTACTGAGGGTGAATTTTTATACAACTCACCTGTTCAAATTATATTAAGGCTTAAAGTTATGCAGAATTAAGAGCGTGAACACTTTGATTGACAGGTAGGTGCCGTTACAGATGGCTTGTTTGAGCAACCAGGCGTCATTCAGCCCGCCTCAGGTCCGCTGATGATTTAGATTAGCCGGGATGGCGGAAGAGGCAGGACTGGCAAGATGGCGGTGGCCACAGAAACCTGTGGGTGACGTCACGGATACAACATCCGTATTTATACTGCCTATGGGAGCGCAACCACGTTAGACAGAATGATAAAGTCCATGTTTGGAGAGGAAGTCGTGGTGGATTAATGAGGTTTTGTAAAAATATCACGTTTTGGGTTTCCTTTCACAACGTTAACACCAAAAGGCTAACTTCCACTCATGTTTGGGCCTAACCTAGCGCTTGAATGCTACACAGGACGTGTCTTGCCAAGAAAATTATTGAGGGATTGATCAGGATTGCTGTTCCTGCAAACATATCCAAAAATAGCTTTCATTCCTTTACAAATTTAGACTGGACTGAATTATTGTGCCGTTGTTGTTGTTTGAAAAACATGCTAATATTCCTCAAGTTATTCTCTTCTATTGAAGCTCAGATACTGTATTGCAGTTAGCGTCAAGGCATTTTAAGTCACACCCGGCTGTATGACCCAGTGAGTGGCTTTAATTCCAAATAAAAACACAGAATATTAATGTAAACATCCATAACTGACTTGTCAAACAGTGCCAGAGCTAGGATACAGTTTATAACACACCACAACAAAGACACACACACAGGGGTCTATTGTATTTCTAACGAGTTCACTTGTTTGTTGCTCTCTTTCCCGCTTAATCCCAGACTTTTGTTTCTGCTCATCATGACACTGCATAAAGTGTCCTATAATTCCTTTAACAAAGGTCACATTCAGCGGTGGAGAGGAGGTGGCCCCCTTTTTTAATAGCAGGAGAATGTCAGAGTGCAACATGCCCCACATATACAGCCCTAAAATATGTGATTAAGAGCCGAATTTAGAGCACACACCACACACACACACACACACACACAGATAAACAGAGTCTAAACCGTCTAAAAGTCTATGAGAAATGGGTTTATGGGATGTTTTGGGTTTAAGTTCTTACATATGTGATGATCCTGTAAATCTACTGCCTCGACGCGACGAGACAAAGCCGTAAAATATAAAGTGTGGTGCTGTGAGATAAGGAGGTGAGAGGTCTGCGCGGCAAAAGCAGACCTGCAAACCAGGCCAAGCGTGTCATTTCACAATAGTATAGAATGAGGCATTGTTGGGCGTTTTTGAACACGCTCCAAATCAAAGGTAAAGATCGAAATCTTATCTGATCTGAAGTGTTACAGGAAAAACACTGGACTGTAGCACACCAGCAGGAGGTGCAGGAGACGGGGCAGGAGCCCACATGAGCACACGGGGAGTCGATTAAATGTGGTTCGAACTACTGTAGCCTTCATGCACTTCTTTGGCAGTGGGGATAATCTCTACTCTATAACCAACCATCATCAATTTATCAAGTTTATTTTCTCAGATGATGATACGATACAGCAGAAATATGTCATGCAGATTCAACTGAGCCTGAAAAGATTAAAGGATTAAGATTACAGGATAAGTACTAACAGCTACTAACAGTTAAAGTGTATCTTAACCTCACGTTGCCTGGGTTACATTTATAAACATACATGGATATTATGTCAATGAGTATGAACATGAAGGAATACTACAGTCACTTCCTATTTACTACGTAATACGCAGGTTGATTAAAGGAGCCTTGTGAATAGTGTTACTCTCCGAAATATACGGTGCATCACTGAAGTCTAACAAACATGTTTACTGATTTTAAATCCACGTTTACTATCTTGCATAGCTACATATCTTGGTACTCCACCTGTAGATCAGTTCCATGGCGCTACTAGAGGTCTAAAACTCCACAGCAGACCTTTAACAGTGTCTTAACTCCATAGACTGTATAAAACATGGATGTAGTCTCCGTGACGTCACCCACAGGTTTCTGAGGTGCAGCTCAGTGTGGTGGGTCCTGCCTCTTCAGCCTCCCGGTTAACATAAAAATCGGCAAAGACGTGGATCATCAGTGGACCTGAGGCTGGCTGGATGATGCCTGGTTGCTCAAAGCAGCCACGCTGTTAATTCTGCATAACTTTAAGCCTTAATATAATCTGGACAGGTGAGTTGTATAAAAATTCACCCTCAGTACAGTTGTCATGAACGGGGAAATTAGCTATAGAGACCAAAACTGTTTTTTGTACCAGGCTGTAAACATGTTTATTTCTGCTGTGAAGTTGGACATTTTAACATGTCATAACATGCTTAACAAGCCAATGTCTTAACATGACATTGGCATGTTACTGTTGTTGTACATGTTTATATATTTATGATGTAAAACTCAAAGACATGTCTGCAATCGATGAATCATTTAAATCCTCTTGTGACCTGTGAAATTTATCTTGCAAACCATTCACCACTGACTTACAGCACAACATGTACTTTCTACTATTTCATTCGAGTGCCAAAGTGTAAATGTTACGCACGATGTGTCGTCAAAAATTCCTGAAATGGACATAAAAATGTAGTATCCATAACATGTACGCCACTTTTTTTTACTAAAAATGCCACGATGGAAAGCTCCACCTTTGTTCAGTCACCATTATGTGACACTACACCTGCCAGTGGTGACGCATAATGATGACACACGCGTCAGATATCTCAGGTTACCGCTCACCACACTGCAAACCTCTGAGTGTTTAGAGAACGAGTCAGTGAGAGTTTGAAGACGGGTTTTTTGTGTTAAAGTGCCAATAAAAAGTGAATTAAATGTACGTTTTTGTAATTAATTTAAATCACTTTCCTGACATCTGTTTTCAGGGTCTTTTTCTGTTGACATTTGTTGAAGTTATTACAACGACCCATTTTTACATTGTGGTAATAATGACTGTCCTTGTTCTGAAGCAAAGATGGAAATAGTGTGACGTCCATGAAGCCAACACAAAAGTCTTGAGGCCGGCTCCAAAAACAAGTAAAAATGTCACCAAATAAACCTAAAACACTGTAAGAGACATATTTAACACCAGAAATAAAATGTTTACACCATTTAATACTTTAAATGGATTTATATGGATTGAGAATTAAACTGCACTTCCTCAAACGTCCACTTGAGGCTGGCTCCAGAAGTGAGTCAGTCTCCATAAGTCCCCATGTTAAAATGTCCAACTTCACAGCAGAAATAAACATGTTTACAGCCTGGTACAAAAAACAGTTTTGGTCTCTATAGCTAATTTCCCCGTTCATGACAACTGTACTGAGGGTGAATTTTTGTAGAACTCACCTGTTCATATTATATTAAAGGTCCAGTGTGTAGAATTTAGTTGCATTTAGTGGTCCAATCACTGCATTGCAATCGCCTCACATCACCCTCACCTTCCTAATGTAAAGGAGAAACAACACTTTAAGGACCCTGTTTAGAGTCAGTATTTAGTTTGTCTGTTCTGGACTACTGTATAAATAAGGTGTTTCAAGATGGCGGCCTCCATGAAAGGGGACCCTCTCCCACTGTAGATATAAAAGGATATTTTTTAAGTAACAAACATAAAAAGATTCTTATTTTCAGGTGATTATACATGCATGAAAACATAGTTATGAATATTATATTCCATGTTTGCCTTATTCTGAAAATATAGGCCCCAAATCTTACACACTGTACCTTTAAGGCTTAAAGTTATGCATAAATAACAGCGTGGCTGCTTTGATTGACAGGTAGGTGCTTTTACCACCACAGATAGTCAGTATTAGTTACTTTTAGCCATGATCACAATCCCCTCCGTCCAAGAAAACGTATTTTTGTTGAGGACCGGTAAATCAAAGCAGAGTCTCACTGCTGTTGTCCTTTCAGAGCAGATTTTGGCAACGTGTGTTGGTTTGCCTTGAGTGGGTACTACAATGTAAAAGAGGGTGACAGTATTTGGCAGCATTCTCCTGCAGGCCGTTGTTGCTCCATGAAAACACGACTCCTCCCCCTCACTTTCTCCAAAAAGACTGTGTGTGTGTGTGTGTGTTGTGAAGGGGGTTAAAGCTCTGCTAGGAAAACAAACAAAGACACACGTAGCGGCCACACTCCTGTCTCTGGCTGCACGCCATCGGCCTCACCACAAACCACAACTTATGCTTTTTGCACACACACACACACACACGCCTACGTCCAATCAGCTCTTTGCTGCAGATCCACACCGATATGCCCCCCCAGAGTCCAAATCATCTGCTGTATTGCAATACCAGATCTCCAGAGATAACCTCACAAAGCAAAATCATCTGCTATTATTGCCCCGCCGCTCCTTGACATTGTGCCATTAATAAGGCCATTGTGGAGGGCGCTCTCTGTTTGGACACCGTATAATAGACTCTTTGACAGATTTACTTTGCTCTCTCTCCCTCTTCCCCTTCCTTTTCTCTCTCGCTCTCTCTCTCGTGAATACAGCGGGCATATTCCACGCTGCTGCTCATCAATAGGCGGCCTGTTTGTTTGCCCAGTCATTCTGGACTGATGGTAAATACATAGAGGTATTCCAGACCAAAGGCTGAGCAAACAGGGGTTACATAAAGGCACTGTACCCGAACACACACTCGGGACATCCCCCCCTGCACACACACACACATTTACAAACACCTCACAGTATTGCCATTACCTCCCTTCATGTCTTTTTAAGGCGACTGGTCTTTCTTGTTCATTCAGTCGGTCGTATTTTCATTCACCGCTTGAAAACAACAATTATGTCCGCCCACAGGTAGAAGATAGGCTAGAGGTGGTGGTGGTGTTGGTGTTGGTGGTGGGTGGGGACAAAGCGAGGCTGGCTTCAAGGCCGCCAGGTGTTCTGTATCAACAATGACATTCATCAGAGACCCACAGAGTCCCTCGCACCACCACACTCTGGTCAACAGGCGCTTACACAAAGGAGACCACAGCTACTTGACATCAGCATCACCCTGTTCTCCATCAGCCTTTTCGGTCACCAGTAATGGGTGTGATGGGGGCAGTTCAGCCTGCTCCCAGTGCTCAGTAAGGTATAGTTTTAAGAAAATTCAACAGTTATTACAGATTTTTATGTTAAACCTGCAATATGTGATTTTTTTTTAGCTCCATTTTTGGTCTCCACCAACTCTTTACTTGCTAAATGCTCCACTATGTTCACCTGCTAGTTGCTAAATGTGCCCGTCTGCGCTTTGATGCTAACCATGCTAATGTGCAGTGTGTTTTTAGAGCTTTCTCACTGTAAACAACGCTACGAGAGCGTCGAGAGCGACTGAAAGAGGCTAAAAAGCTCGGGAAATGCGAGGGAAACTGCAGAGTCAGATGATAATTCTCTGTGAGTTTATCACTACAAGCAGCCACTTTAACATACAGTACAAGTAGTCATGTGATCCATTTTTAATTGCGTTGATACGGATTATAGTCGCTTTAATCTCCATTGATTCAAATGTTAGTATTTAGACTCTAATTGTCCAGTGAAAAGATGTTTTGTTACATCATGCATGTAGGATGGATAGGAGGAAGATAGCTTTTAATAAATACATTTTGAAGCCACCCACCTGTCTTAATTCTGCATAACTTTAAACCTTAATATAATTTGAACAGGTGAGTTCTATAAAAATTCACCCTCAGTACAGTTGTCATGAACGGGGAAATTAGCTATAGAGACCAAAACTGTTTTTTGTACCAGGCTGTAAACATGTTTATTTCTGCTGTGAAGTTGGGACATTTTAACATGGGGACTTATGGAAGACTGACTCACTTCTGGAGGCAGCCTCAAGTGGACGTTTGAGGAACTGCGTATCCATCCACGTAAATCCATTTAAAATATCAAACGGTGTAAACACAGATTTTATTTCTGGAGTTAAATGTGTCTCATTACAGTGTTTTAGGTTTATTTTGTGGCCTAGTTTCTGAGATAAACTCGTTTTTTATCCTCCTTTATACGTGTTTTTCATCACACAGCGACAACATGTGTGAATATTTTGTAATGCAGATAAATAAGAGAGACACAATAAGTGATAATACTGAATTGAACTTGTGTATTATCTCACAGAAAGTGCCACTAAAAGTCATTAGCGTTCTCTGTTGTGTACCAAACTCACTGATGTATTCAGCACTCTGTTATAAATCTACAATGGGAGCAGGTCTGACGTCTCGTACTCTTTGTGCTTATGTACATATTCTCTGTTCTCTTATTCTTCTCTGTAGCACCACTGTTAGCTCCTAACACGAGCCACATGGCAGCGACCGCTGACTGATGACAACCTGGAGGGTCACAGAGTTGAATGGATGAATGGCGGCAGAGTACAGGAAGTTATGGGTGGCTGTGTGTCGGGGGGAGGGAGGCGGGGAAGGTTTCTCTATTTTGGGAATCCTTTGGCAAGTGGTCAACGTTGGCCCGAAAAGAGACAATTATGACCAGTTAGACCCTTTCAGAGCCTAATGAGCAGCCACAGTTACAAGTGTCTGGACAAGAGCTAGTCAACGCACACACACACACATACAGATAGAAACACACAAACCATGCGTGTGTGTACATGCAAGGACACACACACACACACACACACACACACACGACAGAACAAAAGGACCCAATTCAGAGTGAAAAATTACTGATTGTACCAGGACACACTTTGTAAACACACCACACCCATAAACACGAACACAGCGAGCGCAGAGTGTCTTTCTCTAAAGAATACCTCGGACACACACATATACACACACACACACACATATACACACACATATTGTGTATATGTGTGTGTGACACATTATTGTACGTCTAGTATTACGAGAAACATCATTGCAGGTCTTTTAAACCAAACTCTACCCTGAAACTATTCAACCATTAACCTTAATTACAATGTTTGTTATGCTGTGATACTTTTTAATAAATGATATTAAAGCACCAGCGGGAGTGCTAGTGTTTGTACCACAGGAGTTTTGGTCCACCGGGAAGAAGAGGAAGTTTTCAGGCCCTGTTAGCATTTTTTGGGGCAATGCTGACGGGGAGTGGAGCCAGCGTCGTGCCAGAACAGGAGCTAAGCACGTGGGCAATGTAACTGGGCTCAGCGGCCTCTATGGACATAATAACAGAGGTGAAACGACCGTAAGGGGACATTGACAGAGAAAGCTGAGAAGAGAAAAGGAGAGAGTGACCGGACAAGAGTAAATCTGGGACTGACTTTTAGTGGTTGGTGAGAGCTTGGTGAAATAAAAGGCTGAAAGACAGACGCCGAGCTGGGCTGACTGCTGTTACCAATTTAAAGCACATGTGTGTCAGTTTAAACAATCTTTGGTAAATCAGTGTATTTTTTGGTTAAAGTGGAAAACAATGACAATTACTCTGATCTAACTGTAAACTTAATCCTCCAACTCTAAACCAAAGCTGATAAACGCCATTTGAGGAGGCAAAGACAACCAAAATAATAACATCACACACACATAAACCAAAGTCCATCCTCCTGTAACAACAACAAAAGCTTCCCATCACTAAAAACCTTGGTGCAGAATAGCGAGGCCAGCTGCAGGGTTCTTCATCCTGCTTGATTACCGTCTGAACAAACCTGTCCAATCAGCCCCATTCAAGGGTGCCAGCACTCACAGGAGAACTCTGACCTGACTGACCTCTCCAGAGGGCCTGCCCCCTCAGCCTTGACCTTAGGTGTGGATGCTTATTGTCGGACCCGCCAGCCCTGGCGCTCTCACAAAAGCTTGGATGCCAGAAATTAGGCACTTGAGGGAAACTGGAGAACTCCTGGCCAAACTCCTGTTCGCTAAAAAAAAAAAGGCGATTCTAAAAAAATCAAGTGCTGTAATTGAGGGGGGAAATTTTTAGAGTCGAGAGGAGTGTTGGTGAATGTTTGTGTTTGTCTGTTATTGTGTGGACGGGAGGCAAAGAAGAGTGTTGGCAGGCAAAGACAGGTTTAGCCTTCAAACACTGCGGAGTTGTAAAACACTTTCAGCTGCTTCACTAAAGCGCAGCTTTTTGACTTCTGCACAGTCAAAACGTCCACACGTGTGACCAGAGGGTGAATAAATGACCTTAATGTGTTTCTGTGTATGTATATTGGTGATTTTCAGGTAGAAAACTGAATTACCTGCAGAGTTCGGACGCTCACTGATAAAATACTTTGCTATTTTCAATATATTATACGCCACGGCTACCGGACACTACGCTGCGTTCACTGTGGCAAAGTCAGCATTTATTAGTGTAGCTGTTAAACTGCACAATCTTTTTTTTTAATTGTTCTTATTCTGTGATTTGGTGCCAAATGCGGTCCAAACAGCTTGCTAAACAGAACTTTGTCACTGGCGTTGAAGCACCTGTGTTTTCCTGAAGGCAACATGACTGAGGAAGGTCCACAGCCTTCATTGATATGCTGTCACCGCCCCCCTCAGTCTCGAGGTCATCTTTCTTCGAGAAGGTTAAATCTGAGGCAACTGGACTCGGTTGAAGATTCATGCAGACAAGGAGCACTAACGAACCAAGGTTAAATACCTGGATGTCTCCACCAGTCAGCCAGAACTGACGAAGAAACCTTGGATGAGAGGTGAAACGTCTTCACGGATCTTCAACCAAAGTCCAGTTTCCCCAGATTGAACCCTTCTGGAAGTATTCTCTACGATGAGCCATCGAAAATCTGGGTAGCCAGTGGCATAAGACTTTTTCAGAAGATGATTGAACTCACAGTCCTCAAAGTTGGAGCGACCTTTGTTGCTGTTCGGCTGACGAGGTGCGTCGTCCTGCAGTTTGGAAAGAATGCTCAGCACCTTTGTTTTCCTCTCCTCCATCCTCCTGTCCTTCTCTTCAGCGCTGTGGTCAACACTCCCGGGCCTCCTTCCTCCTGCTGAGGACTCGACGTGGTCCCTCCATCCTGGATAATTGGACTCCCCTTCATCTGAACCTGGAGCATGCAACATAAAATACATAATATAATGGCATCTAAGTAGTCTTTTGCTCCGTCTGAACTGTATTTAAGAGTTGGCAGAGGGGGGTAACTTTTTAAATATAAACACAGCAATTACTGGAGTCCTGAACAAGAGAAACCACATGTGTATTCATGGGCGTCTACGTGGAAGTAGCCACTTAGTAAAAAGCACTAAACCCCATTGCAGTTCCTTTAATAAACACTAATTCTCATCGCATTGTTCTCCTAAATGCCACAGTCACATCTCCCTTCAGTGCTTTCAGAGACTCACTAAGGAACTGACGCTCTCCCTGAAACTTAAACAGCCGTCCATTTTGTCACTGACCAGCCAATTAAGGGTCCCATTATCTGAGCACAGAATACACTTCTTGGTGTGGCAGAGCAGAGACAAAGCGCCATCAATGCAGACTTGAGCTTAAGGAGAGCTCCGATTGTCTTTTACAACAGCTTCGGACTCTTTTCTTCGTGCTACTTTTGCAAATACGTGTTACTTGTGTTAGCGCATGAGCGATGATTCAAATGTGATACATCTGGAGATGGTTCTATTCATTGGGAGGAGAAAAGCTTGACCAGTCGAGGAGCTGACAGATTCATCAAGCCTTCAAAAAAAAAAAAACTCAGTGCCGTGGTTTCATTTATCCGGTCCACGAGCGAGCAGAGGTCAGCAGCCCAGATTGATGGAGCCATGTCTCATTTGACAGGCCGTCTTCCACCACGCTGCACACAATCACACGCTCCCATCAGCCCCGGCGTCCTGCTCGAGTCTCAATGTCACCAAAACAGACGACAGGATGAGAAATTTGTTCATCTCTCGAGTGTGGAAATTCATCATTTCTTTCATATGCAGCATAAACTAAACGTCTGGGATATCTGCAGTGACATCATGATGAATGTGGAGAAAACTTTGCCTTTAAATGCATCATATTAACATCAAATATACGTTATTTTGATGTTACGATTAACAGATTCATTGTTTAATCTATAAAATATCTGAATATAGGATAAAATATTCATCATGATAGACCTGTGAAGGTCAAAACACAAAAAAATAAAGAAAATAACTCCACAGATTCAACAACACCTGCACCGTTTAGGAGAAAACGCTACAAAGAAACATAATATGTATCAGAAGGGGGCAAAAGCTGAAGGACTGGTTAAGGGTAAAAGGATAAAAAGATATAGAGACGACGTCACAAGAAAGCAAGTCTGTAAAAATGAGTTTCCAGAAGTAATTTAAAGGAGTTGGCTGAATGTAAGCCTCGTCTCCTCGGGCAGGTCGTTCCAAAGTCGAGGGGTCTTGTTGGAGATGGTCACACCTCTGACTTGAGCCTCCATCTTCTTCTACAAACGAGAAGTGACCCGCCCCGAGGATCTACAGCTGACGAACTGGCATCGTCTGCGTTCAACATGCCGGTGATATAGTTTGGGGCTTTAGAAGTGAAAAAGAAGAAAAAGAAAAATCTTAAAATCAACCGTAAAACGTTCAGGGAGCCGATGGAGGAAAGCTACAATTAGGGTGACGTGATGTCGTCTGTTGTTCGAAGTCTAGCTGGTGATGTCTTATAAAAAAGACAATGCTAAAAGCCTACAATCCTATGTTTCCCTTCTCTTTTTGTAGTCGATGAGTGACTTAATTATGCTTGATTGTGCCAATAAGAAGGGCAATGATGGGAGGGTTCCTTTGGAGCTTGTATTTTTATTTGTAGCCGTAAAGATCTTCACATGGTACGAGTCACTCCTACTGAGGCCTTTAGGGAAGTTTCTAATGTACAAATCAGATTTCAGGTCCAGAATCTCTGAGAAAGGCTGACATTTCTCTCTTTTAAAGGAATCAAGCAACTAACTTCTCACATTTCAGAAGCTCTTACATCAAATGTTTCCTTCATAAAATGACCCTAATGATGATCGGCTAACTGATTAACTGGTTAAAATCTAGAAGTCCAGAAGGTTTCTGTACAATCTTTAAAGCAAACCACAAACTAAGATTATTCAGGATTTGGTTTCCTTCTTTTGAAACCTTCCCATCCTAACCTCCACCACGGTCTAATCCATGAATGCACAGCAGTGATTACTGGTCAGTTCAAGCTGGAAACAAGAGCCCATCTAAAACACACAGAGCAGGTTACCATACCAACCACAGCATCTGAACACAGCAGATAGCTGGATTTGGCTGCGAGCTGCCCGAGTCAAATCCCCTCGCTGATTCCCGAAAAGGCCGCTGAAGACAATAAACACACACGCACACACACGCACACACACACACCGCCCACCCTTCGTCTGACTCTCTCCAACACACACACACCGCCTGCCCTTTAGCATCCAGCGCACCAGGCAGGGGCAAGAAGGTTTGGACTTGTATCTCTTTCATTGCATGTTTGAGAAAGGGATGAGCATCAGCGAGACAATCGGTGTTGCGGAGGCTATTCACTGATGCCACCCAGAGCCTTCACTGCTCTATCTCCCTGAAAGAATGGCAGAATAGGCTCAGGGTGGAGTAAAAAGGGAAAAGCCTCGCCAATTTATTATTCATGGGAAGGGGATTTTCCTTTCAGGGCTCCTTTATCGAAGCCTTTCCCAACACGTCACCCTCTCTATCAGCCCTGACAAGTGCCAATCAAAGGGCTTGAGTCCAGGTTTTTGGGGAAACGCTGGAGGATTTCGGAGACAATAGCCAACGAGTCCACAGTGAGACAATGGTGACATGGCTACACTGTCAGTGTGTGGTCCTCTGGGGGGGAAACGATCCTTGCTCACTACACGACTAATCTCTGCTTGCACCATCTCTCTGTCCTTCTGGAGCCTAATCTGTCCCCGTAGCTTCCTCAGCTTTCCGAAACAATCCACCAGGGTCAGTTCAGATTAGTGCTCTTTGTGGCCCCCGCACATCGCTACATTCATGTGGATGCTAACATCTTTAGTAGCAGCTGAATGCTAAACAACGGAGTGAGCGCAGAGTGACCGGAGCAGCGTGGAGACAGTCGTGAAACAATTATGAGGAGGAGGGATTAATCTACCTATGAATTCCTGATGAGCAGAGATGGACAAAGGTCTCATCATGAGCCTCACTGGGGAGCAGGAGCATCTTAACGCAGCTGATTTCTGGCTTCGGTTTAATCTCAGAGTTGCTCAACCATTGACGATTGATCCACAGACGTGTGGACAATTCATTGACATGGAACAGGAACCAGAAAAATTGACTAACGTTGAATTAGAAATACATATTTTTACAGATGGCCAATCCAGTTTTCTTGATTCAACCCGTGAAAAATGTTTTATAATGTCGTTGAAAAAAGTTTATTTTAATTAGCGACAATATTCAGTTGCATTATGGGAAATGTAGGACATGTTGTTTGTGAAGCTTGCCCAACACTTACGGTCAGGACATCCCTCCATACTGCTGTTTAATCTGCCTTATTTTACATTGTTGCCATCTTCAAGTTGCTTTTTGTGTCTCAAAATATCAAAGTTGTTTTTAATTATTTTATTTCTAGACCTACAGCAGACAAGTTAGTATTCAGTTAGAATCTACTTGATCAATGGATGGTCAATATTTATTCTTCTTTTAGCTGTTGCTCTCCACCAACTCCTGCAAAAATCTATCTGGCTTTACAATCTAGCAGCTAGTTTGTTCCGCTAATTTAACCATCTAGTCGCTAACCTTGTCTGCCGTTTGATGCTGGGCAGGTAGCGTACAGAGGGTCTATCAAAGCGGTTCAGTGTGTATGGGGAAGTTGTTAGCAAATAGTAGCATCCAGCAGATACAGAGCTTTTTTTGTTTTTTGGAGCATTTATTTGCAGTCGTGTTTCTTTTTTTTAGCTCCATTTTTGGTCTCCACCAACACCTGAGGAAAATATTATATAATCTTTAGCTGCTAAATGCTTCACTGTGTTCACCAGCTAGCTGCTAACTGTGTCTGTCTGTTCTTCGATGCTGACGAGGTAACGCACAATGTGTTTTTATAGATTTTTCACTGAAAATATGTGAAAACAGTAAAGTTGCAGGCCAGAAAACCAAAACAATGAGCTGAAAGAGGCTAAAAAAGCTCTCTAGAGCTACAGGGAATTCCAAAGTTTGGAGATAATTCTCTGTGGGTTAGTCACGTTACACATTTGATTTGAAATTTTGATTAGAGCAGCTTCAAATGTACTATTATATAACGTAAAGAAGGGCCATTTTTGCCTGATAAATAACCAGAATGTTGAAATATTCAACCTATCGTCCCGAAATCTAGATGTAAATCAGCAGTTGGTCATGTGAACTCATCAACTTTTGGTGTCACAAGCCCATTTTCTTAACCGTCTCACATACACTGAGTCGTAATGGGGTCATTCCCTCCATTACTTGGGAGCGCCATTCAAAGGTTGAACTGCTCACACCTCCGGGGTAACCGAATCTCACCTATCCACACAAAGACATGCCACACACTGGGCATCTTTTAGAGACTCTGCGACCTCAGGCCTGACCTCTCCACGCCCTGCTGATGACCCGCCCCCACCTCCTGCCTCCTTCTCCCCCAGAGTGTGACCATGCCTTTGGCCTCTAAAAGGTCAAAGCTCACCAGCTATCACCAGGATCCTCTGGGTGACATCTTCAGTTGAGTTTGTTTAATTCTCACAGGGTAGTTAAACAGTTGAAGACTTGTTTTAAAATGTGTAAGCTGCATTTTAAAGCTGAAGGGAATTTCAGCCATTGTATGCCAAGACAATAGATGTACATTGTATACATTTAACAAGCTAATAAATCAATCATTCTCTATAAGAAAAAGCTCATATAAAGGTCACTCTTTAATGCAACATATTGCACAGTAGAGTCAACATCTGGGAGAGATTCAAGTAAAACAGATAAATGTAGCTCAGGTTTAATGCTTTTTTATTATTTTCTACATTTTAAATGAACATGGAGGACGTAAAAACTTCAAAATAACACATGAAATTATATTTATTAAGCAAAATATGTTTAATTCTTCAAAGCAAACACCTTTTTCTTTGCACACTCTCTCAATCATCTTCAGGAGGTCGTCGCCTTGAACGGTTTTCCAACAGTCTTAAAGGACTTCCTATATATTCTGAGCGCTTGTTGGCTACTTTTCTTTCACTTTGTGCTCAAACTCATCCCAAACCATCTCAGAGGCCGGGTCATCTGACGCAGCACTCGATCACTTTCTCTCTTGGTTTTTCATTCATTTGAGTGGGTGTAGTGCATTTTGAGAAACTAAGAAGTTTAGCCGGGTCAAACTTCTGGAAAAAAACAGACCAATGTGACGTAGTGGCCACCAATCATAAGTTCAGATCGGTCAAACATCTCCACAATCAGCCTGAAATATCTCTGGAACTGAGACTATCCAGGTGGATTCATGGACTAAACTCTGATACTCTACCTGTTGTGTTCTGGCTTTGTTTATTTCATGAACCAGCTTCTAAATCTGAGTCTGACTCACTATTAACGCTGCAAAATAGTGACACAAAGAAGTTTAATTCAGTTTGTGTCTGATGGTTCGAAAGAGCGAGCTGTGGTCGAGCGACTCAGACAGTGAATGAGAGTGAGCACCGGCTAATAAATCCGGTTAATCAGAGAAATAAAATTTCAAAAATAGCTCCACATCAACCAACTACATCAGTAAAATCCTGCTGTTACATTAATGCACGAGTTTAAATTATCCAATAACAGTGTAACAGTCACAGTGGTGATTTTTCTGCGTGTACTTTTAATAATTTGAGCACACTTCTTGATAATACTTAGATTAGACTTAAGTAACATCTTCAATGCAGGACTTTTACTTGTGCCAGAGTTTGTTAGTACTACTTTTACTTCACCACTGGTCGTACGACGTATCCTCCAAACAGGTAGAAGAGTTTATAGCCGTTCTGAACGGCCAAGCTCAAAGGTGGGAAGGAAAAGCCTGCTGTTACAGAGCTGGGCGAGACCCACTGAACCGTACAAATGGAGATAACGGCACATTATCTGTGGATGGAAACATGTGGAGGGAGCGTTTTGTCTGACGCACATTGATCCCAACAGGATCAAGTTTATTGAAAACTGATGTTTATCCTCAGCACAAGCACAAACACTGAGTGTTTTTTAAGCTTCACATCCCTCCAAGATGGATTAGAAATATCACCGTGCCTTTTGTATAAATGGTTAGCTGCAGCTTGGCACTCAGACGTATCAATCTCTGATGTGATGGATGCATTTGTAACATCCTCTAGGAATACGGACGGCACACCATGGACCATTAGCGTCAGAGAACGATGACTGATACCGGACAAGTGAGTCACCAGATCACAGCCTGACAGATGTGCTCAAATGAAGACGGGGAGGAAAAAAAAGAGCTATTAGCTCGAGGGTGGCTCTCCAATTCCACATGGGGACAGCACTCCTGACCCTTTTCCTGTCTTGCGCTGCCAGCTTTCCAGTGTTTGCGCTTCCGTACAGTAAGCGCTGCCTCTGTACCATCATTCAAGAAGAATGTACACAAGCTGGCCACACAGGTGAAGGTGATACTTGGAGCCAGCTGGCCCTTGCTAGGATTAGCAGGCTTAAGTGTACCGGAGGAAAGGGAACGCTAAACACAGCGCTGACAGTGAGGAGACAATGGCTCCTAATAAAGCAGAGCTGACAGGGACTGAGTGGGCTTTTACCGGATCAGACGCTAATGCTGAGGACGGGCTCTTGTATTGATTAAGTAGTGTTGTTATAGGCTCTTAAGAGAGAGCACCAGTTTTAGCAGAGAGGTGATATGTCATAGCAGCACACACAGATCAACAAAAATAATTATCGTCTGGGTAGATTTGAGGGATACAGTACCGTGATCAGACTTGCAGGGAGAACAGGCGGATCTGAACATGTCATGTGATGGAGTCAGGTCTATGATCCATGAAGACGGTGAGCCAGAACCTCCTTCAGACTGATCCTGCAAGGACAGAATAAAACTTCAGTGGCTGCAGAGTTCTGGAAGCAACTCATTAGCAGTTGAAGCATTTCGAAGGTTTAAATGGACACTAGTTGACTCATTAGAAACTGGTCCCTTGATAAAAAGTGAAAGAGACATTGTCAAACTTCATTTTTAGATATTTGGATATCTGCAACATGCCATGCACCGAGTCTTTGATGAAACTACAATACATATCGCAGTAAATACAGTGCAGTTCCTCGAATGTCCACTTGAGGCTGGCTCCAGAAGTGAGCTAGTCTCCATAAGTCCCCATGTTAAGATGTCACAACTTCACAGCAGAAATAAACCTGTTTACAGCCTGGTTCAAAAAACACTTTTGGTCTCTATAGCTAATTTCCCCGTCCATGACAACTGTACTGAGGGTGAATTTTGTGTGAATGAAGCTGGCAACAGCAGCTAACTAGCTTAGCTTAGCATTAAGATGGAAACGGGACGGCTCACTAGTACACATGAAATATTTCATTTTTTTAATATAACAACTGTAAAAACAAAGTCTTTTACGGGTGGTTATGTGTTGGACTATTTCTTGGCTGGGAGCAGTGACTTCCGTCTCGGCCACGATGAGATTTCAGGAAGTTGTACTGGACAGGTATCCTTGTATCTAACCCTCTGTAAGACAGCGAATGGGCATATTTCGCAAACTATTCCCGACTTTCTATGTTGGTAATATCACTGAAAGATACTCTGCCAACTTCCCAGCTCCAAACATACCACTGGTATGTTTGGAGCTCGGTTTCTCTTCTTTATAAACAATCCTGTGTGTGAGGTGGTGCATTATGCAAATGACCGTATGAATCCTGCTCCGAGCACTCCAGCTCGTCATTGTGGTTTGGCATAATTGCAGGGGGCTTATGAGTCTCATTCATGCTTTTCAGGGGCTCGCTCTCTCGCGTCCGTCATAAAGGGGAGATTAATCATAGATCACGTGGAGCACCTGCGTCCATTCCACTGCAGCCCAGCATGCACAAGCCCTGTTTACCCCCCTGACCCCTCACCTCTGTCTGATCCTAATGGTGGTGCATCCTCTGAAAGAATCCCACAGTGTTGGGCGTTTAGCCGAGCGTACCCCCCAGCAACAGAGCAATGAGCTGGTGTAAAAAAAGCCTGTCTGCTCCTGTACAGTCAGGCTTTCCCCCTCCCTCCCTGTAGCCCGTGACTGATTAACCACACACCTGCTGCACGCCGCGTGCCCTCTGTTATATTGTGTCTCAATTATCAACAACAATTTGGCTCGTCTTACGAGAATGACAGTTATAAATACATGCCAGTTCAAGTTTGTAAAAGGGGGTCTTTGTGTGGGAGGGAGAGTGTGTGTGTGCCAGGTCTGGGGGGGGGGGGTTATTGTCTGATCGGAGTTGATTCTTGAAGGTCTAGTGTTTGCTCACGACAAGGAGGGAATCTGATAGATGAACGGAGGAGGGGGGTACAGAGTGAAAAGCGGTTACACAAGGGGCAGCGGCACTCACCGATTTGTTTTCCTGGACTTTCCCTGCGGAGTCGCACCTTTCAGAGATGCTGCCAGCTGTGAGAGGCCTCAAAACACCTGACAAAAAACAAAAAACAAAACACACCACACAGGACACAGCGTCAAGCCAAAGAGAGAGAGAGGAGGAAGCCTGTGCACATGTGTACATAAATGTGAGCCTCCTGCCTGCGCTTCGCTTTTGTACTCGAGTGTGTGTGCACAGATATGAGTAATGTAGTGTATTAGCTCCGATTATGGCTCTTAATCTCTGAGCAAATAATGGTAAAAACATGGAGTAACAAAACCCCGGAGGAGCACCTGTCTGCAGAAGCGTGCCAGGTGCAAACATTGTTCCGGAGACACAGTGAGAGGAAAGACAAGCTTCCAGCAAACTCAGACAGATTTTCTCTGGTTGTAAACACCTCTGGCGGAGTCTGTGGTCTGTCATGAGCAAGTTCACTCACTTTCATCTGGTGATATCGATCCATGCAGATAGATATTTCTGCACAACACAATGGAAGTCAATGATTTTGAAGTGCTGCTGCTGGTGGTTCCATTGAAAAGTGTTCACAATGACGTCTGTGGATTATCCAAAGTAAACGTACGGTCACATAACAAAGCGATGAATCATACAAAAGGCAGAACGGAACGATTCTATCTCAAAGGCATTCATAGTGTTGCAGAAACAGCTGTAGACTGCAACTAATGATTATTTTCAGTAGCGATTGATCTGATCTCGATTAATCCGTTAGTCGTTTGGCCCATAAAATGTCAGAAAATGGTGAAAACTGTTGGTGGTGACAACCTCAAATGTCTCGTTTTGTCCACGTGCCAAAGATATTCCGTCTACTGTCGTAACGAAACCAGAAAATATTCACGTTTGGGAAGCTGAAATCGGAGAATTTGGACATGTTTTTCTTACTCAAAACCATAAATTGATTATCCAAATAGATAGTTGACACCACCCACACATCACCCACAAGTTTCTGAAGAGCCGTATTGAAGCTCAAAATATGCAGCACTGGCCATGTTGGCTGTCCTGCCTCTTCCGCCTCCTGGCTAATTTAAAAATCTGCCAAAACATGGATCATTGGTGGAGATGAGGAGGGCCGAATGACGACACCCACCTGTCAATCAAGCGTCCACGCTCTTAATTCTGCATAACTTTAAGCCTTAATATAATTTGAACAGGTGAGTTGTATAAAAATTCACCCTCAGTACAGTTGTCATGGACGGGAAATTAGCTATAGAGACCAAAACTGTTTTTTGTACCAGGCTGTAAACATGTTTATTTCTGCTGTGAAGTTGGACATTTTAACATGGGGACTTATGGAAGACTGACTCACTTCTGGAGCCAGCCTCAAGTGGACGTTTGAGGAACTGCAGTTTTTGGCACTTTGGCTTCACTTCACAGCCACGGAGGTTGCCGCTTGTTGACAATCAGCCAACTGATTCACTAATTGTTGCAGCTCTACCCGAGAGAAACGTTAAAATCCTGCTTACTTTCTGACGTCTACACATTGTGTTTGTCGGTTTTGGAAAGGTGTTGGGTAGTAGAAGCTGTTCGGCCATCTGACAAGCACTTCATTTGAAGGATACCGACAGCTATCAGTGCAACGAAACTGGTCTGAAAAAAATGTAATCTCGAGAGAATAAAGAGTTCTCCACAGTGCAGGAGGTGAAGAGAAAATCCTGAATTTGTGACTTTATAACTGAAGTGACTGAGCAGATATTGGCAGGGATTGGTGCCACAATGCCACAATAAATGTTGCACAAACTTATGACACACCCTGGAAAGAGGTGTTTGCATTTCATTGAGACAAATAAAACTATCTGCATGGCCACATACCACCAGAGCTAAGAGATGTCCCTTTGGTGGAACTGTACCTTTAAATATCTCCACAGTTTATCTCCCCGATGTGTTATCAGACTACAAACAACAGACGCTAGACTAAATTACTTTCCTGCACACACTCTTCCCCGTCTCATTTCCATTGTTATGTACGCAGCGCTTGGTTCTAAGTGTCTCCGGCTATCTTAGTCGGACTTTCCCGGTTAATAATCCACTCTAGCGGTTTGATCTTTATTAATATGGCACATCCTGATATCCCTATAAACCTTTCCTCTGAGCTGCCACACCTTCGGGGAAAAAGCAGTTAAGAGCTCGCAGCGGCATGCCTGGGAGCAGATGAGAGGCGGTATCACAGCTCGTTAAAAGAAAAGCCGCTCGACGCCATAAAGGCATCGCTTACTCTCAAGGCCGGCCGTGGACCGCGAAAAACACACCTACAGTGTCAAGTGTCCCCCCCCCCCACACACACACATCTGGCTGGTCGTGTGTGTTTTCTCCTCACACACACACACGCACACACACACACACCTGTCTGACTGCTGTGACGGTTTTTGCTTATCAAACGATCTCATTCAAACTGTCAGAAATATTTGAGCTTCACACTGAGTAAACTGAGATTTCTCGTCAGTCTTTATAGATATTCAAAGTTTAAATAAATCACAGGCGGTTTGGATGCTCGTGGACTGAATAAACAAGTTTCAGTGGTTAGAAAAGGAGTCTTGATGCTGAAAGTTTATCTTTGAGTGTGAACTTCCTCTTTTGGCTCAATTTCCACCTGGCATTATCAACTTACTTGTATCGATTGTATCTGGATTATATTTAATCCTGGTATTAAGCTACGTGTGTGTGTGCCTTTTCCAAGAACTTCACCTCCTCTCAAAATATTTGAGTTGTATTTAGTCTTACTGAGATGTGGATATTGGATCTGCATGGAGAAGTTTGCCATTGATATGAAATGTGTTGATTTTTAATTTTCAGCTTTCAGGTTGAAAGCTCCTGAAAAGGCTTGTTAGTGTGTTTTGGGTACATGAATTGCTAAATTTGATCTTTTATCAGGATTTCAAAGAGAAAATGGGTGTTTCATTCACACATATTCCTCTAAATCTGTTAATGCATCTTCCTCATTAAGATCTATACCTGCTGAAGTCGATCCAAGATCATACTGCATCCTCAGATCGGACCAGTCCTCCCCCAGTGAGATCTCCTCTTCCAGACCGAAAGGACTCAGCAGGGTCTCGGGCTCCAGGCGGTCCAGGAGGAGCAGTTGGACCCGGGATAAGGAGCCCAGATTCCCCGAGTCACAACCGACCGTCAGCGCTGCCAGGCCGGGAGACAGATCTGCAGAGGGAGATGACAAAGTTTGAAATATGAGAATGCTGATGTGGCTTCTGTTTGACATAAATGCAGCCTCTAACAACAAGCAGTCACACAGGTTTCATCTTCAGACTTCATCTGCTGCTTATCTGGGGATTGGTAGCAGTGGTAGAGAGTCTACGTCACTCTCACCAGTAATGTTTGAGATATATCATCTCTCCAGCGTGTTCTAGGTCTACCTCGGGGTCTCCATCCAGTTGGAGGGCACCCAGATCAGATTCCCGAACCACCTAAAGTGGCTCCTTTCGAAGAGAAGAGAAGTCCAAGCTCCCTCTGGATGTCTGAACTCCTCACACTATCTGTAAGAAGCCCAGCCACCTTACAGAGAAAACTAATTTGTATCCATAATCACATTGTTCACATCGTTCAAGCTCATGACTATCAGTGAGGGTTGGAATGTAGAAGGACTGGTGAATCCAGCTCCCTCTGCAATAATCGGATAAACTGCCATGAACTTTGGTACATAAACCATTCAACAAATTAAAAATTTGAAACTAAAGTGATTGCAATTCATCCTGAGAGGGATATGAATGTGTGCACCAAATATCATAGCAATCCACCCAATAGTTGCTGAGATATTTCAGCCAAAACCACAAATATCAACCTCAGGGCTTTGCGCTAAGGCCGCATTCAGACGCAGGTTTTTTCATTTATTTGAGCTGGGGTCATCCAATTTGGCTGCGGCGAGGTGTCCGCCAAAAATCGCAGTGAATTACGGTGGAGAACTTTTGGAAAAATGCTGCCAGATGCTCAGAGCGGTCAAACCTCCACAGTCGGCCTGAAGTGTCTCTGAAACTGAGACTATCCAGGTGGATTCATGGACTAAACTCTGATACTCTACCTGTTGTGTTCTGGCTTTGTTTATTTCATGAACCCAGCTTCTAAATCTGAGTCTGACTCCCAGAAGAAGTTTAGTTTGATTTGTGTCCGAGCTGTGGTCGAGCGACCTAAACAGTGAATGAGAGTGAGGGAGCGCAGGCATCGATAAAGTCAGCGGAATAAACTATTATTTCCTGATTGTTTCACAGCAATTACATTCAACGCAAACATACCTCCAGACACCACCGGCTTCTGTCTGAACGTACCCTAAAAGAAGAGTCAGGAGGAGTCGTTTTCTGGGATGAATATCTGCACAAAATTCACGCCAATCCCTTTGAGAGTTATTGATCATGGGTGACAAACCAACACTGCCATCCCTCAAGCCGTGCCGCTATTGTAAACTATCATTTAAAATATTCGTCTAGTAATCAGAGACGTCCGCAGAAACACCTTAAACCGCTGACTTTTGAAAATAATTAGATTTAATGACTTGCTGAACTGGATTATGACATTACTGTAAATGTACACTGCCTGCCGGTCTTCCACACAATCCCTCAAACCAGAGCAGCTCACCCCGTCCCCCACACCTCCATCTCCACCTCCACCTCCACCTCCTCCTCCTCCTTCCCCTCTGACAGGCTCCAAAGTTCTCATCGTCACACCCAATTAAAAGCGGATCAGTGACAGCGTGGCTCGGTGCCCATGCAAATCCCCGGCCCACGCTGGCTGGGTGTGGAGCTGCCATTCCTCTCCGAGGGGATTTCACACGACACGCTCTGCTGCAGGTACCCTAACACACACACACTAACACACACACACTTTCCCAGAAACATCCCAAAAAGCTGCACATAAGCCTGCACATCCACCTTTACATTAAAGCAGCTAGAGTCCACATGTGCGGGAGGTCACACATGGTGTGTAGGCATGCTGATGCTCGGTAAAATAATCCCTCAGGTGAGGAAAAAGGAACTATTGCCTCGGCTGATAAATTAAGGAGTCGTTGGGAGGAAATCCCTGGGATAACTGTGGGTGTAACACAATGTGGCGGGACACACTTTCAGTTAGGCCACGGCATTAGTACATAATTAGCCAAAAGTAGCAACGAGATTGAAACACACTCAGCAAACACTGTGGCTGATAACAAATGACTAATCTTGTGATTAAGGTGTTGGATACGCTGGTTACCACCCACCCGGGGTCAGACGGGCAGAAGAGCACGGACACACTCCTAATTTAAATGATTCGTACGTTGGCAAGATGAAGTTTGAAACACAGCTGATGTGCACCACCTCAGGTCCACCGATGATCCACATCATCACCATCACATCCAGGTTTTAGTTAGTTAATAAAATATAAGAGAGAAAACAGCAAAACTTTGGTATTTTTTGTCTTAAATGTTCGATTGATGAATGATTATTTATTATTTACATTATAAATGTGCTCTTGATCTTGCTTAAATATATATTTATTACTTTGAGCACATTATATCAATGTTTATAAAGCTAGCTCGTGAGTTTTTTGCAGCTCCTTTATCAGAATATCACGAACAAAGTGAAAAATTACATGATTGAATGTCATAACCGCCAACATTGTGTTGAACTTTACGTGTTTGTTGTTGTTTCCATGCGGCTCCCAGTCATGTCTCAATTAGACACGCTCTCCTTCCTCTGCGACTCCTGCCTCGTTACAGACAGGGATGGGCTTATCTGAGCGCTCACTGTGTCGGGTCTTTGTATCAGCCCATGTTGGCCAACAAAAGCAGAGTAAATGCGATGTGTGTGTGTGCATGCCTGTGTTAGATAGCATGTGTAAATGTGTGTGTGTGTGTGTGTGTGTGTGTGTGCTGGAGGTGGTTCAGTGAGCCGCTGAGTGAGACATTAGCCAATGAAGACTTCCTCCACCTCCCTCATAGCGCCGCTAATCCCCTGACAAGGTGTTTAACCTGCTTGCTTGACCCGGACCTCCATCTGACCTTGGCGACCTTTAGCCCCCGAGGATGTGGAAGGATCAGGGCGACCGCTGCCATGGCGACCACAGCGTGATAAAATCAACTCAGGGCTGAAACCAAATGTGAGCTAATGCTCCAGACTGATTTTTATCAGACGGACACGGAGCACAATTTACATCTGTATGGACTGAGGCTGATTTAAAGCTTCGCTGAGCAGGATTGTTATTGGAAAATACAGATATCTTATCACGCTCCATCACAGAGTGAGAAGAAATGAGAAGAATATATCATCTTTAGATATATGTGGGGCACCGGTGATGAATAAATCAACAGATCGGTGGCTCAAATAAAAACAACACATTTCCAAACACTTCTTCTTTACTGGCTGACATGAACATAATTAAAAGATGAAGAATGAAAGAAAATATCCTCAAAGATGCGTCAATTTATTTAGCTTAAAAACAGACACAAGTCACTGAAATCTAAAATACTGAACTTTACCGCTATGAAACAATCAGAAAATAACTTTATTTCTTCAGCATCGATAAAGCCGGTTAATCAGCTGAATAAAAAATGATTTTGTGATTGTTTGACAGCGGTTACGTTCACCAAAGTTGGAAGGATTCATCCTCTGGAAACCACGAATATCTGTACCAAATTTCATGGTAATACAAGAATTGTTGACTAACAAACAGATGATAATGATAAATAATGGCTGAATTCGTTGTTGCAGATGATTTAACTGGGTTTGTGTTTGTGTGTCTACCTGTATCAGGTGAAGGGCAACCTGATGAGTCCGATGGCTCGTCCAGAGACGGACACGAAGTGGAGCGAGGTGCGATGGCCTCCAGTTCATCGAACACGTGAGACTGACTGCAGCTGAGCTCCGAGTAGCGTGATGCTGCGGTGCGACAGCGCCCTGCAGAGTGGGAGTATTAAGTTATGATGACAAACACAATGATGATGAGGATTAGATGTAACTTTAATGATAGACGTGGGCACAGTGGATTAATAGGAAACAGCAAAGAGGTGCATGAGTAATAATAAAACTACTGGGAGAACTAAATGAGCACATTATTGAATGTGCTTCTTCCTGTTTGTTAGCTAAATATGAAGCTACAGGCAGCAGACAGTTAGCTCAGCTAGCGTAACCACTGCAATTTTATAGACTTCTTATTTTGTACAGATTAACAAACAAGCTATAGTGTCTAAAATAATGAATTTTAAAAGGAAATAATAGAAACATTTTGTAACTTTGGACTGATGGTTAGCTGCTCCTAGTCTTTATGCTAAACTAAGCTAACGTATCTAGGCTGAAGATAAAGGCAGCAGACAGTTAGCTCAGCTAAGTAGCTTGGCACATAACCACCCATAAAACTACAATGATTTTACACTTGCTTCTAAAGATTACACAAACAACATATGATTTGTAAAATAATGGATTTTAGAGGCAGTAATAGGTGCATTTTTAAACTTTGGGCTGCTCTCAGTTTTTATGCTACACAAAGCTAACGTATGCTGCCCCAAGCTACAGGCAGGAGACAGTTAGCTCAGCTAGCTAGCGTGGCACATAACTACCGATAAAACTACAATGTTGTTATACTTTTTATTAAACAAACAACATATGATGTGTAAAATTATTAACTTTAGAGGCAATAATAGGCCAAACTAAGAGCTAACTAACGTATGCTGGCTAAAGCTACAGGCAGGAGACAGTTAGCTCTAAAAACTACTATAAAAACAGTTTTTTAGCTTTTTATTTTGTAAAGATTAAACAAATGACATATAATGTTTAAGATAATGAACTTTAGAGGCAATAATAAGCACATATTTTACTTTTTTTGGACTGATGGATCTTAGCATCAAAACTTCTCATCTAACCCAGGATGTTGGGATGTTTTTAAGATCTATACGTAGGTTTTGGCAGTACTCTTAAATCTGATAACTACAGCATGAACAATACATGTCATTAAAAAATAATGCATCAGATTACAATCTATCCACTTGTGATTTCAGTCAGTCTCAGTGGACTAATGAGAAGTAAGTAAATAAAGAGTGCGACAGCTAAAGTAAAGCTCCTGGAGGATGTTTTTTCTAACGCAGCTATCAGACTATAAATCTCGGCTCGAGTGTTGTTGTGGGTTTAGTTAAAGCCTGTCCCTTCCAGGTTTTACACTCTGACAAGTGGACAGCTCCCAACAACAAGCCCAGGACCTCCATGAGTGAAGGCCCCGAGGCGAGGTATGAAGGTCTGTCTGAGCACAGCGTTACTGTCAAGACTTCAGGGCGAAAGTAGTCTCATCTCACCTTCAATGTATACACACAGAGGAAGAAACTCTTGCCCCTAAGCTCCAATTACCTGAAGACCTCCCTCAAAGGAAGGGTAAAAAAAAAAAGTCAAGATAATCACTAATTACTTATCTGCTCTCAAACCTCCAAAACAAAACTGTTTCACCCTGCCTGGTTTAGAAATCAGAGGATTAGCGACAGAAACTGTTTCACTGGGTGGTGTGTGTTTTGTCGTCGTCCTGAAAGAGGCTTCTCGAGGCTTTTCTCACATTAGAAATGCAGAACAGCTCGGCTCGGACAAAAGGATAATATATACGGAGGCTCTAAAAAGGGAAAAAGGCAAACTCAGCTCCTTCGTGTCGGCCCACATGGACACAGAGTATAAATGTACACATGAAGCCACCCTCACGCAGCCGTCAAGTATGTGAACAACGCCGCCGCACTATTGTGCACTTGAGCGTCTCAGCGCTCTCCTCAGAGAGACAATGGAGGGACTTGACTTGACACTTCAAAGCATATTGCTGCTGTCAACTCAGCTGTCTGTCATTCGAGGGCTGTACCGAGTCAGGGTGAGTTTTTCGGGGAGGTTAAAGGTGACTCTTTGGGGTCGGTGAGTTTGATACGACAGAGTTAGAGGCGGACAAGGACTCCTCTGTGTGCATGTGGCCCTCTTTTCCTGGTCACTAAAAAGGCCCCCAGAGTGGAGAGGCCAGGCCAAGCCAAGCCGGGACAGTGACCCGCTTCATTGTCAAGGACAGTTACACTCTGGGAGATGTCGCTCAAAACAGGTCAGATCAGGGTCGCTCTACGGATTGTAGGGGATGGGGGTCATAAAGGGCTGAACAGACTCCCATCAGCCTCTGCAGCCACATACAGTATGTATACCACACAGGGTTATAAAGGTTAAGGTGACTTCAGTGTCTCCCAGAGGAGGAAAATTGTCTTTTTTAATCACCAGAAACAGGCGACATCATCCACTAAAGCCGGTTTTCTTTCTTGAATATCTCTCTGCAAAACGTCTTTAAAGATTCTTCTGGTTTCTGACAACTTGGACATAATTTTTTAGAGACCAAGGCATGACCAAGACCAGACAGGCTATAGCCCACTTAGGTAGCTAATGTTGCTGCTTTGTAGATGAACGCGAGCAAAATTTTATGACAGAAGAGTTGTTGGACAGAAGAGTTGTTGGACATCTTGTCTTGTCTGGACGGCCATCGTTCACTTTATTGAATGCATGTGAAGTGATGCAGAGAGGGCTGAGAGACTTATCCTTATAATAGATCTACAAGCTCTAAAGTTCATCGGATGTAAAAGCACTGAGCTTCAACATATTTGACCGCCCACTGTTGAATCAAGGACACAAACATTGGACCAGGTTAAGGCTCGTCTTCCTGTTCTTGTTCTGTTGTAGTGGTGAACAAACTCCTACGTGTGAGCCATCTGTAGGACCAGCGGACCTGAGGCGGGCTGAATGACGCCTGGTTGCTCAAACAAGCCATCTGTAACGGCACCGACCTGCCAATCAAAGTGTCCACGCTGTTAATTCTGCATAACTTTAAGCCTTAATATAATTTGAACAGCTGAGTTCTATATAAATTCACCCTCAGTTAAGGTGTCATGAACGGGGAAATTAGCTATAGAGAGCAAAACTGTTTTTTGTACCAGGCTGTAAACATGTTTATTTCTGCTGTGAAGTTGGACATTTTAACATGGGGACTAATGGAGACTGACTCACTTCTGGAGCCAGCCTCAAGTGGACGTTTGAGGAACTGCAGTTTTTGGCACTTCCGTATTGACTTCACTTCACAGTCACGGAGGTTGCCGCTTTGTTTTAGTCTCGGATAAATTGATTTAGCTGGTTGTTGTGTGTGTGAACCAGAAGAAGCGACGTCTAACATACCTAATAAACCATATTTATCCTTTAAGCTTTACCACATCGAGGCCACGTTGAGCTTGAGTCGCCTCCATCTGCGGTAAAATAAATGAACCAGTGACACTCGCTCTGTGTGTGCCGTGAAGAGAACAGCGTGCTCCGATACAGCGCGGGCCCCCCTGCAGCACAGTACCACACAGAGAACAGTAGATGTCTCTGATAGAAAAGAGAAAATCCCTACACAATTTCCACATTGTTTGCTTTCTTTCATAAAGTTCCTAGAGGAGTCAGATGTCAGTGGCCCTGTCCTTTATCCCCATTGGGAACGGTAAATTAGCGTCTGCAGGAAAGCCGCGGAGGTATTCTATTGTGCCGGGCTTTCCTCAGTGTTCTGCCGTCAAGCGAGCGGTGGTCAGTGTGGATTTATGACCGTCGGCTACACGTCTCCCTCTCAGAGCCCGGAGAATAGCGAAGGCACGGGGGGAGCCGAGGCTGAGAGGCACGGCACACGAGGTAGGCACCCCGACTTCTATTGTTGGGGCCCCGCGCCTTTGAACGAGGAATCAAACGGTACCAGCTTTTCATCAAAAGCTCTCCTTTCTATCGCTGATTTAGAGGAAAAAGAAAAGCTTTCTGCGTTATTTATTACGGGGCGGAGGGAGGTGGGGAAAAACAGGCCGACAGCAATGCTTTGACAATGTGTCAATGGGGGCAGGAGCATCAGAAATGTCTCACTGTGGAAGCAGGCTTTGAGTCATCTGTTGTCTGGCCTTGTCTCTTTGTCTGAGGGTGGATGTCCAGCCATGTTCAGGACAATCAGGCTGCTAAGAACGTGGGCATGGAGGAGGCTGTGAACGCTCCATATGTGAGCTCATTTCTCACCTCTGAAAGGGGAGATAGGAGGCAGGACAGGCCAGCGATGAGACTCCAGCCGAGTTAGAGATGCAGAAGGGGTCAGCTTCGGTCCTGACCCCGAGCGAGGAGTGGTCTTCTGTGGACTCGGGCAGGAAGACCATGTAGCGGAGGGGAAAGCCATGGCAATGAGGTCCAAGGATGGGTTGAGAGCAGGATCTAAAGATGCATCTCGGTGGAGATTCTCTGTGCTTTCACGCCTGCTCAGAGGTTTGTCTGACTGAGGAAGGACACCTGACGTTGGGCGAGGTGAGAGCGGTTTGGTTTGGCCAAATACTGGTTCATAAAGCGCAGGGGTGGTCGTAGAATTTGTGGCTGATCGCCCAGGGATGGATCCTTCTGGAGGAGGAGAAGAAGCCAAAGGTGACTGCATCACCAGGATAGGCTGGAGCGCCGAGGAACAAGCCCCGCCTTCTGTGCCCTCTGAATTCATGATATCTGCTGCAAGACGACAAAGGAAATTAGATTTAACACAGCAAAATAATTTATTTATCAAACCAACAGTTAAAATGATCAGTTCTGGGTCCTATTTTAAAATGATCTGAAATATAAGATCATGAACCCTAATTGACACAATCAGCTCATTATGATGAGTTAAAATCACTGACAGTATAAAGAATGGACAGCGTACGCCTGACGTCACACAAAGGTTTCTGAAGAGCCGTTTTGAAGCTCAAAATCTGTGGCTCTGGCCGCCACCATGTTGGCAGTCCTGCCTCTTCCACCTCCCGGCTAATCTAAAAATTGGCAAAGACGTGGATCATCAGCGGACCTGAGGCGGGCCGAATGAAGCCTGGTTGCTCAAATAGTGTCCACGCTCTTAATTCTGCATAACTTTAAGCCTTAATATAATTTGAACAGGTGAGTTGTATAAAAATTCACCCTCAGTACAGTTGTCATGAACGGGGAAATTAGCTATAGAGACCAAAACTGTTTTTTGTACCAGGCTGTAAACATGTTTATTTCTGCTGTGAAGTTGGACATTTTAACATGGGGACTTATGGAGACTGACTCACTTCTGGAGCCAGCCTCAAGTGGACGTTTGAGGAACTGCAGTTTCATAGCCACACTGCTTGGATTTTTATGATGTTCTGCTGCACATAATGTGAAGAATTTTTACATCCATCGCTCTTCTTTGCTGAATAACTTGAAGAATACATTAAATATAATAATAAACAACAATTTTGATAATTTAGTCATGGTTTAATTATTATTTTTATTTGTTAATCAAGGAAAAATGCCAAATATTCTGTGGATCTGTGCAAGATTTGCTCCTTCTCTCTATTTTATAGGCATCACAATGAGCTCCGGGAACTTTTACTAAACTAAACTATTAAACATGCTAAATAATCCACAATGATCAATAGTTTAAAGTACATATAATGAAGGCTACAGCTAATACTAATTCCACTGTCACAGTAGACGTTTTACCGGACAGGATACTGCTCCTGCCGCTGGCGAGGTCGGTGCTCCGGCTGAACAAACTGGACGGTGGACGACTTAAATCTGAGAGAGACCCGCGTGAGACCGAGGAGGCCGGCAACGGAGAGAGCTCCGGTCCAGCCGGCTCGAGATGCAGCTTCCAGTCGGACTCTGACTCTGTGATGGACGCCGCAGGAGGTCGCGGCTCCCTCTCTTGAACTTCATCTGTTTCCTCTGGAGCAGGACGAGGGTCAGAAGGAGATGCTGGCACAGTGTTCGGCTTGCTTTGTTGTCCTCCGGTGTCGGGATGATGGGTGTTTTGGCGGGGAGGTGTTGGATTAATGGTGGACGATGGGAGCGGAAGACAGGGAACAACAACCGCAGCAGAGCGCCTTCCTGCTATCGAGCCCTCATTGTGCACAACATTTCTTCTTCTGTCTGGACTGAAATGGAAGAAACCTTCAAGAAAGACAAAAACAAAAACATCTTCTTAAAGATCGACAGCTTTTAAAGTCACTGTTCTTTCAGCTGTCAACATGTCAGAGGTCATTTTTTAAAGTCTGCTCGTGACACTCTCGTTCCCACTTTGCTCAGTCCTGAAGCAAACATTTGATTCCCTGCTGGGTGGGTCGGCCTGCTAACAAAGGCAGCGAGAAATCGCCCCGCTGGAGCAGCTGCCTGTTTCCAAACTCAATGTTCACAATAGTAATCAGACCTGAGAGCAGCGGAGCGTGTGTGCATACAATCTTTATCTTAAGATGGAGATGGCAGACACAAGTGTCCTGAAAACACAAGACAGTGCGTGAGGACCAAAGTTAGACGGACAGAGCGCTTAGTTCAACATGAAGTGACTGATATGACCAACAAAACCAAATGACATTTAAGTTTATGATCTAAAACAGAAGCCCAGAGGCACGTCTGTATAAAATTTGGGCTACTTTTATGGCAGTTGGGCAAGTTGGACGACTAATAATCCCTCAGAGAGAGCTGCAGCGAATTATTATTTTAATCATTGATGAACCTTTGGATTGTTTTCCCATAAACTGATCAGTTGTTCGGTCTGAAAGGAGTTCAAGTATCCCTTGGGATGAGAGAATGGAGTGTGAGATGGACTGGTGGGTTGGTGCAGTACTGCAGACGTTGAACCGGACCGTTGTGGGGAAGAGGGAGCTGAGCCAGATGGGGAAGCTCACGATTTTCCAGTCCATCTACGTTCCAACGTTCACCTCTGATCATGAGCTTTCGGTAGTGATCAAATGAATGAGATCGCCATAAGATAAAACAGCCGAAATGAGCTTCCTCCTCCGGGCGGCCAAGGCTCAGCCTTCAGAGATCGGGTGAGGAGCTCGGACATCCGGAGGGAGCTCTGAGTAGAGCCGCGAAAGGAGCCAGCTGAGGTGGTTTGGGCATCTGATTAGGATGTGCCTCCCTTTGGAGGTGAGAGGAAACCCCGGGGAAGACACAGAACCTGCTGGAGGGACTACATAGCCCATCTAGCCTGGGAACGCCTCTGGATCCTCCAGGAGGATGGATGTTTGGTCTATAAAATGAATGAAAATAGCCTAAAGAGACAGATTCAAATGGATATCCGACTAGAGTAAAGTATCCAGAGGGATCTTTGGTGAATAAATGACTTGATCAATCATTTCGGCCTTTCAGAGAGCACATAGCTAAACCCATTTCTAAAGCACTTGTTGCTCTGGTTTATGCATCCTTCTCTCTTCCTAACACGCTCATTATCTCAGCTCCTCTTTCTTCTGAACATTTCCTTTCATCCCTCAGAGATTCTCCTCCACAAACATCAACTCCATCCAGCGCCGCCCATTTCCCTTTCGCCTCCTCCATTCTTCCCCCCCTTTTCCTTTCTCTCTCCTCCTATTTTTTTGTTGACTACTGAGTGTGTGTTGAGTTTGTGTGTGTGTGTGTGTGAGATGACTGGGAGGCGGGTGGAGGGTGTTAGACAATCTGCTCTTGTTTCCTCGGGGTCTGCCGCCGAGAGGAGTCAGCACAGGAGGATAAAGAGAACGCACTGGAAAGCACATTTCTGCACTGCCTCCTCTTACAATGCCCTGCCATTCCCATCTGTTACACACACACACACACACACACACACACACACACAGAGTGTGCGTGAACTCGTGCATGTGTGTGCTGATGTGCATATGAATGACATGTGTCAGAGCGCAAAGCCACGGCGTCGGGGGCAGCACGTTTCTTCATGGAGCAGGGTTAAGGGCAATTGTGATGGAGCCGACCACCATATGGTAGAATAATTAGTATTAGCTGAGAAATGCCCCCCTCCTCTACGACACACACACACACCAGCATGGTGAAAGCAACGCCCTGCTGTGGAGCCGAGGTGTGTGCTGGGAAAGATGCCTTCACATCAGAGGCCGGGGCTCTGAAAGGAGCGGCAGGTCTCCCTGGACCCCGGGGGCTTTTTCACTCCAACCACCAGGACCACCAGGAGGGCGGCGCTGTGGGCACTTCCTCGCCAGAGAAGGAGATTTGCACTTAACCAAACACAACCGCAGAGAGAGATTAAGAACTAACGACGAGCCCGGTGGCCTCTACCTCCACTGCTCCAGGAGAGGAAGAAAAGGCGAGAAAACTTGTTAATGAGCAGAGCTGAGGAGTCAAAAGGAGCCCGCTGACCTCCTCCTGTTGTGGCTTTGGACGGTGTGAAAGCACCAGGTGTTTTGTTGATAAGCCTCACCCTCCAGCGTTTGTGTCTCCGGGGCAGCGAGAGTGTGCATGCTGGTCGTCCTCCCCTGAGATGGAGGCTGCGGTCTGGACCCGGAGCTCAGGAAACAAGGAGGTCTGAGGTCCTCGGGACGAGCCTTCATGTGAGACAAGAAGCGAGGACACAAGCAGGGACGAGGCGCCGGACGACCACGGGCCTGAAAAGACGAGAAAAACTCTCAGTATGAATAAAGTTGGAGAGATTTTCACTATGTTTTATATAAAATGATTAAATAAAAGAAAAATTAAGATATAAAAAGAATATACAGTCAATAAACTGTAACAAAATTTAAACAATTAAATAAATAAAAATAAGAAAATAAAACAACAATAAGAAAAAAGTAAAAGACAATGAAGAAATAAGTCAGAAAATTAAAAAATAAAAGCAAATACAATCAAATAATTTCAATGTATTTCTAAATAATAATACATTTTTTAAAAATCACAATACACACCCAAGAAAACATTTCCTGTATATCAATCAATATACAAAATAAAAGTTAATCAGGTAGACGTCTGTGTCGCATGGCACTACAAAATAAAAGTCTGAATGAGACACCATGGCACTACAAAATAAAAGCCTGAATGAGACACTGTGGCACTACAAAATAAAAGCCTGAATGAGACAGCATGGCACTACAAAATAAAAGCCTGAATGAGGCGCCTTGCCTCCCTGTTTGTGGAGGAGAATTCAAATGATGCACGGTGCCTCTACTGCCCCCTTGTGTCGACTGAACAGATCACCTCTTCCTCTGAGCACACAAAGCTACTCCAGCTTCTTACATCCAACAACAACCTCCCTCCTCTGTCCACTGTCCTCCCCCTTTAAAGAAAGGAGGCAGAAAATTATCTCGAGGGTGATAAACCTCCTTAGAGTACACTGACGGGACACGGCAGATAAAGTCAAGCGGGGACGGTCAATATTGGAGATGTGGAGCGATGGATGGATGGATGGATGGATGGACGGACGCCGGCCTGCCACTGGAAACCAGCCCAGTGTACAGCGTTGGTGCCAGTGACTCATTCAGTGGCCTTTAGAGAGCAAACAATTGTAATAAATGTCCCGCAGACGCAGGGCTTTATTTGACTTGGATTAGAGCTTCATGTAAAACAAAGTTCAGCTCCTCAGCCCTTTTTAACGCACAATAAAAAAACAAACACGCAGAGATCTGTCTGGGTACAACGATGAACCAGGAGACCTTCAGACAGACAGAGAGAGAGGAAAGGGGGGAGAAAGTCGTGGAGGGAGGTGGAGGTTCACTGTCTGTGACTCACACAGGGAGGATCAGCTTTTAAATCCCTGCACCATCACCGCTGATTCCCTTTTCTCAGATCTGGAGGCTTTAAAGATTTGCATTCTTGTGATGTAAAGAGGTAGAAAAGGCAGAACAAGAGCCCGGCGATGCTCGCTCCTCTTCCATCCCCTCCGGCCTCCTCATAACCTGTCACTCAGGGCCCATCAAGAGGCTGAGGAGGGCTTTGTGCGGGCTAGACCGGTGTCATCAAACCAGCGACCTTTTGCCGAACAGGTCCGGGCATGACGAAGTGCTTTAGCCCATGCGAAAGCTCTTTTAATGCATCTCCACACGCAATCATACAGTACATACAGTGCAAAGCTGCGTGTCCTTTAAACACGCTGATGTTATCACACGCGGTCACACTGATGAACGCCGAGATCCAACCATGAAGAGCCGGTTACACCTGCAGCTGGCGTAAACTTCACCCATCTTTCAGTCTTTATTTGATATTTGCTTTTTCTTTAACAACTCAATCACGTCTGTTTGTATTGAATCTTTTTTAAACAGTCTTTAATTCGAGCACTCTTATCTGCCTTTGTGCCTGAAAGTTGCTTTACAAATAAACTTGCTTTATCTTCATTGTGGAAAAATATTGTGATGATATCTATCTAGGAAATCGCACACACCATTCGCTGATTGATTGATTTGTTTGGATCTCTTTTAGCTTCCAAGAATCCAACCGTTTGCGGGTGCTGTTATAGGAGGTTTGTTTGAGCTTCATTCAACCCGTTGATTTTTAGACTAGCCGGGCGGTGGAAGAGGGCAGGACTACCAACGTGGCGGTGGCCGGAGTCACCACAATTTGAGCTTCAAAACGGGTCTTCAGAAACCTGTGGGTGACGCTGATTGTACAAATCCTTCAAAGTTTAAAGATAAAATTCCCGATTCAACTTTCCGTACTTGCTTTTCTGTGGAATCAGAGATAAATAATGACATTTTGGGTATTCTGTCAGACTTCGTTACAGCTATGTTGCTCAGCATTTACTTAAAGCAACATTGTGTGACTTTTCTACCACAAAATAACAGATTTTAAATCATGTTGATGCTACACTGACTTGTAATCAGGTGAATGGTGTCTCTGTCATTCATACGTCTGTTCTCACACTATGTAACTTTGTGCTAACGAGAAGTACGTAACGCTTTACGGCACTAAGTCACACACCACCAACTATTTCACTGATTTTGGTGAAACTGGATCATTTTTTATGGAGAAAATGTTTTCTGGTTTTCCCTCTGATGTCCTCCGGCTGCTCCGCCTCAACTCTCTGTGATTTACAGAGTTTCCTGATGGACAGTGAAGTAAACTGCTGACAACTGTAGCTGCTGTTAGCTAATGTTAGCTCAGTTTGTTAGCCAGGACTGTGAGCTCAGAGCATTGGGGAAGAAGAGGAAGGTTTTCAGAACCAGAGGGCGGGAGGGAATGCTGACAGGGAGCAGAGCCGGTGTCGTGCCAGAACCTGAGCTGGGCGAGAGCTTGGTAAAATAAAAGACTGAAAGAGATGCTGGACTTCTTGCTGTTGGACTAGTAAGTAACATTAGCTGGCTGTTATGTCTTGTGTTGTTGACCTTGCTTGACGTTTGGCTGTTAGCAAAGTTGCTAACTCGCTGGCTGAGTTTCGATCATAAGAAATGTAATCATAACAAATACACGTGTACAGCTGTCCATATTCACCACAAATATCACAAAATACCAATTTCTACGCAATGTGTAGCTTTAAGTGACCATAATGTTATCACAACTGATAGAAGTGACGGCCAAAGCTACAAAAATAATAATAAAGTTGGAACTAAACCTGTTCACAAATCCAGACATGCGCCTCTTTGTCTGCGACATACTAAACATAAATCAAATGTTCAGAGTTGTTTACTGTTTGTTGACACGTCAGCTTCTTCTAATATTTACGGGAACTCAAAATTACCGTATCACATTGCTGCACGGCTCATTACTGGGAAAAAAGGATGACTGCAACATGTCACAGAGGAAGCCATTTTCCATCGGAGACAGTAGGTAATACTTTAGTTTCTGTAGACACCCATAACACTCGTGTGGGCTCCTTCGGGGGCCCTGCAGGCCCCCAGGAAACAGGCTGACCTCCTGGCGTCAGGCAACCCACACGCTGTCCTCACACAGCCAGAGCTGGCTAATGTCATTACGGGCCTGTTTGTGGTCAACAGCTCCCTGATTGAGATGTACAAGAAGTGCTGCTCGATGAATGTAGGAAGTCTATTAGTTAGTCAGAGTCCCAGATGGCCTGCAGAGGACAGAGTTGCGTGTGCTCCTTCAACCCCCCCCTCACCTCTAAACACACACTCATATAGACATAAGCAGTGATACAAACACACATGCACACACACACACTTAATTACACTGCCTCCGAGTGAACCCTCTGACAGGCGGACGACGACGAGCAAAGACAGAAGTGTGTCTATGTCCCAGCGTCTGCAGGAACAGAGAATTCTTCACAGAGCTGATGCACAAGAAAGCCAGGCTTAGGCCCTAACAAGGTTAAACCCCTGAAAAAGAGTGACTTTTTAAATCATGGAGATTTGTGTTTCTGCGGGGTGTAATTAGCTTTGCTGCTGCGGGGGAGGAGGGAGGGTTGGATGAAGGGTCGGGGATGCTGGCGAGGGGAGGGCGGCGAGAGGCGAAGCGGGGGACGACGACAGTGGGGCGCATTGTGGAGTCCGGCGGATTCAGGGGAGTAAATCTGATTATCAGCTCGTGTCAGAAGCCAGGCTCAGATACAGCTTAGCATTCAGAGCAACTTTCTACTTTCGATGGTTAGACAATGACCCCCCTTTACAGGCCCACGCAACCCCAGAGGGCCCGACAAACTCTGGCCCTGAAGCCCCGACATCCTGAAACAACGCAGCACAGGATGACGGGACGACGGATACGGCACGTACAGAAGTGGAAGAAGCATTCAAACACTTAGTTTGTTTACAGATGTTGAGGTGATCAACATCAGTCGTTTGAAAATGAAAGAAATCCGATGGTGTGGAGTTAGAAAGAAGTGAGTCCTTGAGGCTATATTAGCATAACTTGAATATCCAACTGTCAGCAGTTGAGTTGCATTGTGGGTAATGTTGGCAGCAGGTTTGGACGGCGAAGAAACCAGCGGTAACTCAGTCCATTGAGATTTGTGTTGGGACCAAGCAATGGCTGCAGAAGTGCCAAAAACTGCAGTTCCTCAAACGTCCACTTGAGGCTGGCTCCAGAAGTGAGTCAGTCTCCATAAGTCCCCATGTTAAATCACAAAAATACCAATTTCTATGTAATTTGTAGCTTTAAGTGACCATCATATTATCACAACTGATAGAAATGATGGTCAAAACTACAAAAATAATAATAAAGCTGGAACTTTAGAAAGAGGCAGGACTGCCAACATGGTGGCAGCCGTAGCCACAGACTTTGACTTCAGAAACCTGTGGATGACATCACGCAAACGCCGTCCATTCTTTATGCTGTCAGTGATTGGGACTTGCGGCTGGTTCAAGTCCAGCACAGACCACAGTATGGAGTGGGACTGGTAGCTGAAGAGGTGCATGTTTCATCTCCTGGGCACTGCTGAGGTGCCCTTTAGCAAGGTACCGAACCCCTAATTGCTCCCAGGCTTGTGTGATGTTGTATTTCAGGCATATTTATGTAAAACCTGAGACAAAAAGGTGTTTTTTATGTGCATGACTTGTACAGCAAGTCTGGATCACTTGCTCAAAAACCAATCTGTCCGTGTGACGAGGCTCATTGATTTTGTCGGCTGATATGTGCAAAGTTTCAGAGCTATCGATTGATACGTCTGTGAGATATTCTTACAGTATGGAGTCCAATGTGACGTGTTGAAAGTGTTTGTGTTGTTTCATCGAGAGTCTGAAACCCGAAGAAATCCTCAAACGTTTGATAAGATTACTTAAACTTAGATTCACTGATTTACTGAATTATTTCTGGTTCAAACTCTGTAAAGCTTTTCCAAAAAATTAAACCACATCCCGATATTTCTGCGTTGCCTCTAACAAGTAAAAAGAAAAACACACTCCTCGTCGTCTTTCTCTCCTCCAACACTCAAAAGTCTCCACCTCTCCCCTCTGCTGAAAAGAGTCTGGGAGTGGATGCACCACAATTAACAGTGGGGTTGCCATGGGGACAGCAGAGTTGTGTGGGCTGGCTTCCTGTCTTGGCCTCTGGTTAAACAAACAAGTAAAGTCGACAGACAAAGACGGTCGCTGGTCCTTACAGCCTCATTTACATCCTCAACTGCCTTCAGCACTTCGAGTTCATCAGGCCTGGCATCACCCTCTGCCATCGCCCCGCTGCCACCGCTGCTATATCTAATAAATCACAACGGCATTGTGATGGTAAAACTGCTCCCCGTCTATACAGCGACACAACTTTTACAACAAGCGTGTCCCAGTCTAAACAGACAGACAAGCCGACAAGAGGCTGTTGACCCAGCAGGCTCGCTTTATATAGGCGTCAAAGCTCCTCTGCTGTCACCCGGGACACGAGCTGCAATGGGACGGTCCAGGTCAGAATGCACAGGTGCCCAAACAAGGCGACCGAGACGCCCGAGCGCCACGTTAAAACTTAATATATGTGTTTTCTGCACGACCACAGTTTGAGGAGTTTTCTTAAACAGTGAACAAACAGACTTTTTTTTAATGCCAAGTACAACTTTAAGGTACATTTTTCTTGTGTTTTGCCACATCCATTACATTTCTGTGGGAATTTATTTATACTCCACTACAGCTTTAGACCACCAAAGAGCTGTGTGGTGTAATCAAACCCAGCAGGAATTACTCGTTAGCTTATAATTTAAATCATCAAATGTGAGAAGGTTCGGTGGATCTTCGAGTGCCATCCTAGCAAGAGATTTGGGTCTGTCCTTTGTTAGCAAGCCACTCAGAATGCGATCTAAACATGAGGGTTAGAGTCAAGCAGCAACCTCTGGAAGTGAAGTCAATGCAGAGGTGTCAAAAACTGCAGTTCCTCGAATGTCCACTTGAGGCTGGCACCAGAAGTGAATCAGTCTCCATAAGTCTCCATGTTAAAATGTCCAACTTCACAGCAGAAATAAACATGTTTACAGCCTGGTACAAAAAACAGTTTTGGTCTCTATAGCTAATTTCCCCGTTCATGACAACTGTACTGAGGGTGAATTTTTATACAACTCACCTGTTCAAATTATATTAAGGCTTAAAGTTATGCAGAATTAACAGTGTGGACGCTTTGATTGACAGGTAGGTGTCGTTACAGATGGCTTGATTAGGCACCCAGGCGTCATTCGGCCCGCCTCAGGCCCACGTCTTTGCTGATTTTGCAGATTAGCCGGGAGGCTGAAGAGGTGGGACTACCAGCATGGTGGCAGCAGGAGCCACCACACTGAGCTTCAAAAACAGCTCTTCAGAAACCTGTGGGCGACGTCATGCATACTGTACGCCGTCCATTCTTTATACTGTCAGTAGTAAACACGACAGTGTAGTATCACCTGTTGGGGAACGTAATGCATTTCTTGGCGTCTAACATGTTGAACCATTTCCTCTTTATTATATCATCATACGGCTCCTGGCACTGATAGATTTGTTGTTTTTGTCAGCTGCAGGACTTAGAGCTCTGCAGTTTGAAGTGCTTCTTTTTAGTCTCGGGCACCATTTTCGTGAGTAAAACAGAAAACATGGCAAAGGAAAGAGGCCAAAAACTAGGTCGTGCTGAAATAGTGTTTGGGCACTCACGGTGTAGTGGTAGCGTCCTCTATCCCACAAGATGGCCTTGCTGACAAAAGACACATAAATGGGTCTCTGCAAGAAAAGAACAGAGAGAAAATGAAGTCAGTATAAATACGTATTGATTACAGAAAGAGAGCAGGTTTATCAGAGTTAAATTGAGATTGATCAGTCAAAGGAGTTCAGAGATGAACTGCTTTCAGTAGCTCAATCTCTTGCTCTGTGGGCCACCGAGCTGAGAACAATGACTGAAGCCTGGCAAAACAAATAAAGAGCCACACAGTGAGAGGGCTCTCCAGAGACATTTAAACCCCCACCAGTGCATTAATAACCCCTCTGTCTTGGTTATTGAGCTGCTGTGAGACCTTCCAGTGGTTTGAAGCTGCTACAGCAAGAAGAAGACTCAATGATGGAGTCGGCTCTCCCACGCAGAAACTTCCCAACATCTGCTCAGTTAACAAAATGTCTGCCTCCCCTTTCTTTCTAACTTGTAGCTTCCTCAGGACAGTGTGGTGGTTTTATGGAAAGGGTGCATCGGTTTGACCCGTGGAGCAGAGGGCCGCTGTGTTAACTCATCAATCACTTGGAGACACATCACCAGCCAATGCCCAGCAGTCAGCAGAGCAACTCATCCATCTCTCTTTGCAGCCGCTGGCAGCTCCCAGAAGCACTGACTCAGCTCCAGAGTTGGTCCACTCCAGGGAGCAAGAGAGCAGATCCTCCCAGGACTCACCCTTCTTTCATGGGCTGTAACCCCAGACCAGAGTGGGTGACAGGGGGCCAAGAGGGGCTTGCATGGTGGGAGGACAATGGAGCTTGATGTGTGTGCTTCCCTTACCCTTTGAGTGCACTGGTGTGGAGCTCTTTGCCAGCTTGTGCTAGACTCTCAAACCCATTCAGTGCCACTATGAGAGGCTAGAGGGCAGCGTAGGTCTGGCCATCTCATCGCCTTTGTCTACTGGCTTAATTTAGACCATACCTGTTGTATTCAACAAAGCACATCACGTATGATTATGCACATTATGCCAGAAATACCTCGCTAGCTCCCCATCCTTAATAGAAGCCTTAATTACAGCCGAATAATGAACCGGCGGGGGAACAACAACCAATTTCCCAGTGAATCACGGGTGCTTGCGGCTCAATGACCTTGTTGTTACTAATTACAGTATATGCTGAATGTGAAATCAAGTACATTTTCAGACAGTAAAGGGCAGAGTGGTTGGGGGTTGGCTTGGCCTGCGACAACAATGTGGAGAAATTATGTGAATAAAACGAGGCCAAATAAATAAAGAAGAAATGTGTCTCTAAAAGATGGTCAGAGGCGACACTAGTAGCATCTGTATGGATCGAGGGAAGGAAAATTATGTTGCATAAATGCTTAAGCAAGGAAGTAATTTATTTTTACTCAAACTAGGCTCTAATGTTTGATATTATATATTAGTTACTAAAACTACACTAGCAATTTTTCAAAAAATACGATCAATTCTTTAAGATTTCTTCACCAGTTAAAGCAGTGCTAATGTAACTTGCTAACATAAGCTAACAAAACATTAGCATGTCCAGCTAATTTTCTTATTACCTACAGTAGTAACATGAGCCACAAAGACTTCCAAGGCCATGAAGCATATATAAAACATTTTGTGGCGTTACAGGCTACGTAAAAAAACATCCATGTAAGTATATCCGCTGGGTAGCATTTCTCTACTTTGTGCAAGATGGTAATGGATGCTATGAACGCCTTTGTGCAAGCTGCTTTACTGGACTTAACCCTAAGTAATTTATCTTCATTCAAACTTTATTATATTTGTTGTTAGGAACTTAAACTCCACAGCCACAATTTAAATAAACTATATGATTGATTGGTTCGCTAAAAACGTTTGCATTTCTTCACGCTGCTAACGTAAGCTGCTAACGTTAGCATGCTTAGCTAATTTGCTGGCCAAGGAGCATATTATTCGTATTATTACTATATGGAAGTTAGTCCTGGATGCTATCGTGGTTTAGGCTTACGCTAGCGACTTTGTCCCACTCTACTGGACCAAAAAATACGTCTCTAAAAGCCGGTTAGATGCAATGCTAGTAGCATCTGTATGAATCGAGGGAAACGTGAATGTGCAACATACGCTGTCCACTCTTCACGCTGTCAGTGTGTACACCCTGGACAGGTCGCCAGTTTAAATTTGAACATTAATAAAATAAAATTTCTGCTATGAATAAATGTTTAGTCTACGTTTTTCAGCCAACACGTGTGAGAAGTCCTTCAAGGAAGGCGTGGAAATTTCACGATACATGGACAAACTTCATCAGCGATACAAACAAAAGCTGCAGTACTGCTACTAAATGGACCTCAGTCTCATTAACTACGGTAATTTGCTAATAATAAAGAATAAAATGCCAAACAGCAAATACTAAATTAACATTCATATGTGAAACCATGTCAAAACCAAACCTCGTGTTCTGTTAGGTCAAACTAATATTCTTTAATCAACGGACGCTTTGATGTCGTTTGACCCATCATCATGAGTACAACCCATAATCCCATATAGGGTTTGTCTAAAGTGATTGCTGCTCCTCTTTTCCTTGTTCAATTCAGATGATGAGATTAGGGAGATTCCTAGCAGATGGGATTTCCATTGTGCATGTGTCGACAGCGTCCCCGTCCCCTTTTTTTCCACACAAACTCCACCTCGACGTACTTCCTGTCAGATCCATTGAGCGCAGAGCGGCGTGGGCCGACAGGACCTGAGCAGACAGGAAGTGCTGTGGTGCCGGTCAGAGCCAGCAGGGGGGAAATATGGTCAAATATGGTCAGTCTTATCAATAATGAGTAGGTGGAACGGGCTAGATCAAATTACCAATTTAGAGCTAATCACCAAAGTGGTGGCTGGTCTTTGCTTTATCCCCTCTCCCACTCTGCTTTCTCCTCTCTCTGGCGATTCCTGTCGCCATCTGTCTGCCTTTCTCAGGGGAGTCCTTCCTTCTCTCCTGAGCACCACACTGGATGTTTTATTAATTCCGTTTCACCTGATTACACCCTGTCTGTGAGCCAGGGCACATTAATAGGCATTTAATCAACGTTTAATTAAAGGGAGCAGGCATTGAACAGAGAGCCGCAGATCAGAGCTGCATCCTGGTGAGGTCAGCACCAAGGACACACGAACACGCACGTTATATGGACGTATCCAAGTCACTTGAAAAGTGTATAGCATTCACTTTTAGAGCACTTAAATCTTCAAATATAGCCATCAAATGCCATTAAACACCAACAAAATGTTCTTAAACAGAAGTTACTTAACGACACCATTGAATTGTCTCTTTTTTCTGATCACCTGATGAACCTGAAGCTCAATAGCCACTCTCTTTTAGCTCTGTTTTTGGGCTCTACCAACTCCTGAGAGAAATATCTGGCCCTTTAGCTGCTAAATGCTCCTTTATGTTCACTAGCTAATCGCTAAAACGCCAAGGCGAAAGCAATGCTATGAAAGCTGCGGGTCTGGGTGAAATGTCTTATCTACTTTGCTTTCATTTGACTCTGAAGCAGTGGAGGGCCAGCCAAAAATTAGGATTCATTCTGCAAACAATAATACGGCTGCAATCACTGACAGTATAAAGAACGGACAGCGTATCTGTGATGTCACCCATAGGTGTTAGTTAGTTAGTCAGTCTTCCTCAGGAATAGATAGTTTTCTAGAGAAAAAAAGAGTGGAAACGTGGGTGTGGCACTCACTATACCTCAGCTTTAAGGGTCAAATCACACAAGTCTAGTGTGATTGTGTCAGTACAGTTGTCATGAACGGGGAAATTAGCTACAGAGACCAAAACTGTTTTTTGTACCAGGCTGTAAACATGTTTATATCTGCTGTGAAGTTGGACATTTTAACATGGGGACTTATGGAGACTGACTCACTTCTGGAGCCAGCCTCAAGTGGACGTTTGAGGAACTGCAGCTTTTGGGCACTTCTGCATTGGCTTCACTTGACAGACACAGAGGTTGCCACTTGACCCTAACCCTCATGTTTAGATCGGCTTGCCAACAAAGGACCGAGCCAAATCTCTTGCTCGCATGGCACCTGAAGATCCACTTGTGCTATTTTAACTTTCTCACATTTGATGATTTAACATTATAAGCTAACGAGTAAGACTTTCGGACTTTGGAAGTCAGATAGAAGTGGCATGTTCTTGTGTCAAAACCAATTTTCAGACGGAGTGAATAGAACTTAGACTACCTTCATCTGTCGGCAAACGCGACAACCCAAACATCTCTACACACAATCAGCAGCTGGATTTGTCTATAAACCAACTATCTTTGAGACAAAAGAGCTGCACAGTTTCTAAAGCTCAGACAAAACTTTAAAAGCACACCACAGGAACTCCACAATGCAGCGCAACACAACTGACGAGGAGATCCAGTTCAGAAAACAATCAAGCAAACGGCCGAGCTATCAATGGCAAACAAAAGGGACGAGGGTGACCACCTCAGCATGGCTTTAGCCAGGTTAGAGGCAGAGACAGAAGAGGAGAGCACCCAGATTGAGAGAGAGAAAGCCCGGGGTCAGCTATAATGAGCCGTGAATGTGAGCATCCGACCAATCCTGTTTAATGGGGTTCATCCCTGGAAAGGTTTCTGTCCTGCCTCGCACCGGTGTTTGTGTGTGTTCACGTTGGGGTCTGGGTCATGAGGCTGCAAGGGCTCCGTGACCCTGAAATGAGCTCTGGGAGTCAGTGTGGACCCCCCGCTGGCAGGACAGAGGTCCCTTTATGCTTTAATCTGCAAGCAAGGAGGATCAATATGGCGACTATTGGTGCCGGGATTGTATGCAGGAGTAAGCGGTCCAGCCATTTTAGATGTCTCACAGGGGGTTGGCGCACCCTGACAAAAGCGCAGCCCCGCTGCCACTACCGGTCACAATGACCTGTGGGACAGTGGCACACCAGCAGCTAACCTACTTAACATTCATTAGTGTCAGAGAGGTGGACAGATGCTCCGGGCCTTACGGATCTTCTCTCTCATGTTCTCTACATGGGGCTCATTCAGCAGCGTTTGACGTGTCTTTCATTTCGGATATTGGAAGTTGTGGGCGGTGGCGGCGGCAGGCCTGACCCGCTCAAGCTGTGGAGTTTTTAGGAAGAGCTGGGTGGGCATGGATGGACTCACCCCGAGCGTGTGCTGTGCAGAGCAGTCAGGCAGCCAGGTGCTCGTGCTGATGGGACGCCTGGGTCGAGCCAGAAGCCTCCGATGACGCTTGAAATCCTGATTTCTGGAAGGAGGCTCTGGAGCTCGTCTTCTCTCGACAGCAGACATGTCCAGTGAACTCTAGCCTTACAGTTTGCTCGTCTTCTTAGACAAAATGTGAACATTTCACCCCTGAAGTCCTGAAGTAACAAAGAAACATGGCCACCAAACATACCTTGAGTGATGTAAGGGGGAGTGATATGTCTGTGGGAGGCATGCACTCTGTTTAACTAGCTTATTGCTGTTAATAATTACAATCCTGCTAAACTGGTGCAACCCTCTCATGCACATCGTTTCCTTGGCAGGCAAAGACACAAGACAATATGACCTTCTGAGTTTGCTGCAGGGAAATAATAAACTTAACTTTGTTTCTTCCACATGAAGCACACACAAAAAAACAAGGCCCACAATAAACCAAAGCTTTCAATTAAGAAGTGAACAGCGCTGTAGCCTCACACAGTGACAGAGGCCAGAACAGAAATCAGGGCCAGCTGGACAGAGAGAGGGCTTTTCAGCCCCGACTCCAGACACAACATGGATCAGGTTCTGGGCTGCTATACAGCAGCATAAATCTCCTGGCCTTAATTACATTACAGGGCATATAGTGGCAAGCTCTGTGGAAACAATGGACCCTATCAATTCAACAAATCAGAGCTCGAGCTGTGTGTATGTGTGTGTGTGTGTGTGTGTGCATGCTCTGAACAGGCCTCTATCTGTATCTCCAATCAAAGCTTATTATCTAGAGTGTGACTTGAGTTTGCGGTCCTTCATCTTCAGATTTGTAGTGCAGGGAAAAAAAAAAAAAACGAGTAAATACGCTCTTGGTGTAATATTAACAAGTGGCTGTGGACAAGTGAAGAGCAGGCAATGTTTTCCATGGCGACCAAACCAAACACAACCTATGTCCCATTTCAGCTACGTAAAATAAATATTTTAAGCTTGTTCTCTGACCATAAAAGCACAACTCGTGGCATGTACTAAAGCTTCTTGGGGGCCATCTGAGATCAAGATCAACCTCTCTCTTACATCTCCCTTCCTAAAGCGCTCTGAGGTCTCCCTCTGTTCGACCCAACGGGGGCTCTGCAACGCTTTTTTTTTTGGGGGGGGGGGGGGTAATCCAGAAGCCACAATAACAGTTGCTAAGACACTGCCAGAAAATGCATTGTGTGAGGGGAAGTAAGGTTGGAAATCGTAGTTATTTTTCTGGCACCAATGTGAATGCTTTTGGGTAGTCTGTGTTTTCATGAAAGCTTGTGTATCTTTTCAGCTTTTATCGACTTGAATCATCAATACAAAGAAAGCTAGTTGTATATATATATATATTGTCTACTATGTGTACTTGTTGACTTACTCTATTCTTTAGCTTTTAATTCTTTGTTTACCTGCTTTCGTTTGTTTTCTGTTGTTTTGACAAGACCAAACCAAAACAAAGAGCTGAAAGACGCTAAAAGTCCAGAGTTTCTCACTATGAGAAACCCTTTTCACATACAAGTACTCACCTGGATCATTGTTAATATAAAAACATTGATTATAGCTACAGCCTGATGAATGTAAGTCCAACATTCGCTCTTATTTTAGCTCCATTTTGGGTCTCCACCAACTCCTGAGGGAAATATCTGGCTCTGTAGCTGCCTAATGTTCAACTAGGTTAACAAGCTAGTTGCTAACAGTGTTTGTCTGGAAATTGGTGCTAAGCAGGTAACGTATAGTGAAGTCATTTTTCATTGAAAATGGCCGCATCCGAAAATGACACTATAGATCGGTAACAGTCATTCGAAATAGTAAAGTTCTGGGCTGGAAAACCAAAACAAAGAGCTGAAAGACACTAAAAGTCCAGAGTTTATTACTATGAGAAACCCTATGCACATACAAGTACTCATCTGGATCATTGTTAATATGAAAACATTGATTATAGCTGCAACCTGATGAATGTAAGTCCAATATTCGCTCTTATTTTAGCTCCATTTTGGGTCTCCACCAACTCCTTGTGGCTCTTTAGCTGCCTAATGTTCAACTAGGTTAACAATCTAGTCGCTAACCGTCTCTGTCCGGTATTTGGTGCTAAACAGGTGAGCTTATTCCTCTCTGGCTGCATCCAAAAACAACGCTATGAAGCAGTACAGCGGTGGCCTTGAAAACCAAAACAAAGAGCTGAAAGATGCTAAAAGTCCAGAGTTTGTCACTACAAGAAACCCTTTTCACATAGAATCACTCATCTGGTCCATTGTTAATATAAAAATATTGATTATAGCTGCTTATTTTTCAATCTTCTCTCTGATAGACTGCAAAGAGTAATCACTTTATTGGTAATTAAGCTAACACATGACATATAACAGGCACATTTACAGCAAATAATTAAAACTTTTTGCTCTGTTAGACTAAGAAATAGTCAGAAAAGACTTGGATTGAATGCACACTCTCTCTCTCACACAAATAAACACATACATCAGCACACAAAGCTGACAAAGCCTCCCACAAAACACATAAAAATACAATTACAAGAGCTTTCATGCACTTCTAAGGAAAGCAGCCCAGCCCACTGCGTGCTGCCCTTTGTCGGCTGCGAGACCCAGAATCAAAGAGCGTTGACCTGCGCCGGCTCTGCCCGGCATGCCTGCGGGGAGTCCTGCTCTGACTCCAAACCCTGGTTGCCATGCCATGCTGGGATCCCCCCCACCCCCACCGCCCGCCCCCCGGTTAGCTCCGTTATTTCCTCATCTCATCAATCTGTCAGCTAAGCCCTTTGACATGTGGCACAATATGGTCCCAGTATTTCTCAGTTCAGGACCTCTCTTTCAATATGGTTCCAGCATTTCAAGATTAGTCAGCTCACCCACAAGGGTCTGCTGCTCCCCTGGTGCCTCGGGACCAAGTGAGGAGGGGGGCTCAGCAACAAATATAGTTGCTAGAAGCAAAGTGGTGGCAGCTTTGAGATGTAATGAGTTTAAATCTCATTTAAAGTGTCATTACATGACAAACATTGACCAGATCTGTGTGAAAACTTATTTTCAACAAAGTCAAAGACTCATGAGGTATCTGTGGTTCCCTGTATGAGTAGTTTTTACCTTTCACTTAGATTAATTCAACATTAAAGATCTATTAAAGTCCCTGAAACCTGTTTTCTCAATCAGCAACTGGGTCCGAAATAAGCTCGCAATCAAACCTGATCAAATCACACCTGCACAGTCCTGATGAGGCAGATTGAGTCCAGTCTGATACCGAAGGATCTTTTCTTGAACTCTGATTGTTTCTTACTTTGTCATGAATATTTACAGATGGTAAATGGACTGTACTCAGTGGCTTTCTAGTCTTCCGTCCACTCAAGATGCTTTTACGCTACAAATCACCTTCACCAGATCGGGACACAGATGGCAGCCTTCAGGAGCGATTTGGGCTTCAGTATCTTTGTCCAAGGACACTTCAACATGTAGTCTGGAGGAACCGGGGATCGGACCACCGAACACCTGATTAGTGGACGACCCGCTCTGCCTCTGGAGCCCCCGAGTTTTAGCAAAATATTAAGATTGGACTGGACAGTCTGAAGACACAACTATTTAACTCCTCACAGCGTTAGCAGTTAGCTATCAGCAAAACGAGTCAAGGTTTGAAAGATTTGTGATTTCTGTTGTCAACTGAATTCATTAACGTTTGTGTTTTAAGAACTTGAATTAGTGTCCGGGACCAACACTGGGCTTCAAAAAGGTTTAGGACATGCTGCCCTTCAAACTTCAGTCTTGTTTTGATCTTAAATGTAGCATTGTTTTGAATTAATAAGTCGTATTGGTGCATTTTACTCATGACTCAAGTACTGCAGTTTGCTTCGTGTTATTTCCAAGCGGCAACCTCCATGACTGTGAAGCCAAAAACTGCAGTTCCTCAAACGTCCACTTGAGGCTGGCTCCAGAAGTGAGTCAGTCTCCATAAGTCCCCATGTTAAAATGTCACAACTTCACAGCAGAAATAAACATGTTTACAGCCTGGTACAAAAAACAGTTTTGGTCTCTATAGCTAATTTCCCCGTTCATGACAACTGTACTGAGGGTGAATTTTTATACAACTCACCTGTTCAAATTATATTAAGGCTTAAAGTTATGCAGAACTAAGAGCGTGGATGCTTTGATTGACAGGTAGCTTGCCACAGATTTTGAGCTTCACAGCTAACAGCTCTTCAGAAACCATCACGGAGAGGGCGTCTCTTCTTATAAGAGTGGTATCCGTCTTCTCAACTAAGTCCCAGCAAGAAAGTGAAAAGGTCAAACTGTTCTTTTAAACATTACTCGCTCTTTGAATGGTGAATGGTGTCTTGTGTGTATTCATCTGACTCGATTATGTTTCTAATAATCTATTATGTGACAACTGTACTGAGGGTGAATTTTTATACAACTCACCTGTTCAAATTATATTAAGGCTTAAAGTTATGCAGAATTAACAGCGTGGACGCTTTGATTGACAGGTAGGTGTCATTACAGATGGCTTGTTTGAGCAACCAGGCATCATTCGGCCCGCCTCAGGTCTGCCGATGATCCACGTCTTTGCCAAGAGGAAGGAGGCAGGACTGCCAAGATGGCGGCGGCCAGTGCCACAGGTTTTGAGCTTCAGAAACGTGATGTCACGGATACGCCGTCCATTCTTTATACCGTCAATGGTTGTTTAACACTTTGCAAACTCTCTGTCTAAAAATTGCTTCAGTTGGCTGAACTAAACTTAAAAGCTTGAGTACATTTTGATGAGTTGAGTTGGATATGCTGCTTTTTACCTGTTTACCATTTTTAACCGATCTCTTTGTGATATTTTAAAACTCTTTCAAGCCTCCCAGCATTTCCTCACATCTGCTGACAGAGAGAAACACGAAGCATCAGTGTATACGTTACTCCGTTAATGTTTGATAGTGCATGGATCAGTCAGTTGGCCACCTGTGAATACGTTTATAACAGTTTTGTGGTAGAGAGTATTCCTGTTTTTGAGATCCGTGCCGTATACGGGCTGGACTCACTCGAGAACGGACCATTCAATTTATTTTCAAGTAAGGATGAAAGGAAGACTCCAAACTATGCATGTCGTCCATTCAGTGGCGACGCTCTTTAAAGAAAGACAGCAGAAAGAGTTGGGAAAAAAGGGGGTGGAGGGGTGGTGGAGCGCTGCATAAATTTTACATACACAAGGCAGCAGACAAAGTGATTGTTGCTTCCCCAAAACTTTTTTTTTTCTCCTCCAGAAAACACTTTTCTTGCTGAATAGGCACCTATTAGTGACTCCATTATGGGCACAGGGCTCTTGAATAGCTCCTCACTGTGCGTCTTTATCATAGTCAGGCTGTGAATACAGGCAGCCCGCCCCTCCTCCTGAAGCCCGACCAAACTCTTTACAGCCTGTATTGATTGGTGCTGTGGTGCTGGTGATGATGGGTGAGGCAGGAAAGAGGAGAGAGAGAGAGAGAGAGGAGGGAAGAGGAAGGAGGGGAGGGGAGGCGAGCTGCCACTCTCCTCACCCCCTGTTGTGTGCTCCAGGTGTGGTGGGTTAAGCGTAGCCTCTATTGTGCTGCACACTAAAAAAAAAAAAAATGGATGCAGTGTTTTACATGCATTAGCTGATCTCCATAACGTCACCCACCCACCCATCCCGGCCCCCCGTTTGCACCCCAAGAACAAGTCAGGCCTCCGGCAAATCGCTGCACACCGCCTCAGAGCTCTGTATTGTTGCTGGATTATTCAGGAGTTAGCTGAAAGAAAGAGACAGGCAGAGTGGGGTGTCTGTACTTTATCTCCAGGGGAGACAGGGGCTAAAGAAGGAGCTTCTTTAGAGGAGTGAGTTACTGCAGCGAAAAAAGCCTGAAAACACCTGCAAGAAGACAAGACCGAGGCGAGGAACCCCTCCTCTATTGTTTGTCTTTACTCTTCTCCCGTCCCCTCTGAGGTAAACCGAACGGAGGAGGAGGAGGAGGAGGAGGAGGAGGCGTCTGTCACAACGTTATCACCTCGCTCGGTCTGCACGAACCAACGCCGTATTGACAGGAAACATCAACGTGTTGGCGCTTTCAATCAGCGATCCTGAAAGAGCAGAGTGAACAAACGTGTGTGTGTGTGTGTGTCAGTGAAAGCATGATTCATTCAACTTTGAAGTTATGTGTGTTGAAGGAGAGAGAGTAAGAGAGACTTTATGATGAATATGGAAGCATTGTTCAGCCGTGCTTACCTCCACAGGGAACCATCTGCTCCCTGTCAATGCATCACCTGCTCGTCTGAGCCGTCTCCAGGGCAACAAGGGGTGGTGGTGGTGGTGGTGGTGGGGATTAGGAGAGGTTATGGACTTGGATGGGAGGGGCCGTCGCTGGGGACAGAGGAGGAGGAGGAGGAGGAGGAGGCTGACTGGAGGAGGTGGTGGAGGAGGTCGGGAGGAAGGGGTGGATGGGAGAGGAGGTCGCCCGGCGAATGTCGTCCTCTGCTGGTGGAGAGTGTTACAGCAGGAGTCAGATGTTTGTTTCCTCCCACAGAGGCAACTTGTTGAACAACTTGTTGAATAAAATTGCGAAAGACAAAATAAAAACTAGTGTTTAACCTCAAGAACTCTTTTAAAGGATCAAATATTTGAGTTATCTTTGAAGATAAGAGATTTTATTGATCACACACTTGTTGCAGATAAGATAAAATAAGATTATTATTTGTTATCCTTGTTGTTTGTGTGTATGATTTAAACTGTGTTAAATATATATATATATATAATATAACTATACTGGGGACTTAAAGTCATGATATCTCTCGTCTCGTCTCTTGTGAGTCCGCCGCAGCCTTTTTTTAGGCCTCTGCTCGACGCACCCAAAATGAATAGAGAGGGTTCCACACATGAGCTTAAGCGGTTAAGGGAAGGGATATAATACATTTCAGGAGTGAGAGAACATTGTAGACACTTTCCAGTGCTTTGATTTGTGTTTTTATATTTTAAAGAATTATTGTTGATCCGTTCACGCTGTTTTTGCACTTTACATCTCTCTTCTCTTCACTTTAAAAGTGAATTTTTAGTGATTTATATTTACTCTTCTCGTCAAAGTGCAGATTGTATGTGAGGTTTCAGATTTAGTATTGAAACCAGAGTTAGATAAAAGTCTGCCACACTTCTTTTTCACATTTTTTAACCTGTATTTGCTTTATTAGGTTATTACTGGTACATCAGGGCCAGAATCACCAATATCAACACTGATAATTATTTATTATTAAATGCATCATGTCAGGAAAGAGTCATGTGTTATGATTTAAGAGCTGAAAGCCTCAATAAGCTACTATTTAGCTACAAGTTAGTATTCAAACTTGAGGTATCAAATGTACAACTTGATTTATTATATTTAAATATTTATCTCGTGAAATTCATTGTGACACTGACACACACGTCCGCGGTGAGGAAATGACTCGTCAAACCTGGATGTGATTAGCTGCTGCAGAGTGACGGTCACTCAGTGTTTTTGTGCAGGCAGTCACGCAGTCACGTCAGGTATTGTGTGACAAGCAGCGTGGATGTCGGTCAATCACAGACTTCTCATTAAGTCTCTGTGTTCCTCCACCTACAGCACACCGTACGCTCTCTGCCAGTGACGGCTGGGTAAACACAGACCTGAGGACAGCTGAGAGACAAACACACACACAGGCAAGAGATGAAATACATCCGATGACTGAGGCAGCCACCGAACAACAACACTCAGTACCGCAGCTCTCAGAGTAGGTTTAAGCTCCCTTTAGGAAGATATTTATCACTTTATGCCTGTCCTCTCATGTCAGGACACTAAACACAAAGCTACAGTCAACAGCTGTTTAGCTTAGCTTAGCTTAGCTTAGCATAAAGCCTGGAAACAAGGGGAAACAACTAGCCTAGCTGTGTTTGAAACTAACAAAACCAACATCTAAAGATCACTAATTAACATCTCAGTTATTAAATCGTGACCTTACCTTACTCCCAGTATTTATGCTAAGCTAGGCTAACCGTTTCTCGGCTGCAGCTACAGATATGAGACGTCATCAATCCTGCCTCTTCCGCCTTCTGGCTAATCTAAAAATCAGCAAAGACGTGGATCGTCAGTGGACCTGACGCCTGGTTGCTCGAACAAGCCATCTGTAACGGCACCTACCTGTCAATCAAAGCGTCAGTGCTGTTAATTCTGCATAACTTTAAGCCTTAATATAATCTGAACAGGTGAGTTGTATAAAAATTCACCCTCAGTACAGTTGTCATGAACGGGGAAATTAGCTATAGAGACCAAAACTGTTTTTTGTACCAGGCTGTAAACATGTTTATTTCTGCTGTGAAGTTGGACATTTTAACATGGGGACTTATGGAGACTGGCTCACTTCTGGAGTCAGCCTCAAGTGGACGTTTGAGGAACTGCAGTTTTTGGCACTTCTGCACTGACTTCACTTCACAGCCACGGAGGTCACTGCTTGGTCAAAACATGTATATCCATGGTTTACTATAACTACTCACGTTTCATTAAACATATTGTGTGTATATATAGATTTGCATTGCTGACGCTTTTAAAAGCATAAATGGCCAAAGAAAAAGAAATAAATCAAAATTTAAAAGCATTACAGAGGAGCATTCAGAGCCATTTTTCTTTCTGATCTACAGATGTATGTTTGGTTTCAGAATTTGTCCTCATGTCTTCTTTATATCTGTATTATTAGAATGGTTGCTAGAGGACTGGGACTACATTTACATTTCTAACTGCAAACTACAAGTAGTAAAATATAAATCATATTTTGATCTCTAGTTTTTCCTCTTGAAAGTTGCTTGTAATATTTCAAAAAGTGTCTGCAGATGTTCCTGTCTTTACTGCAAACAACCTGAATCTTCTATGAAGACAGTTAAAGACCAGATAGGCAACTTGTTTGCGATGAAACTGCAGAAGTAAAAGTGTTTATAAAGCCCTCTGTTCCTGGAGGAAATCACACTCTGGTGAGGATGTTTTGGTGGCAAAGATTTTGTCCACAAGAGGACAAGAAATCCTTTCAGGAGGAGCCGTTAAACGTTCACCTGCAGCCGCCGCTGCCGCCGCCCTCCACAGACTCCGGGTGACTCGGAGAAAGTCTGACTGACAGGTGAAAGTGACCACAGCCGCAGGGAGGAAACACCTTTTGTGTTTGGTCAGAGAGCTGGTGAAGGCGCTGACCCGTGACCCCTTCACAGCCGACGAGCTCATCAGCCTGAGGGGTAAAAGAGGGAGTCTGGATCACACCCTCCTCCTCCTCACATCATCAATACACCCCCTAACCATCATGACATCCCCCTCAGTTAGTGACCTCAACACTCTCTCCCCCTTGAAACAATCCAATCTCCATCTTTACCAACAAGATAACAGTGTCCACCTGCAGGTAACGCTATGCCTCCTCTCTGTGATCTGCTGCACATTTTACAGAGGTGATAAAACCTTGTGGCATGCAGTTCATGTTTATATCAAATCAAATGCATTCATGAACACAACTCTGACTGCTTTAAATGTTCAGAAACGTACACTGACTGCGCAAAATATCTCTTTTCCTGAGCTCATATCCCTTATTGATTTCTCTGATTAGATCTACACCCTTCACAAAGCAGATCAGTCAATAAAAAGAAGCAGACGAACAAGAGGGGGGATTGTGAAGCTTTGACACAATACCAGGAGGAAGTCCTGAATGTTTTTGTTCATTCAGTCCCCTCAGGCTGCTCAGTGTCAGCCTGCTAGCATGCTCGTAGCAGGTACAGTAAACACCAAGTACAGCTGAGGATGATGGGAATGTCTTTAGTTTTGACCTGGTAATGGTGCAGAACGAGCTTGCGCCAAGCAGCAACCTCCGGTTCTGTCAAGTGAAGCCAATGCAGAAGTGCCAAAAACATGCAGTTCCTCAAACGTCCACTTGAGGCTGGCTCCAGAAGTGAGTCAGTCTCCATAAGTCCCCATGTTAAAATGTCACAACTTCACAGCAGAAATAAACATGTTTACAGCCTGGTACAAAAAACAGTTTTGCTCTCTATAGCTAATTTCCCCGTTCATGACAACTGTACTGAGGGTGAATTTTTATAGAACTCACCTGTTCAAATTATATTAAGACTTAAAGTTATACAGAACTAGCAGCCTGGCCGCTTTGATTGACAGGTAGGTGCCGTTACAGATGGCTTGTTAGGGCACCAAGATCTCTCCCCAATAAGATGGAGGAGCTAACGGCGCTAATCAGGCTACAGAGGGAGTATGGAGAGCATATGGATCAATAAAGTCTATCGTATTGTGTCGTATCATGTCGTACCGTATCGTTTCGTACCGCATCGTATCGTATAGTACTGTACCGTACCGTACCATATCGTACCGTATAGTACCGTACCATACCGTATCGTACCGTATCGTATCATATAGTACCGTACCGTACCGTACCATATCGTATCGTGTCGTACCGTACTGTATCATATCGTGCCGTGTCATGTCGTATCTTATTAGTTAAGAGTTTTTACAGTTTCATCCTGAGGGAGACATTAGTTTTAAGGCAATCTATCCAACAGTGGTTGAGCCATGTCACCCAAAACCACAAATGTCAATATCATGTTAGGATAAGTATGATTCATTCTCTGGGGACCACGAATGTCTTCCCAAAACTTCATAGCAATCCATTCAACAGTTGTCGAGGTGTTTAAGTCTGGATCAAAATGGTGGACCGGTTCCTAGCATGGCTAAAAACAAGTGCTTCCCCCACATCATAGCACCACTTCCCTCTTCTTTCTTTCTTACACCACTGGGCCTAACGCGGACTCTTTCCCTGGATGCTGATCCTGGGAGAGTTCCTGTCAGGGCCACGTGTAGCGTGGGGAACCAGCCAGGGGAAGGGGGTGACTTTTTCTGGGTGTAAAATTCAATTATCCGGCGGGTGAGCGTGTCTGAGCGTGTCTGTTGTTGAGCGTTGGGCGGACGGCTGCCCGTTCCCAGCATGCGACAAGGGGGTTAAGAACCACAGAAAAGGCCTCCATTATCCCGAGTGAGAACGGCCCATGTGGCTGGCTGCACGGCCTCCGCTCTCATTCACTCCCCTTTACAACAGCACTGCCGAGAGCCTCAAAGTTTCATTCTCCTTTCTCCTGCTCTCACTCCTTTTCTTCCTCCTCCTCCACCACCCTCCTCCTCCACCCTCTCTTGCTCTCCAAGTCTCAAGAAAAGAGCCTCCACAATGCTGCCGGGAAGGCTGGAGTGGATTCTTCAGCACCCCTGTGGACAGCGCACATGTGGACAACATTCACAGGATGTCTGTCAACTCCTCCATTAATCAACGACATCTCATGAAAGCACAATTAGGAACCTCACAACTCTATAACAGATTATCATTTCTAAGCACCCCCGCCAGTCCTCCCTGTACAGCAATGCTCCGCATTTTATGCGTCCAACTGCACTTTTTCCCGACGATTATCATGAAAAAAAAAAAAAAAAGCTCGAGCTGGAAGTTGCATAATCATGACAAAACAAAAAAAAAATGATTTTTTTTTTTAAAGCGAGGACAGCTGCAGCGAATCAGCCAGTAAAAACTGACTCGCATCTGGCTAATCATTAGTGTGAGAATGGATCTTCAGTGTGTGAATAAGACTGAGGCCCTCTGGAGGAGGCCATTGTGGACGCACACTGCACCACTTCTCCTGATAAATGAGCAACTGTCTCCATCACCATTAATGACAGTAAATGACGCAGTGGGGAGAGCGCCGTCCGCTGTACAGTATGAAGAGGACACTGAGGGAAAACTAAGGGAGTTTTTGATGTGACATCACGTCCCATCTGCAAAAATTACTGACCGCTGGAGACGAGCAGACGACACACAAAGTGACCCATTATGAGTCCTCTGCGAGGCGACGATATGTTGATATTTCAGGGCAGAGGAACAAGCTGTTAACACAAAATCAACATATTATCGCTCTTAAATTTATAATTCTTTGATGTGAATGGATGATTTATCACAGCATGTAATACCGGATGTATGTTTGGCAACGTTTGAATCGATCACCTCGTGTATGCAGATGATCTTCTTCTCTTGTGAGCAAAGTTTTTGAAGCTTTGTTCACAATGTGGCAACAAATACGACACAAAGAAGACCAAAATTAGTATTTTTCTGTGTGCAAACAGATTGAGTATCTTCATTATAAGTCTGGCATGTGTTCAGAGGCTTTCTTTAGAGCTTTCTGTACCAGGTGGTGCTCAAGTTTGTTTGTGGATACAGTGTATAAAGATTTCTGTCTTTAAGTTGCTATGTGTTTCATTTATTTATATTTATTTACATTTATTGTGCATTTTGTCTCTGTATCTCGTGTACCATTGACCTTTTACCATTTGAGTGTCCTTAATAAAGTTATAAATGAAATATAAATAAACAAAATGTAAGTTCCTATAGCTGATATGTTATGTCATTTGTCATTATGTCATTTGGGGTGCACCTAGCTTACTGTAAAACCAAAACAATAAGCTGAAAGACTCTAAAACTAAAAATCAGATCTTTCTTGTCTCTACGATCTTCATGCTTTTATTTTTCATGCCTGGAAGAAAAATAATTTTCAACTGTCATGCACCAAAGGTGCCCAGCAGGCTTTGACTTACACTGACAGTATAAAGAGTGGATGCAGTATACGTGACGTCGAACTTCTGAAGAGCCGATTCAACATTTTAATATAAATATAAATATAAAAGTTACTTAGGAGTGAAATTGATTGATTGATTGATTAATTAAAACGTTTTCTACAAACAGATCTTAAATGTGTTGCTCTGTGTGCTGAACTGCTGACGTCCTCTACACATTATCAAACCTACACTGCCCTCGTGTGGCACCTGTGGACCCCTCAGGGTCAGGTGTGTGGTTTGTTTTTTATGGTTTCAATAATAACGTGGCTGCAATTTCTCTTTATTTTTTATTTTTTATGTGTTTCAAAGTTCTGTTTGTTTTCACTTTGATGGTGTTTGTTTAACACATAATAAGGTCCTGTGCAGAGTTTTTGTTTCCAGAGGCAAACTGTAATTTCTTGACAACAGTCTGTCTATTTACACATTTTTACATGTTTTTTTATCCTTTATTTTATTTCTTTTTACTTCTACTTTATTTTGTCTATCAATTTACACATTTCAATGTGCTTTAATTGTTTTATTATTCATTATTTTTGTTCCTAACTTCCTCAGTTTGTGCCGTGCTTTTGTGTATAAAGGGTTTATTGTCTGAAGAACTTTGATTCTCTATTATTACACTTCATATCCTCTATAAGAACAACTTAATCACACATATTGATTCATCTCTTGATTAAAATATATTATGTCTTTTATCTAAAGCAGCTGAATGAGCGCTTCAAGGCACTTATAACATCCAACAGGCCGCGTTCACCTTCTCTCTGAGCCATCCAGACATCTCCTAACTAAAGGAAATTAAAAAAAACTTTAACTTTTTTTTCCACATTAAAAGTTTAACATAAATAAGAATTGTAGTTTGGTTTGGATACATTGTGTTCGCTATTTTCTAAAAAAAAAAAAACCTCCTTAAGCCTCCTTAACTACAGTGGATTTTTGGCCACACCTTGTGGCTCAAACTGGTAAATTCACAGTCCAAAGATCAGCTGCTCCCAAAATAAACACCTGTACTGGCCCCAGCAGCTGTCTCTTACCATAAAATATTTAAATAAAATTATTCTGTCATCTTTATTCTTTATTAAATTAAACTGAAGTTCAGTACTAGAGTAAATGTACTAAGTCACACTACTGAACCAATATAATGTTTACCATCTTAGTTTAAACTGTTAGCATGCTAATGTCTGCTAATTAGCACTAAATAAGAAAAGTGGCTAACATTATTAGCATTTTTACTCTACCCTAGATTTATTTTGACAGCTTTAGCTACTAGCTGACATTAGCATTTAGCTCAAAGCACCATAGAATTAAATTAGATGGTGTAGACTAGTCTGGATATATGTTAGCATGCTTATATTAGCATATAGGTCTGGCTATGTGTTAGCGTGCTGATATTAGCATTTAGCTCAGTTAAAAGCTGTATACCTGTCTGACTATATGCTAGCATGCTGATATTAGCATTTAGCTCAGTTAAAAGCTGTATACCTGTCTGGCTATATGTTAGCATGCTGATATTAGCATTTAGCTCAGTTAAAAGTGTTATACCTGTCTGGCTATATGCTAGCATGCTGATATTAGCATTTAGCTCAATTAAATGCTGTATACCTGTCTGGCTATATGTTAGCGTGCTGATATTAGCATTTAGCTCAGTTAAAAGCTGTATACCTGTCTGGCTATATGTTAGCGTGCTGATATTAGCATTTAGCTCAGTTAAAAGCTGTATACCTGTCTGGCTATATGTTAGCGTGCTGATATTAGCATTTAGCTCAGTTAAAAGCTGTATACCTGTCTGGCTATATGTTAGCGTGCTGATATTAGCATTTAGCTCAGTTAAAAGCTGTATACCTGTCTGGCTATATGTTAGCGTGCTGATATTAGCATTTAGCTCAGTTAAAAGATGTATACCTGTCTGGCTATATGTTAGCGTGCTGATATTAGCATTTAGCTCAGTTAAAAGCTGTATACCTGTCTGGCTATATGTTAGCGTGCTGATATTAGCATTTAGCTCAATTAAAAGCTGTATACCTGTCTGGCTATATGTTAGCGTGCTGATATTAGCATTTAGCTCAGTTAAAAGCTGTATACCTGTCTGGCTATATGTTAGCGTGCTGATATTAGCATTTAGCTCAATTAAAAGCTGTATACCTGTCTGGCTATATGTTAGCGTGCTGATATTAGCATTTAGCTCAGTTAAAAGCTGTATACCTGTCTGGCTATATGTTAGCGTGCTGATATTAGCATTTAGCTCAGTTAAAAGCTGTATACCTGTCTGGCTATATGTTAGCGTGCTGATATTAGCATTTAGCTCAGTTAAAAGCTGTATACCTGTCTGGCTATATGTTAGCGTGCTGATATTAGCATTTAGCTCAGTTAAAAGATGTATACCTGTCTGGCTATATGCTAGCGTGCTGATATTAGCATTTAGCTCAGTTAAAAGCTGTATACCTGTCTGGCTATATGTTAGCGTGCTGATATTAGCATTTAGCTCAGTTAAAAGTGTTATACCTGTCTGGCTATATGTTAGCGTGCTGATATTAGCATTTAGCTCAGTTAAAAGCTGTATACCTGTCTGGCTATATGTTAGCGTGCTGATATTAGCATTTAGCTCAGTTAAAAGCTGTATACCTGTCTGGCTATATGTTAGCGTGCTGATATTAGCATTTAGCTCAATTAAAAGCTGTATACCTGTCTGGCTATATGTTAGCGTGCTGATATTAGCATTTAGCTCAGTTAAAAGCTGTATACCTGTCTGGCTATATGTTAGCGTGCTGATATTAGCATTTAGCTCAGTTAAAAGCTGTATACCTGTCTGGCTATATGCTAGCATGCTGATATTAGCATTTAGCGCAATTAAAAGCTGTATACCTGTCTGGCTATATGCTAGCGTGCTAATATTAGCATTTAGCTCATTGAACAATCGAATTAAAGGTACAGTGTGTAAGATTCGCTGGTCGCTAGATTCTGTAATTTCTGATTACATATGAACGCAACACGCCTCGCTTCGGCGAAGCTACGACTGTTCGCTCGAGCGAACAGGCGCGTCCGCTGAAGGCTAGCGTTAGCAAGCTGGTCCGCATGCTAATAAAAGCTAATATTAGCGACGTAAAGCTAATAAACTAATATATTATCAGAGTTTAGTCTGATAGTGAGATAGCGTTAGCAGACAAGTTTTTTCTCTCCGTTGGCGCTCAGAAAACGGATAAATGAACCGGTCAGGGCCAGGTGAGCGGGGCTAAGCCACCGGGGAGACCCGGGGGAGGAGGCGCTGCAAAGTGTCCAGGTGAAGAGGTCAGCCGCCGGGGACGCAGCGACACCAGAGCAGGAGGAGGAGGGGGAGGCCTAACGGGCTGAAGAGCAGTGACGGAGGTAAGTTTATAAACTTTATGTAAAGTTATTATAATCTGACCAACATCAATAAAACACGTAGCAGCTCCGTGCTTTGTCACGGTGACGTTAGTTTGAAGTTTGATGTGTTGCCATGGTTACACTTTGATTGACATCACTGTTAGCAGACAGCTGATCTCCGTAATGTTACCCCGACCTGTCTGACCAAACAGTGAAGCTGAAGTCTAGTTTACATAAATCCTGCAGCAGTCACATATTTATCACTGACAGGAAAATATTACTATAAAATATTAAAAAGCTTTCAAACAACAGTTTGCATTTCTATGAGCAGTAACTGAGGTGTGTATGTATAAACTTATTGTATTATATTATATGCTGACCTGGTCTGCATCATAGAGCAGCTCTGTGCTTTACATGTAAAATATTACTGTATCATGCTGTAAACTGACATTGCTTGGTTACAAAATGATTATATAATTATCATGATGACATTATGCAGTGACATTTACACATTTTTTAGACATGCTGATCAAACGCTGATCAGCCTACAAACTAATCTGTAGTATCACATTTCCAACATGATGTCATGAAACTTATAAAGCCTCATATTTGTTTTTCTGTGTTTTTGTCTTCAGAGACTTGAAGAGATGAGTCTGGAGGAGCACAGTGAGCTCACGACCGAGCTGCTGGAGAGGCAGACAGGACCTCTGATGATGCACCAGCACAGACATTATATACACACAAACATATTTAGTCTAGAATTATAATGTTGAAATATGTTGTTGTTCATGAACAGTCATTAATAAAACATGATCAACAGATGTATGTGCTGTATTTATTTCAATGATATACATATGAACGTGTACTTCCCAGCGGTGTCATTATGTTACCACTACAGGTTATAGTGGCTTGTATTGTGTATATTTATATGTATATTTACATAACAAGGCAGCTGCAGCCTAATTTACAAATTCAACCCAAAAAAAGCTAATGTGAAAAACAACAAGACTTTGTAGATACATTTCTTCTTTTAGACTGACATCGCTGGCTGTCCATTTCAGTCTGAACGTAGAATGAGAATTGCTGGCCACGATCATATAAACAACTTTTTTGAGCAGTAAAAACTGTGAGTGTATCGGTGTGCTGCAGCTCTTTCATTCTATGATCCTGACAGACATGAGCACCATGATTCAGAGATGTATTGTTGGAAGAAGCCCGGTGAACTTCTGCGTGGATCTTTACAAATCATCAGGAAACTGGTCCTGTTGAAGACAGTGACATCACACATAAAGTTCATTTGCTTTATTATAGTTCTCTACAGTTCTTTGAACATAATGCCATTTCACTGTGTGTGTGTGACTTACCCCGTCCTCTCCTGACTTGGTGCTGGTGTTCAGGGCACCACACTGTGGTCATCTGTTTTTTCAGGCTTCAGGGTGTATACGCTGCATCTTCTGGCATCTCTCTTGTGCAGCCTTCTGAAACTGTAATTACACAAATTTCAATCATTGATTATCAGTTATTCATTATAACTAATAACCTAGACTGCACATGTAAAGAATACATAAGATTGATTATAAACAGATTTGTGTGACAGTTCTGTAAATGGGAATATGTCAGCTGATCAAAGTGAATCAAACTGTTTTTAGAATGTATTGAACTCACTGACAGTATACATATATGTGTATATATATTATAAACTTATTGCAATGTTACTGTATTCTGACCATGTCAGAGTAGTATAGCAGCTCTGTGCTTTACATTACAATGTTACTGTAACGTCACTCTGTAGTTTGATGCGTTGCTGTAAAGTGTCGTTGCCTGGGAAACGTCAGCAACGTTACTGATTGATCATATAAGTATCAGACATCATGCAGCGACGTTTTCACGTCTTTAGACATGTTGATCAGACACTGGTCAGCCTACAAATTAACTAAAACTGCATGTTTCTGTAAAGTAGTTGAGAAAGGAATCTATGCTGTGCACTGCACCGGGTTTACATTTCGTTACACTAAATAAACATTTTCCGCCAGGACTGTAAACTGTCATCTCTGTGTGTGACTGACGTCAGCTTCAAAACTTTTTTCCATCATGTTACACTTTGATTGAGATCAGCTGATCAGCTGATGTCCGTAACATCACGGCATAATTGCTGTCCAAGTAACAAAAGCTAAACGGAACAAAGGGACACAGAGAGACATTACTTTTGGTGATTGTGCTCTGGCTAAAGCTTTCAAACAACAGTTTTCATTTACACATGTAACTTTAGGCTGAATTACATTTCCACATGAAAACAGAAAACTTGTGAAAACATTAATCCGTCATCAGTGATGTCCGTGAGACAAAGTCCACAGGTGTTTTCTGCCGTCCTCAGTCCCGATTTCGTTTTTCTTCTTCACGTTTTCTCTTCTTTGATGCACAGACTCCTGCTCTCTTGGCCCTTCTTGTGCTAAATAATAAATGTGTTCCTCCATTTGTCTAAATGTAACTTCTCAAACTAACAAAACACAACAAAGTTAGCCGTCACATCCGTCTTTTTCTTCGCTTCTTCGGCAAAGTAGCGGCGAATCGCTACTGTGCGGCGCAAGATGTCAGCCTCCATGTAGGGGGACCCGCTGTTTATGTACATAAAAAGGCGAAATCTAAAGTTATAAAAACGGAACGACTCGTTTCATAGGGCCACTATATATAAATCACCATAAATATTACACACTGTACCTACACAGTAGCCATACCTTAAAATGAACCTGAGATAGATCTAAATTTAAAGGTCCAGTGTGTAGAATTCAGTTGCATTTAGTGGTCCAATCACTGCATTTTAATCTCCTCACATCACCCTCACCTTCATAATGTAAAGGAGAAACAACACTTTAAGGACCCTGTTTAGAGTCAGGAATTAAAAATGTGCAGGGGCATTAAACATTTGCATAAAAGATAAATATATAACTGTGTCAAGAAGTTAACCCGTGCTAAACATCTATACAAAAACTATATAAAAAGTAGAAAGTGTTTTAATTACAGGCTGTAGATATGTTTTATGTTTTGTTCATTTGGCTGAGGTAATCTGGGACACTGCTGATCATTATCATTTCCATGGTTTCCTACTTAATTCGTTACATAAGGACGTGGCAGTGTAAATAATATAATTAACACGGTAATTAACGGATGATTAAAGGCTTTTTCACCTCTCGTCAGGTCAGCCAGACATCCTGACAACAGCTGCAGCGATGGTTCGTCACAGATGAAAGCCTGACACGAGGGCAACGTGAACCCAACAAGAACCAGATGTGCCGTTGTAAATTCGGTTTCACAACAACTGTCCCGTGACATACCGATGCAAAAGGGGGTGTGTGGTGTCACGTGGACCTCCGTTGAACGGAGCGGTTTTATAAACAGAGGCTGCAGACACAAAAACTCACAACCGCACAGTCCAGCGTCAGAGCAGCACACAGGTTGATCACCTGCAGAGCAAGAGAGAGAGAGAGAGAGAGAGGATGGACGCGGCGTACAAGAAGATCAACGGGAGCTACGGGCCGGAGGCAGAGGAGCAAGGCACAGGGGTAAATTTTGACATGTTATCATACCTGTAACTTATTTCCAGGAACAAAAAAAATCAAGTTATGAGACACAATGTGTTTGTTTTTAACGCAACAGCAGTGACAGAGTGAGTCAAAGCTGGAATATTCCAGATACAACAGCAGGACAAAGTGAAGTGGTTTGAATAGAGGGCAAAAAAAAAACAACAAAAAAAACAGCTGATGTGGCTGAAAAATACATAATATGCACCGTCATGATATACTAAAAAAGTAGAAAAAAATGCAGATTTTTGCAAACCGGACATCAAAAATACAATTTAAGTTCTGTTTACAAAAGCTCGAGCTGAATTAAAACATATTAACAACTATTAGTGTCATTCAAGCAAGAATAACTTCTTCAGTTAACCCTTTGATGCACATTTTTGTGTATTTGGCTTTTACTTTCAACCACATTTTATCATTTTTTTCATGCATATTGTTGATGATCTACTGTATGCAAGGTTTTGCATTTTTTGAGTGTTCTCACATTTTTTTTAATGTATTTTTTTATTTGTAGCCTTTTGTAAACAACGTGGACTGAAACAGACCTGTTGTTACTCCTTTGTGTGCACATTGAAACTCAAGTTCAAAACAATATATTTCATCCTGCTCAAACACAAAAGTATAAAACATGTCAATTCTCATTTCTCTGCTTCATTTGAGGCTTTTAAGTTTCAAGATTATTGAAGATTTTATGAAATATGACACTACAAAAAAATAATGCATATAAATAAATATGCTGCTAATCTTTCACATACACCAAGATGCAATAATCAAACCATAAATAATCCAGTTTGCATGAAGTATACTGAAAATAAACCATAAAATGGAGCATGCATCATGACAAAAACTTGGCAATTTAAGGGTTAACAAATAAAAAGAAATCATTGATATTTGATATGTATGATTAGAACTAATGCTGGTTTAAAATAATAATAATTTATAAGATTTTTATAGCTAACCCTAATGTTAGGATTTTAAAGGGGCATCAGAGGGTTAAATATAAATTATTGTGTGTTTTGGGCTGTTTGTGTGACCAAACAAGCAATCTGGAGACAATAGAAAGTCTTTTTAAAAAATATTTTCATCCGTTGCAGCATCAATAAGTTAACCCCTGTATTGTTTCCTGACGTGTGTCTTTCTCTGCAGAGGAGAAGGGGCTCCATGTACCTGGAAGAAGAGACCAACCAGAAGTCAGAGGTCATCTCCTGCATCTTCTCTCTGAAGGAGGAAGTCGGGGCTTTAGCCAGAGGCCTGCGTCTTTTCGAGGTAAATATATGTTGACGTTTTTATTTACGACAGCCCCTTATAGTTCTGTATAGATCTTCAAGTGATCATGAGGCTACAAAAGGCATCACAAGGGATGGTCTGGTCCGAATCGCCCTGCAGGTGGTACCGTGCTAATGACATTTGTTCGGGATGTTGTGGTCGCTCCAGCCGGAGGCTGCAGGAATGCTAATTTACGACCGAGGTCACTCAAGTTTACTCTGAGTGAAACAAACTGCTCCATGATGTGATGAAAGATAAATTCATTCATCGTTTTGTAGTTAATTTAATCCTCTCTGTTGACAATTTAGAAACATAATCGAGTCAGATGAATACACACAAGACACCATTCACCATTCAAAGAGCGAGTAATGTTTAAAAGAACAGTTTGACCTTTTCACTTTCTTGCTGGGACTTAGTTGAGAAGACGGATACCACTCTTATAAGAAGAGACGCCCTCTCCGTGATGGTTTCTGAAGAGCTGTTAGCTGTGAAGCTCAAAATCTGTGGCAAGCTACCTGTCAGTCAAAGCATCCACGCTCTTAGTTCTGCATAACTTTAAGCCTTAATATAATGTGAACAGGTGAGTTGTATAAAAATTCACCCTCAGTACAGTTGTCATGAACGGGGAAATTAGCTATAGAGACCAAAACTGTTTTTTGTACCAGGCTGTAAACATGTTTATTTCTGCTGTGAAGTTGGACATTTTAACATGGAGACTTATGGAGACTGACTCACTTCTGGAGCCAGCCTCAAGTGGACGTTTGAGGAACTGCACAGAGGTTGCCGTTTGGCTTTAATCTTTAATTTTCTTGTCTAACTTTCAACAACAAAGCCAGTTTCCCAAAATGTTATTCCTCTGTAAGAATAATGATTTGAACCAAACAGATGAACTTTTTTAAGTTCAGAAAGTAACTGAACTTTTGCTTAAGATGTCAATATATCACAATATTACAAGATCTAGTTAATCTTCTTAACATTTCATGCAGACGAGGAAACTAAGTCGTGGTTGTCTGGAGTTGTTTTGGAATGATTTTCATGCTCACGGCCTTTTTTGACCCTTTAAAAAAGGAAACTAAACAAACTGAACTTATCTCAGATGTTTGTGTATCAGACCTGTGCAAACACGGCAGATGGCTCTTTGATCCACAAGGCTGCGCCTCCTCCACCTCCTCCACCGTTTCTATAATAATGAAATAGTCAAACATTGTTCGCCGAGGTTTGGGTTAGTTAGTCGAATTTTGAAATCGCTGGACTTCTTCTTCTGCTTGACTATATTTGTAATAGTTGTAAATATGCAGCTACAATATTAAAGGGACTCTCCAGCAATTTATTGTTGAAGGTTGAGAGGTCTAAATCGAAGTCCCTCGAAGAGTTTTTCTAAGAAGCCCCACTGGGCACGTCTCCGTCAGATTTGGTAATTTTTCCCTTTTGGGCTGTTTCTACGACCTGAAGTTTGCAGCTGGGGTGTTTTATTTTGAAAATCAGCCAGATTCTCTGCGCCGTTTCTGTGCCTGACTTCCTGCCAGCTCGAGCAGCTCTGCGCAGATTGACGCGGGCTGTTCGTGGCGTCCATCGAAGCATCCGTGCCTGGCGGTATTTGGCCGTTAGGAGTCTGGACCCTACGTTGACCATCATGCAACTCACCAGCAGCTTTCATTAGACCCTCTCAATGCCACACCTCCGCAAGCCGAAATAACCCCGATGACGTCACTATGACATCATCAGGGTTGTGTTTCCTTAAACTTCCAGCAAGCAAGATGTCACAAAAGATACAAAACAAATGTTTTTACAGGTTTGTGATCGATAAATAGAAATAATAATAATGATATAATAACACACTGATAACAAGATTTACTCCTTGGGCACATTTTGTACTTTTCACAACGTGGTTTTGCTTATTTGAGTTAAAGATCTGAATTCTTGCAACCACAAGAAGGTCATCGATCTACGTCGGTGCTGTTTTTAATTTTCTTTTTAATCGATCAAACCTGCCTGTGTACGCACACGACTGCACGAACGCTCGGAGTAAACACGGATTGGCAGTGTCTCAATTGTTTAATCTTCAACGTGGATGTCACATCAAGGTTCAAGTTTGCTCTTCTTGCAGGCAAAACAGAAAATCTGTCCCGAGTATTTTGCAGGAAAACAGTTCAAAACAACATAAAAAAGATGTTTTGGGTTACAGAAAAACATTCTTTCTTTATGTTTTCTCCTCAGTTATGTGTGGAGGAGGAGCTGCGGGCGGATTGATAATGTTTAATACCAAGTATGTGCCAAATGCTGCTCTCCAAATGCAGCAGTAAACATCAGGAACCTATGAGCTCGCATTTTCCCGATCCTCCCCCGGCTCCACCTCCCTCTCCCCCCTCCTAACCAGCTATTTTATAAAAACAGAACAAATGACCCCGAAACCATCAACACTCGCCCCCTTCTCCTTTACTGCCATGCTGACTCCCCATAAAACAGCTTAAAAGTAAAACATACCGCACTTCATCACTTTCCTTTTGTTCTCTAATTAAAATTGACTGCTGTGTCATAGCATGTAATCATGTTCAGCCGAGCAGCATTCATCATGTGTTTATCTAGAAAGCCATACATGAAAACTGCCACATTGTTCATCGTCCGAGACTGAAGCCCATGTGACGCGGCAGCGTGGTTATCATGTGACGATTCCAGAGCAACGGGCCGACCTCGACCTCGCACATCGACCGGGTTTATGTCACCTGGCTCGCGGTGGAGAGAGACGGCTCAGAGGGGTACAGAAATCTGACAGAAGGACCTCTGCATCCTGCTCGGTTTTAGGATTTAAAGTTGGCTATGTTAAGCTGGACCAGGTCACCAACGGCACACACGTGGAAGTATTACTTCTTGTGCACAAAAACAGCGATATCATTGAACTTTTTAGAGAAGACAGGGACTCATTTTTGGATCCACAACTGATAAAAATCATCCAATATTAAACATTATTAGTCCTCCATTAATCCTAAAGCTTCACCCTGTTGTGCATTGTTGCTGAATGCAATTCAAGATATTATAAATAAGACTGTACTCTTTGGAGACCCAACAAGTGACACCATGAGCAAGCACTTAGCGATGGTGGCAAGGAAAATCTTCAAAACAATGAGTGTACAAAATAAATGTGCAGAATTTATATTTTGATTTTCTCAAACTTTAAAAATCAAAAGTGGATCGTGGGTTTTACTCAATTCAATTGTGTTTTTGTCCTTTGTTGTGATCAGAAAGCTACAGTAAATCTGCTGACTGTGATTCGATAATGCCACATCACAAACTCATCAAGCCATCTTCCCTCTGAAACGCCAACCTGGACTCAGTCTGTGGTCCGACTGGCCATATGGATCCCTGCATCCCCGAGGAGTGACTACAGGACTCCGGGCGGATGCAGACCCATATGGCCCTTAAGAAGTAGTTGTTAAACGTAGAATGGGATCCAGATGGGGTGAAAATGAGAGGCCCTGGTGCTTACGCCCTCCTCTTTACTGAGCCTATAGTAGACGGAGAACATCATACTCCCCCTCCCTCCCCAAAGTTACGCAAACAAAAACACATTTTTGATGGTAATTACCACTTAAAGATAGTCACGCTCTCCAGCACGAGCCAAAGCTTCTCTGAATTTTGGACATTAAAAAGATACTTGGGAATCGTGTCCAAATAAGTTAGGAAACAGCTCAAGGGTCTGTTCTTGCTGCAGAATGAGGAAAAGCTGTCCGGACAGGATGATTTATTCCACAATTTTGCACTAAAACCACCACAATGTGTTTCTGAATGCTTTTATTATGAGAGTCCAGTCTGTCTGGCTCTGTGTCAGTTTGCACAGACAAGAGTTCAAGCCAGCTCTGACCCGAGGTCATGCTGAAGTCCACAAAATCTGATAAAGAGACATCCATTTAGTAACAACGCAATGCCCTCTAGTGGAGGAACGGAGACAGTGCTGCAGCCTGTTGCAGCCCAAGACAGCTCTGTAAAACACAAACAAACGCCAACTGAGGTCTTCTTCTTCTTACCACAGGAGAAGGGCATCAACCTGACGCACATCGAGTCCCGTCCATCGCGTATGAACAAAGACCAGTACGAGTTCTTCATCACTCTGGACTCCACCTGCTCCCAGGCTCTGGACGAGGTCATCGACGGCCTGCGCACTGAAATCAGCGGCCACGTGCACGAGTTATCACGCAGCAAAGAGAAGGACACGGGTTAGTGACTGTGTGTAATTGTAGTGAAAAGATGTTCACTGAACAAGATAAGCATAAATCCTCAACATAAAGAGCACTAAAAATGTGTAAAAAGCGTGGTGAAATGTCAACCATGTTGTTGGTTTCTTGTCTCTTTGTGATAAGGCTGAGGAAAAGACTCTTAGAGTTTGTATCAGTGAAGCAAAGATCTGAAGAAGTAGCCACATCTTATAAATACAAACAGTAAAATCTAATTCAATACAAACTGGACCAATGACGTCCAGCATTATCTTAATTTTATCTGATTTATTATATTAACTAAATAATAATGTTCTCCCTCTTACATAATGTTTTAGCATGCTAGCATTTGCTTCACATTAAACAATAACCATCTGGGGCAGATGGTAGTGTCATTAGTTTTCTACGTTCAGAGGATCCCTATGAAGTTATTAGAATTCATCCTGAGGGGAACATGAACGAGTGTACCAAAGTTCATGACAAATTGTTCAGTATTAGTCAAGATATTCAAGTGAAAACCAGAAATGTTAACTTCATTGTGGTACTAGAGGAAAATTCATCAGATCAACAAAGTCATTAGGGTTAATCCTCTGGGGATCATAAACAGCTTAATTTGTATGCATGTGCTAATCCATCCAGTAGATTAAGAGGTATTTAGCTACATAGATGAAATATTTTACCTACTAGCAGTACTTGAGGAAAACTCATGGGATCATCAAAGTCAATAGGCATAATCCTCTGGGGATCATGAATGTTAAAGCTTAAACAAAGTATGTGCTAATTCTTCCAATTGATTAAAGCAATATTTGCTAGACAGGTGAAACATTTGACTTGGTGGTGGTGCTAAAGGAAAAGTCAGGGGATCACCAAATTCAACAGGGTTCGTCCTCTGGGGAACATGGACATCTGTACCAGGTTTCATAGCATTCCATCCAGTAGTTGTCCAGGCATTTCGCTAAAACCCAAAAATGTCAACCTTATGTGGGCACCAGAAGAAAACGCTATTACCAAAGGCAAGGTGGTTAATCATCTGGGGATCCATCCAATAGATCAAGAGATTCTATCTATTAGTTGTCAGGGCATTTCACTAAAACCCAATGTCAACCTCATGGTGGTGCTAAAAGAAAAGTCTATCACTAAAAGGGATTAGCCTTCATCCTCTGGGGAACATGAATGTCACCATAATATTTTAAGATATTTCAGTCTGGGGTTGACAGGCGGATGGACACTGCTATCTGTAGAGCCACACAGCTAGCATGGCTAAAGAAATCAAATAACTTGGAGATCAATTCAGCTGAAATGGTCCATTTATCAACTATTGGGTGGCGCTCGCCCTCCAGCCAGACTAAGTAATGGACAGCCAGCGTCGCCATTGAGACTGATGGCCCATCGCCCACATCTCGACCCCTTTATTAGTTGTTTCCAGAATGACATTAGTTTAGCTACTGAGGACCAACAGGCTCGACAGGAACAGAGAAACTCTGTGTCCTGGTCCCAGACTAACACAGGGCAGGAGAACATGCCAAGGTCACGGCAGGCAGAGATAGACAGGGCCACCATGGATCCTCTTTTGACCCAGATGTAGACACTGTGGTCTGCTGGTCAGGGTCAAGGGGACGAGGGGATATTTATGGCCTGTTTTGGAGACTGCCTGTTTATAGAGGAGCCTGGCAGGGATCTATTGTCTTCCTGGGGGGCCTTAGGCTGGACCACACTGCACAAATGTGGATTAATGAGTGGGCCCCAGTGTTTTTGAGTGTCATAAATCCATGTGAACAAGCAGATGACCCTTGATTACTGTTCTGCTGAGTGTCAAAATGTCATAGCACTGAAAAATGTCTGATAGGCAAAGCATGTAGTTTTCACTGTTGATTAATATTATAGTCCTAACCGAAAGAAAACCCAGTTCACAATAATATAAAACAATCAAACAGCAAATCCACACGGGGGACTACACTGTATTATATATATAATTATATGTTAAATTGTACACATGAACACATCAAGCCAGGTTCTTGTTAAATAAGACCAAGTGTTTTTAATAAATTAACTTCTTTAGTTTTGGATTTCACAATCTCCAGCCTTGTTTCTGCTAATTTGAGAAAAGTTATATTGAAGTTTATTAGTGTGTTTTGTATAAATGTCTCAGATAAACTCTCCACTCCACATTTGGATATGGCCTTTGTGATTAGACAGTGTTTTGTACAGGGGAGTAAAACCTAAAACTCTTTAATTAATCAAATCAAACTGTAAAACAAGTCTAGCTATACAGTTGTGGACTCAAGTTAATTTCTTCAAGTTATCTAAACAAAATAAGTTTACAGAACTACTCATTTTAAGTTTGATAAACAAACTATATTTTGAATATCTAAATTTGTGTTTGTGTTAATTGCTTTGATCTGAATAAATACACGCTGAATGAAAACATCAATTACAAAGGTTTTCTAAAATCTTATTATTCTCCAGTGCCATGGTTTCCTAATGACATCCAGGACTTGGACCGCTTCGCCAACCAGATCCTCAGTTACGGCTCCGAGCTGGACGCTGATCACCCGGTAAGGACTGACTCATCCATCACTGTCTACGTGCCACATCCTGCCTCTGCATATGTGTGTGTGTTTGTGTGAATACGTGTCCACTCACGCCCACGTCTTATGAAAGACGGCGCTGTGGAGATGACAGGCTGCACTCTGCCGTCTATTCTAATGGAAACTATACTAGACACACAAATTGATGTCATTGCTTTAATTGAACCCCTTTAATTATAGATAATTGCTCCCTTTTGCCACCGCCATTAAAGCAAAATGTATTCATCATAAGCTGAAAAACACTCTACAAAGGCTTCATTTGAATATGTATTTGCATGCTCTTATTAGAGACGGAGTGCATAATGCTGTCAAAGGCCACAGGGTTTAGCCTTAGCAGAGGATTTCCTCTCTTTGATTTAGCTGCGAGTGGCCGAGCTGCGATCATGAGATCTAACATAGCTTTTCTTTGTGTGTGTGTGTGTGTGTGTGTGTGTGTGTGTGTTCAGGGCTTTACAGATCCAGTGTACAGAGCCCGCAGGAAGGAGTTTGCTGACATCGCCTACAACTACAGACAGTAACTACTCCTAAAAACTTTAAACTTTAAACTCTTATTTTGTGTTTTTCATATCTGGAAAGAAGTTATGGATGAAATATTTGTTTATATTCGAGTGGTGAAAATTATCATAAACAAATAGGGGGCAAATTACAGGCAGTCAGTGGTGGATTTAAAGGGCCTTGGTCTTTGTGTGTATAATTGAGAAGTATTATTCACAGGCACTACAAAGAGAGCCAAACCCCCGTGCATTTACATAGCTGTGTGATATTGGGACAAATAATGAGGTGATGCTGTGCTCATGCAGCATCGTCGTGGAGAAAATCTGGGGTAAACCTAAAGACAACAATTTAAACATGTTAATTTGAAAATATGAGGAGTTTGTTTGGGGGAAAAAAAAAAAAAAATCACCCCTAGTTTTAGAGTGTAATCCCACTGTGGTAAATATGGACAGCTGTACACATGAATTTGTTATAATTTCATTACTTATGATCAAAAACTAGCCAGTCGACAACTTTGCTAACAGCCAAACATCAAGCAACAGACATAGCAGCCAGCTAATATTACTTACTAGTCCAACAGCAGTCAGCCCAGCTCGGCGTCTGTCTTTCAGCCTTTTATTTCACCAAGCTCTCACCAACCACTAAAAGTCAGTCCCAGATTTACAGCTCCTGTTCTGGCACGACATCAGCTTTGCTCCTCGGGGCTGTAAACCTCCTCTTCTTCTTCCCGGTGGTCCAAAACTCCTGTGGTACAAACACTAACACTCCCTTCGGTGCTCTGAGCTCACCGTCTGGGCAGCCCGGCTAACAAACTGAGCTAACATTAGCTAACAGCAGCTGCAGTTTACTTCACTGTCCATCAGGAAACTCTGTAAATCACAGAGAGTTGAGGCGGAGCAGCCGGAGGACATCAGAAGGAAAACCAGAAAACATTTTCCCCATAAAATATGATCCAGTTTCACCAAAATCAGTGAAATAGTTGGTGTCTATAGTTTATTTGCAAGTATACACACTTAACCTTTATGTCTTTACTGTTTATATACTCAGTATACAACTTTGCAATGCATATCCACAAAATGGCTTATATATTAAGGCACAAAATTCAACACAAACAGCATACAGCACAAACTAATACACTAACCTCGTGTCTTTGTCCCAGTGGCCAAACCATCCCTCGAGTGGAGTACACAGAGGAGGAAAGGATCACGTGGGGTAAGGTGTTCAAGGAGCTGAAGACTCTGTACCCGACACACGCCTGCCGCGAACACAACCGGGTTTTCCCCCTGCTGGAGAAATACTGCGGCTACAGGCAGGACAACATCCCGCAGCTGGAGGACGTGTCCCGCTTCCTGCAGTGTAAGTCGCGTCATTGACCCAGAGGTCCCACAGATGATCTTTTACACAGATATTATACCCAGTGTGCTGCCACGACTCACCACGACTCTTCCAGCCATTTTAAAGTCTCATTTTTATTTTTATGTGCCGGTTTTGATTCATTCTGCCTCACAAAGCTAAAAAGCTAAAAAGCTGTAACTCCACATTTGGTCCAAATTAAATAAAGAGCAGAATCTGAATGTCCCTACAGTACAGTTACTAGGGAGGCAGGATCTACTTTCTATTCCTCCCACCCGCCTGTCCTCATTTAACACAACCAAGCGCTCACCTCTTTCATCTCTCCGTCCTTTCCCCCGCAGCGTGCACGGGCTTCCGGCTTCGCCCGGTGGCCGGCCTCCTCTCGTCTCGTGACTTCCTGGCCGGACTCGCCTTCCGTGTCTTTCATTCCACGCAGTACATCCGTCACGGCTCCAAGCCCACGTACACACCTGAGCCGTGAGTGTCCAAACTCAATTTAAAGAAAAAGAAGGAATAAATACATAATTTATGTGACGTTAAAGAGATTTCTTTATATTTCTAATGCAGGGATATCTGCCATGAGCTCCTGGGACACGTCCCGCTGTTCGCTGACCCTAGTTTTGCCCAATTCTCGCAGGTAAGAGCTGACGTATCGAAACAATAATACAAAAATAAATAAATTCTAGCTTTATTTAAGCATTGTAGCAAAGTTAGTGTTGTAATTACATATTGTGTTTATATTATATTGATTTTACATACGGATACACACAGTTCTTACTATGCATCTCATATATATTTATGGGAATCTACACTATTGCCCGTTGTATAAACTGTAAATAGATCTCTGACTTTGATTTACCTGTATTTAAAGTGTGCTTTCCCTCAGAGGATTAGTGAGGTGTTATCTTAACATACAAACCTATGGAACATACATGATTCATTTTCTAATCCACATGCTTTGATTCTGTTCTCTGCAGGAAATCGGTCTCGCCTCACTCGGTGCCCCCGATGAGTACATTGAGAAACTCGCTACGGTGAGTACACGAGAAACTAATTAGCCAGAGACAGCCTCTAAACTTCTAAACCATATAGATACTTACATTTTCTGAGGGGCTTAAAGGGCTAGTTACTGAAAATTTAATTTGGTTTTTATTGGCTAAAGTTTTAAGCTATCTGTCACTTGGATTTCTGCCACCATATCACACTCAGGACTCATTTCTATCAAAGAAACAATAACTACATTCAGACCGGCACTGCATCGAAAACACAAGTTTTTCCATTCCTTTGAGTCGTGAAAGTCCAAAAGTTCAACACAAACTGATTCTTCCAGATTCTGTACCCTAATGGTTAATCATCATATCCCTCTCCCACCATGTTTTCTGTCTCTACAGTCAAATAAATAATCTTCAAAAACACGTGAAGGCACTGTCTGTGGAAAGACGTGTTGCTAAAGTCAGTGTCCATTGTTGTGAGGGGCTGAAATTAAATTGTATTCGCCTCCATTGTGGCAGCAGAAATCTCAAAACACAAAATCATAAAGTGGACTGACACTTTAAATCTTCTCAAGGAGCCTCGGGTTTATGGGTTTCAATGAACCACGCTGACCAACTCTAGATGAACCTTCCTTGTTTTGTGGGGATTCTCGCCTGGGTTTATGGTGTATGGATCATATTTTTATGAACCTTGTGTGTGTGTGTGTGTGTGTTTGTCCTCAGGTGTACTGGTTCACCGTGGAGTTCGGCCTGTGTAAGCAGGGCTCAGAGGTCAAGGCTTACGGAGCTGGCTTGCTTTCATCGTTTGGAGAGCTGCAGGTAAGAAGTCATGGACCCCCACAGCGACGAGATACACTGTTTGTTTTTCTTTCCTTCCTCCGACCCCCCCCGTCGGTTGTTATAACACATTCACCTCGTTGCACAACAGCAGTGGTGCGGGCAGTGGGTTAGTGGTCCACTCAGATTCAGGTTTAATGTGTCACTGGGCGAGTCGGCCTCCCAGCCCAGCGGGTAATGTGTTGATAAAGTGGTTCAGTGGGTAAGTGTTACATCAGCGGCTGTCAGGAGAGGATGTGCACGCTGGAAAGCCTTGAATCATGCCACACTTCCTGTTTACCGGTGACGGGAATAAGAGACACTCATTGAGGAATGGTGGTTTTCTTTCAGTACTGCTTGACAGACCAGCCCAAAGTCCTGCCCTTCGACCCCGACAAGACCTCCCTCCAGAAATACCCGATCACAGAGTACCAGCCTATTTACTTTGTCGCTGAGAGCTTTGAGGATGCCAAGGAGAAAGTCAGGTGAGACATCTTTTGTTTTTATTTGTCCATTCGTAACTGGTTTGAAGCTTTCCTCTTAACATTTAACATCTCTCTCTGCCCTACAGGAAATTTGCAGGTACCATCCCCAGGCCTTTCACGGTGCGCTACAATGCCTACACCCAGAGTATCGAAGTGTTGGACAACACCCAGCAGCTCAGGAACTTGGCCGACAGCATCAATAGTACGTGCCAGCCCAATATTTGTTATTTTAAAACAGCTTGTGTGAACCGTAGACAGTATAAAGAATGGACAGCGTATGCGTGACGAAATCTGTGGCTCTGGCCGCCACCGTGTTGGTAGTCCTTAAGTGAAGCCAAAAACTGCAGTTCCTCAAACGTCCACTTGAGGCTGGCTCCAGAAGTGAGTCAGTCTCCATAAGTCCCCATGTTAAAATGTCACAACTTCACAGCAGAAATAAACATGTTTACAGCCTGGTACAAAAAACAGTTTTGGTCTCTATAGCTAATTTCCCCGTTCATGACAACTGTACTGAGGGTGAATTTTTATAGAACTCACCTGTTCAAATTATATTAAAGCTTAAAGTTATGCAGGATTAAGAGCGTTAACAGCCCCCAGGCGTCATTCAGCCAGCCTCAGGTCCGCCAAAGTGCTACATAAATCAAATAAACCTGAACCTTAGTTAAATCAAAACTGATGATAGCATGGGCCAGGCTTCATCTGTGAATAGTTACTACGACATGGACGACATAACACAGCTATTTTTGTCTAACCGCCTGTTTATGAAATGTTATTGACGTGTTCTTTGTGTTCAACACAAAAAAATTTGGTTAGTTTTAATTTAACTTCTTCTTGTTTCAGGTGAAATGGGGAAATTGTGCGAAGCCCTGCGGAAACTGGAGTAACGTGCACGTGAAGCCGAAGCTTCCCCGAGATTCTCATTTCACGTTATTAATTTCTGACACGGTCAACTTGTGGTTCAGCATCTACGTGAATGAGCTTTCTTTGTATTAAAACAAAAATATGCAAGTCAAATAATGACAATATTACTGTAATCCGATTAGTATATTAGTGAATATTTAGTGTAGACTTATGTAGCATTATAAGGAATTTATCTGTAACAGCTGAAAATCTTACCGTCATCATTATTACCTAATAAATGTTAGAGTTTTTCAAAATAAGATTTTGTCAACAACATCTCTTTAGCAGCAACTTTAAGTATTTTAAAATCCGACATGTAAACATTGAATTTTGCTTCTAATATGCAGAACAGCCGAACTAATCAGATTTTTCTTTTCCATGCAAACCTGATAAACAATCTTTGGTGCTAGCTTCTATTTCGCTTGGCTGAACGAAGTGTTTTGTACATGCATGATATGTTTTAATGAACCAAATAAACTCTTCTTTCTTTTTGTCATTCATATTGGTAGTTACTTGTGATATATGTGTCGCACCATACAATAAAAAGTCCAAAAAAATAAAGGAAATCTAGTGTTTATTAACAGTTATAACTCCTCCTGTAGGAACACGAGTGGAGGCTGCTGTATGAACGCATAATGAATGACGATGTTGTAAAATATGTCTTCATATGAGAAGTTATCATTCCTGACAATCCTGTATTAATAAACTGAAAATGTCTTTATATCTGCTTGCAGCTACATTATAAACAATATATTAAGTGTTAATTTACTGCTTATAAATGCTAAATAGGTGCAAAAAAGGGTTTCATCCATTTAATATACAATACTGCAGAGATACTGATTAAATAAACAATATTTTTATCTTGAGACAAAGTTAAAGACATCAAAATGAGAAAGAGAGACAGAAGCAGGCCTGCAGATACCTGGATATGATTGCAGTGATATAAGGGAAAGCCAGGATATGATTACCAGCTCAAGGTCCTGCAGAGAGATCTGCTACAAAAACATAACGAGATATTTGGCGAGTCCAAAATTGAAATTTATTCAAAGATGTTATCAGGGGAAGGATAAGAGAATGCTGCAGGGGGGCAAGAGTTGCAAAAGAAATCATGAAGTTTGAAACAGAAGCTGCTCTTTTGTTACTTTGTACTTGAGTAAACTCAAACAAACTGCTGCAACAAAGGATGAATCGACTGCAAATGTCAATGAGAGAAACTGTGCGGAGAAACCAACCGTTAATTTAGGACTATGATATGATCAGTATGTAAAATACTGGAAAAATAGACCATATATGTGCCTATGATATGCAACTCATCACAAATCTAATTGAAAAACCATTTTCCTCTTCAAATATATGTTTCTCTTATCAACAGATTCTTTGTGCATAAAAATGTCAACAAAGGAAGGAAGGACTCGCCTTCCACACAGCTTAAATGATATAAAACTAACGAAAGTTATAGTAGATTATATGAGACCATTTATAAGCAGTATATGAGCATTTAATGAATATTTATAACACATAATGCAGTTATGGTTAGGTAAAAGGACAATTTTGTACATTTATGAAAAATAAATTATTACAGTAGTTTTCTGTTTTTTGAAAACTGCATAGAGAACCCGTAAAATTACGGACAATTAAGCCAATATTGACAAATTACAGTTAATTCTCATTCTGTACAGAAAATTTACTGTATTATTTATAAAGTGTGTTTTTCTTAAATTACAGTAATGATTTGTAATTCAATTTGTAGCTTTATATATCAATATTTACATCTATACTCTGTAATTTTAAAGATAAGTCTTATTTATTATGTTTTACATTTATGTGTACTTTTAACCTTTTTAAAAATGACATCAGACATAATGCAGTCTTTTTTAACATAACATTTCATGACGGTGTTTCTCTGTAAAACTACTCTTTACTTTATTGAATGTGTTTGATCGTAACAATTCAGGCAAAATCTGTAAAATTACGGTGTTCATCTGTGAAAAGTTAAATTTATAGATTTTGACATTTATTTGAACTTTGATATTTTACGGTATTCTACCTTTTTTTTTTTTTTTTTTGATTTTCTTTTACAGTGATTAATATGCAGTCTTTGTCAACAAGTATAACTTCTTCCATGGAGACAATTTATATTATTACTACTGTCTTACATTATACTGTCACTCATGTTTCTATCATAGAATTAATTAATAAACAATTAAAAACTATTAAAGCTGCTTACAACTATTCATTTTAATTCGTTATAGAGCATTTATAATAAATGTTATATTTATAATTTATATAAATATTAATGCTTATCGAGGTTAGAATAAAGAATCTACCAGTGTGCGGTCACCAGCAGAATTCTGGGTTAATTTTACGCACCATTTGGTAGAAAAGCACAAAGCATAAAGTTGTTTATGCTGTTAGTGCTTGTATTAAAATATGTTTAATATTAATGTTTTGTTTTGGATTTTAACTATTAATTTTGCATTTAAGAATAGATTAAGAAAGGCCAACAAACACATTTAACCTCACCTAACCCACATTTAACCGTAAATCCGATTTCCCCCCCATTTTTATCAATAAGCTTATGTAACATTTATGTAACCTGTGACGACCTGATTTGATTGAATGCACCTCTTGATTCACAAATTTCGATCCCCTCTGTTCTCCTCCTGTAATAGACTATTTTTGTCCTATAAATAGACGGAATGTCATGACGCAAAACAGGCCTTACATCCCCTCAGATGACAGGGTATATAAACCTGTGCACGACACGCAAGTGACACACTGTTGGCTCACGGTAAACACCGCACACATGAAGACGGACAGTAGTGCGGTGCAGGCGGCGCCGTTCAGCGGGAGGAAGCAGAGTCTGATCGAGGATGCCCGCAGGGAGCGCAGCAGCGGCTCCGCGGGCTCTCCGGGGCCCTCCAGGTACGGAGACGGCTTCGTGTTCGAGGAGAAGGACGGGAGGGTCACCCTGAATGTCCTGTTCGCCCTCAGCAACGAGAAAAACGCGGGGTTCTTCAAAACTGGGAAAATATTTGAGGTAAGTCTCAGTTTTTAGATCATTTTATGGAGTAAAATACCTGTTATCATGTACCACAAGGTGAATAACATTAGAATTAATCATAGAAATAAAATAAATATACTCATTAAACAGAGAAATGACCCCTCTGTGTAATATTGTATTATTATCACTGATACTGCATGTATTATATCTAAAGTCTAAAACATCAGAAAACAAAGAAAAACATCTTGTGCTGTCTAAAAAACAAAGACAATTAGTAAATTATCATGTAAGACAAAGAAAAGCAGCAAATTCTCACATTTGAGGAGCCGAAACCGTCAAATATTTTGATTAATTTTACGATTAAAATGCATCACCTGTCTTTTGTTTGTGGATTTTTTGTCTTTTAGTCTCAATCTGCGGCTCCAATCTTTGTTTTGAATTTAAATTCCAGATTTCATCTTTAAGAAAAGGGGAAAAAAAAGTCACTAATATGCAACACCTGAGGCTTTAACATCCAAAAATACAAGGTCAGGATGATAAAATGATTATTAAAAAAAAGGCAGACTGGAACCTGTACCTTTTTACTGGAGTTCATCTGCATCTTCAGGCCGTCCACCCAGTTTCCATAACCGCTCGTCCTTGTCAGGGTCGCATGTTTGAGGAGCTGGAACAATCAGATATTTATATTTATTTGATCGACTAAGCGCTATGGGTGGATTCAGTGACATAGTGAGATAACCAGTTACATAAATGCGGTGAGATAAATAGTAAAAGTACCCCAGAAAGTACAGAAGTAGAGTAAATGTGCTTAGTTACTTTTCTCCATATTCATATTTGTAATAGTGACATTTAATGAATCATTTTGACCATATAAATGAGTTTTATTCACAAAATTAACAATCTGTGTCTCAGCTGATCTTAATAATAATAGACCATGATGCACTGCTGCATTCTCAAAGTGCACTCATGTAAACAAACCTTAAAAAGCATTTAAAAAAACATTAATAAAATAGATTTTTAATTACTTTTATGAATTAATTTAAAGAACAAGCTGAAAAAAGTCCCAAAAATTCATCGTCTGGTTTTTGTTTGTGTAGTTTTTGCCCTTTAGTCCCAACCTGAGGCTCCAATCTTTGTTTTGGCTTTGAGTTTTCTCTTGAAGAACAAGCAGAAAGTCACTAATAAGCATCAGCTGAGGCTTTAACGTCCAAAAACCCAAGATCAGGATGATAAAATTTAACTTTTAATGAAGGCAGATTGGACATTGTGTCTCCTCAGTGGCTGTTGGAGTTCAGGAAAATGCAAATTTCTTCAGGCGTGATTTATTATGGTCTTGACCTTGTTTTACATCTCCCTTGTAGACGTTTGAAGCCAAACTTCTCCACATCGAAAGTCGACCGGGGAGGAAGTCAAAGAACAGCACGACGGATCTGGAGTTCTTCATGAAGTGTGAAGTTCACAGCTCCGACCTGGACGTCTTCATCAACTCCCTGAAGAGAGTCGCCGACGACGTTCGCTCGATCCCGGAGGAAAAAGGCAAATATCTGATCTTATTTTTACACTTTTATAACATTTCTTATGAGGTACGTTCATATTAGGGTGTCACATGTGGTGTTACATGCCTTATTAATTTAATTAAAAGCTCATTTTAAGGTTATCAGATGATAATAACATGCAACCGATGACAAAAGCACTAATTATTTTGTCTCCTGTCAACATCACAGTTCCCTGGTTTCCCCGACAGATGAAAGACCTCGACAGATGCAACATGTTAATAACCAAATTTGATCCGGACATGGACCAGGAGCATCCAGTGAGTGTTTACTACTACCTACTTTCATTATATTTACACTCATCAGGCTAAAAAAACAGCATATTTACGGTGATTTAACATCTTTTTCTGCAGGGATACAGCGATCCAGAATACAGAAAAAGACGGGCTTTCATCTCCGAGCTTGCCTTCAGATACAAACAGTGAGTCAGATATTTCATCTGTCGTCATTAAGCGCTGATATCATGCAAATATTCTCTCATAAATCAACTCTATTTGTCACAGGGGCGACCCGCTGCCGACCGTCGAGTACACAGCAGAGGAAGTGTCCACATGGTGAGAACGAACAGCCTGTTATGAACGCAGATTCACGGCGGAGGATGTTTAAAGTGCAGCGATGTGATGATGTTGATGTTGTGTTTAAAGGAGGGAGGTTTACCGGCAGCTGAGGAGTATTTACCCGAGTCTGGCCTGCAGGCAGTTCATGGACAGTCTGCAGCAGCTGGAGAAAGAGTGTGGCTATGGAGAGGACCGAATCCCTCAACTCAGAGAGGTTTCTGCCTTCCTGAAAGGTGACAAAGACGGAAAAGTTGGAATGAATTGTTGTTAAGATATTATGAGCTCTAAAAGAGAAAGAAAAGGTTGAATTATGACAGTACAATAGAACAGTGAAAAGGTAATGTCAGGGAATGTTTGAAAGGATAGAAGACATAGTAAATATTAGTCAAAGGAGATTTCTTTTCTTATAAAACAAGTGAAAAAATGAGAGCAAAAGAAGCACAAAATGTGTCAGTTATCTATTTAGATTTATTTTAAATAATATTATATATATAAAAAAGTGTTTTTTTGCTGTTAGTCCTTGTGTTAAAATATTTTGAATATTAATGTCTTGTTTGGGATTTTAAGTAGATTAAGAAAGCCCAAAATTGTGATCCCTCTTGTATTTGTCCCTGAAATAAAACTATTTTTGACCCATAAAAAGATCTAATATGAGGCAGAACACGTCTAAAAAGGCAGAAAACATAACACAAACCACTCGTGGAGTCACTGGATTAACCTTTAACAATGTGTTGTTTCTTTAAGAGTTCAATCTGAAAAGTAGCAGACTAAAAACTACATTTCCCTCAAGTACAGGACTTAGTTACCTTACATTACTGTCGGTGTTTCTGCTCGTTTCAGAGAAAACTGGTTTCCAGTTGCGTCCAGTCGCCGGCCTGCTGTCAGCCAGAGACTTCCTCAACAGTTTGGCCTTCAGGGTGTTTCAGTGCACGCAGTACATCCGGCACTCCTCTGCTCCCATGCACTCGCCTGAGCCGTGAGTCCTCGTCTCTTCAGACCGAACTTATGTCTTCATGCATCCATCTGTTTCTTCTCGTATTGACTCGGTTCAATCTGCTCCCACAGAGACTGCTGTCATGAACTACTCGGCCATATTCCCATGCTGGCAGATAAAGAATTCGCCCAGTTTTCACAGGTAACCGTGCCGTTCTGCTCTATGTTCTTTGATTCCAGTTGAAATACCTTGAATACTGATAAATTTGAACATTTTCAGGAGATTGGACTCGCCTCGCTTGGAGCTTCAGATGAAGACATTGAGAAACTGTCAACGGTGAGTTTTTATTAAGATTCAAACCTCAAATTAGACTTCTTTAAAAGTACCTGGTGCAATTCTGGAGGTGTGTTTTGGGTCATTGTCCTGTTGAAAAATAAATGATGGTCCTATAAAGTGCAAAAAAGATGGGATGGCATGTTGTTGAAGAAAGCTGTGGTAGACATGCTGGCCTTGAACTTCGAATAAAACACCATCACACCTCCTATGAGCTTCACAGTGGGAACCACACATGTAGATAACATCCGTTCACCTTCTCTGCATCTCACAAAGACAACCAAAAATCTCAAATTTGGACTCATCAGACCAAAGTACCGATTCCCGCTGGTCTAATGTCCATTCTTTGTGTTGTGTCCTGGGGCGCTTGCTCATCATAGTGTTTGACGGTTTTTGCTACAAAACTTGAAGCTTTCACACTCTTCACAGTTCTTTGCAAAGTTCTTGAAATTTTCTGTCGTTTCTCTTTACTCAGCTGAGAACATCTCGCCATTATATGGATTACTACGGCTGTCGAGTAGAGCTATTTATTGTAAGCCAACGCTACCTCTGAAAAACACAACTGATGGTCTGAACTCCATTAAAAAAGGCCACACATCTTACTAATTATCTTTAGACAAGGCACACCTGTTGATTGAAAACCAGGTGACGACCTCATGAAGCTGATTGAGGGAACATCAAGAGTGTGTAAAGCTGCCATCAAAGCAAAAGGTGTCTTCTTTAAAGAATCTATCTACTCGTTGAATGAGTAGCTTTTAAATGGATCTTTAGTGCCATCTAGGGGCTCAAGGGAAGAACTGCACATGAGTTTAACCATCCACATCATGATCATCTGTCTTTCTCTTTCTTTCATAGCTATACTGGTTTACGGTGGAGTTTGGCCTCTGCAAGCAGAACGGCACAGTGAAAGCTTACGGTGCCGGACTCCTGTCGTCTTACGGAGAGCTTGTTGTGAGTTTGTCCTCCATGTTCACACACAAATATGTTCTTGCATATGATTTTTTTTTTTTTTTAGTGTGTCCTGACCATCTTTGTTTGTTTGTCCTTCCAGTACGCTCTGTCCAATGAGCCGGAGTACAAGCCGTTTAACCCCGAGGAGACAGCAGTGCAGCCGTATCAGGATCAAACCTACCAGCCTGTTTACTTTGTGTCCGAGAGCTTCGAGGACGCAAAGATCAAGATGAGGTACTATTATTGGAGACGGAGAACACTGTAATCCCTCAAGATTTAAGAGATTTTGCTTTGGTAACATGTCTTCTTTTAGACTAGTGGAAAGAAAACATCCAAAGATACATTTAGGTGTTTATTTTACTAAACTTTGTGTATTTGTGTCAAACTTTAGCATTAGATAATGCCTCATTTGCACATTTGAACGTAACATTTCTAAAAGAGAACTCTTTAATACTTGGATGTAACATAAAATGTAATACAATATTCTTACTTGAGCATGGAAGCTCATTGTTGACCTTTAGGAACACCATATCTAACATAACTCAACATCTACTTACTCACTTTTAGAGCGTTCAACTGGATTTCTAGCTGCCACAAGACTGAATGTTTTTATATGCGTGTAATCACAATGACAAAGTTAGACGTGTACTGTGGATTAAGTACATATTTAGTCATATTCTAGTTTACATTCTTAAACTCTTTGTTTTCTTTTATACTATTTAGTTTTTTACCAACCGTGAATCATTTTTCCTGATTTAATTAAGAACATAGATGGCCACAAATTAAAGGGAAAGTCGACATTGAAGGTTTCCTTTTGGAGTTTCCATTCAGTGTTTCTCGAGGTCTAAATAAATGTTTTTAAATTTAGAAACCTGCTTTATTTACATCCATGTTTACCTGCTACCTGTCGTCTTCTTCTTATTCTGTGGCGGCAGCAGTAGTTGATGTATTTCTTGGCACCATTATCTTCACCTGTAGATCAGTGGAATAATGTGAAAGCACTAGCAGGGATGTTAGGGAGGATATGTTGCTCAAACTCCACAGGGTTCCTTTAATGAGTTGAGAAACTTAACGGATGCAGACGATGTATTGTAGAATCATTGCCAAAGAGTTTTGAAGCTGTTCCGGGGACCAAACGTCTTGTTTTTGTCACCCATCTGCAGCTATGCATCAGGTAAGCTCCATAAACAGACATAATCTGCATGTGAGTGCAGAATCTGTAGGCAAGGGACCGAGATTTTGGTGCCGGAAGTCCGAGTAGTCTTGGATCAGTCACGTTTGAGCGTGCTTTGGTTGCAACAGTCCGTGTGGAGAGCAAAAGAGGCTGAAACCCATCAGCTATCATCTGATGATAATTTATTCTTGTGTAACAAGTTGGACTGCAGAGGAAGTCTTGGCCCTTCTTTTATATCCATTTTCCAGATCTCCACTGGCTACACATTGCCCGTTGCTCCCAGAGGTTAAATCATTGGTAGGCGATAGCCGATGGGTTTCCGGGATTGTACATCTATTAACACCCGTACTTCATCCACTTCCCACAGGAGATACTCTGCAGCCATCAAGCGGCCCTTTGCAGTCCGCTATGACCCCTTTACCTGCAGCGTGGAGGTTCTGGATCAGCCCAGCAAGATCCAAAATGCTTTGAGCCAGATGAGAGAGGACCTCAAGACCCTTCACGGCGCCCTGGAGAAGCTCGGCTCATCTTAAAGACCAGGAGAGTTTCTGCAGACATAAGAAAGAAACTACAAGCAAAAGTGATGATGTGTAAAAACTGTATATGAGATTTACTATCCTGAACACAACGTAGACGAGTTTGTGAGGTTCCACATGGCCGTTTATTGTGTGTATAAAAGAAATAAATGTTTATTTTCATGAAGAAACGTCAGAGTTTTACATTCCAGAGACACAGAAAAGATAGAAAATGAGCTGAAGAGAGATGTCCAGTGTTTGCCAGCGGAGAGACTGAACCACTACAATACAAGACTTGTAGGTCCATTTTCTAGCTTTTAATTCCAAACCGACTATTTCCATTTGGGAAAATTCTTGGAACCCATTTATCTTCATGTGTTATTAAGCAGAAGGGAAGGAGCTAATTATGAATGATTTAAGTATCATGTTCCCTCAGCTGGTCAAGGCCAGAGCCAGAACTGGGGCCCAGAACATCAGTAGGGCCAGGTCACTGGGACCTCACAGTCAACCACAGCACGGTCCGCAGGGCTGCACTGCTGACAGATGCTCTTCTCGCTTTATTTTGGGTTTTTTCTGCGTGCGATCGGAGTATTTGGCCTTCGCTGGGTTTTGACAGATGTCCAGCTGTCCAGCGTTTTTGATCTCCACATAGGCGACAATGCGCACCAGCAAGGTTTTCTCCATGTGCAGGAATCATCAACACTGCATCAACACGGTGGCTGGCAAACCCTCCCATCGGCCACCTTGTGTTGGGAAGCTTTCCCTTCCCACAATTCCAATGTACAGTAAATCAAGCCCTGCTCCGGCCTCCCCTAGGAAACCCTGTGTTTGTGGATTGTGGAGAGAGAAGGGGGGATAAAGCAAGTGGAGGGAAAGAGTGATCTACTACTTGACAAGTGTGCAGGGACACACACATACATACATGCATGCACACACTCTATCTCTCCAAGCAAAAGTCAAACACTTTATAATTTCTTGTATCTCACTCTAAATCCAGCGCCCTCAAATCCACAAATCCCCATGAAACCGCTGCCAGGATCCAAATCTGCTGAGCGCTAAACAAAAGCTGGGTTGCTGCAGCAACAGGGCGACCAGTGAGGGATCCAGCTAGACTCGCGTATTCGCCACAAATCCCAAACGTTGTATCATCCCAGCTCCAACCATAAGTGTTTCTTTTATTGATGTCAGGGCCGTCCCATCCCTACGTTGGCTTGGTTGCCTCCTCCAGGCTGGAAACAAGGTCAGAAGGTTCACTTTGTCCTTGGGCTACAGAGCTTAAAAAGGAAAATACTTAACAAGATGTGAGTGTGCCTTGTTAACAGTTAACATTTACCAGTGCTTCATAGAGAAGTTATAAGTTGCTGAAGGGACAGCTCATCATACTACCAGTACCTGAACTCTGAAAACAACAATTTATGGTTGTAGGTGTTTGAACAATTTCTTGATAATCTCTTGGCAACATTTCTTTTCATGTTCAAGGTAAATAATTGCAATAAAAGTTGGGCAACAAGGTAAATTGATCAATGTAAGAGTAACAATAAGGTCATGTCCATCGTATTGTTTGACGGATTCTGGCCTTACAAGATCATCATCACTGACAGAAGGACGAGGCTCCTGCGATGGCTGGAGCTTTGAATGAAGGCAGATGTCATTCCTGAGGTTTTGCTGAGATGGACTCCTCAAGGCAAAAGAAAACCTGGAAGGCCACACTGTCCTGGCACATCCCTGCAACTGACAGGCCAGCTAACTAGTGAGCTACCTAGGTGAAGCTCAAGATTTAGCCAAGGAGAAGGAATGATGGGAAGGAGCACCTTGTACTTTTATAATCCCCCCACAGGAGGCAATGAGCTAGGATAAACTCCAGATCTGCACTTAATGCACAGACATGACTTTGGTCTTTTCATATACTTCTTCAAGTCTTGGAAAGAGGGCAAAATAAAAGCACACATCCAGAACTGTTGATTTACTGCTTTAAGAGTAACTCATCTGTAACTGTAAATGATAATAAATCAAAAACTAGAGACCATTTTCCAATTTAATTAAACCAGCCACGACGCCTGTCAACATGATGCCATTTAGGCTGACGAATAGGCTACTCATTGGTCTTTACAACATAATCAGACCACACCACAGACAGTACAAAACACAGACATTGTGTACGTGACGTTCCCCACGGGTTTCATGAAGAACTGTTGTGAAGCTCAGAGTGTAGTGACTCTTGGAAGTCCCGCCTCTGCTGCCTCCCCGGCTAATCTAAAAATTGGTGAAGATCATCAGTGGACCTGAGGCAGGCTAAATGAAGCCTGCTCAAACAAGCCACCTGTAACAGCACCCATCTGTCAATCAAATTCGTTTCGCTATTGTGTTGACAAGATCTATCCGCAGACAGCCAAGTACAAAAAATCACCTCAGTGGTAGTTCCCGCTACAGTATGTGTCTCCAGGGGTCACAAGGTGAGTCCAATAACAGCCATTGCTATCTTGGCTGGTAGTAATGGGCACCTCTGGACAAAAACAGTTGGAGAGACGGACAGGAAATTCAGGATAGAGAAAAACCCAGGCTGGAATCCAATCCTGGGTCGATGTGGTAAAGACTTTTAGCCTTGATAAACGTGACGGACGCTCTGCCAAGTGAGCCACTGAGGTGCCCCAATAATCCAAATGTCAATGATTTGTTAAAGGACTTTGGTTCAGATGCTGTGCAGCACTTTTACAACAGGTAAGTGATGAAATGGTCCGTTAGAGGAAATAAAGAAACACTGGTCACAACTTAGAAAGTGATACCCAGAAGTTCATCCTGCACAGGTGTCACACTGTGTTGCAGCAACAGTTTTAGATGATCAACAAACTCCTCTCAAAAATAGCGATCAGCACTTTTTGAGGACTTTCTCGACCGACTCTCTTCTACTCATCAAGATCAACATAATCGTTTCATTCTGGGAAAAGCATTACACAACAAACCAGCCGTGAGATTAAATCAAACACCGGCCTCAAAGAGCTCTAATCTCTTTCTTTGTTTCCCTTCATATCATGCTCCTCATTATTTTTATTTGCTCTGTTTTTGTTGAGCCTCGGCTTAAAGTTGGCAGAACCGCAGAAGAATTATCTAAAGGAGGAGGAGGGGGGGAGGATTAAGGAGAAAGTTGGTGAGGATTTTAAGGCGGTCTGATCTCTCTTTCATCCATTTCACAGTTTGTTATTAGTCCACACACCACAAGAGATCAAACTGTTTGTGAGGCATAATAGCTTCATTCAGGTTACATCAAAGGTAACGCGGAGGCCTCGAGGGCAGTGACATCTGAGGACGTGCTTCCAGGAAAGAGGTGAGCTTGTAAGATCTCCAAGATGGATCATATGTTGTAGAAATCAAGCTCGCAGACAAGATTTAAATCTCGATTGCTGTTCTGCTCATCGGCCATCAGATGGTGTCCTCGAGTCACTGGGATTTGCAAAGCCGCTGAGATTCATGACTCATGTTTCAAGAGAAAGTTGGCTCAGTTAGATTCCAGTGCCCTCTAAGGGAGCTTTTATACTCTTTGGAAAGCATTCAGAGTGTGCACGGACGAAAAAATGGCAGCTTCTTGCATCCGACATTGACGTCTCCCGTGTTATACGCAGCTGCTCCAGCACCACTTTGCACCTAAAGCACAGCAAACGTAGAGAGTGGAGAGACCACATTGGACTTGTTCAAACAAAAGCGTGGACCAGGAGAGCAGTAGCATGTTATGCTTTGTGGATGGCGGTTAAAGTGTCCCATCCAAGAAATATACGAGGTTGACAAACTGGTTTGAAAGAGTGGAGGTCTCCAACGGCCTTTACTTGCTCCGTTCTGTCGTGCAGAGGCATCGCTGTACAATACAACCTAGTGTTCCAGCTGACATATACATTAATAAAGTACAATAAACAGCTGTTAGACGCCCGAGTATGAATGCACATTCATCCACCCTTGTAGATTAAGTACATATGTGGAAATAAGTGATCAGCTGTCGCCTCGAATGATTCATGATTAAGTTAATTAAATGAGTGGCCTCTGCAGCTTAGCAGGCGTACGGCTGCCTTGAAAAAGGAGATGGTGGTTCTTCACACATGGCATTCCTGTGACAGCACAATGAGTCCTTGTTTCACTGGAGGGCATTACAAGTTTCTGTCAAACGAGCCCTCGTCTTCCATGTTCCGTGTGGAGCATCGATAATTATTCGCCAAGGTAAGGTGATGCGCATCTCTTCCTCCTCCTCCTCCTCCTCCTCCATGAACCACTTGTTTTGCATGTCAGGGAGTTGGAGGTGACCTGAAATGGCCTCAGACTCCCATGCTTCCCAAGGCTTTTCCTACCCTAACCCTCCTGCAGGGTTTGTCCAACAGCTGGAGCACAGCCAGCCCTCCTAGTTTTTCCCTCATCCAAACCTTCCTTCGGATTTACGGCGCACCACAGCAGGTGGAACAGCTCGTACAGAGATATATTCTTGATATGATTCGGTCTGCCATTGATAGTGAGAAAATTAAGAAACAGTCAGAGAGAAAACACCTGTAGGATGACGATGATGATGATGATTTTGAATGGTGAAGTGGAGAGTTGGCACAGATTCCTCGATGCAGCTCCTTTGAACTGTAGCTCTCTTGGCAGGACATAACAGACAGCTGATGTAACTTATTCTTAAGAGAAAAGAAAAACGAGCTCTTCTCAGAGTCCTGACCAGCTCGCTGTTTATCTGTAACTGACCTGAAGAGGTAGTCAGAAATAAAAAAAGAACAAAGCTCAGGCATGCAGCCAAATTCCATCAAATTTCATACAGTGCAGATACTCAGAAAAATATTTTATTGAACATTTACTAGAATAGAAACAGAGGGATCTAGTTATCCATCATGAAAAGTGCTGTACAGATGTCTACATTTCAGTCATCCAAAAGCAAAGTTTCCTGTCACCACCAATCACACAGAGCGGGAGCGTCCGGTGCCAGCTGAGGCCGGATCCTACTGTGGCGGATCCAATCATCACCGGCTGTAACGACATCAGTATGCGATATGACACTGGAGCTGTAGAGAACATTAAAACGATAACGATCTGGGAACTGTGAAAAGCATCATACTGACCTGTGGGTGGCCAAGATGGTGGATAAGTAACTGACTAGAGATCTTTCCTGGACATCCGGTGGTGGCGAAGAGGTTTTCATTGGCTCGAGACCACCTGAGGACGAGAACAACATCTCTTTAAATGTCATTATACGATTCAACTAAATCAAAAAATGGTTTATTTGGGAATTTACTGGTGTTTTACATTAAAAACTGATGAAAATCACCACAAATCCATATGAAAGAACGAAACGTTTCATCTACATCTATAAAACTTGCTGACTCATGAAGTGGGGTTGTTGGCGTCGTTCAGAGGTGAAAGTCAGTTAAAAACAGGTGAAAATATGTGAAGATGGTTCTTCTTACTTGAATAACCGTGCCTTATCTATGTGGGCTGGTCTTTTCTCCTGTGGGTAACTGCGAAGAACAAAAACAAGGTTTAATCCCATCATCATCCTAAATCAATACATCCCGTAACATCAATACTACATTACCCACATTCCCCCTACTCACCTGGAGCGAGTTATGTCCCAGATGAGCCAGTCGTTGCCCGCCACAGCGCCGACTTTGATCGTGTTGGTGAGGCACCAGTCAGCAGACATTAGTGGTGACTGACCACAGTCCAATGAGAGAATGGCCTGCTGGGTCACCAGGTCGTAGAAGCGAATCGTTCCCTTCTTCTCTGCAACCATTAACTGGGGAGGACAGATGGATCCTTTAAACTATGTATCTTACTATTAACCATGGATTACGACAGAAAGGTGCAGCTGAACTGGGTTTTGTAAATAGGCTGGAAATAAGCTGCACTATAGCCATGTTGGGCTGTGGAGGTGGCATCTGAGGACCAGCCTGCAGGGGTTCTGCACCTTTTCAAGGGGGCTCTGGACCTCACTGGGTCTGATCAAATTTACGGACCTTCTCAACTTCCTCAAACACTTGCAGGAAATTCCTTCGAAGGCCAACTCATTCTCGGTCCATCCATGTATCTTACTATTGACTATTGCCATCCATTTCCAATACCTACTCGTTCTCTTAGGACGTCAACCCAAGACCTTGTCAAATAGAAAGGCTAAACCCTTCAAAGGCCTTCATCCAACAATATCTATAACTTTCCGAAATGGACGATCACATCTTCTTCACGCAATTGATCCAATGCGTAGAGGTGAGAAAGTCGGCAGGGCTTGAATTTCTCTCAAGCTCTTGAAAAACTACAACACTAACGCTGTGTCTCCATTCAGATACTTCCGTTAGTACACGACGTACTTCCTGGCGTAGTGCGCCAATCTTGGCAGGGTCGTCTTGTCTCAATTCGAGTATGGCCGTTGCGCACTTACCAGAAATGACGGTCGCAACATTTTACTGCTTCTTTGCAGAATTTCGTGGAGCATTAGAGCATTAGACTGCCAAATTATAAATATAAAACTTATGTACAACTTACATTTGTATATTGCTGTATTCATGCAACTGCTTCAACCAAAATGGCGACCATTTAGAGCAAGAAGTGTCCAGTGTTCCAGACTCCACCATTTGGATACGTACAGTACACTGCATTTTGACAATCTATGATGACTAAGTATGGAAGCACGTGAATTGAGACACAGCCTTCATAGAAACAACTCAGCGTGCAGTGAAGTTTTTTTCACCCATCTTTGTGTGGCCATTTGGAAGAGTTAAACACTTTTTCCTTCAGACAGTCTTCTTTTGAGCATACTTCTGCCTTTAGGACATCCATCTACCAGACAATATTTCATGAGGCATAATTTTACAGCATAATTTCTGTTTTATGGTTGGGCAGACTCTTAATTGGGCTCATTTTACCAGTCACGGAATTATCAGGTTTGTTGGATAGCAATAAGGATGCCTGAATAAAGTCAGAAGCACAGGAGGGCAATTAAGGCGCTCCAACCTTCCCACCAAAAAGGAAGTTAATGGGCTCCATAATGCCCAGCTCTGAAAACTCAACTAGGATGGCCAAATCACCTGGCCTATCATCTAATGACCACTTGGCTTCAGAAAGTTTAAGTTTTCCCAATTCACTTGACCTCATATCAACTAATTTAAGAGTTTGACCTCAGAATATGAGCATGTATCTGAAACAAACCCGTCCTACCTTAAAGGCTTCTTCTGGGTGCCAGCACACACTGATGCCAGGAGAGCGAAGTCTGAGAGTAGTGCTTTCATTTCCATCCAGGTCCCATACCCTGTTTTTTAAGGGTAAGATGAATTAAGACGAGTATTAAAATGAGCACCAATAAAACACAAATGATGAGAGTGATACCTTGTATGACCTGGTTTGCTTTTAGTATACTGGTATTAACATTATATCTGCAAAACTTAAGTTTTATAAGTCCCATATAGTTCTCAGGTTATTTGTGAAGGGGGTAGCAAACACAGTTCTTTTAATCAGTTCTCATTAGTAATGTTGTGGATTGATTCAACTTGATATGTGAACCGCTCTTGGCTCTTAAATCCAAAACAAAAACCTCTAATTAACAACAAAGATGGGGTTTTAGAGCAGTTCCAAAAATAGCATTGGTATTTCAACCACCCCTGCTTACATAATACCTGAAAGAATTCACCTTCCCAAGGTTTATTTCTTTGTGGTGCTGGATCTAAAACTAAAGGATATATAGTTCATTGTCCACACAGCCTAAAGGGAACACAAGTCCAAGGCCCTCGTTGATGTACAGTACCAGTCAAAAGTTTCAATGGTTTTTCTTTAATTTGTTACTTTCTTCATTGTAGATTAGATGTTAATTAGTGGAATTCCTTGTGTTTGAGACCATTACTTGTGTTGTTCAGAGGTAGTACTACTATAGTCATCCATATTATAACAAGAACCGCTCAACTAAATCATGAGAAACAACAGTTACATCATTATTTTAAGACATGAAGGTCAGTCATTAAGTGTAGTCGCAAAATCAAATGGTTGAAATCAAACACTGTGATGAAACTGGCTCTGACCTAGGAAAGGAAGACCAAGAGTTGCCTCTGCTGCAGAGGATGAGTTCATTACAGTTACCAGCCTCAGAAATCAACAATTACCGGGGCCTCAAATTAGAGCCCACATAAATGCTTCACAGTTCAAGTAGCAGACACATCTCAATGTCAACTGCTCAGAAGAGGTCATGGTCGAATTATTGCAAAGAAACCAACAACTGAGGGAGACCAAGAAGAAGAAGAGAACTGCACTGATGGAGTCCAAATTTCAGATTTTCAGAACGGATGGTATCTACATGTGTTGTTCCCATCCTGAAGCACGGAGGATGATGTGGAGGTGCTTTGCTGGTGACACTGTTGGTGATTTATTCAAAATTCAAGGCCAGACTGGCAACCATGGCGTTCTACAGCAACATGCCAGCCCATCTGGTTTGCGCTTAGTGGGATCATAATTTGTTTGGACAGTGACCCAAAAACACACCTCCAATCTATGTAAGGGATATCTGACCAAGAAGGAAAGTGGTGTAGTGCTGCGTCACATGATCTGGACTTTACAATCACCCAAACTAAACTCAGTTGAGATGGTGTTGGATGAGTTGGACCGCAGAGTGAAGGCAAATCAGTCAACAAGTGCTTCATCATATATGGGAACTCCAAAAAAAAAGGTGTCTACTTTAAATAATCTAAAATATAAAACATATTTTGCTTTGTTTACACTTTTCTTGTCTGCCACATACTTGCTTGTGTGTTATTTCATAGTTTTCTTCAGTGTTAATCTACAATGAAGAAAGTAACAAAAATAAAGAAAAACCATTGAACAAAGAGATGTGTCCAAACTTTTGACTGGTACTGTATAGTTCATTGTCCAAAGTCCTCGTTGACGTACCTAAACTGTATTTAGCTGTTTCAAACTCAACTTTTCCGATAAATGTTGTGGTTCAGTACAACACACACGACTTTTAGGCTCTTATGGCACACGATGTGGGCAATGATAGACGACATGTTTTCATCCAAGTTCACGTTTGCTCCTAATTTATCTAACTCCTGCTTGTGATGTACAGGGTCTTCATGAGTTTTCCTGGGAAAAAGGGCTCGTTTCTCAGATATGGGGCCTGAGCTGTGAAGACAGACAGACTTATACTGGACTCGTCTTTCAGGGAAAACGCCAGCCTCACATTACATTGAGCTATGATAGCAGGGGCAGGGTGGTGGTGGTGGTGGTGGTGGGGGGACATCACCCTCGCCTGAGTCGGCGTTACGCTCCACTCACATTACAGCAAATGTTTCGCTGTGGGCGGCCCGCTGCCATTCATTTTCTGTGGAGGGCAGCGGGATGCACGTCAGTTGAGGAAGAGCAGCAGAGAGAAGTTGAACAGCATCCTACTTTGTGCAAATCAAAACAGAGAGGGGTCTTGCAAGAAAACGCAAACCCAAGAATCAAAGCTCGTGTGAGGATTATTATTGACCAATCTTCATTCAAATAAGAGTCGATTCTTAAAGCTTAATAAGACCTATGATAGCAAAAGCAGCTGCGAAACGCCACGGATGTAATGGATCACTTGGATGGAGAGAACTGCGGGTCCTGAGACCTGGATCTATGGTTAACCACATCTGAACGATCCCTGAACTAGAAGAAAAGGTGGGAATGGGGACGTAGGGGTGGTGGTGAGGGGGGTGGCTGCAAGTGTTTCTGGGAATATAAAACAAACGCTTGTGAAGCATGGGAAGGCGCTGACTGATGAGGTCATGCAGAAGACATCATCTAATAAAGCCCAAAAAGTACCTCCAAAGACCATCTAAATGTCAAGTGTGTTGTTGGAGAGATTGATGTCCTCAGTGGTGCGGTGTAGGGGAGGATATGCCCCGTCTCAGATGAAGACCTCAGTAAACACTCAACTTTTCCTGCCTCATCTCCCCTGCAGCAGGATAGAGCCCTGTTGAAACTCTGGGTTTCTTTCCTTTGCCCATGTGCAAACTCAGCCAGAGTCTCCACCATGGAGCATGAGTGAGGCTGGGATGAAGAAGAAAAAAGAAAAAGAAAAACCCCCAGACCACACCAGGAAAACAACGACTAAACCCTATTCTTTCAGACCACTAGCCAAGCAGAGCTCAATTGCACGCTACACCACCAACGGCCAAACTGTGGTCAACCACTCTGCCCTTCAAATGGAGAGCACCGGCTCCCCAAAAAAACATAACCTTTTCCAAACGAGGTGAAAGACATGAGACACGAAAACACGCGTGACCGCCTCTGATAAAACACTGTGTAATTGCATAACACTACATCGAGCAATAACACTTTGCTTCCATGTACAACAGAGTTGAAAAGAACATCTGAAGTCCTGTATTGTGTTATCTAAGTGAGAAAACAGCGTGGCCAGAGAGCATTACGGTTTGTCAATGTTTCCCATAAGTGGAGGAAACGGGAAATGCCGTTAGCACTGTGTGATCTGATTTATTGTAGAGAGCAGAGTAAATAATCGATGGTGACTCTCTGGAGGGAGAGAACTGGAAGAGTTGGATAATATAATCCCATCACAGCGCCTCGCAGGATCGCCCTGGTTGAAGTGCGCAATGTCTGGATCAGCACCTATTTCAACAGGACCTGCTCAACATTTGACTTTGATTGATTTCGACGGACTATCTGTTTAAAAAAATCTCATACTTTTACTGTTGAGACATCTGACCCATATATCTGGCGAGTTCAGGGATCCCCTTGCAACGCCTCGTAAAGATAAATGTATAGAAATTAAAATGTACAAGCTTGGCTTGTAGGATTGAACAGCGATTCCCAACTTGTACTTCTATAGTTGCCTGTGGATACGGTTTATGTAAATATTGTGGAGTAGCTTTTTTAGATAAAAATATACATCCATATATTTGTGTTAAGAAGGAACATAATCATGTGAACAGGATTACAAGTAGTTGCAGTGCTGATCTTCAGTATATTTACAATAAACAATAAGCTAGCAAGCTAAGCTAAGCCAACTTGTTGTGACTGAGTGTGTGTGAAACTAGTTAGCTAGTTAGTTATATAGCTGAAGGTAATAGCTTAACAGCTGAAATAGATTAGCCAAAAGTAATGGCTAATGGCTAAAATAGATAATGTTAAATAGAGAAAAGCAATGGATAAATGGTTAAATTAAATTAAATAGCGTTAGGGTTACTTGTGTTTGTGTGTGAAAGCTAGTTAGCTGGTTAGTTATATGACTAAACAGTTTAAAAAGGGCAGCTAAAAGTAAAAGCTTAACAGATGAAATGGGTAACGTTAGCTAAAAGTAACCCCAGAATGGAATGGATAAACAGTTCAATTAAATAGCCTTAGCTGAAAGCAATGGATAAATGGTTAAATTAATCAACGTGAGCTCAAAGTAATGGCTAATGGGTTAAATATAGATCATGCTAGCTAAGAGGAATGGCTAAATGCTAAAGGTGATTTGAAACTGCGCAGTAACGATTGACACAGTTGAAAGTAACGGATGAATTATTCAAATATATTTGCTAAAAGTATATCAATATGTATATGGATGACGGAAATGTTAGCAAAAGTAATGGATAATAAATGGCATGTTAAATCATAATTTAACATAAGCCTGTATAGCCTAATCATAAACGATAGTAGCATTCACAGCCAAGTAGCCCTTTGATAATAATAATAATAATAATAATAATAATAATAATAAATATATATATATATATATATATATATATATATATATATATATATATATATATATACATACATATGATCTGAAAGCAGCATCAAATTTGTCCGTCTGTATTAGCCCTGACAACTGTTTTATAAACCAGTTGTTAAATAACACCCATCTTATAATCCGTTCATATTTAGAACAAGACGGGTGGTGTTAATGAAGAGGTATTAGAGCTCATCTGGCTGAACGTCAGTCAAAAAGAGTTGGAGACAGAAGGTAGGTTAGGATGAGTTTTCAAGCTGTTGTAATTTGTATCCCTTACACAACGTAAGAGATTGAGAAAAGCTAACGGATTAGCACTGAGAACAGGACAAAATGCTTTAAACTATACATAATGCAGCAGCAGCAGGAGCAGGTGTGCATTATCCAGAGTTCATCTGTGAACTCATTCAACCCCAAATCCCCTCAGGATCCTGCAGTGTGCCCTTGTGATCTCTAGGGGGCACATTTTCCCACAAACCCACCTCCTGTCTATATACTGATACCACGAGCTGCTTAGACTACATGAACCCAATGTAAACTCCCGTGAGGGAGTGGAGTCCGGTTCCCCACCTAGATGCTGCAGCGTCAGGTTGCATCTTGGCAACGGCAAGAGTTCCCACAACTGCAGGGGACAGCGATGACAAAGCTAAGCAAACTTATAGTAGAGGCACCGCTGCCAAACCTAACAGAGTGATGGAGAGGTCATGAGCCTATACATGTCGGCATACACTTCCCCTCCCTCCCGGTTTCCTCCTCTCGTATCGGGGCTCAGTTTGTGTGGGCCGACTGAAGGTCCTCTCCTGTTAACTTGATCTATCCCTTGTTCCGCCTCTGTCTTCCTCCCGCGTCCCATATTTTCTCAACATGACAGAATTTAAATCTTTCAGCAGATGGAGCGCACTCCTGTTTTCTCTGGCTGGTCAATGGAGGCAGGGGAAGAGGGGAGTGGATGGGAGTTTGGAGGGGAGGGGAGACTCATTCAACTCGATCTCAAACAGCCTGATGTGGCAGGACGAGGACGACCATCAAACCGGTGACTGTCAAAGTGTTTAAACCAGTTATCAGCTCTAAGATACTACACTAAGACACTATAAAGTGCAGCCGTTTCACTGAAGTGAGGAAGTGAAACATGACCACCCGTCTGTGAATGCTACCGTTATTTATGATTAGGCTACACACGCTAAGCTACAATGATTTTAAATAACGTGTTTTGTTTCGTTCATTCAAACTTAAAATCGTCAGTGTTTATGTTGTGAAGCCGAAGCCGGATGCTTCATTAACTGTTTAAACCACTTATCCAATACCTTTGCTAACATTTCCATCACTTATATATTGAGTTATAGATATACTATTCATCGCCATACCGTAATAAATTCAATATAAGTAAGTTTGAACTTAACAAGGATTTATATTTAAATCGGTGAGTTGATAAGAAAAACAGTTTTTATGTATGCTGTTCATTCCCAGCAGGTTTTGGCCTGTTGTTGGTCAAACCATTTGCAGACGTCACTTTGGACTCTGGGAAACTGTGACGCACATTTTCCACTATTTCCTAACCCTCTGTATAGGAACGATTCATTGACTGAAAGATTCAACATTATTAATCATTAGCCGGTTGTCACCTGCCTCCAACTTCTGCTTCAAGTATCTAAATTAATTTAAAGTATTTATAACCTTTACAGATGTACGAACCGGGCCCAGTGCTGCAGCACAGGCTTGCATATTGCAGGAGAGCCAGCCTGCTGATGTAGAGAGGGGGGGGCGCGTGTGTCCCTGAGGTGACCCTGGCTACCGACACACTTTTTCCCTCCTCTTGCATTAATTGAAAAGGAAAATTTGGGGACCTTGTTATAGGTCCCCCTTAGAGAGGAAAATCTTTCTGCAGCTAATTGGATTTCCATATTTAACCAATTAGCTAGAAAAGCTACAGAGCAGCTCTGTGCTTACGCACAGTCACACCGGAGCATGTTGTGCTTAGCATCATGTTTCACTGTGGAAACACAGTCAGGACTTTCTGCACCATTAACAGAGAACAGAACTGAAAATCAGAAGCTGGGAACACACACACACACACACACACCAACACATGGAAATAAAACGGTTTGGACCTGCAAGTGTGGTCATCACTGACGGAAGCAATTTGTTTCCCCTCCGTGGGCTCGAACACCAAATGGTTAATGTAGCTGGTGTGGCCCTCCATCACCTAGGCGACAGTACAGGAAGAAAATATGTAAACAAAAAACAGCAAGCACGTGATGAACAAACACTGTCAAATGAGCTTCACTACACTGTGTGCGTCTACGTTTCCTCTATCGCCAAGTACCAAACGTCACGGATAAGTTAAGAAAGTTTGATGCCAGCTGATGCAAGCGCATCTGTTGCACTACCTTGACTTCATGTCTGTCCTGAAGGTCAGAAGTCAACAGGCGAAGCTTTCTGTCAGCGGCAGCCGTGCAAAATCTGCAAAAAAAAAAGAAAAAAAAAAAAAAGAAAGAGAGGACATAAAAATGAGTTTTGGGCGTGCCTGAAGCAGCGACGTTAACAGACCACACAGCTTGTGGTGCGTCTCGCTCCATATTAGATTATTTACCACAATTATTACCAGGCGTCATTCAGCCCACCTCAGCTCTGCCGATGATCCACTGACATATAAAGTCAGTATAAAGAGTGGACAGCGTATGTGTGATGTCAGTTTTTCCTACATGCTTAGAAGGAGAGGCTGAGGTGTAGGAGAGTATTCAGTTGGTTGCAATCTGCAACTTCACTGCTAGGTGGCACTAAATCCTACACACTGGACCTTTAAGGCTTAAAGTTATGCATGATTAAGAGCATGGACGCTTTGATGGACAGGTAGGTGGCTTATTTGAGCAACCAGGCGTCATTCAGCCCGCCTCAGGACCGCTGATGAGCCACGTCTTTGCCGATTTTTAGATCATTTAAGAAGATAGTCAGAGCCACCACACTGAGCTCCACAACTCTTCAGAAACCTGTGGGTGACGTCACGGATACGCCGTCCATTCTTTATATTATCAGTGGGTAGAATAAGCCGTAGCAATCTTAATAGTGAACCTTGTGCTTTGCACTATCAGGCGCACTAATAAACAAAGAGAGAACATCAAAACAGAGTCAGACTGTACAGACCCGATGACAGACGACATCTCTTTCTGCAGTGTAAGCCTGCAGCCGCCCGGACTGACACCTCTTGGACGGCGATCAGTAGAAACGCTGCCAGGGAGATTCTAATTGCAAGCTAAGATAAACAGGCAGAAAAACAAGATCCCTCACGCCATTCACGCATGTCTCTGTTCAAAAACCTGCGCAAAGCCAGGCAGAGGACTTTCCCCTCTAATCAGTCGTAGTATACACCAGCGCCTGCAATTATTCACACAATTACACTAACTCACTTATGACAGGAAAAACACACACATATCACCAGAATAAACAGACAAGCGGTTCACACATTTGCAGTCGCAGGCACAGATGGAGTTGGCATGATGTCACTACAAACACCCTTAACATGCTTCAGGGTATTACTGCTACAGTAGATTAGATTATATTAGGAAAGGCCCTCTAACCCCACATTAGTGCTGTACTTTGGAGTAAAGCATGGAACACATTCTGGTTCTTTTACTTTAATGTCAGAGCCAGTTTCTTTATCGTTCTCCGGTACGTTTGAGCACAGACAGACAAGAGTTGATCCTTTCCGATGTGATATCACCTCAACAGAGACAGGAGAACTTTAAATGTGGAACCTGAACTCTAAAATCTGGCATTTTTTCTTATTATCCCATGAGCTACAGCTAGCAGCCGCTAGCTTAGCATAAAGACCGGACCACTGATAGCATAAAGAGTGGACAGCGTATGCGTGACGTCACCCACAGGTTTCTTAAGAGCTGTTTTGAAGCCAAACATCTGTGGGCTCTGGCCGCCACCATCTTGGCAGTCTTGCCTCTTCCGCCTCCCGGCTAATCTAAAAATCAGCAAAGACGTGGATCATCGGTGGACCTGACGCCTGGTTGCTCAAACAAGCCATCTGTAACGACACCTACCTGTCAATCAAAGCGTCCACGCTGTTAATTCTGCATAACTTTAAACCTTAATATAATTTGAACAGGTGAGTTGTATAAAAATTCACCCTCAGTACAGTTGTCATGAACGGGGAAATAAGCTATAGAGAGCAAAACAGTTTTTTGTACCAGGCTGTAAACATGTTTATTTCTGCTGTGAAGTTGGACATTTTAACATGGGGACTTATGGAGACTGACTCACTTCTGGAGCCAGCCTCAAGTGGACATTTGAGGAACTGCAGCTACCGTATTGGCTTCAAACAGTCATGGCCAGTGTGGCGGGGAGTACAGTAGCCTACAGAGGTGGTTTTCTTGCTAAAGTTTGGCTCCTGGCATCTCGGGGCTGAGTCAGTTCGGTTAGCTACACAGCTGACCAAGCTAATGACAGTTAGCGGTTTGCTACTTAGCAATATTTCCATCAGGAAAGTCTGTAAATCACCTTGGTATTGTAGCATTATTGTCTGTTGTGTTTCAGAGGCTGTGCTCAAACCCGGTTCGGTTTTACTGAGCCCGGTTCTGCTGCCTGCTAACGGCAGATTCACGTAGCAGCAGTTAATCGTCAGAGGGAAAAGCAGCAAATATATTCTGTATAAAATCAGATTCAGTTTCACCAAAATCAGTGAATAAAGTTATAAAGTTGTGCTTTTGTACAGTAATCAGTGAGGCCCGGTCATAGATGCATGTAGCAGCCCTCAAAATCAGTGAATCATGTACAGGATGAGTCATCAGATAAAATACCATGAAGAATACCTGAAAAACTACTTTTTTGTCATTGTTGGGCCAAATACTGAAGTATAAGTGACATTTAGTGTTAAAAACATCAATTTTGACTTCATGGGGACCTTAAGCTACATACAATATTGTGTATGTAGGTTTTTTTCTTTGCCTCTGTTTGGACATAAAGTCTCTGCTGTTGTTCCACATGAACTTTCCTCAGACCAAAACACGTCCAAATAACAGATGTAACATTTTTCTTTCCACAACAGCTCCTCTTTACTCCTTGTTAGCTTGTTTTTCCATTGTACGCTGAACAAATCTGCCTCGGGAATGACTGCGATTCTCTAGTTGCTACCAGTGACCACAATGTAATGAAATAAAGCTGTCGGGGGGGGCTTGTTTTTTACGATCAGCCATGCCACAGCATACTTTGATATATTTTTTTTAATTTATTTCGAACAAGCCGCATCAGCAAGGCATACAATTCAGTGATGGATGCTAATATCTGTTAGCAGGACTTGTGCTTGAGTTGACCAGGGGGAGTGCTGGATGCTGAACTTTGTTTATTCTCACTTTTTAAACTAATTTTCTGTCAACTCTTTAATGGAGGTCTGTTTACCTTCAGCGTGTTGCTTCTTTCTGACTGTAAAGACAGTAAAATCAGTGTATTTGGTGGCAGTCAGTCGTTCTGCGTGGGGTTCAGTAGATCTTCCCATTACAAGCTGCTGTGGTGGATGGTGGCAGCCCCCTTACTTCTTCTTCTTCTTCTCAACCTCTCCACCCCCCCCCTCACTCTCTCTCTCTGGGCCCCTGCTTGAGGCAAGCCCGTGAGAACGTTGTACTTTTCCTGGAAGGCACGGCTACGTGCAGATCGAAGGGAGGGATGGAACCTGAGTGGGTAGTCATCAGCGCAATAACATGTGCGCACGTCACGGGGCTGGCTCGAGGACCCTGTGGAGTAAACCACAGAAGGCCAGGAATTATCGCTGCCTTTCCTTTTCAATTACAGAAAGCTTAAACACCTCCGGGGGGACGGCGAAACCTTCCCATCCACCACTCCAATTAGGAGGAAAACTCTTGCTTTCTAACAATCTACAGTTAGGTTTACTTCCCTCCTGTCCAAGACCACCTGAAATAACTTGGCTCACATCCTGGCAGCTGCAGTGTGACAGTGAGAGGCGGTTATGACTACCTTCACACAGCGCGGGCTGCTGTGCTTTCTCTACAAACCGCCTCTTGTTCTTGGTCACAAGAGGAGTGTTTGTGAATAATCATCCTGTTGTGTTTAAAGATGTCAGGTTTCTGATGTGGGAGTGAAGCACGGCTTCCTAATCCTGTTACAATGGTCTGATGACCTCTTGCATAACAAGAGCTGCAGATGTCCCATCATGAACACCTTAAAACTTAATAAATATGAATAAAAAACAGCCTGTTGTGCTAATAAGGTCATTATTTAAACTGACTGATGACTTAGCAAATGTGTCAACACACTTCACATGATGGATCGATGGCTTAGCTGGTAGACAGGCATGTCCCCAACTGATGTGTGTATGTGGGGAAAAATGGAAATTGAATTGAATAAAAGCATCTACCAAATAAGATGCTAACAATACGTGGTTCATGTGCGAGAAGTACGTAACGCTTTACGGCACTAAGTCACACACCACCAAGTAGTTCAGAGTTTCCTGATGAACAGTGAAGTAAACTGCTGCCAACTGTAGCTGCTGTTAGCTAATGTTAGCTCAGTTTGTTAGCCAGGCCCCTCACACTGTGAGCTCAGAGCACTGGAGGAGTGTTAGTGTTTGTACCACTGACGTTTTGGACCACCAGGAAGAAGAAGAGGAGGTTTATAGGCGAAAATGGAGTCAGTGTCGTGCCAGAACAGGAGCCGGGCAAGTGGGTAATGTAACCGGGCTCAGCAGCTTCTACGGACATAATGACACAGGAGAAAAGACTGAAGAGGACGTTGACAGAGGAAGCTAAGAAGAGAAAAAGAGAGAGTGAGGGAGCAAGAGTAAATCTGGGACTGACTTTTAGTGGTTGGTGAGAGCTTGGTGAAATAAAAGGCTGAAAGACAGACGCCGAGCTGGACTGACTGCTGTTGGACTAATAAGTAATATTAGCTGGCTGCTATGTCTTGTGTTGTTGACCTTGCTTGAAGTTTGGCTGTTAGCAAAGTTGACGACTCGCTAGTTTTTGATCATAACTAATGTAATCAGAACAAATACTTGTGTACACTCTGAAACTGGGGGCGTCCATTTCTACACAGTGTTGCTTTAATGGGCCAGTTCACCCAATACAAAACATATGTTTCCTCTTACCTGCAGTGCTATTAAACTATTTAGATTGTTACTGTGGGTGACGTCACTCACATGCTGTCCATTTTTGATGCCGTCAGTGATTAAAGCTGTGTCCCAATTCAGGGGCTGCATCCTTCGAAGCACGCATTTGAAGGCCGATTACGTCACAACGCCGCGCGAAGGCTGTCCCAATTCGAAGGCTCCTTCAAATGCAGCCTTCAAATGCGGCCTTCTTTTCCCTCTTTTTGGAGGATGCACCACAACTATCCTTCGCGGCCTCCCATATCCCAAGATCCTTTGCGCGCCACTGTTCAGTGCTGGGAAAATAACAACGGTGACACCAAGGGGCGTGTTTACCTCTCGGTCCCCTATCCGTAGATATACGAGCTGGCGGAGACGGAGCCGCTTCTCCCCTTCCTCCACCAGCAAAGCAATTAAAAATAAAATATAACATTTGTCTAACATCTTTTATTCCTTTTTTCTTTCTTTCTTCTGTCTGTTTTTTCTTCGTTTTCTTCGTTTTCTCAACTGACGACTAACAGACAGGCAACGGCTACCTTACAGAGTAGTATCAACTGACGGCTGGTGATGCAACCAGGAAATGCTTCGAAGGCTAGACCGTCTCATTTAACAACGGTTGATGCGGCCTTCGAAGGTCCCTCAGAAGGAGTCACCTTCGAAGGACGCGGCCTTCGCGGCATGCAGCCCCTGAATTGGGACACAGCTTAAGACTAATTTGGACTCAACCATTTCATGTACACACATTTCAACTTCATGCAGTTTGCAGTCAGAGGCTCCAAAATCTCAAGTGAAGACAAAGACAGACAGATACTCCAATGCCGCCCTGCACCGTGTAACTCAGTGGGAACCAGACCAAATGAAAATAAACCAGCAGTACCTGATATTGGGTATCCTGTCCAGCCTGGACTCAGGGCTCCAGGCAAGTGCGTCAACACGCAACTCATGATGGAAAGCTCGAAGAACATTGAATTCAACTCCCTCAATCTCCATATCCTCCTCCTGTGGGAACAAGTGTGTGTTCAGAAAATATGCTTGACGATACTGTTGGTAAACCTGTTTGTGTGAAGCTGAGTCTCTAACCTGGAATAAGCAGGTGCCCACTACGACATACTGGTTTCCACCATAGGCCAGGAGAGAGGCAGCGGTACCGGAGCTGAAAGGACTGAATTCAACCACATGAACGTAGTCCTCGCATGTTACCGTGTAACTGGGACTGCGGCTTGTGTCCTCCTGCATGATGTGTGTCCTGGTAAAGTCAGCGATTACACTGTAAAACAAGAGAATAAAAGAGGAAGTGTTAGGTATGATCACTAAAATTATGTTAATCACTGTGAAAAGAGCAACGTCTGCTAAATAAATCAGCTGACACTGAATAAAACTATGCATCAGCTTGAGCTAACGTAGGCTGATATGTCAGAAACGTTATAATACGGAAGCCGTTCCTTTAATATCTCTACCTACATTAGATGTTGCATTAATATGATCAAGTGCCTTTATTTGTCAGTGCATTAATTAGCTGGATGAGACAAAAACAGCCATTCCTGTCTGGTTACTGTTACTGTATTACAGCATATGAATATCAGTGATAAAGGACTGTATTTACAGTATATCCACTGACTTTGAGCTTGAGCAGGACTTCATTGTTGCTTCACAGAAGAAAGAAGGTTCCTGGTTTGAACCCTGGCTGGAGTTTGCATGACCTCCTCGTGTCTGCGTGGGTTCTCTAACCCTTCCTCCCACAATCCGACAAGACATGCACTTAACAGGTTAATTGGTGACTTTAAATTGCCCGTATGTGTGAATGGTTTTTTGTCTCTATGTGCCCTGTAAGGAGCTGGCGGCTTGTCCAGGGTGTACACCGCCTCTCTTGCCCCAAAGTCAGCTGGGATAGGCTCCATTTACATTTAGTCATTTAGCTGACGTTTTCATCCAAAGCGACTTACAGGGAGCAATTTGGGGTTCAGTATCTTGCCCAAGGACACTTCGACATGCAGACTTGGAGGAGCTGGGGATCGAACCACCGATCATCTGATTAGTGGACGACCCGCTCTACCTGAGCCACAGATGCCCAGGCTCCAGCCCCCTGCGATCATGATGGAGATAAGTGGTTACAGATGATGGATGGATGATTAAGTGCCTGTGTTTGTCAGTTTATTAACTAGCTGGATGAGATTAAAACAGCCATTCCTGTCTGGTTATTTTAGTCATAAACAGTTATTATATTACAAAATATGAATATTAAAATATATAGAATTGTATATCAGTAATAAAGGACTGTATTAAGAGTATACCCCTCCCAACCTGTCATTTATCTGTCTACAGCCTAACTTAACTGTACATATTGTTTTATCCCTATTTGCAGTTTTCTTATTTATATTAAATCAGGGATGTCCAAAGTACGGCCCGGGGGCCAATCACGGCCTGCGGTCAGATTTCATGCGGCCCGAAGCCCCTCCGGTTGACATAATGAAGCATTTGAACCTTTAAGGACATAACTGCTGCTGTTATGTACCTGTAGATGTGACACAAAATATTACTTTCTGAATGATTTTGTGAAAGAGAAGAGCAAGAGTGATACGTTTTGAAACTTAAATGTTAACAGACTCTGCATTACTCATAATAAGTCATGTTCAGAATGAACATGAGGTTAATATTTCTGCAAGTTGTTCCATACAATTTATTCTTTGTTATCTGACTCCAGATGTGAAAGAAAGGAAGAACTGGTTTTTAGATTTGTTCACGCCTGACTGGTTTAGATTTGGTGACATTGCATTTAAAAAAAAAAAAAGATAATTGTGACAATGAAAATAAAATTGTGCATTTGTATGTAACTTTTATTGTTTTTCCTTAAAAAAAAATGTTATTATTGGCCCTCGGGCATCTTCACATTGTAAAATCTGGCCCTCTTTAAAAGAAGTTTGGACACCCCTGAGCTAACGGGGTAAGCCGGAGGTCATATCGACAGTCCCACAATGAACCAGTGAAGATTTAAGTTAATAACAGATGTTTAATTTTAAGTTTTAATTAATAACAGATGCCGAATTTAGCATCACAATAACTAACATACTCACATATTAAACCGGGCGGTGCCTCAATGCAGGTTAAATGACATTAGAAGGGCTCGTATTCGGGCTATTTTGGTCCAAGGCGAGCTCACTTTAATATGTATGTTATCTAATGTGAGCTGACTGTGTGTCCACAGCTTCTGTGTTCATGTAACTGACGCTGACTTTTACATACAACGGTCATGTGTCAGCTCGTGCCTGCTGTGACGCTGTGCTCGGCTAACTAACCGTTAAGCCCCAAAAACAAAAACTTCATATCACTTGATTTTTAAACAGTTTAACGCTCCGGCTGACAGCTTAATAGTTACCTCTTGGTTATGAGACTCCGTGTCAGGATGCAGTGTTAACTGAAATGCTTTTAAAAACCTTGTTTTCAAGGATTTGTTTTCAAGGATCTCCTTGAATCAAAGCGTGCGCGCGTTTCAGACGTTTTCAAGCTCGTTCCGTGTTCGACGTGGACTGTACCATTGAGGACAAACGTCAGGGGGTTACGTGTTGACGTAAATTAAAACATCTAAACCATGTCGTGATGTATTGATATATAATCAAGCTATAAAGTTTATCTTGTGCTAAAAACAACTGTTTAGTATCCTGACACGGCATTATAAATCTATAATGAAGGAGAGATATGTTTTTTTTTTAATGAACCGCTCCCGTTGTTGTCTCCTACAAGCTGATTGGTCAAAGGGCACAGACGTCATCGGCAATTTAAAAATTCAAAACAGCTGCCTGTGTGTCGTGGACGTGTTTGCTCGGACTCTACGACAATATTAGAGGTTTGCACCATTAAATTAACATTTTATGTGATTTAATGAAGCCGTAAATATGAGGTGCTCTCAGTTATATGTGTGCTGCTTGTAGGAGATGACATAAATATGTGTTTTAATTGTTATTTATCTCAGTAGCATTTAGCCACAGGGGCTAATGAGGATTTCCTCTCACCTGTGTGGTTATTGTCTGCACTAAAACCTGGTTTCAAGGTTATTTAATGTTGTTTTAAGCCTATAAACTGTTTTAACACTTTATCACTTTGCTGCTGTTTTTAGGGGGAACATGGAGGCCTTAGGAGACCGTCTAAAGGTGATGGTTAAAGTCTTCAGGAGAGAGTGCCACAGGGTTTTACACTCTGAGAGGACAACCATCTGTGGAGCGGATGAAATGCTGATGGTGCTGCAGCTCGCTATGGCTGAAGTTAATAAGCAGGTAACTTTTGATTTGTTTTATTTTGTTGAATCCTGCCTCGAGCAGCAGCACAAAACTGAGAACATTTACGTTAAAACAGACTGCGGCTGAGAAGTGAAGACAATGCGGGAGTGCTGCAGTTCCTCAAACGTCCACTTGAGGCTGGCTCCAGAAGTGAGTCAGTCTCCATAAGTCCCCATGTTAAAATGTCCAACTTCACAGCAGAAATAAACATGTTTACAGCCTGGTACAAAAAACAGGTTTGGTCTCTATACCTAATTTTTCCGTTCATGACAGCTGTATCAAAGCGTCCACCGCTTTGATTGACAGGTAGGCACTATTAGAGGTGGCTTGTTTGAGCAACCAGGAGTCACTCTGCCCATGTTTTTTTTTAAGAAGAGGCAGGACTGCCAACATGGCGACGGCCCGAGCCACAGATTTTGAGCTTTAAAACGGCTCTTTAGAAACCTGTGGGTGACGTCACGCATATGCCGTCCATCCTTTATACTGTCAGAGATGAAAAGGTGCAATACAAGCCATGAATCAAACAATATCAGTTTAAGCTTTGACATATCAACAATTCTGTCTCCAGGTCTTTCAAGAAAGTTTCAAATACATTCAAAGAAATCAGATCTTATAGTGTATCCAAACTTTTTTTTTTCTCACAATATACAAGGTGGATAAGAAAAATACTCATAAATAGAGGCGCCCTGGTGCCCCATGTACAAAAAGCTGAGTCCTCTCTGCAGCGACCCGGTTCTGACCGGCCTCTATAAGACCACATGGTTCAGACAAAAGTCCCTTGATCACAACGAGTACTGTCCACCACACTTCTAAGAAATAGAAGTACTTAGGATATAGGATGAAAAGGCAACCCGAGAACTGCCTTGAATATGAAAGTGTACCAGTGAGCGCACCTGTGAGTTGCTAAACCAGACCATCGTACCAGAGTTAAATGTAATTTCTGAGCATGGGCACATGTGTGCAAAAGATCCGCAAAATCCAGTGTCAGTAAACATGTGGTGATGCAAGGAAAAAGCTGAAGTACACATGAGTGAATGGCAGCACGAAATCCAACACTGCAAAGGAACATTACGTCAAAAAGTGCATTTATACCTCTGTAAACAAACTCTGTTTAGTTGATTTTTAGAGCTGAACCTTGCAGTCAGTTCTCACAAAGAGATGCAAACTAACAAGAGTTCAAACATGATCTATATCCTCTCTGTTGTTGCTGTTAGTTATCTAGCTGCCCCAAAAATGAGTCTTTACGAGCCCAATTTACATCATCACAGCCTAGTTCAATTGAACCATCAGGCTGACTGTCATCACGTCTATAACTGATGACATTACCGCAGATTTCCGGCTGAGACCGCTCATGGCCCATTTTTGGACTGCGGGAGAAGGTCTTTTCTGCTTTTGAACTGATTGGTTCCAGGCTGTCGGTAATTACGGCTGCTGCTTTCACTGTTTTCTCTCTTCCTGTGACAGCACGGCGGAGAGTTCAAAGTGGCTCTGAGTGATGTCCTGATGGCCTGGAAACACTTACTGTTAGACAAACTTCACCTGCCACCCCCCAGCTTTGCACGCTTGGAGAACTATGATCTCATCCTGAAGGCATACGAATCCTTCCTGAAGCGCTCCAACACTGTGGACCTGGTTGATATCCTCTTCATGTACAAACAGCTGAGGCTGGTGGACTCGGACCCGGAGGAGCCTGTGAGCCCGGTGAGAGAGCAAGAGCTGGTTGATTGTAGATGATCAGATTTGGCTACTGAGTTTCAAGATGAATCTATTTTATCTCTCTAATCACTTTTTTTTTGTATTCTTTCGCCAAAGATCCAGCTGTTTGAGTTCTTATCAGGCAACACGGAAGTCTCAGAGTTGCCAGACTCCTCGGTCCCGTCAACACCGTCTAGTAAAAGCAGGTCCTGCAGCTCACAGGTAGGCCCAGTCCTGCTTTCATACACTAATAAAAGGTGCAACTTAATTCATAAACAACCATAAGAACACCCCTCTCTCCACGTTTTTCACATGTTCTGGCACTAATCCACGCATTCACTCTCTCAGTGTACTTGTGTCTGCAGTCCATCCTGCTCTTATTGACAGGAACACTATATCATATCACCTAAGATTTAAGAGCGCGATGTGAATTCAATTACCAGGCAGATGTTTAAAACACAACACAATGTGGGGCTGCACAAGAGCTTCTGTAACAGAGCCACTCTTCTCCGTCACTTGTGAATTTATGAGTTTTTAGCGGAGTCTTGCTGCTGCTCCACCAGCGTCAGTGATGTAATTTTTTTGTGGAGTTTAATACGAGCTGTCAGCTGCTGTTTTTAGTGTTTTTTTTGGGTTTTTTTGTACTCAGGCAATAAAGTTACTGCCCCTTTTTAGTAGTTTATAAAGACAACATAGACTGGACTCAAGCCAAATGTTTTACCATAGAGCTTTTCTCAGTGAGAAAACTGATAAGTCAGGTCTGTCAGTTAGCCTAGCCTAGCTTAGCATAAAGACTGGAAACAGGGATCAAACAGCTAACCTGGCTCAGACCAGCACCTCTAAATACCCTCGTTAGCTTCCCTGCTGAGAGTTAGGTGAGAATGTTGCTGCCACACTCATATCTAGAGCTACGGCTAGTTAGCTTAGCACAAAGACAGAAAATGGTGTCTGAAAATGGCTAACCTGACCCTGTCCAGTGGTTAAAATCAACCTACCAGAACCTCTAAATCTGTATTCACTTTTCAGTTGAGAGTTAGATGAGAATATTGCTGCTACACTCATATCTGGAGGTACAGCCAGTTAGCCTAGCTTAGCATAAAGACTGGAAACAAGGGGGGGGCAGCTGGCTTGGCTCTGTTGAATGGTTTAAATCAGCCTTCCAGCACCTCCAAATACAGTTATTCGCTCTCCTGCTGAGAGTTGGATGAAAATATTGCTGCCACACTTCTGTCTAGAGCTGACGCCAGTTAGCTTAGCACAAAGACTGAAATGGCATCTGTAAATGGCTAACCTGGCTCTGTCCAGTGGTTAAAATCAACCTACTAGAACCTCTAAATCTGTATTTGCTTTCCAGCTTAGAGTGAGACAAGAATATTGCAGCTACACTCTTATCTGGAGGTACAGTCGGTTAGCTTAGCTTAGCATAATGACTGGAAACTGGGCCAAACAGCTAAACTGGCTCTGTCCAGTGGTTAAAATCAACCCACCAGCACCCCAGAATACTTTCATTTGCTTTCCTGCTGAGGGTTAGCGAGACTATCGCTGCCACATTTGTATCTGGAGCTAAGGCGAGTTAGCTTAGCTTAGCATAAATACTGGAAACGAGGGGGAGGCGGCTAGCCTTGCTCTGTCCAAAGTTCAAAGATGTTCCTTCAAACATTGCTAAAGCTCACTAATAAGATATATAATGTGTTAATTAGTGAGCTTTAGAGTTGTTTGAAGGCACAATTTGTTATGTTTAGCCAGAGCTAAGCTAACCGTTTGTCTCAGTCTTTGTGCTAAGCTAAATTAGCTGGCTGCAACTTCATATTTAGTAGACATACATGAGATGTATCAATCTACGACAAAATGTTGAATTATTGCTTGAACTAATTGTTTTATCGTATCAATAGGTGAAGATGGCAGTGAGAAGAGTTTTCTGCTCCTATCTGAATTTGCTCGTGAACACCAAAAGCGACTTAGCCTTGGCGCTAACGCTTGACGTCCCGAGTCGCACTCTTGGACGACAGGCCTTCACCGACGTCAAGCATGCTGCGCAGAACAACAACACTTCCCTCTTCTTGGTAAGCTGTGCTCAGGCTTTACACATTAAAACCAAAGCTATGACATTAAAATTGGAGTAAATCCTCTCGTGTGAAACATTTGGGTCTCGTTCGTGTTTTTGCAGGCTGTGACATCTTTTGTGCGGGCCGTCCAGCTCGGTGGGAAAGGCTACGCTCCAGCTGAGTCTGACCCACTGAGGAAACATGTCAAAGGCCTGTCGGACTTTGTCCAGTTTCTAGACAACCTGGAAGAAATACTGGGAGAGATTCCTGACCCAAGGTACACAATGCAGCTTAATACAAGCTTCCACTCGCTGCCTGTCTTACTGTTGATTTTGAGGTAACGCCTCCCTGCGTGTGACAGAATCGGCTGTAAATGTTGGGCCGGGTTGTTCTCCGTTCAGGGCTGAACTCTAAATTCTTGGTGCATTCCAGTTGAACTTTTGAATTGAAACCAAATTTGAATTGTAGTTGTAAAAATGTCACAGAGTTGTAATTCAAATTTTAGATACAGAGAGAAGAAGTGAATGACTTAAAACTTGTACAGAGCTTGTGGATCGCAGCCTTTTATAGTTTGACATTTTGGAACATTTGCTTATTCACTTGTCAGATGATGTCTAGCCTAGCATAAAGACTGGAAGCAGGGGGAAACGGCTAGCCTTTAAAGTTTTCAAAATTTGCATACCCAGTGCCTCTAAATTTGACACGTAAAGAAAAAGAGTCGACAACTTTGCTAACAGCCAAACATCAAGCAAGTGCAACAACACAAGACACAGCAGCCAGCTAATATTACTTACTAGTCCAACAGCAGTCACCCCAGCTCGGCGTCTGTCTTTCAGCCTTTTATTTCACCAAGCTCTCAGCAACCACTAAAAGTCAGTCCCAGATTTACTCTTTTCCGCTTCTTAGCTTCCTCCATCAACGACTTCTTTGGTCTTTTCTTCTCCGTCATTATGTCCATAGAGGCTGCTGAGTCCGATTACATTGCCCACGTGCTCAGCTCCTGTTCTGGCACGACACTGGCTCCACTCCCTGTCAGCATTTCCCCAAAAAATGCTAACAGGGCCTGTAAACCTCTTCTTCTTCCAGGTGGTTCAAAACGCCTGTGGTACAAACACTAACACTCCCCCAGTGCTCTGAATTCACAGTCCGGGCAGCCCAGCTAACAAACTGAGCTAACAGCAGCTACAGTTGGCAGCAGTTTACTTCACTGTCCATCAGGAAACTCTGTAAATCACAGAGAGTTGAGGCAGAGCAGCCGGAGGACATCAGAGGGAAAACCAGAAAACATTTTCTCCATAAAATATGATCCAGTTTCACCAAAATCAGTGAAATAGTTGGTGGTGTGTGACTTAGTGCCGTAAAGCGTTACAAACTTGTCGTGGGCACAAAGTTACATAGTGTGAGAACAGACGTACGAATGACAGAGACACCATTCACCTGATTACAAGTCAGTGTAGCATCAACAGGATTTAAAATCTGTTGGTTTATGGTGGAAAAGGGGCTGATTACAGAAGGAGAGATGCTACGAGAGTCTTTCACAGTACTTGTGTCTCTGGTACTACGGTACTTCGAAATACTTTGTCATATTTGTGTCTGAAATCCATCATTGGATCGCCATGGGGCATGCAGAATTCTCAGAACTCATAAGGACTGGACCGTTCGATGCTTCCACCATCAAGCCATGAAGAGTTATTGCAGTCTTCTTGTCTGTGGTCCAGTCAGAGACACTCTCAATTTCTAAAGGCATCTACAAGTAACCAGAGTCACAGTATTGTGGTTTATAATGTTTTTTTTCTTGAAATGTTCATTCTCTGAATGATCACATCTTTCATTTTTGAATCAAATATTAAAGAAGGGGGGAAAAAAGGGAATTTCATTTCAGCTGACAAGCGACACCGACAAACACGAAAAGGAAAAGTTCAGTATTTTGGCGCAGAGATGGCGGAGGCGATACTGCTCTCGTGTTTGTTGATTTAAAGGAGCAGTGTGTAGGATTTAGCGGCGCCTAGTTTGCAATTTGCAGATTGCAACCACAGACTGTCGAGTTGCACAAATCAGAAGATCGGCGGTTCGATCCCCAGTTCAATCCCCTCCAGTCTGCATGTCGAAGTGTCCTTGGGCAAGATACTGAACCCCAAATTGCTCCCGAAGGCTGCGCCATCGGTGTGTGAATGTGTATGAATGGTTAGCTCCTCAAACTGATGAGCAGTTGGCACCTTGCATGGCAGCCAATGCCATCAGTGTATGAATGTGTGTGAATGGGTGAATGAGATACGTACTGTAAAAGCGCTTTGAGTGGTCGGAAGACTAGAAAGGCGCTATATAAGTACAAGTCCATTTACCATTTTGCACTGTGGGTAATGTAGGCGGAAAGTTTTGGACATGCACTTCCACAATGCACTTCACAGTCACACAGAGGTTGCCGCTTAATTGCAACTTTACCCTCTCCTTGCTACCTTCACTAGAGCCAGTGTTGAGTTTGTCTCTGCTGACCTACTGTAGGAATATGGCAGTCCAACATGGCGGATTACGTGGCAGAGGACCTGTAGCATTTATCGCACACTGATGAAAACATGCATGTTCTGTAGATGGAGCCTGTTTTTAAGTACAAGGTAGCACAAAGACTGGAAACAAGGGGAAACAGCTAGTCTGACTTTGAGTCTACAAGCACCTCCAAAGCTGACTAACACGTCATATCTTGTTTGTTTAATCTGTACAAAAACAATTCGCCATTTCGCCAGATTATTTCTTGGCCAGACACAGTAACTTTTGCCCCGGTCACGAATATATAGTTTCATAGTTTCACAGGACTAAATGGAGGATTTGTTTGACTATTTTCAGCGGTGGATTAACACATTTGTTACACTTGTGAGACTTTACGGACGCACTGCAGCACGGTGTACGTACGATTGAACGGAAATAAACTACAGTGTCTGTGTGTGTTCATGGTAAACCCTGTGCAACATTGTGGTTCATTGATGTGTTTTTAATAGTGTTTTTGGACAACTATGGCACAGATAGACGATATATCAGGCTTTGGAAACTTGTTAGTCGGATACATTCGTGGGATTTGATGACAATAAGATAAATATAGTATGTATCAATCAAGTTTTTCCAAAATCCAGGCTGAAATCATGAAATCCTGATGGTTACAGCAGTCTTTTTCCTTCAGCTGTGAGCGATAAATCACCTATTTGTAGTAGCTAATCCTTCATTTGCTCGTACAAGCAACTTTCCATTTCAAATAATGCACCCATTACAAAACACTGCATTTATTTTATTGTAGTTTAATCCTCGTATGAACACATTCAAATCCCAGAGAAATCATCCTGAGCAGATTAGGGGAATTCAGAGATTTCCAAGAAAAAGTTGAGCACGCTCCGGTATCTGGCAGGGCCTGAGGTCAAACATGGAGAAGAAACTCCTGATTTATGACCGAGTGGGATTTTCTTTGAATTGCTTCACTTCTTCTTGCAATTTCAAGTTCAGGTGTGTGTGTTTTCCTCTGCGCCACGGCTGATTCTCATGAATTGAATTAAATTTTGAGAGTTGAACTGAGCTCAGCTCCAGGTGGGGGGTCTCGCCTCGCCTCGCCTCGTCTTGCTGCTGCTGCAGCAGCTGCTACTACCGGTAGGAGCGTTTCCAGCTGGTTGCATCGGCCTGGCAGACACCTGTGCGCTGAAATCACACCTGTGATCATGAAAATCCACCTGTCCCATCGCAGCTCGTTATTTCCCTTCAAAATACCTGTAATGACTCCCGTCTAAAGCTCCTCGTGATAACATCTGGATTGCTAAAGCATGTTCATCTCTGCTACATCAAAGTCTCCGTTAAATAACTAGTTCCCCCTCTTACTTTGATGAATTATCATCAAACCTGGAGCTCCGCAGATCATTGGCCATACCATTACAGATTATTTTGGATGTCAAAGCACTTGGCACCACAACAAAAGTGGTTATCAGAAATGATTTAGCCCGTTCAGTCATGTCAGGGGGGGGGGGGGTCGAGGCTTTGAGGTGAAGCGGTCCCAGTAGCGTTAAGACGTTAGCTCCGCTCAGCCGAGCCGTAACAACACATTGTGATGTTTGTGTAATAGTGGATTCGACTCTCGCTGCTCTGCTGAGGGTTCTCAGTTCATGCAGGCTGATGAGAGCGCTCCACGTCTGATGAAACGCCGATGAACTCGGCCAACGTGTGTCTTTCATCAAGGCAGTGCCTTTACGCTCTCAGCGGAGTACTGTATTTCCTCATACAAACACCTTCTACGGAGAGTTCAGGGCCCCTTGTTCGCCGAACATCTGTTTTCCCAAATGATTCTGTTACGGAGCCCGAGGTCAGGGTCGGACCACCGCCTCTCCACCTTACTGCGATCTTTTTCTCGCGTGCTTTTAGTGCACTTGACTGTTTCGAAACGTACAGAAGTGATATGTTGCTATGATTTCTGGACACGCGGTGCAACGCAACAAGACGAGTGCGTGAAAATCCCCCCCCCTCCAAAAAAAAAACCTATATAAAGAGGGTAAATCCTGGAGTTTCTCTGCTGACAGTCCATCGGTGAGCGCAGTGACAGTGCCCAGGGTGACTTTAACAGGGATTTGGAGCATATTTTCTGCTTCATAACTGTTAACATTGGCAAAGCTGCGGTACAGTGAAATAAAGCTCAACTGGATGTTAACACTGCAACAATTACTCTGAGCCCTTAAAGTCAGTGTCCAATTAATTGAAAGTGAAGCTGCAGTATATCTTTTGAAGACATTCAGACGAAGGCCCTGGCTTTTCTGGGTTTTCAGTTTTAGGAGAGAGTTATTCATGTTGGCAAATATTGGCTGAACTCTTGAACACTATTAATTCCATCCAGATGAAAACCTGTATGTGTGTCTGTGTGTGTGTTCTGCAGAAGAAAAGAGCATCGCTTTCCAAAACAAATTCAAGCTTCTTTTTTTTCTTTCTTTTTCACAATACAGCCCTCTCAGCAGATGTTATTGTGACTGTCACTGTGTTTTAATCCTCAGTGTATGCGGAGCCAGGCTGGTGGCCGCCATCAGGGCAGCGCTGGTGAAGGGACGCAGCAGCGAAGACGGCGTGTACGCTGCAGCCGAAGAGACGACCAAGGAGCTGAAGGAGAGGATCTGCCAGCTCCACCAGATCCAGAAACAGGCCGCTAATGGGAGCGGAACGGGGATAAGCCCTGCCAGGGTAATGTATAACCTCTGCTCTCCAGCCAGCCAGCTACAATTTTTGGCTCTTATGTCTACATACATTCACACAAAAGCCCACTTCATCTTCTTAAACAGTCAGCTATGTGAGCTGACAGTGCACTGATTGCACTTGTGTTGCCGTTCCTCTCCAGCCAAAGGCGTATGCGGTCAATCATGCCACAGCGTTCGGAGGTCGGGACACTGTGAAGGTGCTGATGGCTCTGCTGGATGAAGAAGCGTCGGCTCCTCTGTGCCAGAACAAGGCGGACCTGCTGTCCGAGGACCAGCCGGTCCTGAGCGGGGCTGAGGGGACCAGCGTCCTCACTTTGTTCAGGTTGGCACAAATAGTCGTGCAGCACAAACTGGGCTTAAACTGAAATCCCCTTCTCTAACAGGGAGGTCTAATTATGTTGCAGACTTTTAGCCAACTTAGCAGGAGCTCTAGGGGTGTCAATGTTAGCCGTACATTTTCCATCCATCCACTTCCTTCCTGGGTCGTGGTGGCAGCAGGTTTAGCAGGGCGCTCCAGACGTCCTTCTCCCCAGCAACGCATTCCAGCTCCTCCTGGGTGATCCCGTGGCATTCCCAGGTCACATGAGCTATAAAGTCCCTCCACCCTCCATCAGTAGGATCATAAAGGCTCAATCGCACCGTGTACGGCTGATATAGCCATTGTAGACAGCTGAGGTGCTTTTGAGAAGCGTCTCTGGAGTGGTCTATTTCTGACAGATGTCTTGACCAGCCGTGTCGATCAGCACAGAGCAGATCAAATTGACCGGAAGTCAGACACAGAAACATCATAGATTTTCAAAATTAAACTCTGTGCAGGCTTCTAATCATAAAAACAGACAAAAGGGGGAAACTATTTAACTTCGTAGCCTACTTACTCGAGGTAGAAGCACATAAACAAAGGCAAAATGACCAAATCTGAGCAAGTTAACAAAGTCTGGCAGGAAGGAAAAGACACTGCTGGTGAAGCCGTGTGGAGAGCGGACCTAAACAACGGTGTGGTTGCAACGTCATAGAGCCGTGCCCGGCTCAAGAGTCGATTCTGATGGGTCTTAAATTAGGCTAGCTGCATCGTTACAGCCATCAAGGTTCACGTAAACATGAATAAATTATTGAGAGATAAAGAGTAAAAGGTCCAGTGTGTCAGATCCAGAGGGCTATTGCCATGTTTTCTACAGTAGCCCAGAACAGACAAACCGAACCAGACAAGCCTTTCGCCCTTTTTTTTGCACACATCTCGGCCACCGTAGTTTCTCCTACGTGCTTTGAAGGGTAGGTTGAGACGAGGTGGTTGTAATTCAGCAACTTGCACTGCTAAATTCCCCTAAATCCTACACATGGCCCTCTTTTTTTTAAAAAAATATTTCACTATGTGAAAGTAATCTCACAGAGATTTGAATTAGATTTGAGCATTTCCACTACCACAGGATTCAGTTAGAGTGGGAAAGCCCCCGAAACGGCAATTAGACCAACATGAGACTCTACAACTCGACTCCACTGAAACCATATGGAGGAAAATCCTCCCACACCACCACGCTGGAACAATTTCTCTGGTCAAACATCTGCAATAAAAATAATAACAAAACAGTCACTGGCTGTGGTCGTAAGGGGAACCTACATTATGTCTGAGGTGAACGACGTCGAATGGCTCGTGTCCAGTTTGTTGGAACGTCCGCTCAGCGTGACGCTGGTGAAAACGTGTTTTTTAAGAAGTGCTGGGTAGATTTCTCGGTGAGCGTGACCTTGTAACCCTTCTAGCTTTTCTAATTTATAAACCTCTTGTCTTTGCCTCTCATTGTGGCTCTCCCCTCAGATCCCCAGAAGTGTCTACTGGATGTTCTCCAGAACCTCTAAGGAACCGAGTCCAGAGCCGGCTAGACCTGCTCAAACCCAAGGTAACGTGGGCCCCTTCATCCTCCAAGAGCCCCAGATCCAAACCATCAGTTACTTCAAATTGAATCAGATGTACAAACACTGAAAATAATGTCTTTACATCCTGTAATTTCTCCCTGGTATTATATTATTTATTTTCTTAGCTGAAGCGCACATCTTAACTGACTTCCACCGTTCCCGTTTGCACAGCTGTGTTTTAGCTCTTAGTGTCGGTTTGAGGGTGCTGTTTAAATCCGTGGCATAAAACAAGTTATTCGTGGGGGATTCAAACCATTAACCAATCCTGATGATAAGTTATCCTATTGTCAGGGCTCAGGTCCATTTGCTTACGGTGCACAATACAACACACAGTATATCCGATATCAATACTTCTTCCTTCCTTCCTGGCTGTGAGCTCAGCTGTTCTTTCTTTTTTTTAACCTCGATGTTTTCTGGGGTCAGCGTGAGAGAATCTGTCTCATTATGATTATACAGCCTTTTGTTGCCAAGAGGTTTTTGAGTGCATCGACTTTATTGTGTACCATGGTCTTTTTACTCAAGTACCGTGCTTAAATGACATTTAAAGTGCTTGTCCTGGCGTATTTCCACCATATACCCTGAACAATGCTGGGTTTAAAACATTTGTATGACTAAGATGCAGCAGAAAGAAAAGATAAGTAACGAGAAACTGCAGTGCAGAAATGTCAAACTAGGTTTTAAAAAGTGTCTCCGTTAGATAGTTTGTCCACCAGAGAGCGCTGACAGTCGATGTCACAATTCTTTTAAAGAATAACGCCACCGATGTTTAGACATCCGAGTCTGTTTGGGAGTACGGCTGTATATGTGAAAGTAGTCGTACAAATTGACTCAAGTGATGTCACTTGAGTCGGCACTAGTTGCTTTCTAAAAAGTTGTTGTGAAGCTACGAAATGCACTTTCCATTGGACGACAAGATACCGCTCACGATTTAGTGGCATCTAGTGGTGTAGTTGCTGATTGCAGCCGTAGACTGTATAAAACATGGATGTCATGTCCGTGAGGTTTATGAAGAGCTGTTGTGAAGCTCAAAATATGCAGCTTTGGTCGCCGCCATCTTTGCAATCCTGCCTGTACCGCCTCCTGGCTAATCAAAAAATCAGCAAAGAGACAGGCTGAATGACGCCTGTTTGCTCTAACAACACCTACCTGTCAATCAAAGCGTCCACGCTGTTAATCCTGCATAACTTTAAGCCTTAATATACTTTGAACAGGTGAGTTGTATATAAATTCACCCTCAGTACAGTTGTCATGAACGGGGAAATTAGCTATAGAGACCAAAACTGTTTTTTGTACCAGGCTGTAAACATGTTTATTTCTGCTGTGAAGTTGGACATTTTAACATGGGGACTTATGGAGACTGACTCACTTCTGGAGCCAGCCTCAAGTGAACGTTTGAGGAACTGCAAAAATCTTGAGTCTGAAAATGCAATGATAATTATCGGGTTGTTTTTCACCAAATATCAACATCAGTATCTGCTTCAAAAACAAAGTACTGGTCAGGCTACTCCAGCTACAACATGCTGATGCATCGAAGGGGTTGTTCTGCACCCAAATGAGTAAAATTTGTAACGCAGGACTTTTTTTTTTACAGTGTGGTATTGCAACCTTTGCTTCTCCCGCCGTTGCCTGAATGCAGAGTCACCCCCAAGATAAACAGTCACATAACTTTAGCTTCAGGTTTTTAAGGTCGGATTGATCTTTTAACATGAAGTAGCTCCGCTGTGTGAACTTTTTTTCAAACATGTATGCTAAACACATTTTGTGAAATGGCTCCTTTATTTGATTGCGCTAGCAGATGTCATTTACCTCACCACAATCTGGCTGCCTTTCTGTTTGAGTGCGCTGTAATGGTCCCTGGGCAGCTCACCGCTTCCTGAACTCTGCGAGCGGAAGCTTTCTGCATCAATTTCACTTTGAAGATGCCATATCGCGTCGCGTAATTCGACTAGCAAGGGAAACTTGAAAGGTTATTGTTTCCTGTTGTCTGCTGAATGACTTTATCCCAGACTTCTCCACCGGTTTCATCATGCACTGACGTCAACTGGCACACACGGAGATGGACAGATTTAGTTTCTGCTTTTGGGACGTTTCCAAATCTTTCTCAGTGCCACAAATGATCCAAACATAGAGAAAAAACTTCACTTAGAAGCCCTTAATGCCAATTTAGTGTTGCTCCTCTCTGACGTCGATAAAATGTGTGTGAAAAGACGCAGTTTATGTTTTTAGCTCAGCCTCTGATTCTCACTTTTATCACCTGCATGTGCGAACACATATCAAAACATAAAGCTGCAGAGATTGCTTGCACCTGCTTTTTGGAAATACTATCAGGAATGTCTTGGTCAGGTGTCTCCAGCATCGTGTCAGGCGGTGTGTGTGTGTGTGCAGAGGTTATTTCAGGACAGCCATCTTCAGAGGAATGAGGGGCCGTCTGACCACACGGTGCCACGTCGGGCTCCCACCTGTTGTAATTGGATTAGATGTTCCTCCATCAGTCATAGTTTGGCCGTGTTCACTCTTCCACCAGCCCCCTCCCTCCTCCCATTGTTTCTGGGGCGTCTCAGATATGTTTTATTAGCATGCAACCAGGGCAGCATACATTTTTAGCTCCATTATTGAAGTGTGCCTCATTCATAGGGGGTTACTGTTGTTTTAGGTGCTTTTTTTTTTCTTTAAGAAGTTCTTTTGAAAAGCACAAAGGCTTTGATCCCTTTGTGCTTTTACGGACCCACCCAGCTTTGCTCGCTGTATTTTTCCCTCAGATTTCACCTCCCTACTGTGGCCCACTGGCCTGAAGGGTGAAATCCTTGGATTGTGATAATCCCAAGAAGGCGTAGATCAAACAGCGGATGAAAAGATGTGGATCTGTGTGTGCCCTAGGGCCAGGATTGTAGTCTTGGTTATATGTAATTAGGTTGTCTGAAAAGGCTTTTTAATGAGGTGCTATAGTCGTGATAAGATTGATAAAAGTGTTTCTTGTGTTTCCAAAGTTTGGTTAATGGATGATCCCTTTTATCAATGAACCATCAGGTGGCCTGTGATCGGTGTAAAAAGGCACCAAGTCAAAATCGCTCTCTCCTTCTTGATTTTTGTGTTTGTGAAAGCCAGAAAATGTTTTGAAATCCAAGAATCTTAATCACTGATACTGATTAACAACCATGTGACCATTAGGACATGAAAAAACGCAGGTTTTTTTCCCCTTCATTTGAGTCGGGGTAGTGCGTTTTGGCCGCGCCGCCACAGGGGTGTCCGCCCAAAAAATGCAGCAACCTGCGGTGGAGAAGTTGAGCCGGATCCAACTTTTGGAAAAACGCAGCCCAAAGTCACGCTGCAGTGGACGCCAATCAGACGCTCAGACCGGTCAAACCTCCCCACAGTCAGCCTGAAATGTCTCGGAAACCGAGACTATCTAAACTCTGATACTCTACCTGTTGTGTTCTGACTCACAGCTTCCAAAATCTGACTCTGACTCGCAATTTACGTTGCAAAATAGACACGAAGAAGTTTAATTTGGGTTGTGTCCAGTGGTTTGAGAGAGTGAGCTGTGGTTGAGCGACTTAGAGAGTGAATGAGAGTGAGCGAGCGCCGGCATCGATAAAGCCGGTTAATCAGAAATAAAAATATATTTCCCGATTGTTTCACAGCGATTACGCTCAACACAAATAGACACACCGTCGGACAACCCCGCAGCGATTCGCCTGATCCTGTCTGAATGCACCCTTAGACTTGTTTTAGTGAAATATCTCGACGACTATCGGATGGATTGCTGTGTTTAGTTCATGGTTCCTAGAGACTAACTTTCCATGTAGCATGTTTTAACTCATCCAGTGAAATATCTCACACCTCTTGTTGAGCTGTTGAAATATGCCAGAGTGGGAAATCGCTTCCAAACACCAACAAGTAAAAGCCAGAAAGTTCGTTTTGAAAGTCGGAAAACCGAGGTCACCTGCCCTCAGGTTATTGACACTGATCATCTGCTATCACCATATCACATCAGTTTGTTTTTTTTGTGTGTGTGTGTTTATTCCAGCCTAAAGACATTCGCGTCATTCGATCCCAGTTTGCGTGCACGTACAAAGACGAAGAACTGCCACTCAACCGAGTCCTGGAGTTCCCCAGCACCAGCCAGGTCGCTACATGTGTGCACCCGGCACCTAAAACCATCCCAGCTGTGGATGAGGAGAAGTGCAGCTCGGATTTGGAGGAGGACATAACAACAGGTAGAGACTTTACCTTTTTTTTTATTTTCATCAAATCCCACAGGTGCTTTACATACGGAGAACAGCTCAAAAAGTCGACACAAGCCTTGCAGCGTTCCCGGGATAGATTTCTGTTTCCTCTGACACCACACGGCTGGACGACGGCCCAGGCACACCTTCTCATCTCCAGCCTGGGACTGGTGCTTACCATCAGCCATTAAATGAATCCCCATTGTATAAAACCTGCTCACACCCACATCTGTAGTAAAAACTGAACAGCACACACACACTCGCACACAGACTTTTTGCCCATTTCCCCTTCTGTCTTTTGTTTTCGTGGGAATTCAGGCTCAGCTCCATCAGGTTACATGACAAATGTTAAATTTAAGCTTCGTAGAATAAACACAGTCTTGCCTCAACGTCAGCAATTTCGTCACAACATTTTCCCCCTTTTTTTTTTTTTTTTTTTTTTTTTCTATCAGCTTGTCACACTCGCCTTTTGCTTTGTTTCAATCTTTCCAGCCAAGTCTACCTCTGAATGTCCAAATAAGGAGCAGAGAGGCGTGCAGCGGGGGGCTGCTGCTGCTGCTCTCGGGCAAAGAAGTGGAAATGCCCAAAACGGAAGTTCAGGCCCGGGCAACGGAAAGAAAATTGGCAAACTTCAGACGCAGAGCAAGAGCAACAAGAGGAAGCAGGTGGATTCAGACCAACATGGAGGATCAGAGAACGAGCCTCCACAGAAGAAACAGCCTGCCGCCGTTAAAATGCCAGCAAAGGCTGTCAGCAAGGCCTCGAGTAAGAAGAAGCTGATAGCTGGACAGGGAAAGCTAACCAGCTTCTTCAGAGTTTAGTTTGGTTTTATGATGTTTTCTCTCACTGACAAATCTTGTGAAGTACGTGAACGTTCCAGTTCAGTTAATCTGACAGTTATTTTAATGAATTTAATGAATCTAGCTTGACCTTTTTTCAACAGTTGGAGGGAAACATCCAGCCAGCTAACAAGTCAAATTTAGGAGAGTATAAATTTTTTTTACATCTGAGATGCGAATTATGACTTTCAGCTTGTAAGCTGTGAACCCACTTATCAAAATTATTGTTTCTGTTAAAAATTATTCTCATTCATGTTTCCACACTAGTTTAATTTTTACCCATTTATCAGTGTGGAAGCTGCAATGTGAATGAATCAGTTTGATAGCAGATCAACGGGAGTCTGGATTTGGTCCGTACAGTTTTAATTTAATCACGAGGTGTCATACTTTAATGTTTCACAATGAAATCAACTCTGTAAATATGATTCAGACTTTTCCTTTTTAATAAACTTTTATTTTGTTTTATATTTTTGTGCGCTCTTTTTCTACAAGGAAATGCATTTCAGTGTAACACGTATGGAAGAAATCTTTACAGCACATTCAATGGAGGGCGGCGTCACGGCACGGGACGACGTTTATACTTCCCAGCAGGGTCGGTACACTCGTCCTATCATACACCGCAGCACTGAAGGGAGAAGGAAAAGAATATTTGAATTAGTAAATCAGGAAATTTTCTGATTTATGATATCAAAGCACACCGTCACACCTCCATGTTTCAGGGTGGGAACCACACATGTAGACATCAGTACAGAGTTCCACTGGTATAATGTCCGTTCTTTGTTTCTTGGTCCAAGCTGTTTTCTTCTTCTTGTTGGTCTCCATCAGTAGTGTTTTCTTTGCAGCTATTCGGCCCTGATTTTGGCAGTCTTTTCCAAACAGGTGGTGTTGGAGATGTGTCTGCTACGTGAAGCATTTATGTGGACTCTAATCTGAGATGTCGTTAATTGGTGATTTCTGAGGCTGAGGTAACTGTGATGAACTCGAGAGCCAGTTTCATGACAGTGTTTGAATGTATCCTCAAGTGTAGTCTCAAAAACCTTCAAAGTTCTAAAGATGGACCGTTTATTCTCTTTGCTTAGTTGAGCGGTTCTTGCCATTATATGGATTAGTGCATTGCATGCATTAGTGTTTAATAGAGCTGTTTACTGTATGCCAACACTACCTCTGAACAACGCAACTGATGCCCTCAAACACCTTTTGAGAAGGCACAACTCTTAATTGAAGGGTGAGTGTGCATTTTATAGTTTTGATGTCTTCAGTGTTAATCTACAATGTAGTAAATAATAAAAGATCTTTGAATGAGGTGTGTCCAAACTTTTGACTGGTACTGTATACTTGAAGAAGCAGATACTTACTGTCCAGGTCGGTGTTTCTGCGATTGATTTTCAAACTGTTCTCGGCGGGAATGTGGCTCAAGCTTCGGTCTGTGAGCAGAGGAAGGCTCCGGGTGAAGGCTGGGTTCAGCCCACGAATGCTGTGTCCTTTCAGCCTCATGTCCTGAAACACGCAAGCGTCAGTAAGTGATTACATGTGACGCCGTTCGACCGCACGCATTTCCAAACTTACAGCATCGTCAAAGCTGCAGAAAATTTGCTTTCAGAGATTATCTTTTTCACTTTGCAGCACAGGTGTTGGATCTGTCTTCACCAGCTGATCCAAACCACAGAAACCCCAAATGGAAGAAATGTGTTTCCCCCCCTCGTTTTTACTACATCACAGTGTGTCCCGTTTTCTTCCACTGCCCCGGTTCACCCATATGGCTTTGTTCTCTCCGTCATGGCTGCCTGTTCCCCATTACCGCAGAGATAACCACCATGTTCATGACACACAGGAGACGCAGCCGCCAGATAAACTCTGTACACATCGCAGCCAAACGTTTGAGGGAGCTGAGATATATCATCATTCTTCCCACTGTGACTCCAATAAATCTTTATAGGCTTGTGATCATTTGACCTTTTCAGCTAATAGTATTTCCCGGTTTTCCAACGCTGCTGTAAAAAAAATTTCATAGATATTTATGAAATATTGACTTAACAGCAGACACGAGGACGGTGACCAATTGAAAGCGGTCAAATGTTCAGACACAGGATGGAGATAATGTGCTCTTTGTTGTTGTTGAACTACGGTTAGCTGCGGTTGTTTTATAGAACGAAATCTCATACAGTGAATAGTTATGATGCATGACTGTCATTGGCAGAGTTCAATGACTGCAAACAGAGACTAGCCAGATACATTCATGCGGGATAAATTAACTAAGAATAATCCAAATGGGTGGTAACTTTGGATTGGATTAATTTGTTGTTGGGCCAAAAAACTTTAAACGGTCGGTTCACCCAAATAACAAGACAGAAAGCTCACACTTGCAGCCTTGAAAGGTTCTCCATCTTATAACAAGTGTTACTCAAAGAACTGTTTTCACAGGGACTATTTGTTTGGTACAAGCATATTTCTATATTATGTGACTATACAGCATAAGGGCGCATTCAGACAGGATCCGGTTTTTCCATTCATTTGAGTGGGGGTAGTGCATTTTGGCATTGGCGAACTGCAGCGAGGAAGTTGAGCCGAATCAAACTTTTGGAAAAACCTGACCCGATGTCACGCTGTGGCCGCCAATCAGACCGGTCAAACTTCTCCACAGTCAGCCTGAAATGTCTCTGAAACTGAGACTATCCAGGTGGATTCATGAACTAAACTCTGATACTCTGAGTATAAATACATTTCCTTTGGTTTGCATCCAAAGAGCGAGCTGTGGTTGAGCGACTCGAGCATCGGCGTCGATAAAGCTGGTTAATCAGCAAAATAAAACGTTATTTCCTGATTGTTTCACGGCGTAATCCTCAAGAGGACTACAATCAAATGATGTATTCTTGTACTGACATCTCTGACACGTTTGGACGGCAAATATTTGTGCACTTTAATGACTTTTGGCATGAATGAAGGTTTCTGTAGCCAGCTAGCTTCTGTTTTTGTTGTGATATTAATAGAAATAACTCTTTCTTTTGTTATCTTTGTTTAGAATATGGATCCTCCAATTGGCTACGTTATTGCGGTTCATTATATAGCTCAACACTGTAACATTGCTGCGTACTTCAAGCTTGATAGTAACTCAATCCTGAGCATGTTGAGCGTGTTAAGAAAGTGCTGAATCCTCAAGAGCACTACAATCAAATTATGTATTCATGCACCGACATTTCAGACATGTTTGGACGCCAAAAAACTTGCGATCTGTGCACTTTTTTCTGAATTTTGGCATGATTGAAAATTTCTCATTATGGAGTGACGCCTGTGAGCTAGTTCAGGCAGACAACTCGAGCTGCACTGCATAATTTATACGCGACATGCTTCACACTCCACAATCATCCAGTTCAATCACACCTTCCCAATTTGGCAGTCTATCTAAGCTTTGAAAACTTCCCATATCTCCCTCTACTCTGCCAACATGATCGGTACTCTACTCCGCCTGTTCTCCAGCCACATCGCCACCCTTGCACCTATACCTCATTTTATAGCTCAACATTGTTGCAAGTTGGCACGGTGTGGAAGGGCATCTGTCCAGAACGTTGTGCCTAAACAAACTTGTGAGTGTTGTCCAGCTTGTCATTTTTGCTCTTTCACCCTTCTACACATATCGGGGAGGTTGAGCTTGTTGATTTATTATCAAGCTCAAAGTACTGAAAAACTAAATTTAAAAAGCAACAGCATGTCTTTCAAGAAACAGTCTCCCCCATTATGTATAAATCCTCGCTGAGACCTCACGGTGAGACATTTTCATTGGAACTACTTTCTATCCAAAACATAGTCCCGATGAAATCTGTTCACAGTGAAATCTGTGGATTAGGACGTTGTTTCTGGAAAGACACCAATGAAAGTCCATTTACTCCCATTTTGTTGGGGTGGAAGCTGAAATCTATGACATGGGTATCTAAAAAGCCATATTTGGTGAATGGTACCACTTTCTTTAAGTTTTAAACCAGTTATAAGCCACAAATAAGAAAGATATTTGGATTTATGAAAGAATTTCAGCCTGGCAACCCAAACAGATCTATAAAGCATTACTAAATGATTCATTAACCATGAATTAAATGATTAGCGACCATTTAAACAGCTTATATACACACTTACTGAGACAATGATGATTTCAGGGCTTCCATCTTCATTACTCACATTGTTGTCCAGCACAAAGTTTCGTCTGTACACGGGGGGAACCACGACGGGCTCCGACATTGCCTCGTCCTCCAGGAACAAACCCCGGCCGTCTTGCTCTATTACGCCGTCCCCTACTTTGTTTGCAGGCATGGCGACGGTGACAAGGTGGCTGCTCAGCTCGGAGAACAGCACCAGAGTGTACAGGACGGAGTAGATGGACATCATGGTATCTAGAAGATTTCGTGACACCGTCTTGGACTAATCTTCTCTCGCCTAACAACTGTTGTGACTGGGCTCTCGGCCGTCTTATATATTCAGGGAGTGGGCGTTTGCTCACCGTTAAATGTAAAAAAGCATCATGACTCCTGCAGATATGCATCCATCTTAAAGGCCAAAGGTCACGCTGATCCGTTAGTAAGTGTTCCTTCGTGAAGAAAAGGGTGAATGGCTCTGTTTTGTCTATTTAAGGATGTGATGAATTCAAATGGATAAAGAGGTGAAACATGGAGGGCTGTAATTTCCACCAAATCACAACAGTGGTGTCAAGAAGGCTCAGCGGAGGTCAAAGGGCGGGAATTAAACGTGGAGCTCTTTCCTTCAAAATCCACGTAGCTAAAATGAAAGCAGCTGGTAACAGGACAAAGACTGGCCGGGCCTCGTGAAAGACGAACACCGAGCGGTCGTAGTGAGTCATGTTCTCTGAATAGCATCAGCGTTTGAGACAAATCTTATGATGGATCATCACCAAAGGTCCGTAACATGTTTGGAAACCTCTGAACTCTGGACACTCCTCAGAATAATGATGAAAATCCTTTTCTCTTCTTAGCCTCCTCCGTCGACGTCCTCTTCAGTCTTTTCCTCCTCCTGTCATCATCTCAATAGAGGCTGCTGAGCTCGGAGCTCCGGTTCTGGCACCACACTGGCAGCATTAGCAGCATTATCTCGAAGCCCTGCTCTGCCTACGTATAGCCTCACAGAGCCACTGGCATGTCGATTCGATTAGATCAGATTAGGGTTAGTTGATTTTGGCGTGCCACTAGCTTTGGGAGCGTTTGATCGTCAAGCACCCACACCAAGGTGGCGACCATCAGCTGATCATCTTCTTCTTCTTCTTCTTCTTCTTCTTCTTCTTCTTCTCAGCCCACGAAGGCTTACCTTATTAACATCACAGGAGCCATAGAGAACCGGGACATGAATAATAGCTATTGAACTCAGCTGAAGTGATTTTACTTGGAGCGGTCAGCCTTTATTTTGTAAGTATTATTGTTGGAGGGCGAGGACTTCTACTGAAGGGCTGAACTTGTCCACAGGGTCACGGCCGATCCAGCAGAAGCACAACTGAACTTGTGAGCTTCGTGCTCTGTTGTTGTAACCTTTCTCGCTCTTTCTGATAAATCTCTCCCTCCCTTTCCCCCCCTTCCATATTTCTCCTGATATAGACTGCATTAATGTACCCGACGCGCTGCAAATCAATGCAAAGTCCACCTGATCCAAACGCCTCTGGGGCTCTATCGGCTTCTTCTTTTCTCTAGCCGTGTTGAACAGCGTCTTTATCTTGTAACTGCGGTCTGAATTTCTAGGAAATCATTACCATAATTCTCTAACAAAGAGCATTAGCAAAAATTTTATGAGGAACAGATGTGATTCGGAACGTTATTTACTAAATCTTTATGTTTCCACAACACGGGCTTGCCAGTAAAGTTTAGTCATCTACTGGGCGTGCTGTCGCAGATTCGTCCTGTTGTACCGTTTGATTTCATCAGCTCTGTCAGCTGCTTGCATCACCTGTCAGTCGTCTGTGCTGTATTTCAATCACACTGCCTCAGAAGTCTGGGCCTCTATGACATCAGTAGCAGCATTGTTTTATAATCCTCCGGGGGCAAACACATTATTTTTCCTCATCCTGTATTAACACGCTGCTTTTCATCACCGACACTCGTCTTCTAATAGAAAATATAAAGGGGAAAGCTGTCAGAGAGCAGCGAGCAGCAGAGGGGAAGAAACGGCTCCGGTTCCAGGGAAATGTGATGCACCGATGCTCCATGCGTGATCTTTGATATCTGTGTGTGTGTGTGTGTGTGTGTTTGTGCTGCAGAGTTGTGCCAGAGGCCGGCGTGCTGCATTCAGCCAGCAGAGATGCGGGTGCAAAATGTGGCGGTGGGGTTTGTTGGAGGAGAGCGGGGCGGGGGGAGGTAAGGACCGCATTTTGGGCAGGATTTTTTTGTTGCCCAGAGAACAGACCATGGTTTCCTGGAACAATGCAGCTGATGAGAGTCTCTCCAAGGAAAATAAGGCTCTGACATCATGGGTTCTTAAAGCACACAGCTGAGCCAACACTCTCTCCTGCTATAATCAAGCCTCAGTGAATTTCCACTGTCGACTGAAATTGAGAAAGAGGGGAGAATCTCCTCCAATGGTTTTTTTTGCTTTAATCTAACTGCTACAACATTCCCGTTGTTGTAGTGTGAGGCTCACGGTGCACTTGTTAGTCTCTCTATTTACTTTAGCCTTGGCTCGCAACGATGACAATAAAAAATGTGACACTTGTAAATTTGTCATGATCTCATGACTCATCGCTAAGAGTCCAAGATTAAGACGCTAGCCCTCAGGATGTGAGAATATTTGGGATTAGAGACGACTAATGCTGAGTTGACAACAGCAGAAGCAAAAAAAAAAAAATGTTTTTCAAATCTTTGTGCTAAGCTGATGGATGTAACTCTCAAATGTTAGCATGCTAACATGCTATGCTATCAGCTACATTGTGCTGATGTTAGCACTGCTTTGCCTACACAGAGCCACTAGCATGTAGATTCTTAGTATGTAGATTAGACACAACAAATAGTGAGCGGTTAAATGATGTAACTGTCACCAAGAAAGTGAATAAACATATTAGCAAATGTTAGCACATTAACACGCTAAACTAAGATGGTGAACATGGTAGCATTACACCTGCTTAACATCAGTTAGCTTTATCATTGTGGCTATGTTAGCATGCTGATGTTAGCACTGTTCAGCCTAAGTATAGCTTCACAGAGCCACTAGTATGTACATTCTTGCTTTTTTATTACAGTTTGGTCTTTGAACGGATTAAACAAACAACATATAATGTGTTAACAGATGCTGGCAGACATATTTTGTTACTTTTGAACAAAGCTAAGCTAACTGTTTCCCTTTATTTCCAGTCTTTATGCTAAGTTAACGGGCTGATGGATTAGCAAATGTTAGCACACTAACTAAGACGGTGACCATGGTAGCATTAAACCTGTTTAACATCAGCATGTTAGCTTTGTCATTGTGGCTACACTATCTTTATCTCAACAAAACACTGCTCTTTCCAAGTATAGCCTAACACAGAGCCACTAGCATGTAACAAACAAGATATAATGTGTTAATTAGCGGACTTTAAAGATGCTCGTAGGCCAAAACCAAGCCTACTGTTTACCTGTATTTCCCATCTTTATGCTAAACTACGACAAGAAAGTGAATAAACATATTAGCAAATGTTAGCACACTAACACGCTAAACTAAGATGGTACATGGTAGCATTACACCGGCTTAACATCAGTTAGCTTTGTCATTGTGGCTTTGTTAGGATGCTGACGTTAGCACTGGGGTAGTACATATTCTCTTTATATAATAAAAAATGACACAAAGCTACTTGTAAACTTGTCGTTAGCCACGTTTGAACGTTAGCCTCAGGGTATGAGAATATTTGGGATTAGAGACAACAAACGCTGAGTTGACAACTCAGCGTTAAAACCCAGAAAAATTGAAAATCCCTGTGTGTCCTATTGGAAAAAAAATGAATGGTTGAACACTGATGAAGCCTTACAACCACTTTTCCTGTAAAACAACCAGTAGAATAAGTAGTAAAATTGGTGAGTGTAGTAAAACAGACCACAAGGTCATTCAAAAGACAATTGTGTGCTTAAGATGAGGAGTTGAAGTTGAGTGTGGAGAGATTGTGTTTCAGGGCTCGGTCCAAAATCTGTGTCCTTAGATGCACTGGATCCCCGAGTGCACGCAGATCAATGGGAATGGATTGTGTTCTTTCCAGAACCGTCCTGGTTCTTGAGGTTATTCAGACATGTTTGTGTTGCCCTCCTTGAGTCACCGTGTAATCCAAAATTAGCACATATGAGAGCACAAACAGAGCATTTTTTATTTTTTAAAGACATCCTGACGTGTGTTTTAGAATAATTACAACTAGATGATACTGTGCATCCGTATTCACTTTGATAATTGGCTTATTTGTTATGGCTTGGTCACTGCCCAGGCCTCTCTGTGCACAATTTCTCTCTGATTTATTTGAACTCTAAATCTTGCAAGCTTGCAGCCTGCAATTGGACCATTAGGGTGAGATAATTGATTCTGTATTAGTCATAGAGACGGATGAAATAACATCCAGGATGGCCGGGGCTCACCGGGACCTTGCCAACCTTCCCCCCCTCGCCCAGGAGCTCCACATTTTGATCTCTCTCGCCGTCTGCTGAGCGCCGGCCAAGAGAGCCGGAGTTTGATTGTTGTCCCGTATACATCCTTGCTGACAGTGAGCGAGTGCTCGCTCGCTCGCCGTCACTGTGAGCATCCTCCAAAGAGCTGAACATGCAGCTCTGGCCTCAGCGGAGAACCACGCCCCTGCGCTGTTAGTTTTGGCAGACCCCGACACATCTTAGGAAGTATCACTTTGTCATTCAGCACACACAGTATGCTCGGTTTCATAATACTGCACAAAGCTTGAGTCACGGCTTCACCTACAGCCGGAATGCCCTCTAATTATGTGTCTGAATCCACAGGATTCCTCATAAAAGCCATATAGAGTTAACCAGTGTGATGCTGCGTAACAGAAGGAGTAAGTAAGGTCTCTCAACCACCTTGAGATGGCGGTGATCGACTTCAGGAGGAAGACGCCTCAGACCACACCGGTGAACATCCAAGGGATTGGATATCGAGATGGTGGGAGCATGCAAATACCTCAACAATAAAGTGGACTGGTCGGACAGCACAGACGTCCCGTGCAAGAATTGTCAATGTCGTCTCCACTTACTGAGGATTTTCTAAGACACTGTGGTGGTTGTCTGCTGGAGACGGGACAGGAAAAGACTCGACAAACTGGTCAAGAGGTCCAGCTCTGTCATGGACTGCCCTCTTAGACTCCATAGAGGAGGATGTTAACAAAGCTGACATCCATCACGAACAACTCCTCTCGCCTCCTCCATGACTCTGTTGGGGGCCTTAGGGTACATTCAGACCGGATCAGGCACTACGGTGAACCGCCGCAGGGGGTGTGTAAGCAGTCAGTATGTTTACATGCACAGCTTAATCGAGCTATGCTCAAAATTCGATTTTGGTGTCTAATCGGACTTCTGTTCTTGTCCCAGTTTACATGCAACTGAGAAAATTGAATAACTGACGGGAACGTGTCCTCCTCCTCAACACTAGGTGGCGATATGTGTCGTTTCAGTGGGTTAATACGGCCCCCTTTCCGGTTGACCTATTACGTCACATAGACATACAACAACTGGAGTCAGGCGGCAGACCGGCATTTTCGAACAACAGCAAAATGGATAATCGTACAGCTTTGTTCATCTCGTACGTAATGTATGCGTTACTTATTGTGCAGATAAGGTGCACGCCATCCCTCGTGGTCATGGTGATCTTCTGCGACCGGCTTTCTTGGACGTTTTTGTTCCGGGGTCATACGCCAGCGCGGTGGGTGTGGAGCATGCGCCCATGCGTTGTCTAGCTTAACTCCGATTAAGGCGTATACATGCCGGAGAAAATCAAATTCCAATCTCATTATTTGGGTGTCTTAATCGGAGTTGGAGAACTCCGATATTAGTCGGACTAACGCGTTTACGTGCACTTCAGTTGTCCAGTTATAGTCGGATTAAGGCAATAATTCGTTTTTTTTCAAGTTTCATGTAAACGTACTGAGTGTGTGGCGGCGTGTCTATTTGTGTTGAACGTAACCACTGTGAAACAATCATTTTATTTCTCTGATTAACCGGCTTCATCGAGGCCGGCGCTCCCTCACTCTCATTCACTGTCTAAGTCACTCAACCGCAGCTCGCTGTCAAACCGTCGGACACAAATTTACGCTTTTTTGCAGCGTAAATTGCGAGCCAGAGTCAGATTTAGAAGCTGGGTACGTGAAATAAACAAAGCCAGAGACACAACAGGTAGAGTGTCAGAGTTTAGTCCACGAATCCACCTGGATAGTCTCAGTTTCAGAGACATTTCAAGCTGACTGTGAATGGTTTGTCCGGTCTGATTGGTGGCCGCAGCGTGACGTCTGGTTGCAGTTTGCTGCAATCTTTGGCGGATAGTCCACAGCCCAAAAAACACACACAGCACCGGATCCTGTCCTGAATGCACCCTTAAACAGCTCCTTCAGCAACAAACTGCTACTCCCAACCATGTAAGAAGGAGCGCTACCACAGATCCTTCATCCCGACAGCTGTCGGACTCTTAAAATCTTATCTTCACAGGATGATGATTCCTCTGAGGTTTTATGAGGTGTATGTGCATGAAAAAAAAACAACTTTCCAGACGTTTCTGTGACGTTGACAAGTGGTTTATTCAGCAGGAATGGTGAACAATTTGACAGTATTTTTTTTCTACAGAAGGCAATCGAGCACCATATAATAACAGCGCTGTAATCAAACAGTTTCTTGGACAGTGAGCTTTTCTCATCAAACACCTCACAGAGTCGTGAACTGTCTCACTAACTCCCCCGCGTTTTAGGTTAGAGTGACAAACAGACGTTTTTTTTTTTCCCCTTTTGAATGATTTGTAGTTGCATGATTTTTATGCTCCAGATACACTTTGTCCGGCTCACTTTGCTATCTATTACACAAGCTGTAATGTGCAGTGCAGACAGCTGCAGTGCAGAGCAGGATAAAGATGGCATCAATTCATATTTAATGATCTGGGTTCAGTTCATGACATAATAATGCTGAGTTGAGGCTTTGTTCTCATTAAAAAGTCTTTGGTTTGTACTGTATGTTTGAAGATCTGGGAGGAACAAAGTCATCCTCCCACCCAGCCAGCTTCTTTTTCATTTCAGCCGCCAGGCTCGACTGACGACAGACCATTTTAAAACCCTAAAAACACACTTAAATTAACCGTTGACAATACGTTTTAATTCAGAGAGCTGCTAACAAATGTTTTGGTCGAAATAAATTAAACTCCTGGCTTATTCTTAAAGCGAGACTATGCAACTTTCAAAGTCTTCTCTTCTCTTACAAATGAAAAGCAACAAAATGCTGAATTCAGTTCACTCTGGGGGGGTCTGGTGTGACCAGTAGCTTATGCTAATGTTAGCAAACTTAAAGCAATAGTTTGACGTTGAGGGAAATACGCTTATTTTGCATTGCTAAGCGTTAGATGAAGATATCATATGCTAAATATCAAGCTAGGACCAGAATTAGCTTAGCTTAGCTTAGCATAATGACTGGAAACCACTGACAGTATAAAGAATGGACGTTGTATGCATCACCGTAGGTCTCAAAAGAAATCTGTAGTTCTGGCCTCAGTACAGTTGTCATGAATGGTGAAATTAGCTATAGAGACCAAAACTGTTTTTTTGTACCAGGCTGTAAACATGTTTATTTCTGCTGTGAAGTTGGACATTTTAACATGGGGACTTATGGAGACTGACTCACTTCTGGAGCCAGCCTCAAGTGGACATTTGAGGAACTGCAGTTTTTGGCACTTCGCGCGTTAGCTTCACTTCACAGCCACGGAGGAAACAGCTAGCTTGGCTCTGTCCAAAGGGACAACGCCTCATATATGTGGTCGTATGGGGTGTTAATTTGGGAATTTTAGAGATGCTGGAAGACAGGTTTAATCAACCTTGGACGGAGCCATGTTGGTGATTCCTCTACAAGAAGAAACATCTTGTACTTTCGTATGCTACAGGATTATAGTAACTACGTTACTGACATGCTAACTGTGCATCCCTTAGCAACGCTGGGTCTCTCTCTCAGGCTTGAATCTTAGACGCAAAGAATCAAATATCTTAAATTTAACGGTATCGGGAGGCTCAGAATCTGTTTATTTGGTGGCATCTGGTCCAGTGCTAATTTGGAACATTAGCTGGTAAGCCGGGCCATGTTGGTGGTTCCACTTTTTGCGCTAAGCTACGCTAAATGGCTGCTAGCTTGAGCAGTATTGGAAGTAAACAGTATTGCGTATTTCCCAAAGTTCGTAACTATTCTTGTAAGCTAGACGCTGACGTTTTAGCATCACATAAACAAAACGTCTCACCCAGAGAGAATCGTGGGAAATGTAGGCAAGTATTAATTTGCCGTTATCCTTTATATTTACCACTTGTAGCCACAAGCAAAAGGTTAACGTAGTCTCGTGTTAAGTGTTTTTTTTTAATAATCGGTACCTTGGCTTCCAGTGAAGTGCATGTACACACACATCTCAGGACAGACAAAAGCACACCATGAATGAAATTTAACAATCTCAATACAATTGGAAGAATCACAGTTCACAGTACTTTTGTCAAGTTATTTGGCATAAGGGATCTATGTTGAGAAAATAATTCAAAAACAGTAGAAAAAATAGCATTTTGCCTTCTTGGGACCACATGGTTATTTTCTTTTTCTTCTTTTTTTTTTTGTTGTTTTTTTTTCTTCTTTAATCTCCATGCATTCACAGATTTCACACAGATACATTTACTCGCTTACACTACTACCTTATTGAAACAGCTTACAAATAAAAACACTATTAAAATGGTGGCCACAAGGCTGTGCAAAAGGGAAGACCTCCAATGTAAGCCCTGCCATCTGTCTGTCTTAGCCATCTCTTGCAAGTAACAAACTACAAAATAGCACCATTATACAGTGGATAGGATTCTTAATACAGTTTTGTTATATGAAACCATCATGTACAATGAATGATAGTAATGCATAGGTTAACATAAATGGGAGTACTGTTTGATTATACACAGGCAGAGGAGGCAGAGCCAGAGATGAGACATTTTTTTTTTTTTTTTTTTTTTTATGGGGCGGCAGGTTGTGAGATAAAAAAATGAACAAACAACCATGACTTTCACGCAAAGGACTTCTCAGAACTGTTTGTGCGTGCTCGACCCTTGCTCACAGTTACACAACTCTTCATTTACACTGTGGTGCATGTGTGTTTGTGTCATATCTCACCAAAAAAAAAAAAAAAAAAAGAAATTAAAAAAAAGGGACAGGTCATTTTGGGTTTTTTTTTTTTTGTGGTTTTTTTTTTGGTTTGCAATATTTACCAAAATCTGTGTAATCTGTGTGCGTGGTGGACTTTGCGATGGATGCTGTGGAGTTTTGATGGCAGGTTAATGCAGTCCAAAGCGACAACTAAAGTAGCAAAGTTCTCGGCTTCCCTTGAGCCAACAAAATATAACAAGCCAACATCGATCAATCATTAAACTTTCCATCTATGTGGCTATTGTTAGAGCCTCTCTGTCTTTTGCTTTTTAACTTTGGTGTTGACAGATTTTGGGAACTACTCTTCAAGAAAACTAGAAAAAAAAGACTTCATCCTAGTTAGAGAGTTGTTGTTGACTTGCGTTTAACCTTGAACTCGAGCCTCCGCTCGGACTCAAATGTTGATCTGGATTGTCGTCAAAAATTTGATTTGGCCACGGCGGTGACATGTGAAAGAAGACGCACACGACAGACATTTTCACCTGATTGTCGCTATTTGACTTACTCCGCTGATTTATGCCAAATGCACTTTGAGTCCAATGAATGACCCGTTTTTGACAACCAAAGCAGAGCGAGGGCGCACCGCGCGCAAGGACTGGCCAAAAAAACAACTCTAATTCAATTTAGCTTCTGGTTGTTTTGAGGCAAAAGCACAGTCTTGTTTTTGTAGTACCTACTGTTCCTTAAAATCCCCTCTAATGGTGCTTGATCTGTTGTCATAGAAGTGTTTGGATTGTAGACTCAGACCTCAGGTTCTCAACACTTCCTGAGGCTTAGGAGGGATTTGGATCGGACTCAAACCTTCAAGGGACTCCACTTAGACAGGAGAAGGCTGCCTTCAGTCAATGGGAAGTAGGGATCTGACTAAAATAACTACAATGTTTAAAAGTCTTGTAATGAACCACCTGGTTTTTCTGCTTGAAAGCAAATTCTTAGTAAAAATATCCTCACGGTGCACGAAAACAAACTCTGATGGTAAGATAATCAGGTTTAAACTGGGGTAGTAACTGTTATATGTGACCGGTGACAAAGTATCTTACCAAAGGAGTGAGTGAATCCACTCGCTCAGAGTAAAAGGATTTACCTCCGCAAAGTTCAGGGGGGGACAACAGGATGGACTGCCGCTCTTTTGACGGCCCAGATCCCGTTCCAACTTTTTCCTGGAGCCTTGGGGGGTGGGGGTGGGGGATGCTGCAGCTCACACATGGAGGTATAATAAGCTCTTGTTCATGTCTCAGCAGCTAAACTAGTCTGTTACATTGCATTAACAAAGAATTCCTCCCGATATGGAATGGTGCAGTGTATAAAATAATCACAAGATCCCTCATCAAACCCTTATAAACACCACTTTGCTCTCAATCATTTTTTTTTTTTTTTTTGAAGAGCTTTTTTCGGATCATTGTTAGCCTCCTTGTTTAGTTTTGTTTTACAGTGAACCATTCCACAGGGATACCAGTTAAGGCCACTCCCTTCTCTCTTCCCAAGTCGCTGGGCATTTGTCCATTCGCTCCTCCTCCTCCTTCCCTACATTCGGTAATTTCTGCCCCCCGTGTTGCCTCGACTTGAATTTTTCTGATGCACTTCCTGCAACAACAAAAGAGAAACACATTTTTTTTTTTTTTTTTTTTTGTTAGACAAACAGCTGGGATACAGCGGATACAGAATAAAGTCAGCAAAGCTTTGGGACAAAGTTTGGGTGTGAAAATCTGCATCTGCGCCCATAAAAACACAGCTGTCCGTCGGAAGGGGTGAAAGTAAAACTTGGTCACAGAGGTAATTACTCTCTGAAAGTCAAACTGAAATTAAGTGTCAGGTTTGCCGAGAAATTATAATATCCTCTGTGTTTGTTTTGATCCGAGTAATTATTTGGTCCAAATTGTAATTACACAAAGAAGAAATTTAAGTTGTAGCGGTGTGAATTTCTGGTATGAAACTGTCAGGACCGGATCTCTGTGGGTGGTCTCACTAAAAATTGTTTGTTGCAAAGTCACAAATCTTCTTGAAATCCTCAATTTTCCGTGACATAGAAACACGCAACTCTCCGATTTTTTATTGTCAGTCAACTTGGCATGGCTTTAAATACTACAATACCCATGATCCTCAGCTCAGAGGCACAATCATTGCAGTTGTGACCCAAATTGACCCAGAATTCAATTAATTAAACTTGCTTTCTTAACAGTGTAATATTTAGCTTCTACTTGCAGTTAAGTTGGATGTTTCGTGCTGAAATGCACCTTGGGAGCTATCCCTACATTTTTATGTACATAGGCCGACATTAGCTGTTAGCTTAGCCCCATCTTTGATTTTAGCACTTGATATATGTTGCGATCCTAATTGCTGGGTAACATTCAGAAGGCTAACAACCAGCCAATGCTAGGCCATTGCTAGCTAGCAGGTGTTGAAACAATATGGGAATCAGTGCTAATGTTAGCAAGCTAAGCTACTAATTCCCAAATATTTAATGTGATAAAGGAGCAGATAAATCACTAATGGTACTTATTTCAGTCACTCTGGACGGTAGTTAGGTGTTTAAATAACATAAATAAAAAGAAACTTTTAGTGGGAATTATTGCTAAAGTTAGCAAGCTAGGTAGAAGTTAGTTTGCCAAGTTAAATACAAACTTTACTGAATGTTTAAGGGAAGGGACAGATGTATTAAATTGGTAACGGTACATGCTATGAAACATCTTGTACGTTTGCATGCTACAGGGCTATCGTAGGCTACACTGCTGACATGCTAACTAGGCATCTCCTCCATCTCCTCAACTGCCAAGCACCGTCCGCCCCATAGGCCTGAATCTTAGACGCTGTTTCCACAAACAATGTCCACAAATGGTTTAATTATTGGCTTAATTCAAAAGACAACATACGGCAATAACACCGTTTACAGTGCACCGCAATCCACAAATTAATGTCGGCAGATGAGTGATGTGGACAGCCACTGCACACGTATGTAGATACCGCTTCATCTCCGGACCTTGCATGTGTCATTCTGGTGAGATGCCAGAATTTCAGCACATAATGTACAGTAGCAGAGTGGAGATTCTGCCTGGGGAGCGGGAGTGCCACTGGGTCTACCACAAAAACCACTTAGTTCCTTTTCTTGCTAATGGTTTTCTTTTTTGAGAGAAGGGTAAAAAGCACACGGTCAAATCTTAAAAGGATCACACTCTCCGGCACGTTGGCAACTCGAGGATGAAACAGAGTCTGTATTTAGACCTAACGCTTTCTTTCTTTCTTTGGCCAAGAGATTAAGATTTCAGAACTAAGATTGTTCAGATGAATCTCTCTCATTTCAAAATAAAGGTTGTGCTGCCTTTGAGAATGTCAGCATAGAGATTGTCGGGTTTATAGAGGTTTAAATGACATTATAAAAGATGAAAACAATAAAATTAGATGAAAAGTTTCCACTGGCATGCATACCTTGAAGGATGAATGACTATGTCCAGGTAAAGGTCTCTGTGGAAGGAAAATGAAGCCACTTAAGTTGGATGGATTAATTTATCTTGCTATACAATAAGATGCTAGCAAACATGAACCTACTGAACGCTTCAAGTAACGGTACGACAATTTGGAAATATGCTTAATGAGCTGAGAAGTTTGAGACCACCCTCACTCTCATTAGCTTAGCATAAAGACTGGAAACCATATATAGGTATAGGTATGAATTTGGTGCCATCTGGTCCAATAAAAACCCTCCAACAGGTGATGAAACAACATGAACATAACGTATCGTCTAATGGGAATCGGTGCTAACGCTAGCAAGCTAAGCTACTAACATATGTGAAGCTCAGTGTGTGGTGGCTCTAGCTGCCGCCATCTTGGCTCTATCGCCTCCCGGCTAATCTAAAAATCGACAAAGACGTGGATCAACAGTGGAGCTGAGGCGGGCCGAATGAAGCTTGGGTTCTTAAACAAACCATCTGTAATAAAAAAGCTGCTAATTATGCATAACTTTACGCTTTAATATTATTTTAATGAGTGAATTATATAGAAATTCACTCACTGTACTCAGTACAGTTGTCATGAATGGGGAAATTAGCTATAGAGACCAAAACTGTTTTTTGTACCAAGCTGTAAACATGTTTATTTCTGCTGTGAAGTTGGACATTTTAACATGGGGACTTATGGAGACTGACTCACTTCTGGAGCCAGCCTCAAGTGGCCATTCGAGGAACGGCAGTTTTTTTTGGCACTTCACAGTCATGGAGGTGCATGCCACTTGCCAAATGGAAACAGCTAGCCTACTGTGATAAAGCGCCCAGCCTGCCTTCATCCGAAGGCAACAAAAGTCTATCTACCGTCACTATTTAACACATTTGTTTTGTCTTTTTAAGGTGGCAGAGCTAGGCTAGCTGAGTCCTCTGTTTCCAGTCTTTATGCTAAGCTAAGATAACCACCGGCTTGCTGTAATTTCACACTGAATTACTGTATCTTATCTAACATTCTCCAAATATTACAAGCATGCTCTGACAGAAGATACAAAGACATCAGATCCTATCCTCTTTTTCTCGTCCACATTTCCTGAGGAGAAAACCTTTTTTTTTTTAAAGAGTGTATCTGTTTGGTGCTTTGCTCACCTTCTTGTTTTTTGTCTTGTCTGGCTGCTGTGCTGTCCTACGCTCTGTGCCCTTGTCCACTTTGTGCCCTGCGGTACTAACCTTAGGTGCTCTTGGCATGTCTGTGTGGCGCTGTGCACGCACAGAGCGAGCAGCCTTGCTAGTCTTGGCAGGTGCACAGTACATCTCCAGGCGCCGCAGCTCACAGCTTTGGAAGCAGCACTCGTCCACGATGCCGCGTGACCGCCGTGCATTTGGGCCATAGCCTGTTGGTTTACCTGTTCGAGAGAGAACAGCAGGAGGAGTTAGATAACAGTATTAAAGCAACATTGTGTAACTTTTCTACCATAAAATAACAGATTATAAATCATGTTGATGCTACACTGACTTGTAATCAGGTGAATGGTGTCTCTGTCATTCGTACGTCTGTTCTCACACTATGTAACTTTGTGCCCACGAGAAGTACGTAACGCTTTGCGGCACTAAGTCACACACCACCAACTATTTCACTGATTTTGGTGAAACTGGATCATATTTTATGGAGAAAATGTTTTCTGGTTTTCCCTCTGATGTCCTCCGGCTGCTCCGCCTCAACTCTCTGTGATTTACAGAGTTTCCTGATGGACAGTGAAGTAAACTGCTGACAACTGTAGCTGCTGTTAGCTAATGTTAGCTCAGTTTGTTAGCCAGGACTGTGAGCTCAGAGCACCGGGGGGAGTGCTAGAGTTTGTACCACAGGCGTTTTGGACCACTGGGGGCCCGGAGCATAAAGGAATGCTCATAGGTAGCTGAGCCAGTGTCATGCCAGAACAGGAGCTGGGCAAGCGGGCAATGTAACTGCGCTTAACAGCACCTATGGACATAATGACAGAGGAGAAAATACGAAAGGCTGAAAGACAGACGCCGAGCTGGGCTGACTGCTGTTGGAGTAGTAAGTAATATTAGCTGTCTGCTATGTCTTGTGTTGTTGACCTTGCTTGACTTGTGAGATGCTACTAGAGTGTAGGCTAACATTAGTGGCTTTGTCGTCTACTGTAGTAGTACCAGTCCAACGTGTGAGCTTAGATAATGTTACACACAGCCTTTTGTCTTATATTGTTAAAAATGTAACCTACAGTTAACTATAAATCTCATGTAGCTTGTCCTAGCTACATTTTTCCTAACAACAACACTGTTCCTTAATTTCCACGTCACAAACATGATAAACCGGTAAGAAAGCTGACTTTTAGCTACCTGGAAAATAAAGCAACATATCATGTATGTAAACACTGTTTAATGAGCTAGCTAGCTAGCTAGCGGCTAAAATCTGCTAATGGCAGGCAAGAAAATTGACGACAGCCAGCTAGAAATTAAACCTGCTTTTATCTCTAAAATTTCGAGTGGTGAGAACAAAAAGCTTGACAGGCGTGTAGCGAACAGTCAATTCAGCTTCTATAAAGCTCTCTTGTGTATATCTGTTAGCAGAATTAATCAAACTAATTGTGGCGACTGGCCAGACATTACGCTTGTAATAAAATCAGCGAGAATGGCCGGGTCACGGGTTTGATTCCTCTGATATATAAACAGCCTTAATGACATCGATTTCTTCCGTGTAAAATTTACAGTGTATCACGTTGCACACTATGGACCCGTTTTGGCAGCTGCCTTCCCTGTAAAAAAAGGGAGGCCACAGTCACCCAAACGTTAGCGAGAATATCACCATTTTTGGTCCAGGTATATTTTACACAGAGGCCCCCGTCCGGCGTGGCCAAAAACCACAAGCCCTCTGGGCCCGATCAACCTGCAGGAACAGCCAGGAAGGCTTTGAGACCGCACCCCTGTTGGCTATACCCCACTGTTCATTCAAAGAAGCCTGAGCACCCACATGGACGCTAAAGACGGTAGCGCCTCTCATGCCAAGATAAGCTCAAGGCAGGTTGAGGTGAGGTTACCCGAAACAATGGGGTAAAACATTATCCGAAGGTGTGACCACATTGAGTTACCATGACGCCAATACTCACTTCCTTTTTCAACTCCCAAACCCACCCTCTTTTGGTGGCCTTTAGAAAAACTCTGACTCTCCATTTACAATTCCCTGCTCACCTTGAGCAATATAGCCCTGATGGGCTTTTCCCTGTTACCAAATAAAATAATAATAATTTAATATGGCATTTACAAGGAGGAAATGCCTTTCCCTCTCAGAGTTAATAGCTCTTGGCTCAGAAGCCTGCCAGTGCTGACAAAGTGCATTAACTTCTGCTCTCTGTCTGCCTTGTCCTGACAATGTTGTTTTGGACCGAGAGCAGCTTTCATTCAGAAACAGAAGCATCTTTTTTTTCCAGAGGACCCTCCGACACAAAGCAGAGTGGAAGATAATGGAGGTGCGAATAATGAGACCTTCATGTTGCACATCAGGTAGACAGACTGATGCTAAAAATACAGCGTGCACCTGCATTATTTAGGGAACAGAAGAACCGGATTTACCCAGATCACAAACTGCCATAATGGATGTGTTAAATTAAATATTTAGATTACAAAAAAACTCATTTTTATTCATTTAAAATGCTAATTTGTTGATGGTTACACCTTTTCCTTTCAAGCCCTTTTGGTCGTCTGAAACAAACAAACAAAGTCTATTATTCCCCCTGTGGTGTTTATCAGTTCAGACCAGCCTTGGCTGCTATATTAACACCTGATGTAAGACATTTAGAAACAGGGAAATACGACATTGAGCGCTGGCTGGCGATTATATAATCGTTGCTGAAGCCAAAAGAGGGGCCGAGTCTTGTTGCCTGGCCTGTTTTTTCAATCCCCTCCCAATAAAGCCTTACAAATTAACATCCGCTATTATTCTGAAAATAACTTGCAACCCTGCTGCACAAACAGCTGGAAGGGAGAGAAAAATCAGCTGGCACCGGTTGTAACATGTAGGATAATCAGCTCGGGCAGGTTGGGGAAAAACACGCATATAATAATCAGGTCTAAAAGCTTTGGAAGGTTTTAAATGCTTCAATTCCATGGATAACTGCTGTAATCCCTCATAAACAAAGGGTTGTTTTCTGTGACTGTTGTTAAACAAATAAGGGTAAACAACCTTTGCTGCCAGGCCTTCCTGCCTTACGGCCCTCTGCTGTTTGAAACCGACTCCGGATGGAGGATGCAGGAATCACGCATGTTGATGGAGATCAGATTAGAAAGTGCATGTCAGCCTGTCAGCCATAGAGACGATGTAGAGTGCTGTATGTATCTCTTATATCCGGCGAAATGGTAAATATACACTCTCTGCCCGTGTACAGCAATATGTAAGGAATCAATGGCTACAGAGGCCAATTAATTGAAAGGAATACTCCACTGAAAATCAATCTTTGGAGTAGGTAGTTCAGAAAGGTTGTTCAGAAAGGTAGGTCAGAAAAGGTAGTTAGTCGGAAAGGTTCATATCTTGCTTATTTGCAGAGGACGTCAACATGTCAAAACATGAAATATAAACTTCACAAAGCTCTCCTGCAGGATAATCCCCTAATTAATTTAAGGGAATACTTAACCGAAAATCAATCTTTCGAGTGGGTAGTTCGGAAAGGTAGTTCAGGAAAAAGGTAGTTCGGAAAGGTTGTTCGGGAAAAAGGTAGTTCGAAAAAGGTTAAGGAAAAGTTAGTTGGAAAGGTTCATAGGTTGCTTCTTTGCAGAGGATGTCAACATCCATATAAAATTCTCAGAGCTCTCCTGCAGAATAATCCCCTCTTTACCTGCATGTTCAATATGTTTCAAACATTTTATCCATAACATAGTTGAGTTTTCTACTTATGTTCTCTACTTGTTGCATCTTTAAAGTTACAAAACACCAACAATACCAGAGTATACACGGATGTTGAGACCTTAAAAGGGAATCCACCGATTCTACACACCAATGTCTGTTTCCATATCTTGGGGAGTACTTCCAAGGGCTTACATTGTAGGGTTGTGTTACTTTGGACATCAGTGAAACAATGAAATACACTCCAGAAATGCCAAAGGCTTGTTATCACAGTGACAATGGTTCTATCTTCTGTCTTGATGACTGCAAAGTAGAATTACCCCATTCGCTACTAAGGATGTGCACATGCATGTATTTGACTGACCAATGCAGCACCATGCCGGATGATGTCATGTTGTATTGTGGCAAAAGTTGAGCCAGGTAAACAGTTTTTGCTGGACGACATTGCGTTTTTCTTGCCGGACCTCTCACAGAGGTGTCATTGAAATGAGTGAGTAGGCTGTATTTATACTGCAGACATGGTTTGAGAAGTTTCTATGGATGTTTTGATATGTTCTGGCATATTTTCCTTTTTTTTCCGTAACTTGCAGTCGCCTTTGGAATAAATTGTGTCTTCCGTGAATCCAAGCTGAATACAGGTGCCGTCTTCCACGTATTAACTATGCAGAACCAACTTTCAGATACTTTATACTATAAAGAGAATTCATTTAAATGATTTACGTAACATGTCAATCAGCCAGCGTCTGTCTTAACACGAACTATGCAGAAGAACCAACTGTCTTCAACCTGTTAAATTTAGGTGAAGATGAAGTGTTTCATCTGAAGCCATCTAACATCTTTGGTTCGGTGTTTGACAGCCTCAGCACACATAATGTTCATTCCGCTATTTCACCAGAGAGAGATGGCTGGATTCCCCCATTCCAGAGTGGCACAGAAAGCATCTGAGTTTTACAGCTTGGTCATGGTCAATAAAAACCAGTGGATTCTTGGAGCCTGTGCACTGCTCTTCCTGCAAAGTGTCAAGCAGTTTATGGCTAGGGAGGGACTATAAGAGCTGCTAAAGTGCTGGAAACTATCTCTTTATCACTGGTTCCACAAAGGGTTTATGGCAGGAGTGAAGTGTTCTGCACTGTGACATTAGAACAGGATCCAAATAGAATAAAGTGTCGTTCACGGCGTTATTATTATAGATCAACATAGATTTACTGAGGGTTGATTTTTGGGTGACAGCTTTTGAGGATAATTATGAAACAAAGAAAGTGTTAGAGTAGTGTTGAACTTGGGTAAAGATACGACTCAAGAGGACTTGCCCCAAGGTTGCCCCCTGTCATGGTGTCTATTTTACTTGGTGATAGAAACATTGGCAACAAAAGTCAGAAACATTGATCACATTTTTATGTTAGGGTCATCCTTTTCTTGTGTTCAATGGGAATGCAAATGGGTAACAATTTTGACAAGTTCGTGCACACCATTAAGTCTTAATGCCTGGACCCCACCAGACACGGCTCTTGCAAAAATGATGGTCGCATTTCCTTAATTCCTAAATTGAAGGTTTGAGGTTGAATTGAGTGAGCACTAGTGGCCGATGGGGTTCCTTGGTGGCCAATAGGCATCTATCATGAGATAGTTAGACCGGGTTGTCCCGTGTCACAGTATCTGTTTTTGTTGAAATGTTGGTAATACGAGTGATCAACAGTGTTCTTAGGTTTGTTTACGCCTGGAACTCGACTGAATGAATTAATAAGACTACCTAAGGTGAGGAATAGAGAATGCCAGAAAGGTCATGGACAGCAGCTATGAATCTTGGTGATCTCTGCACTAATGCAACTAGATATATCCTCGTTTTTCTTTGTAGAGGTCCTACATTATGTGATTGGATTAAACTGATGAAGGGTTTCAAAGGTAAAGTACTGTTGATTCCCAGAGTGTTCTCAAATCCCTCGTGTCTCAACTTCTCCTAATGTACAGATCTAAATCGGGAGGACGCCTGTCTGTCCTTTTCATGAGATGCCTCTTTGTTCGGCTGAGCAGTCATTCACAGAAGGGTCAGAGATTTCTAGTTCAGGTTTTAATGGGAAAACGACACCTTTTCTCAGTGATGGAGAGGACACAGGAGGTCTTTCTTCAGATCTCAGTGCCTTCCGCTGTGTGTTCAGGTCCAGTGTAAAAAACTAGGGAGGGAGGGAGGCGGGGGGTGTCCTGATCATCCTGTAATCCACATAATCCCCTGCTGCTGCTGAGAGACAAGGCCTAGCTATGTGTGTGTGTTTGAGTGTGTTCATGTGCTCTTGCATGCATGTGACGTGCTGTTTGCACATTCTCCAGCTCCTGTAGTTTTGAATTAAATTGACAGGGACAAACACCGAAGAGGAAGTCTCATCAATAGCTGCTAAAAGCAATTTCCCCCCTTCTTCTTTCCACCTTCAACTCACATGCCATCAGTACAAGCCAAAACACCTAAAAAAAAATTACAGCGTTTAATATTTGGCTGCTGTTTTTTTATTAGAACTTCATGTACTAACAATTAGCTCTTGGCCAGATGTGATGGGATCTTGTCGAAATTCAAGTTTGCAGAGATCAGCAGTGAGATTATATGTCTCACACTCACTCTAGAAATAAGTGTGAATATTTTAGCACGAACTGATAAAATATGAAGTGACTTCGGACAGGGAGCCACTTAGCACTCACACTTTAGCCAAAAAACTCCCATAACAGAGCTGATTCATGGAATGAACATTGCAGTGAAATCACCCCACGGTCCTGCCTGCTAAAGCATTACAAAGACAACTGAGGATTTCTAGGTCAGGCTAATAATTGGAAAAACTGACTACGGTTGTGGATTTTTTTTTTTTCTGTTTCATAGACCGCAGTTTGTTTCATTACCTTAAAAAAAAAAAGAATTTCCACCAACTAGTATTTAGCATTTCTGTCAGGGTAGGAAATCTGAAGTCGTGCTATTTTACTGGTGACATGCGTAAGGTGGATTGGCAAAAAAAAAAAAAGCACTGTGAGTACAGAAAGCCCTCTGTCGTTGCAACACTGTCTCTGGACACATTATCAATCAGAGGGCTGCCAAGTTCAACACGGCCAGACTGGAGGGGAAGAGTTCAGGGAAAGGAGAACGCCTCCTTTGGCCAAGCTAGTAGTTATGTTGCCGGGTCCTATAGATGACAGAACCCAAATAGATTCTCCAGATATTTTTACGCAAACAGACGCCGGTACATGTGGCGACCCGAGAAAGACAGAGGAGAAAAGGGAAAAGGAATGACAGTGAGAATATGAGAGAGCGAGAGAAACAGAGAAGACAGGGAGCAGAATATTTTCCAAGGCACAGCACCCTGCTGCTCAAACCTCATCGTCTTTTCAGAAAAAGGATGGAGTGTTCGTGAAATACACCTCTTTTTCAACACAGGAAAATGTGGCATTGATAGATGGATGCTGTGCAGTTCAGTGACTGCGCAGTGTAAGGTAATGCGGGAAAGACAAATACCACAAAAAGGTCTGTTCCTGCTTAAGAAGTGTGTCTTGCATGAGGATTCATGAGTTACATTGGCCTCCGTTCAACACTTTCTCATGAGATGAATATGGACAGTAGTGCTATACTTCTTATAGCCTGTGAGAAACATTTACAAAACTGTAGTAAGACTTTGCTATCAGTGGCCAACACTTTGTCACATTCGCACATCATCCAGTCTCTGGACACCATCATACCTTGTCAACATTTCATCAACTTAAAGCTGCAGCTGCACACTTTTTGGGACCATTTTAGAAACCTTCACACTGAGATATGAATCATTAAGGTGAGATTTACCAGTGAGCTTGATTTAGAAGAAAACTGCATCACCTGAGAAGAAGAGACTGCCCAAGTCTTGTTGGGTGCTAAAGATTTCATCCTTGCATCACATAGATTAAGATGCATTACTGAGACTACTCGATGATCTTCTGCTGTCTCTGAGCCTAAATAAGAAAGAACATGGTCATCTATACAAGTGATGTCCTGCAGCAGAGGGAATCCAAAGAACAAAAAGTCTTAACTGGCAGAAAACTGGCAATCGAGCAGGCTGTCATGACCACTTCACAACATGTGGGTGTTGCCAGCAGCATCTGGACGAACAAGACTCGCAGCTTTGCAGCAGCTTGGTGACTCTCCAACAACTCTCTGGCAAACAGCGTACAAAGGGCCTGATGCAGAGAATGATGTTGACTGGTCCTGGAAAAGCTGCATGCAGGGGTGGAGGAATGTGGCAATGGGATGGTGGGGAGCAGCAGCAGCAGCAAGGTGCATGATGACACTACTGCCAGACAAAACGTTGATATTGGATGATTCTGCAAAAAACCTTGGATTACGTTGAATGACGTTTTGGAATGATCAATGCCACCACTTTTAAAGTATTTCTACAATGTCCATGCATGGTAACAAGAATAATGTCAGAGTATGGTTAAGGTTGGGCAACTGAAACACGGTCATGGTTAAGGGTAGGTGTTAAGTCTAGGTTTGAGGTAAGACTAAGTACTAAGTCAACAGTCCCAACTTCAATCCCTCGATACGATTTTGAAACGTGTTGCAACCGTTCCCGGTGGAATCAAGTGGTTAGCGTCTAGCTACATATAGAAAACGCCACTTGTCATTGGTACTAACAATCAACATTCGGCATAAAGACAAGATGGGAACACAAAGGCAATGGACCTAAAGAGTCTGTGGGTTCAACTCAGTATCCCTTTCAATTATGTCCATACTGGACAATTCTGGATCTCATAATTTTCTATACATTCAATCCCAATCTTCAGGAAGTAGCAAGTTACATGAAGCATGGAGGTTAGGGTGGTGGATCCATATGTACCACGTTGGACTGTCCCACTGCAATTAATGTTCATGTTTATATTTCCCTACCCTCAACCATACCATATGTTGTTATGCAGATATTATCGAAAGCATTAAAGTAATCCGGGGTTTTGTAGGATTATCCTTTAACAACGTTCTTATCTGGCATCATCATCATCATATCGTATGCGCTGTAAGAGCTGTCTCGTGTAAAAGGATACCATTGCTGGTACCATGACCTGGTACCAAAGACACAGGCAACACCAACAGAAAAGGTTTCTACCCAGCGCAACACTGAAAAGTGTCAATGTACCAGAGGGCAACCACGAAATCTTTGCAGCAGTTATTCGTTCAGCACATATTTGTTTTTTGTTCTAAAAGTTGGAGTCAACTGAGATGGTCAAAAACCTCCAAAACGTGATCCAAGATCATAACATCAACTATTATATTTGTGCTGAAATCCGAAAAACAGATCACCATGTATTGTTTTACGGACATTCTTGTTCCCCAGAAGATGAACCCTAATGACTTTGGTGACTTTTTCTCTGGCGCCACCACAGGGGTTTTTGTGTGAAATGCCTTGATAACTAATGGATCTTCACGAAATTTGGCCACTTGAGGATGAATTGCGATAACCTAATGTGATCCCTTAAATTTGGGCAACACAGAGGCTGGTTAGCACTGTCGCCTCACTGCAAGAAGGTTCCCGGTTCGAATCCCAGCGTTACCCCGCCCAATGCCAGCTGGGATAGGCTACAGCCCCCCGCGACCCTGATGGATGGATGGATCCCTTAAACTGTCCTATAGTGCTACCATCAGGTCAAACTTTCAAAGTTTGACAGTTTGTCCAAATCCTTTGGTTTAGTTTACTTACTTAAACAAATGTTAGCATGCTAACATGCTAAACTAAGCATATTGGCATTGTGAGTATCTTAGCATTTAGCGCAAATTACGACTGTGAGCTGCTAGCGTGGCTGTAGACTAATCTGTCGCCTCACTATTTTGTTTTATATTTTTATATTTTGGATTACGATACACCAACCACTCCTGCATTGTTCCCTTACTTGTACTGAGGCTGGGATTCAAACACCGGGCCCCCTCTTGGCCCCTAATCTTCCATCAGTCATCAAGTTCTCGAGAAGGTGTATCAACAAACCGCTCCAGGTTCAGGTTAAGGTGAAAGCAATCAATGGCTGGAAAAGAGAACAACTGCAAATGCCCCTATAGATGCTGCTGATTTCCCACAGAAATCTTATATCTTCTTCTTCTTTTCTTTTTGAAATTGGCAGCTGACAAAGTCTACCACATGTGGAAAATCTTTCATAACTTTGGGACCGAACCAAACCATTAATAATGGATTGTTATGTCAAAACTGCACAAGAATAAGAGGGACAATCAATTATTATAAAAATAAAAGAGGGGCGAGACGTGAAGCTGCTCCAGGAGACTCGATGCAAATTGGCTTTAATTGATGGACGTCAGCCAAAGAAATGTAAATATTGAGGTCATAAACCTCAGGTGTGCAGCATTTTGAGCCAGCTGTACTGTTAATGTACAGTCACACAGTTTCTCTCTGACAGAAAGATCAGGATACATGTCCTGAGAAACACTGGCTGCTGGTGGAACATTGCACCTAACCTCGGTAGCTCCATATATCCTGTGCTGTTCTGGGCTGGGTTGTACCCTTAATGGAAAAATTGGAGATTTAAATCCTGGATTCTTGGTGGAGGGTTTTCTTTGGGTCGCTTTCCCTTCTCTGGTGGAAAAAAGAAAAAACTTCAACTGCAACATTTAGTTTCTACCCCTCCTCTTTCATAGAGATAGTCAGCCAAATTCCACTTAAAGCCATTTGCCCGTGAGCAGACGCACGATTTGCCACCAACAATATAGTTACATATCGTTATTCCACATTTCATTTAAGGTTTTGCATGTTTTGTAACCGTGGAAGAGGCATGAATGAAGAAAAAAGGGGAACATTAATGCAGGGAAAGTCAAGACAAGATGTCAAACTGGCTGCTTTTTTATTTATGAGCTTGGTGGAGGTGGAGAGCGAGCTCTGGGACAGATACAGCCAACCTTTATGAATAAATAAAAAGGTGCACTTACTGAAATAAAAGCCTCTCTCTCCACACACAAACTGCAGCGTGTCGACCAGCTCCGCCCCGCACAGGGTCTCTGGGCCCGCCCCTGTTGCCGTCGGAGTCAGGGTGAGGACGCACAGCAGTAGTGAGAGGGTGTGGCTACAGGAGATACAGCACATCGCACTCTGCAGCAGCAACAGCAGCACAGGGGAGAGAGAGAGAGAGAGAAAGAGAGAGAGAGAGAGGTTTAACATTTTAACTGCATCATCACGGAGAGAGATTTTCATGAAGTTAAACACTTTTAAAGTGGCACAGTGCCTTGGCCAGTGGCACAACACTTAACACTTTCCCACATAATATTAAAAACCAGTGAGCTGAAGGTTTGTTTCCCAAAACTTCCAGGCTTTCGCAATGCACAAAAAAAGAAGAAGAAAGAAATAAAAAGTGGCCACAGATGGTAACTTTACAGGGTTGTTTCTTTTTTCTTTTTTTTTTTTTTTGGAGATGTGGAGGAAAATGTATTAAATCCAAACTTCCACTTGGTGCCAGAGTGAAAACAGGAGGCTTTGACCAGCTCCCTGATGCTCCGGAGCGCCTGTGCGCAACCGGAGCATAGAGCGCGTCCAAATTGAAAACACACGTTTGTCCTTATCATCTCCGCACTCTGAACACATAACAAGTTAACAAGAAACCCCTCTTCATATTAATCAGTGACATTTCTTAAAACAACCACCTGGTTATGAGGCTCCCCTTTTCCTCTCTCTCCTTTCCCCCTTGTGCCAAAAATACAGCTGTCAGTGCGTTATTACGCACACGACTAAAAAACTTCAAAATTCAAAAAGCAGAATAAGAGATGCATAAAAGCGCCAGGGATCTTTCCGATCCAAACTGTGAGATGGAAAACGGCTCTCCCGCCAAACCCAGCCGAGGAAGCTGCGCGGGCCAAATATACATAATAAAAAGAATAAACACAGGACACTATCCATCTACATCACAACCCTTAACCGCGCGGTCACCACGTCCCCCCTATACGTTATTCCATGTTTAAGCTCTCCCGGCATGCCTCAGGTTAAGATATTTAACATTTAATAATGCAGACTCAGCAGGAATTTACTTTGAAAGTTGCAGAGCTGCTGCATTAAAGAGTTTCTGGTTAAAAAAAGAAAAAAGAGAGAGCGCGCAGGGCGCACAGAGGCGCTGATGGATGAAAACTCATTCATCCGAGCATGCAAGAAAAAAGTCAATTAAAGCAAATTAGTGACAAATATCTTAATATCTGTTGAAATAAAACAGAAAACACAAAGACATGCAGCAGAGGGCTCACTCAAGTGATTAAAAAAATCATAAAAATCAGAATAAATCCACATTTTTCATGCGTAAAAGCTGTAACATACAAAACAAGCCCCTCTTTTATTTTATTTTTTCCCCCCTTCAGATTAAAGTTAAAGGATGCTCTGCGCAAAAAAAAAAAAAAAAAAAAAAAAAAAATCAAGTGAAGGTGATAATCTATAGTGTCAAAGGAAATCAGGTAAGTTTACCTTGAAGACATCACATAAATGCCACTGAAAGGAAAGAGCGCTAGACATCCCCACGGGTCTCCGCAAGACAAAGCCCGGCGAAAATGAACTTGTTTGAAGTCATTAAAAAACGGGGAGAAAGAGGATGAGATGCGGGCAATGTCACATCTCAATATTCCGACTTTGTTCCATTGCGCAGGCTCGTTTTGGAGAAGTGAGATTTAGCGAACAGGAGACGGATTTAGAGAGAAAATCCCTCACATTTATCTACATTACACAGACATTTTTCAACAGGAAACAGCTGGGGCAGCATTTGCCTCCTACTCGTCCTAAGTTATTCATTAAGGATTTTGGGCACATATTCAAATAACGTCATTTCTCTCTCTCTCTTTTTTTTTTTTTTTCTCAGAACGGGATTGAATTTTGATCTCTCTAAGACTTGGTTAGTAGTTCAGATCAAGATAGAAAAAAAAAAAAAAAAAAAAAAGCGGTGCTGCCCCACCAGCAGCAGGAGGAGGAGGAGGAGGAGGAGGAGGAAGCAGCTCACACTCACACAACACACGATTTTTAAGCTCACGAAGGAAAGTTAAAGATGACCACTGGGTTTGCCGTGTGCGTAATTTGGCACCTCGTAATTTCAACAGCACTTCTTCACAAATAAATCACTTTTCCACTCTGTCACGAGTGTGCCACTCACTTAAATACCCAATAAAAACAAATAAATACACAGGAACTCGTGTGAAAATGGAGGAATGTGTCATTTTTATTGTTTTAAGAAGCAAATGTGAGCCAGAGATGCCCAGATTTGAAGCCATGTGTGCAGGATGTGCTGCTGCTCTGCACTTTATCTCTGTATATCATGACAGAAATAAGTGGTTTCTCTGTTGGAACTGATGCAGGTTTGTCTGGAAATGACATCAGATGAGTGACTGGTGTGAAAAAAACACAAAAACATGTGAATTTATCATCAGATTTTGCAGGTTTGAACCACATTTTTGAAGCAAACTGAGCCGGATGACTGACACACACTTGATGGCACAGCCTCCTCCTGTTAAAGTCACCAGTGTTCCCAGTGAAACAACCCCAGCAATGACAGACTTAACACGAGGACGGAGGCTTAAAGAGAGTGTGTTTCCAGCAGGGACGGGATATCAACACTGATCCAATCACTGAACATGAGATCAGTGCTGTGACCCAATCACAAAACAGGACACCGACCACGTATCCCAGCATGCTCGGCGGCTGGTGTGTCTAAGTGCATGGCACACACACACAAAGCGAGGTCGGATCCAAAGAGGGCCGAGGCTCAGGACACGCAACAGTTTAGGATCTGTTGGGGTAAAAGTGGGTCGACACGTCAAAGCATGATCAGACGTCCTCAGATGACACGGACCGCACTGAAGAACCTTAATGAGTGTTTTCCAACATGAAGGTTGGGGCTCTTTAAAGGGGTCGCGAGATACATGTGAGGGGTCACAAGTTGAAAAGAAGAAAAAAAAAGTCGCTCTTGTGGGAAATTTTTGTCAAACTTTTGCTTTTTTGTTGTGAAATACTCGATTGATTCAATAATTTACAGCTCATAGCCGTGTGAGACCTGTAAAGAAGCTTTTTAAGACAGCATGGCTTCATTTTAAAGAGTCAGAAGTCAAAATGGACGTCGTATCCGTGACGTCACCCACAGGTTTCAGAGTGTGGTGGCTCTCAGTTGTCTTGTTTTGTCGCATTTCCGAGTAACGATTTTGGTTAGCACTAACAGCAATGAATACATTACACTTCCTGCGGCTGCTTCAGAATAAAAGCCAACCCATATTCTGCGAGTTGCTTTTATTGTGAAGCAGCAGCAGGAAACAGTAACGTAGAACTGCTTTGATATGATTACGTGAACGGGAATCACGTAACGTTTCCCGGCGGACTCCGCCACTGCCAACAAAAAGTACCATTTAAAGAGAAAATGACTGAATGTAACTACATTAAATGGATATTACAGAAAATCAACCATAAATAATACAAAAACAAATTTTGATTTTATGAATTTTTTAAGGATTGCAGCTTTAATTTGCGACAAATTGGATTAATTGTTCACATTTCTCTTAAAAAAATGTGTCGGTACCTGTTTTTTCTTCGTCTTCTGTGATAATAAATTTAATTTCTTTGGGTTTTTGGACTGTGTACTAACTTTGGATTAAAAATAATTAGCAGATTAATTGATAATAAACTGTACATGCCACTCAACAATAAAGGACTTAGTCATGAATGTGCAACTTTTTGATAATTGGTTAACTGTTCCAGTCTTTTCTTTATTAAGATGTTTTGTTTGATCATTTTTTAACATTTTATAATCGTAGCTTCACATTATTCTGCACATCACCACGTTACGTCACTACAAGCTGCACGTTCGCAGACGCATTAAATGACACATCTGCATTCAAAACCTCGGCTCCTTATTAACCTTGCGAGGCCAACCGTGACCTCAATCTGTGACCTGACTTATCTCCCTCTCAGGACGGGCGAGCATCAGCGTCTCCGTTTGCCTCCCCTGGTGGATTGCGTCACCGTCCAGAAGCTGCTGATACAGCTGGAAGATGATGATGATGATGATGATGTGTCTGATTAGAGAGACAAAGCTGCTTTCAGACCAGCGGATGACCTTGTTAGCATCAGATCTGAGGACGTGGTCGGTCACTGATGCCCATAAGCCTCTCTCTCTCCTCTCTCCTCTCGCTCTAGCTGATCTTAAGATGTGAAATTATCTCATCTTTCACTGCCTCTTGACGTAGAAACAACCCACAATCTAGCATGTAAATGCTTCATCACAGACTTTCCTGTTATCACTGTAGCTGTGGTCTGGCAGTGTTGATGATGGGCTTATGTTGTACATCTGCTGATGCAGTAGTAGTAGTAAGAAGAAGAAGAAGAAGGAGAAGAAGGGGGGGCTGACCTTCCCTTGTTCGCCGTCTCTAATGCCCAGTGCTCTGGACTGTCTTGGTGCCAGGTTTCTCTCCCTCCCTCCCTCAAAGCCCGACTCTCTTTTCTCTTCGGTTGCAAGACTTTTTGAACCCCCTCCCCACCAGCACCACCACCGCCACCAGCACCACCACCTCCCCCTCTAAACCCCCCTGCAGCCTTGTCTAAGGAGACGTCCGCCCCAGTGAACTCATTGACCAGGGAAAGGCTTGCTTTCACTCCCTTCTGGTGTAGGAAGGAGAAAGTGTTCGCTGCAAAAAATGTCCATCTTTGCACGTCAAGTTTGATCAGTTTCTCCTGAGGAAGTGTTTAAAAAAAAAAGATGCCAGGAGGTCAGTTTGACTTACTCACAAAGCGTTCACGCAGATATTTTGTTGAATTTTGTGTTTTTTTATTATTTTTATTGATAATATGTGAGTGAAAACTTACAAAAGAAAACTTTGGCAGCAAGAGGAGTTACTTCACCCCAGTTGGAAGAACAAAAAGCAAAAAAAAAAAAAAAAACTTGCAAAGTCAGACACTTTTTGCAGTGTTAACAGCATCCCGTCTGGTCTTTCCTGCCAAACAAATGTCCGAGTCAGAAGGATACGCAGATACAGACAGCGGTGCAGAATGCAAATTAAATGCAAGTGGATGAAAGTGAGAGGACGGAGATGGAACAAAAAAAAAAAAAAAAAAAGAAACGAGATAAAGCTTTGTGGGTTTTTTAACACCACGGTGGCGAGGGGAGGATGGAGGGCTGGTACCCAAGATGGGAGGGGATGTGTGTGTGTGTGTATGTGTGTGTGTGATGTCTGGGCACACACACCAGGTTCACATGAGGACACACACACACACACATACACACATTTGATTAGGAGAGCTCTATTCCGTTGATTAGTCTGAGGGTTTTTCCAGCTCGGTGGGTACTCTGCAACAATGAACGCAGGGTATCCACTGCAGAGCTCGGCGGTTAACCAAGGTGTGGTGCAGGTGAGTTTATTGTAATCAAAACTCTCTTAACACAGTTTCATGTGGAAGAAATAAAAAGAGCAAAGAAATGGGGGTGCGCTTGTTTTGATACGCCGTGTTTCCGTAGTAACTCGCAGGGGTCATAGTAGGAAATTCTGCAGTGCCTGCTGACGATCAAAAAAATCTCTGGGAAGGTTTAACTGTTTACGGTCGCTGAATGTTTTCAGTCCTGGTTGATTTTTTTGTTGAGATCTGTGGTTACCGTGGTGACAGCAAGTTTGATTTCAGTGTTACGACAAACTCTCTCTTTGACGGCCGGTGTGCGTCCGTTTACGGTGCAGCCAAACAAACTTATTGCGTCCGTCAATAATAACTGAGCTGCGATCTGATTTCATGCTGCACGCAGCAGGACGGTAAAGTTTTAAGAGCTAACAGCTAAGAGCTACTTCCCGCCAAATTAAAAGACAATCTTTTGGTTAAAAAAGGCAGAAAATCATATTTTTGATACACGAACTTGATCAGCACTAATTGCAATGAATCCATTACACTTCCTGTGGCTGCTTCAGAGTAAAAGCCAACCTACGTTTTGCGAACGTTGTGAACGTTTTTTGTTAAAGGAGCTTAGCCTGTTAGAGGTGGTTAACCCAGGTTAATCCTGTTTGACGCACTTAGCTTTCTTTTAATGTTCATGTGCCGTGTGTTGTGTTTAAAGTCTAAAATCCACATGTTGTTCTTGGATACGGCAACAAGCGTTTATTTTAAGTGCATAAACCTGGAAGTCCTTCATGACAACCGAACTTTAACAACGAGCTTTAACAAACTTTAGCGCCACATCGGTAACAACGCCTGACGACGGCAGCAACTTCATTCCTTTATATCTGAGCCTCACTGATAACTGCACAACGCCACCTACTGTCCTACACCTACTTAAACACTGAGGTTGATATCAATAAATAACATAGATCACGTGCGTTCCCTTGTATACTGAAACCAGTGCAGGAATGGCAGACTCCGTCGCAACCAACAAAAACTATTTAAAGTGAAAATTTCAGAATAAAACCACAATAAACATAAAAGTGAGTTTTGATTTTATAAAATTTTTAACAATTATGACTTTAATTTGTAACAATTTGGTAATTTATTAATTAAGAGAAAAAGTTTGCTGCTTCTCAAAGGTGAATATTCTTCGTCATCTTAAATATATTTGGGTTTTTGGACTGTGTATTAACTTTGGATAACAAATAAACTGTAGTTGCACTCAGTTTAACTGTTTATGATCCCTGAACGTGGAGGAAGTGGTAAGGTTTTCGTCAAACCGCGTGTTATCACATCAGTTTCTTAGGAAACTTGGAGGTTGAACCCTGAGGCTGCAGAAGTACTGGTTTGTTATTTACTGTAGTCTATTCAGATGATGTGATTGTGCCTTGTTTTGTGGGGTGGTCCCCATAGAAGCAGTGCAGGTTCAGACAAGGTGAAAAATATGAACTGATACTAATTTGTAGGGAGTTTTTAAATGCTATCCTGCCAACCTTTATTTCTCTATCATTGTTAATGATTGATACAAATTGTGGGGCGTGCCAGGAATAGTTTGATAACCAGTGTAGCTGAACATACAACAAGGAGGACAACAAACAGCAACTTTTAATCAAGAGTAGCTGATTCTGATGCAGTTATAGCAACACTAACATACACATATGATGAAAAAGCTCAAATAAACCCACTTTATACTTCCTGTTCAGCACCAAACCACAAAGTTAGCAGCTAATGGGTGACCTTAGTGAAGCTAAATAGGCTGTTATATCCTCCAGGATGGGGTGGAGGCCAAAAACAGAGCAAAAAGAGAGTAAATATTAGACTGAGATTCATCAGGAGGCCAGAAACTCAACTCCAAAAGAACAACAATGTGGCTCCGTCACTGCTGGATGTGTACATAAGTTCATCATATGTCGCGTCAGTTTGTTTCACTGCCCCCAAGTGGCCAGAAAGCAGTCATGGTTGCAGGTTTAATCTACATTTTAATCACTTTATAAAATATCTGACATGGGACAACATTCATTTGGAGTTTGTTTATGCCTAGCAGCAACCTCTTTGGCTGTGAAATGAAGCCAATGCTGAAGTGCCAAAAACTGCAGTTCCTTGAATGTCCACTTGAGGCTGGCTCCAGAACAAGTGAATCTCCATAAGTCCCCACTAATCTCTACAAACAGATATCTATATATGAATACCAGCGATGGGCAGGCAGTGTACGCTGGGTTTATCACAGCTTTATCACTGGACAAACGCTGCCTGGAGAGTGGATAAGTTGTCAAAACCAAAACAATGAGCTAAAAGAGGCCAAAAAAACTCCCTTTTTGCTGCACACTGCAAATAATCCTTCAAGTTTTTACTGAATGATGAATGGCTGGTTGAGCTTTGAAGGAGTTTTTGGGGTGATAACCCTTAAAGCAAATCAACATCTTGTTGTGACCCCACGTTACAAGTTATGGCTCAGAGGTGACAGTATTTAGTCCTTCAAAACAGTTTTCATTGTGACCCCTCAGATTCATGTTGTGACCCAAAGCTGCAGGTGCAACATACAACACTATGGTGAACACAAACGTCCGAGTAGTGACTTGGGTCGTTCTTTCGTGTAGCGTTTAGATTATTTTGTCGACACAGCGGTAATCTCGAGACCTGTCAGAGCGTGCAAGCTTTCTGCCTATTACAAAATCCAGGAATGTTCCACCGAAGCAGAAACAAAAACACAAAACAAATATTTGAACAACAGCATGTACAGTAATTACAGCCTTAATATGTGGTTTCAGTAAACACAACTAATCCTGGAGAGACAAACCACAGACGAGAGCCAAATATCCAGAAAAATGCACAGATTCAGGACTTTTTAGTGTCAGTGATATTGCAGCGAGCTGTCCGTCCCATCCAGCTTTACTCATAATGTGCTGCCTCATACTGCAATTAGAGCTGGACGAGGGCCTGCGCGAGATACCTCAAAGCATGCAGGGAAGTGTACTGTTTGTGCTGTTTACTTATCCCACGACGACGAGTGGTGTTTTTTTTTTTTTTGAGGGGGGGGGGTAAAGGGCCACTGCTCCCTGGCTCTTTCTCACTCTCCCCCGGCTGGCTGGGGAGTGGGTGCGGTGCTCCTCTCCTTGCCCCACCACCTGGCACCGTGGAGGCTATGTCTAGGAAAGAGACCTCTGCCAGGCCTCAATTACGGGGGGAATAATCCAGGACACACTGAAGCAATTACAGCCCCATATAAATCAATATGCTTTGGGTTAAAAAGTGATCTGCTCCCAACACTCTGGAGAGGCTCTGACTCAGTCGGCCTTTGATTTTTCTGAGAGATGGGAGCAGTTTCTCTGGAATTGGGCAGGAGATGCTGCTCTAGCTGCTGCTGCTGCGGTTTAAAGTGTCACTCAGGCTAAGTAAACAGTCAGGTGACACAGACTATGAGGAAGAAACGCAGGATAAATATTGATTTGCGCTCGCCGAGGCTGTATAAACAATTGTTGGGAAATTTATGTTACATAAAGTCAAAGGCTGCATAAACAAACGAGCTTCTACACGGATTACGATGTAAACAAGATGTCTTTATGCGTGCTATTGTTAATATTTACTGAGGATTGGAAATATGGATGTTAATGAAGGATAAACACTGTATTATTTATGCTTTTAGGAAGCCTGCAGAGACTCCAACACAAGCTGTGGCAGCAGGGGGCAACACTGACAGCGCTGCCTCTCCTGTGAAGTACAGCAGCTGTCCATTATCTTTACTATACTGCCATCTACTGACTGAAGAGGACTACTGACAACATACATCACTAGACCTGCTGTGTGCTGTCAAAAACAACGTATATTACATATTTTGGTTTACATGAAACGTTCATACTTTGGCTCCCAGTTCTGGTTCTGGCTGCAGACACCCTCTCCACATTTAAGTGTCGGCTTAAGTCGGTACTCTTTGACAGAGCTTATAGTTCTCTTTTCTCTCCATCCATACACATTCATGTCTCATTAATATGTTACTAACTTCACTTCTTTCAGTTTTTCTGCTTTCTCATCTTGCAGGTTCTCATTGATCGGGGATTGGTCAAACCTGCTACTTTATGTCTACTACATATACTCATCATATCATTATACTACCTTTAGTCATGTCTCCATTTAAGTTAATAGTCATTATTCTTCAAGTATTATATTCTCTACCTTTCTAAACTCAACGGGTCATGTCAGATAGCTGCCCACCAATGAGGTTTCTGCCTCTTAAAAGAAGTTTCTTGCCACCGTCGCTCATAGTGAGAATTGTTGAGTCTCTCTAAATAATATTAGAGTACAGTCTAGATCTGATATATATGGAGAGTGTTATGAGATGACTTCCGTTATGATTTGATGTACACAAATAAAACTGAATTAATTTAGAGGTCAGTTGTGGTCCAGTATGCAACAAGTGTAGAAACTTTGAAGCCTCCAGTGCAAACATACAATGAGTGCAACAAGAATGGACTTTACATTTGTAAATTGAATTGAATTTCATGATTTTTAATAAAAAGGTATTTGAAAGGTCTCCAAAATAATTGTTCAGAGTTCTTTCCTTGTCATAAAAATTACTTGAGCTGAAATGATTGTTGATCAATGTTTTATCCGAGAGTTATCTTATTAAAAATGCAAAAGGTCTCATTAAACAATGAAAAATGTCCCATTGTCACAACCTACCTGAAGTAAACTCTTTAAATTACTCACTTTGTTTGACAAACAATCCAAAAATCTAAATCTAATCAGCATACACTGATCAAACGGAGAGAAGAAGAGTTCAATTTGGGGAAACTGGACTTATTTGTAGATCCATGAAGATGTTTGACCTCTCATCCAAGAGGCTTCTTCAGTTCTGACTGAACTGGTGGTGGGGAAACCCAAATATTAGGCCTTCGTGGGATCGTAAATGGACCTACGAACAAGCCCAGTTTCTCCAGTTTGAACTCTTCTCAAAGAAAGATGATCAGGACAAAACTGAAATGACGGGAGCGAGAACTACATTCATGAAAGGTTTATTTCAAAAAGCCATGGCTTTAAATATATATACGTCAGCTTTATAGATCATCAGTATGCTCTAAGGAACACAGTAAAGCAACAAGGAGGGAAAAGAAGAACTCAAAATCAAACAGAAAGCAAATTAAGTGTTTTTGGTGATACCAGCTCAGAAAACTTTCTACTGAAACTCTATTCTCACTTCGTCATTGAACGATGGTTCGATTTTCATGTTGTGAGTGAGCGAATGTTCCCAAAGAGACTTTTTATGGAGGCACGCTAACCCGCACTCCTCACATATGTAGCTCTTTGGCTTCCCGGCATGAGTCCGTCGGTGTTTCTTCATGTGATACGACAACCTGAAGCCTTTATTGCAAATGTCACATTTAAATGGCTTCTCTCCCGTGTGGATGCGCATGTGCGACTTCAAATATCCCGACTGAATGAAAGCTTTGCCGCACTCCTCGCACTTGTACGGGCGCTCCCCGGTGTGATACCGGTTGTGGAGACGGAGCTCGTTGGCGGTCAGGAAGGTCTTACCGCACACGGTGCACTGGTGTGGCCTCTCACCCGTGTGGATGAGCTCGTGCCGCTTCAGCGAAGTCTCCTTCATGAACTGCTTCCCGCAGCTGTTGCAGGGATACCGCACGCCGATGTGGATTTGTTCGACATGGTTCGTGAGCTGCAGCTTGGTGCGGTAAGCCATGTCGCACTGCGTACAAGCCCACGGTCTCTCCTCGGAGTGGGTCCCCATGTGCACCGTGAGCTCCGACGCCGAGCGGTAACACTTTCCGCACTGCCAGCAAAGGAAGGGTTTCTCCCCGGTGTGTTTCCTCTGATGAACCGTGAGACAGTTTGAAGACCTGAACTTCTCCGGGCACATGTTGCAGATGTACGGGAACTCCCCTTTGTGGATTCTCTGGTGGATGGCGAGGTAGGACAGCTGCATGAAGGTTTTGTCACATTGCCCGCAAGGATACGGACCGGTGAAGTCGTGCTGCTTCTCGTAGTGTTCCCTCAAGCGTCTCAGGAGAGTAAAAGTCTTGTCGCACATTGTGCATTGCATCGGCCTGTGCATGAGTTTGTGCCTCTCGAATGCCGGCTCGTTGGCGAGTATCTTCCCGCACTCTTTGCAGTAGAGCGGATCGTGGATCCTCTGGTGCACTTTGAGCATCGTCATGCTCTTGAATTCTTTCCCGCAGTCGTCGCATTTCATGATTTCACTCACTTCTACTTTGCAAACGTTTTCTTGGTGCTCCTTCAAAGCTGACGGGTATTCAAAGTGTTTGCCGCAGTTTGAGCACCACACGGGGATTTTCAGAGACGGGCCCTGTTGGGGTTCGGCGCCGGTTACTTCCGTTTGGCTCGGTCCGGCTCTCTGCTCCTTTTTCCACGAGAATCGGGCGATTTTCTTGTGACAAATGGCGTAAATCTGGTGTCTTTTCAGCCCGTGCATGTGTTTGAAACGCTTCTTGCAGTGGATGCAGTGGTAAGGTCGGTCCTCTGTGTGACACTGTATGTGCCTGTTGAGTGTTTTGACGCTGTCGAACACACGAGCACAAACAGGACACACTTTCAGGCCTTTTTTGTTGACTCTTTTCACAGGTGCAGATGGTGACTCCTCAGAAATGTCTGCAGGTACGTCCAGATTTTCTTTTTTGTCTCCATCGCTACAGTTCTGATTGTCGGCTTCAGCCAAAATCTGCTCCACTGTCTTGCTCTGTTCCTCTCTGATGCCCTCGTGACCGTGAATGATCTGATGCTTCTTCAACGTGTCCTTGTACTTGAAGCCTTTCTCGCAAGTCATGCAAATGAAAGGACGCTCTTCCGTGTGAGATCGTAAATGCTTTGCGATGTCCGCAGAGCAAGGTAAGATCCTGCTGCAGATGGGACAGGCTTTGCCCTCCATCGACCCCTCCGACGGCAGCTGTGGAGTCGAGCGTTGCATCTCTCTCCTCTTTGGTTTTTTCAGCTCTCTGCTCTTGCAGATCTCCTTCTGGTGTCTCTTTAACACATATGGGTTTTTAAATTTCTTCTCACAGAAACAACAGCTGTACGGCCGGTCCTCTGAGTGGGACTTCATGTGTCGATCCATGTCTACTCGACGGGCGAAATACTTCCCACACAGAGTGCAGTTTTTGTTTTCGGACATCTCGGACGTGCAAGGATCTTCAAGGTCGTCTTCTCTGGCGCTGTTGCTCAACTCGTCCTTTTCGTGAACGCGCATGTTGTGACGCTTCATGTCGTAATGGTCCCTGAATCGTTTGTCACAGTTGGCGCACTTGTACTTGAGATCCCGATTGGCAGAATGAGTTTCCTGGTGTCGTCTCATGGCTGCAGCTCGCAGGAAAATCTTATTGCACACCGGACATGTCTTATTGTTGGGGTATTTCTTCCTTTGCCTCTTGGCTGCTGAGTCTTTATCTTTTAAAATCTTCCTCTTCAACTGGAGACGTTTGCTTTGTTTCAGCGGTTGGAAAGCTGCTGGCTTTAGAGCGTCACTGACGTCCTCTCCGGTAGGTTCCTCCTCGTTCACTTCGAGTTCTTCGTGATCGTCGTGCTCAACCAAATCTGATGGCTGTTCAATCTGGATGTAGTCCAACAGGGTCACCGTTTCACCCTCCACCTGGACAGTCATACAGCCTTGCATGTCCTCTGACGGAGGCTGTAACTGGATTTGGTCTGTATCAATTACAACTTTCTCCAGCTGAGGGAGGGACAGCGAAGACAGGATGCAGTTCCCAAAGGAAGAAGGAATGGACTGAGTTTCATCTGTGGGGAAAAAAGGAATCAGATTAGCTTCACGGTTAGCAGCTAGAAACAAAAATAAAATCAGTTCATACACATAACCATACTCAAACAGTGACCAGTAACTGTTTTCTATATAACCTCAAACTCCATTTACATTCTGGTAATGATATCAAAGTGTTCAATACACTCATGTGTCACTACATGTCATCTAGGTTATAACGGTGTACATGCAGCTCAGTTGTGACTCACCGCAAAAATCAAAATGTCCGAGCGTCGTGTGGTACTGGAGCACAGTTTTCAGGTGGCGTGGGTCGGGAACAGAGTGAACACACTCCTCCAGGGCGGATGGGACGGCACTGAGCATGGACGCCGTCTACGGAAGAGACACAAGATGACAGTTTAAAAATACAAAAAGAAAAACTGACATCCACAACATTATTGATGCAAACTGTGTCACTCTATGGCAAGAGGTTTAAATATGATGAAGGCATTCAGGGTGTTTGGTGATGGTTGGCACTTTGTTCCAGGTTCCCTGGCTGCTAAAAGAAACAGAGGAGCTGACTGATGACAAAATGGTGCCAGTACCTGCTGAATATCTGGTACTGGAAGAAGCCTCTCCAGTCTGGACAGGAAATCCAGCATGAGCACCTGCAGAGCGCTGTCATAGTCGGGTCCAAAATCTGTAGGAAAAACATCCTGGAACAAATAATCACAGTTTAATCAGTATCACACAAATATTTAACATTCTCTTGTAGTCTGAGATGATTTCAAAGATCACAAACCTGGAAAAACTTCTCCCTCTCTTCAGCGTCTTTCAACAGCAGTTCGACCTGATCCACGAAGTTCGATTCTGGAAACTCAACTTCTGCGAAACACGGCTGTAACACAAACACGCACAGGTGAAATTCAAGCAGAAAAAAACACAACCACCACGCGAGTGAGCTACAGATCACGTTTAAAAAGAAAATAACCTGCGCCGCCCAGGTGGATACGAGAGCTTTGATCCGCTCCAGGTGCATCTCGATGATTTCTGTGTCCGTGATCTGCTCGGCCCGACACAATTGGAGAACCACCTGCGACACAAACGGTTTCACATCAGGGTAAATACAACTGACAGGAGGGCGCCTGGAAATGTTATTCACCAACAGCAGAGTGGAAAACCTTTAATAACTCTTTTCAGACGGTGCCTCGCAGGTGATGCTGACATTTTGTGTCAAAGAAATAATAAACCCCGTCATCAGCTGCACCGCTACCGTCTGTCAGGCAATAATTTAGATAGTTTAGATGAATGCCTCTCAGATATATCATGGATGAATGCACACCACCTCTAGCTGAGCCTCTCAAGCCTCGTCTGTTGTTCCCCGTTGGTGGAACATCCTACCAGTTCCTACCAGATCAGGGGCATCCCTCTCTACCTTCAAAAACCTCCAGATGACCTCCAGCTCTTCAGAGAGGACCTCCTCTCCAACACTACCAACAACTAGACATGATAAATCTATCCCCCTCTACAACTGTCACTTGTTTCTATGCAAGTATTGCTGCGCTAACATGTCCTTGTCACTCTGTACCTTGATTGTTTCTCTTTTTTGTAAGTCTCTATGAATAAAGGCGTCTGCTAAATGTCTGAATGTCAGTAATGTCTTACCCGTGCTCTGAGTCCCAGGAGGAGTTGAGCTTTCTGATCTGCGTTCAAAAGCTCAGGTACGATTTCTGAAACCGTGCTGATAAACTCCTCCACCATCCCGTAGTCCTGCACGTTCCCCCTCTGGACGACCTGCCACATGGCCGCAGACACCAGGCGCAGAGGAGGTATGAAGAGGCGGAGAGACGGCAGCATGAGCGGCAAATCTGGAAAAAAGATTTGACAATCTCAGAACCTGAACATGAATTGATGATTTTCTTCTTTTTTAAAAATAAAGGTCCAGTGTGTAGGTTTTTGTGGCATCTAGCAGTGTAGCTGCAGCTTGCAACCCCCTCGTATCACCCAGTGTTAAGTTTGTTCTAGGCTACTGGATAAACATCGCAGTACAACATGGTGGACTTCATGGAAGACCCTGTGACATCTGTAGATATAAAACACAAAAACATAATTACTCTTATTATTTTCAGGTTATTATAATCTCACAAAAACATCGTCATGAATATTATATTCTATTTGTGCCGTATTCTGCAAATAGATGCGCTTAAATCTGACACACTGGACCTTTAAATATCTCTTAATACTGGACTATAGGTTGGTCGCCTCACAGCAAGGTTCCAGGTTCGGACCTCGGCGTGGAGTTTGAATGTTCTCCCACAGTCCAAAGACATGCACTTAACAGGTTAAGTGGTGACTCTAAATTGGCCGTAGGCGTGAATGTGAGTGTGAATGGTGTACCCCGCCTCTCGACCAACCCTAAAAACAAACCAGTGGCAGAAACTGCACATGACCCCATGTCTAACAGAGACTATTGACAATCTGATCTGATACTCTATTGTACTAACAGCATCTGCGAATGCTGTGACTGTCATTCAGTGTCTACAGTCTAAGTTAACTGTATACAAACTACGCACAAACAACACCAAACAAGAGTCAACGGTAAAGAAAAGCTGCCACAAATGCACGTTCCTTACAAATGTGGCACCATTTAAAATTGAAATAATCAGGCTTTCGAACGGTATAAGATTTATTGCCAAGAAGCAGGAAATAATCTACCAAACCCAAATGTTCTTACTTTTTGTCAGTGGTTTAGTTTATCTCTATTTGTACCTAAAATTTTATTTCTATTTTTACTTTTATATAATTTTCTACCTGTAAAGATCTTTGCACAGGTTTAATTTAAATTCAGATATATCTTATAGGCTAACTTTAACGTATGTTTACTGTAGTATGGGTTCATTTTAATGCATGTTTTACTGTGTCTCATGCTGGATGCCTCCGGGATTTCCCTCGGGATTAATAAAGTATCAATCAATCTATCTATCTAAATTATTTGGTGGTAAATCAAATAAATACTTACTTATTTGGGAATATCAGCCATTTAATCTCAAACCAACCGACAGTAATGCCTTTAAAGTTTTTAAACTGTTAGTAAGTTGAGATAATATTGCCATTTTCCCACCATAGTTCCTAAAAAAAAAACAACAAAAAAAAAACTGTCCCTAGCATTATTTTTATCAAACATACTGCAACACCTCACTGACAGATAGTGACCCACGGGTCTGTGGAGGCCCCTAGTGGGTGTATGGGGGTCCCCGGTGGGTCTCTGGGGGCCCCCGGTGGGTCTCTGGGGGTCCCTGGTGGGTCTCTGGGGGCCCCCGGTGGGTCTGTGGAGGTCCCTGGTGGGTCTCTGGGGGCCCCCGGTGGGTCTCTGGGGGCCCCCGGTGGGTCCCTGGTGGGTCTCTGGTTCTCGCTCTACTCTCCCACCTCCTCCAAGATGCCCCTGGGGTGCCTTCACGTACTGTCAACTGTGTCGTAATTCCGACTCACTGCACATGAGCAACCCCGACAGAGTGTTAAAACATGGCTGCGGTAGTCGTGACTTTCTGTGCTAACTGTTACTGAAGTTGTTGAAAACGGCAAGGAAGGGACATTTATAGGTCGGCTTCACGTTAGTTTCCTGTCTGGTATTTTATTTAAAGACTTTCTGCGTGTTTCAATGTGGTCGCTCGCTCCGCCGTTAGACGTTAGGTCATCTTGTATTTTTGTTTTTAGCCTCCTGCTACCTGTGTAGCTTCACGTGAAGCCCGTGAAGGCAGCATCTGTCAACCGTTACGGAGCTAATTTTCAGTTGCTAACTAAAGTTAGCTGGTGGCGTTAATTAATTAATTAATTTCTGTCATGATGAAACATAGTTTGCTGCCAAACTGAGCTTAGCTGACGTGTAGCCTCTTTCCCGTTAACTACCCGCACCACATAAACCCCGCTAGCGCTGTAACGTAGCACAAAGCCACCGCCATCTCAGAGCGGGGTACGCCATGTTCAAAATCGGGCGCACACAACCCAAAAGAAAAGCCGGTAACTCCGGATGGGTGACGCGTGGCGGCGTCGTTAACGGCTTACCGTTCTCGGTGCTACGCGGGCTCTCCATTTTATCTCGGGAAAGTGTCCGATATGATGAGTGAATCAACTCGGGGTTGTTGTGAGTCGACGTCCGCCCGACCCTGCGGTGCAAGTTGGCGGGGAGGAAGGGCGGCTCGATATTCTGTTAAGAGTGCGCAGGCGTAGTCAGTATCAAACGTTTGATTCGGTTGTAGCGATCTGTGAGAGAGGTTCGTGTCCGCTCCTACGACCCGTTTAAATACATAGTCTGTCAACTTTAGTCAAGAAAACTACAAAGTGACACAATTTGACCAACTTTGTGTTGATTTCCTGTCTTCGCCTGGGTAATGTCCGGCCTACATGGAGCTGCTCCGGTCATCACTGCCCCCTACAGGTCATTTGGGGGAAGTGACAGTCCAGTGGCGAGTAACAGCTACAGGTGCAACTAAAAACAGATCAGAATAACTTGAAACACGGCCAAGACTCTAGTCAGTTTATCTAATAATGTATTATAACTTAAAGCCGACCAAGTATTGAGTGCCTATACATGAACATATTTTTGAGTAGGCTTACATTTCTGTTTTAAAAATCCATTAATAAATTTTTTGAGATACTGAATTTTGTGTTTTTTCATTAGCTGTAAGCCATAATCATCAAAATTAAAAGAAATAAACACTTGAAATATTTCACTCTGTGTGTAATGAATCTATATAATATATGAGTTTCACTTTTTTATACTGCCATATTTGCCGTATTTATACCATTAAATCTGTTTATACTGCCATATTTGCCGTATTTATACTGTTAATTCTGTTTATACTACTACACTTGCCATATTTCTACTGTTTATATCTTTTAGATTTGCCACTGTCTTTTCTTAGATATCTTTTAGCTTGTATATATATTGCTTTATATTCTATATCTTATAATTTATATTTCATGTTTATTGCTGTTTGCACCAGGGATAAGAGGGAAATGCTATTTCAATTCTCTGTATGTCCTGTACATATGGCAGCACTGTAAAGTTGACTTGAATTGAATTATTGAAATAAATGAACTTTTCCACAGTATTGTAATTCTTAGAGATGCACCTGTAATTCTTCTGATTTGTTAAACACAAAGTTTACAAATAGATGTAGATATTATCAGGGCTTACAGTTATTTTTATTATTGACTTGGTTAATTGATTGTTTGGTCTACAAAATGTCACGTTTCCATAAGTCTGCCTGACATTAAAATGATCCAATATATGGTCCAAACACAAAGATACTGATGTTTCTCTGAGATGCTCTTATGACCTCATTGATTGTGTGTATGTTCCACCAGCTGTTTTCTTTCAGCATTTCACAACTTTTTCAGTCTGAAATGTGTTGCTGGCATCAAATTCAAAATATGATTTTACAAAAACAATAAAATTTCTAGTTTCAACATTTTCCAATGTTTCAAATGACATCATTTGTTTCTATTTACATTTTAATTAAATAGAAATGTACTTATTTGTTGTGAATCTGCCATGTGGTGTCATTTTGTTTGAAACTATTGCTTCTTCTTTTAAAAGTTACGTAATACATTGTGGATAAACTGACTGGAGTCATGTCCGGCCTAGACCTGTGTTCTGTTACATGGAGAAATGTTGTTTTTCTCTGGTTTTGTTGACACAATTAATGACATAAAAAAAGGCCTCAACTTCCTCCACAGCATGTACCCATTGGGAAAGGAGAGACGATATACTCTACTTTTATGGTCATGTCACGTTGTTACGGTCAACCTGTATTTACATCCAGACTATTGAGGAAATAGACGTGGATAGGTGTAAAGAAATTCACAAGGTAATCCCTAACTGCAAGGTGACGTTCCACATCCCTAGGACTAGTCTGTGACGCCGGGAAAAAGCACACCCAAGTCGCGGCCTTTTCCTGCCGCCCGGATGACTCCTATGCCTCTCCATGCGGGTGGTGGTGGCTCCACAGGGCGGCGGATTTTTCGGGCTGTGCCCAGCTGGGTATCATGGACTTAGTCCCAACCACCAGAAACTCGTTGATGAGCTCCCCTCCCGGGGCTGGCTCCAGAAGGTGGCCCCTGGTTTCCCTCGTTGGGGATGGGGCCCCCAGGTTGCTACCCCAAGCGAAGGAGTTCAAGTATCTTGGGGTCTTGTTCATGAGTGATCTGAATAAATCCATATAAATAATATAATTGAACTTGTCTACAGTGGTATAATTCTTTCATGAAGGGGTGATGGTAGGTCAGTTCCTTCTTTGGTGAAGTCTCTGTGGAGACGAGGAATCCCCCTGAAAAAAGAAATCACAGCCAAACTCTCGTCCAGGCTTTTTATGACCTTGTATTTCTTCATCAGTCCGACTGCAGACAGTCCACCGGCTTTGTAAGGGAGCTGTCATGACTTTAAGTACCTTGAGTCATTTGCCCAGCCGGAGTAAAGCGATCGATAAAACACCCTGTGGCTGGGCTGTGGCCAGGTTTGTCACATTTTTATTCAGGGGTGTCCTTGTAAAAAGAAGTATTTTCAATACCATTGGATAAAAGAAACCTCAAATAATCAAAGCCTTCAAAATTATCAAATGTTCGTCAACTACCAGCTGCCACACTTAAGTCTGGTGATGTTCTATAATGTTTTTATTGTCAACATTTCCCTTGAAGAGACCAGAATTAATCTAATAACAAGTATTGTCTGTGTCGTTTGAGATAGCTTATTCCATTATTGCCCAAAGATACATCAACTGTTTCTCCATTACAATAAACACATGCACTGCAGTTCAATTTGAGCTGACCCAACATTCACCATCCTGCTGCCATAAATACTCTTTAGACCCTTAGACTTGTATATAGAATATATATATACATATATATATATCTGTAAAATTAATGTAATTCCCACATTAGAGAGACATAAAACCATGATAAAAGTTTTTGATCTTTAGCAATCATCAGGTAGATGTAGTTGTGTCAGAATGTCAAGAAAAGTCACACAAAAATAATTTACAAAAAATAGCAAATGCTTTACTGACTATAAACATATCAGAAATAAAGCAACAAGTGACCGTTCGAATGGTTTAAACTCTGGTCGTTTATTAGCTGTCCACAAAAGCATGTCATGGAACCACAGAAACTGTAGCACGAGTGTAACATTCCTTTTTGTTGTTATACTCCACCACATCCCTGCTTCTCACACCATGTATAATTTATATTTCATATATATATATATATTTTGTACAATATACATGTTCTCATCAAAGGAAAAATAATAGCCAAAAGTTCACCCCCCCACTCTGGTCTATCTAAGTGAATAATCCCATGCATGTTTCCACTGCGTCTAAGGAGAAATGTTTTGTTTATTACCAGGAACAAATATGCAGGCAAATAAATGCTCAGACAAATTAACGGGAGAGTCTGGTTAGACAAAGCTGGTGTACAAAGCACATTCTCAACAACATTAAACAAGAAGAGCCATGCGAGCCAACATTTACTCTACGGCTTTGACCCAGTTTAATCAAAAGCGCTAGTACAAGGGCAAGCTAAAGTTAGTCTTTTTGCTAATGGCGTATTATTAAGACTAATAAAAAAACAGAGATAAGCTTAAAGTATTTTGGCTTATACTCTTATTCTCTTATTCTAAAGCCATATTCAGCTGCTTTTGGATCACAATAAGACTTAAACTTAAGCTCACTGTTAAAATACTAATGCTTTTGAGTGTGTGTGAGGCTACAGTAACACTGGCACAAAAAGTGCTTGACATCATTTATGAACCTTTTTACCTCTGCGGAGACAAAACGGTTTGCATCTTTTTAAGTTACATTTCACCAAGTTTTCAATCCAAATGTGGGCATGTATATAATAACAATTCAATATAAAGGCAAATATGTTGTAAAGATGATGATTTCAACCAGAGTTAGTCTAAATAAATTAGGGTGAAATCAACAGACCGGCAGCCCATATAAGTTAGAAATATTCTTTTAAAATGAGTGAAGTACATTTGAAAGAAAATACACAATAGGATGTCACAAAAATATAAACAAAAGTCACTCATTTGTCTATGTTATGTGTCTTTCAATTCACATTTATACTGTAGCTCCATATCCTGTGGCATATTATTCATTGTACTACTAATAAGTAATACAGTCTTATGGAAATATTGCTTAATCTTAATCTTTTTTATATAATCTTTTTCACTTTTGTAAAACAAAATAGCTGTGGAATGTAAAATAAAATATATAGTGCTATGTATGTAGGTAAGAAAATAAAGTCGTAGGATAATACCTATATTTTCTGTAACTATTTACAGAACTTAAACTCTTATATGCCTATATGTTTCTCTTAAAATGTTTTCTTTTGGCCCAAAACAAATATTTAAGTAATTTTGAATGTGCTACAATATTTGAAGTCATAAGATTTGTCTCTTATCTAAAGGTACAGTCGGATTTATGTAGAAACAACATCACATAGTATGAGGACACTTTGCATTGTACGCCGTTGGAAACAGAGGGAAGCGTCTTTTTTTTTGGTTTGTTGCTGGACAACATTGCACATCTTGTAAATATTCAACTTTTGTTGCATTGTTACATTCATAAAATATACTGTAGGTCCTTTGATTTCCTCCTGAATTAAATTGATTGTGTCTGAGTTGAGGGGTCATGGTCAAGTCAACTGGATTTATTTAAATATTGTTTTTTGAACGGGTGTCCGGTTGTATCTAAAGCACACCTGGTGGGCAGGTGTGTTGGAAAAAACACAATCATGTGGAACAAAAGGTTGAATTTCTGCAAGCTTTGAGTTAATTAGAGACACAACATTTCGGTCACGGACCTTCGTAAAGCTTTGTAAACCAATGGAGGGTGAAGGTTCGTAGAGAGTTCCTATCACGGGAATTCAAAATGCGTCACTGTTGAATTGAACAAAACACGGCTGCATAGTTGCTGAATTAATCCAAAAAGTTTAATTAGTTTAAGCTGCAGATTTTGTTTTCAACACTATAAACTTCCATCCATCATAAACTGTGTAGTTTAAGCCCTGTGACTGTATATTTATTGCTAGAATACACCTCCGGAGTCGAAGTCTAACGCCTACCTTGAGTTTATACCTATACAAGTTTGTACCTTCAATTTTTTAATCAATCAAAGCAGTGTCCTGATGATTCAACCAGGAGTTTCATGCTTTTCCAAACTGTAGAGATGCTCCAAGTGGCGCCATGTTTCCATCCAAGTTTAGTCCAACAGTTGGTGGCACTAATTCTCCAGTCAGGTGTCATTATACCATCACAAAGTAACGTAAATGTGAAAACGCACACTGTTGGACTGTCTTTGGTTGAATGTTACAGTCTCCTTAGTGGTCCCCAAAGATCGGATGATCTGCCACCATTATTTTTCGTCACTTCAGTGGATTTTACATGTTTAATCTACGTCATGATTCATTCACAGGGTCTGCTTCCACTTTGTTACATTTTGCTTTTATTTATAACTCTAACTATATATAACTTTTCCCACTTCAACCAACTGTAAAAACGTACGGAAATTAAATGAAAACCGAATTTCCTGTGTTGTGTCTCATGAACTCAGTGTGAGAATTCAACCTTTTTCCCTCCACAGGATTGATGTTATTGAGAAATTCAGCTGAGGGTGAAGCCTAAAACAAAAAGTGACTTTAAGATGCGTCTCGTGATCTACCCTGATCATTGGGAATGTATCAGAAATAGCAAAACAATTGAAGGGATCATCCTTTGATTGAACTTCAACTGGAACAATCAAACACCTCTCTACTCTGCCCTACCCATCTACACAGAAAGCACACCTAAAGCGTCAACGGAGGATTCAAACAAACGAGATCGAACATGCAACTTTGCATAAACAGACACATACAGCAGGAACAAACTTTGGGGAGCACATTCAATGAGACTGGTGTCGTCAGCCAAGCGAGTGTAGGAGAATACTGTACATCAGTTTACAAAAAAAAGAACGACCAGCACGATGACTTTAAGGACGTATTTACACTTTGCTTTAAATATCTTTTAAGAGAAAGTCCCTGCCAATCAAAATCCATCTCCAAAGCCCAGCTCAGTCAGTTTTGCAGTGGATAGAAAGTTAATAAGCAGCGTTTTTCCCCTTACATCCCTTTGAGAAAGTGGTCCGTGAAGTAAGCTCTGCATAAAAAGCAATATCAGGGCAGCTCAGTTGAGTAGGTGTCATGCAAAAAAAAGTCAACAGTGTTCGTGGAGTTAATTTCCCAGTTGGACGTCCATGTTTCAAGCATATGTCAGCATAGATTTCACTGAGTGGGCCGTCTTTAGTTTTTTAATCAGCACTGCAGTGTCGGCCACGGAGGAAGTTCGTGTGATCAGTTTGGCCTCTGCACACAGTAGATATAACACAGTGAAACGTATCCAACATAGAAGTGACAGGATAAAATGTAAATAAGTTCAAAAATAAGTCCAGCTAAAGCCCGTCCCGGCATTGCTACTAGTCACTTTTATTGGTTGTATAGTAGGATTATATTTTGGCATGTGTCAAACTTTATACTGCAATAGCATCCACTTCCATAAAGTGATGTTTGTAAACCAAAGTCTCATATCAGAGATGATGATGAGAAAGCTGCTTTTATTGAGTTAAAATTCTACTCTACCTTTTTAAGCGAGAAAAAGGTGTACAGAATGTATTTCATGCATGTATCTTATATGAAATACAATAAGTTTCATAATCACGGTTAGGTTTTAAGTGATACTGCTCAAGTGGGTCAAGTCAGTTCTGGGTTTTTTTACTTGTCTTTTTTATTGTATGGGTGTGAAGTGATCAGTGGGAGCTGTTAGGACAACAGAGTTCAAACCTCTCTCTTTGAGTTTGCCAACATTAACTCTCAAGGGGGCTGCGACAGGCAGAATTAAAGGGAATCCCTGACTTTAAAAAACATCCCACAGCCCCTCTTCAGCAGTAAGGGCCAGGACATGTGGACGGAGCTGTATAGCAGGGCGTTAAAAGTGATGTTACATGGATGCTGTGCCTGGATCGGGAAGGGCTTCCGAGGAGAGGACGGCGTCACACGACGGAGCCCTTGGAGGTGGAGAGGTGGATGGATCGGATTCGTATGGCCAGAGTTTTCTCCAGGTCGTGGAGGATGTCGGAGCAGATGCCGGGGCTGGAGACGGGGCTCTCTGGGGGAGGTGGTTCGTACAGCAGCTGCTTGAAGCCCTCAAGTTCAATCAGCAGCACCATGTTCTTCAGGAAATAGCCCTCGATGAAAGCTGTAAGCTCCGAGGCACCAAGGAACTACATCGGGAGAAGATGGTGAAGAGACAACAGCAGTGTTGTTTACTATTCTGAAGTGTGATGAGAAGTATTACAGTAGAATTTTATGTTACTGTAGCATCTTTCAAATGAAGAATTAAAATTGTTGCAATGTTTTCGTGACAAAGACAGCACTAGTCTACTAAATGCTTACACTGCTAATATGCTAATGTTCATCAGGTACAATGCCTACCATACTGTATCAACCTTTTTAGCCATCTTAAGCATGCTAACATTTGCTGGTTAGCGCTAAACACAAAGTACAACTGAGGCTGACGGGAATGACGTAAGTTTGACGATTATTTGGTAATGAACCAAAGTATTGGACAAACTGAAATTTTATATAGGCCTATGATCCATTCATCTATCCAACAGTTAATTGTAATTGTAATTAAGCAACTTTAAAAACTTTTCAGAAATAGTCCAGCTGCTTTCAATCATGTAAGCAACCAGTGAAATAAGAGTCTGTTGACAGTTGCTTTGCTGGAAATATCTCGTCTTGATGTTCTGATAAAATCAAACATGTTATTATCAGAAGGTAGCTGTGCGCTCTTCAGCACCAAACAGGAAGTAGGAAACCGGGAAGTTACTTTGGAACCAGCCGACAATTCGCCGCGTTTCTGATCCACCACGTGTTTTAGTGAGAAATCTTAATTTTTGAAATGGTTCGCCTCATTCCTGTGGTCATCCCCACTGAAGTAACACTGGTAGCGAGTTTTTGAGTTGTTGAGGCAACAAACTCCAAACTGTTTATACAGAAATACAGTTTATGTTTATAGATTATATTGATGCCGAATTGACGAGAAGACTGTCAACATATGACGTCCTTTAGCTTGTGTTTCTAGTGTGAATGTGTTTTAACGGACACGTAATGAACTGTTCAAATGTCATATTTCTTAAAGGGAGTTTGGTGTCATATTTCCCCCGGACAATTGACTGCAGTTAGTTAATGGTTTGTTAATGGTTGTGTATTGATTGCTGACAGGTTTATTATCAGCTATTCAGTTTCTAACAGCAGTATGCAGTAAATGATTACCCATCTAAGATGAAGGCCGGTAACGTTACGGTCGTTGGCACACCTGCAGACTCAGTGCTGTTATTCTCTATAACGGCACTCATGAAACGACTCTTGTCCAATCAAGTTACTTGGTCGTAACTAACTGTTGTATAACTATATTTCTTATTCTTATCCTTAATTCCAGGTAATGTCAGTTGATTAAACGTTCTCCACCTTGGCGTGTTTATACAGGTCCACGCAGGTTTCCGTGGTGATGTTCTTGGAGCAGATGATCTCACAGTGTCTCTGAAGGGCCTCTAGTTGGAAAAATTTGGCTGCAGAGAGGAGCTGCAGGGAACAGTACAGCCGCACAGAATGAGACACAGGACTCGGGATTAGAAATGTTAATACATGTGCTGTCGCTGAGCTTTGGTTAAATCTCTCTCTTACCTCCATAACTTCAGTGTTGCGTATGTGCAAAGACTCAGTGCCTCCACAGTACAGATACTGCATGACCAGCTGAAACACAGAGCAGTACAGGGTTCAGTCTATAGCATCATTTCTATATATTTATCCAAAGGTTTCACTGATTTTGGTGAAACTGGATCATATTTTATGTAGAAAATCTTTTGTTATCGCCTCAACTCTCTGTGATTTACAGAGTTTCCTGATGGACAGTGAAGTAAACCTTTTATGTCACTAATTAGGCACATCACTTTGGCTCTCTTACGATTTTCTGACATTTTACTTTCTAAAGTTAATGAAAAATAATCAAGATTAATTTCTAATGAGCAGAGCTTCATTGATAAATCTGCCCAAGCTGATCATATATCACATATCAATAAAGGTCTTACATGGAAAATGTTGTACTTGACATGGCTGATCTCAATACAAGTGTTTTCTGCTGCTGGTCGGTTCTGGAGCAGTGACTTGAACCTGGATGAAACAGAAGGAATTATGGGTATTATAAACTGAATAGGAAACAAACTAAATAATTAAAAAAAAAAATCAATAAACAGCTGAATTTTTTGTTTACCTGGGTGAAGCTGTAAACAGCAAAACTTTATGTGCATAAAACGGTTTCCCCTCCACCAGGAAAGTCACATCAGACATATCCTTGTTGTTCAGAAAGTGTGGGTCTGCAAGAAAAAGATGACAATAAAAACATCCAAATGATGCCTCATTAATCAAGTCTCCTAAACTACGGATCCAAAAAAGATTAAGCTAATGTGATCATTAATTACTCAGAGGACGATTCATCACTCGGCCACCAGAATACAACAATTCCCATGTCATTAAAAAGCTGCCATTTGAATTTGATCGCCGGTCCTTTGAGCTTAAATACATCCTTGAACATCCTGATAAATTAATTACTTGTCAAAAGGTTTTTAAAGCATTAATTCTCCTCACACACAAACCATTTGTCATTTTATTCTACTTGAACACAAGGTGGAGCTGCAGCACAGTCAGTGATTTAATGCCTCCTCATGAAAAAAATATGGAAATCTGCGACTTTCCCAACTTCAAAGCAGCTTTAATACCAGATCAGGCTGATAAATCAGATCATTACACACACGTGAACACAAACATCTGCATGATAAATGTCAAATTTGTGTCAGAGATGATTTGTTTGGAGCCCCACAGACATCAGACATTCACCAAGGTCACATTATGAGCTTCCTAAAAGTATAATTTATGTTAGAGCTGTTGTATTGGATCACATTGGATTGGATGTTAGTGTACCGCTCTGTGTACATGAAGAACTGCAGTACTCAAAATAATATAACAGTATTGGTACAACTGGATTTACTACTAATAAGTTAAGCAAAGCATACATACACCATTTAATCCTAACATGTTAATGGATTTTATTATTTTTGTATTTGATCTGAATGACTGAAGCAAAAGCAGAAATAAAATATGAAGGGTTGCAGATAAAAGCTTTAAAATTAATAAGCCAACACTAGTTTCATTGACAATTCCCTTGAGTACTGATGAGGCAAATGCACATTTAGCATAGTGGAAACTTGCTAAATAAAGTGTTGTCTTGAGGCAGCTTTTAGCCCCGACTGGTTTGGTCCCCTGATCAATGAAACACATGTCAGGGACGGGGCAGACTCGCTAATCAGGTGACGTTTAGAAACGACTTCCAGCCCTCCAATGTTCAGACACTGATCTTGTGACATGCCAAATGTGTGTCCTTCCTGCCTCTTGTCCTTTTGTTTGCTTGACTTGACCTTCAGGTCTTAATGCAGATGTCTTCAACGGTCCACCATGAGTATTAGAATTCTAAATATTATGCAAACCAGCTGGGATGATTATATTATCATATTATTACTACATCCCAGCAGCATTTTAACAATAATTTCTACTGATATGATTAATGAAATTAAAGTGATTAATTTGACCCAGTTAAGCAGCAGAATTAATGAATTAAAGGATTAACCGACTGAAAATGATTAATTTGTTTAAATTCATGAAAGTCTTTGCTAAAATCGTCCATTATGAGATGATGAGCTTCCTAGCTACTGTAGCTAACAGTCGTGACAGTGTTTGATGCACAATTGAATGTTTTTCTTTAAAACTTTATTTGATAGAGTGACAGAAAAGTGAGGAGAGAGAGAGAGAAAGGAGGGATGACATGTAACAAACCAGGTGAGCTACCAGGGACCCCCATTGGATTTTAAAACTCGTTGTCGAGACCTGCAACTCTCCCCTCTTTTCTGACCCCCTTAATAATTTTCGTACAGTCCCTTAGCAGCTTGATTTGATGATCCCGTGCATAGAAAAATGCAATTTAAGGGTCCAGTGTGTAGAATCTAGCAGCATCTAGCGGTGAACCTTCAGACTGTAACTGACTGAATACCCCTCACCTCTCCCTCTAGCTTCAAGCATGAAGGAGAAACTACAGTGTGGCTGTCAAACTTGTGAAAAACGCAAAACTATGTAAAGCCAGTGTTTGGTTTGTCCCTTCTGGGCTGCCGTAGAAACAAAATGGCGGACTCCGTGGAAGAGGACCCGCTCCCGCTGTAGATTTAAAAGTCTCATTCAGACTTTGTTTATTTTCAGGTGATTATACACTAATGAAAACATAGTTATGAATATGATATTTCATTTCTGTCAATAGATGAATAAATGTTACACACTGGACCTTTAATGTTTCTAAAATGTCAAAAAGAAATTAGTTAGCATTAGCATTAGTTAGCAAATATTAGATAATGTGTTTGAAGTGAGACTCTGTGACATTTTGATCTGTATTTTTTTTGCCTTTCTGGCATCAAATGAAGCTTTAATATTGTGTGTGCTACCTATAGAGACTTCATGAACTGAGAATCTGAGGATAAAGAAACTCATTTCCGAGTATTAAACACAGTCTGGTGACCTCGCCGAAGCTGAACAGAGCAAAAACAGGCTTTCACTGTAACCCTGCTGTCACTCCCCGCGACACTCGGCTTCATTTAATGCAGAAAGCACAAGAACACTCACTATTTTTAACTCGCTTCTCTTACCTAAGCGCGAGGTCTGTTTCTTCTTGATCTCTGTCAGCTTAGGGATGGGGAAGGGCCCGTAGCACTGGGTGAAAATGACTGACAGCTGCTGGCTTATCACCTCATTCTGCAAACAGACACCGACACAAGAGACGAAAGAAACTTTATACAGATTAGAGTTTCCTGGCCTGTGTTTTCCACAAAGCTATCCGGGACAAAATTTTATGCAAATGTATGATAATATGGTTTGCAACTAAATATATGCAAATGTGAGTGTTAATGTCACCCAAACACACAAGCACAGGCCGGTTTGTATTCCCAGCAATCCAGCCTTACTTCGTCTGATGTTTCTCTAACAAGCATTTTGTTTACATGCACATGAAAGAAAGCCCCGGCGACCTTGCTGGCTCGGAGGATCTGGAACATGAGCGGCAGGCCGTGCGTGATGAGCTCCTCTGTGTACTCGTCCTCCTGGATGCAGCAGAAGTCTTTAAGCAGTCCCTGGATCAGCGGCCGGCGGTGCTGGATGAAGCAGGTACGCAGGGACTCGAGCCAGGTGTGCAGCGTCCAGGGAACGCCTGGGAATAACAGCACACAGCAAACAGTGAATACACACAGCGAAGCCAAATCTGATTCAGTTTCAAGGGCGACAGAACCGACCATGTTTCTATCACGTTATGATGTTAGCGCGAGTTGAAGGGCGACTGCATGGTGAGTGTTGGATTAGTGGAAGGTCAGCAGTGGGAATATAAAGGCAGCACATAATTAAAGAGTATCCCGTTAAAAAAATGGCTGGAATGTTGAGTGACGTGCAATCAACATAAATTATGACATGACGGTGGAGCAGCTCTGCTTAAATGATTAGTTGATTAATGGAACAGAAAATTAACAAATTTTGATGTTTGGCGATTTGACGTTGAAACAAAGCTTGAAGCAAATATTTACTTCTTCTGCTTCAGCTTCTCAAATTTGAGTATTTACCGCCTCTCTGTGTTTCATATAATCACACACTTGTTATTTTAGAGACAAAATAAGCAACTTTAAGAGCTCTGGGACGGACATTTTTCATTATTTTCTGGGGGTAGTCTGTTTTGGACAGTGCCGCAAGGGTGTCTACCAAAAAGCGCAGCGACCTGCGGCGAAGAAGTTAAGCCGGATCCGACTTTCAGAAAAATGCAACTCGACGCTCAGACCGGTCAAACCTCCACAGCCAGCCTGAAATGTCTCTGAAACTGAGACGATCCGAACTCTAAACTCTGATATTATTGTTCTGTTGTGTTCTGGCTTTGTTTATTTAATGTACCCAGCTTCTAAACTTCAGTCTGACTTGTAATTTACACTGCAGACTTAGAGACATGAAAAAGTTTAATTTGGTTTGTGTCCGGTGGATTGAGAGAGAAAGAGCGAGCTGTGGACTGTGGACAGTGAATGAGAGTGAGAGAGCACTGGCATCCATAAAACCGGTAAATCAGCGAAATAAACTGTTATTTTTATTCCTAATTTCTTAAATATTAAAAGTTATTATTATTCGGCTCAGGTTCTAGCACAACACCAGCTCCGCTCCCCACTGTAGCACAGGCCTTCTTCCTGGTGGTCCAAAACACCTGTTGGTACAAACACTAATGCTCCCACAGTGCTCTGAGCTCACAGTCCGGGCAGCCCGGCTAACAAACTGAGCTAACATTAGCTAACAGCAGCTACAGCTGGCAGCAGTTTACTTCACTGTCCATCAGGAAACTCTGTAAATCACAGAGAGTTGAGGCGGAGCAGCCGGAGGACATCAGAGGGAAAACCAGAAAACATTTTCTCCATAAAATATGATCCAGTTTCACCAAAATCAGTGAAATAGTTGGTGGTGTGTGACTTAGTGCCGTAAAGTGTTACGAACTTCTCGTTAGCACAAAGTTACATAGTGTGAGAACAGACGTACGAATGACAGAGACACCATTCACCTGATTACAAGTCAGTGTAGCATCAACATGATTTAAAATCTGTTATTTTATGGTAGAAAAGTTACACAATGTTGCTTTAATTCAAATCAACAATCAACAGCCGCATTCGGTCTTCTGATCTGGACAATGATTGGGTGAAAGCTGATGATTGCCACATCGAGAGAATGAGCTCTGCTTGAGGACACTTTTTCATCATCACATTCACACCTTTGACCCGAGCTATTATCGCCTCGGATATAAAAAGTCCCTACTTGTGCGACTGTTTCATGGTTGGATGAGTAGCAGTGATTGCTGAGAGTGTGTACAGCACAGCACAGCACAGCACAGCACGGGACAGGACAGGACAGGCACAGCATGAGCACATCTCCAGGACAGCTGGAGGCACCAGAGAGCGAGGCATGTGTGCCAGTGAAGCATGAATTAGTAAATCTGACCTAAGCTGCGGATGTCTATGGTGATGTCCACATGGCCGTGCTCTGCGCTATGGTACATGGCCTCTCTCAGGGCCCTCAGTCTGGCCTTTCCTGTTCGCAGGGTCCCTCCGCCGTTGGCCTGTGGCGGCAACCTCTTCTCGCCTGGATCCGAACCCTCGGCCAGGATCTCCTCCAGGGACAGCACATCCCCCTTTTCCTTCTCTGACTGGGCCAAGAGTTTACGAAATACATTCCTAGAGGAAAGGAGGGAGAAGATAAAACCCAGACAGAGATTAAAGAGGGATAAGATATGCTGACAGATTGTTTTAAACTCAGGACAAGAGGTCAAAAAAAGGGGGATGAGATGTGGAGAGAGGGTGAGAAAACTACAAAACACCGAGCATGGACTGGCCTCATACAGTAGACTGTAAAGTGGATGATCACAGCCTGGAAAATGGCTCTAAATTAGGCATAAACGTACTGTGTTCACTCCACATTAAGCTCATCCAGCTCTCTTGCTCTGATGGCACTGAAAATATTCTCATTAAGCACGATTGCGTACTCTGAACTTCTAGTCTGTAGAGTCAAAATATACGAAGCTGGAGCTGACTATCTTATTTGAAAAGAAAATGTGTAGTAAAATATAGTTAAATTAGAACTGAATGCAACATCGCAACAACGCCCTCCTCCACTTTGAGAAGAATTCAACATGTAACGTCTGCTTTAGTGAAGAGGAGCACAGGTTTCTGAAGAAGCCAAGCCAATGTCTAAGTGCCAAAAACTGCAGTTCCTCAAACGTCCACTTGAGGCTGGCTCCAGAAGTGAGTCAGTCTCCATAAGTCCCCATGTTAAAATGTCCAACTTCACAGCAGAAATAAACATGTTTACAGCCTGGTACAAAAAACAGTTTTGGTCTCTATAGCTAATTTCCCCGTTCATGACAACTGTACTGAGGGTTTTTGAGATTGTTTGATCACTGATGACGAATCAGAAAGATGTTTGTAAAATGTCATCCAATCGTCAAGTCCCTTTTGTTCGACTGTACATCAGTGAGTGATCTGGTTGCGTCCATGGATCTACACTACATGGACAGACACCCAAAGATTACACCTTCATATGATGGTTGAACGTTTTATTCCTTGTTCCTTCCTTCAGTTCCTCAGGAGCCACAGCAGGATTAACGAGGTCCCACAGTGAGATATGAAATGTGAAATGGCCTGACTCAGATTCATTTCATCCTGAGGGTGTTGGATTGGTTTGAATCAAGTTCCTCTATACTAAATTGTGAAAACCATTTATTTATGGACCTGGCTTTGTGCACAGAGGCATTTTCATTGAATTGAAAGTGTCCTCAAACAGTTGGAAGAACACTATCATCGCATACTTTAAGAATAACCATAACAACAGTTGGCAGAATTATTTTAAGGTCATGTCGAGTCTCGATCTCTATTAAGTTTTGTGCCATTTTTGGGCTCCCTGAAGACTCTAACAGTTACACTGCTGTACAAATGGAGGTTCTGGCTTTCACCTCTTTGATAACAAGACGTCACCTCCCTCTCCACTGGAAGTCGACTAAAGCTCCCTCCAGTACTTAATGTCTCCATGATGTCACGTCCTGAGAAATGAGATATTCATCCAGAGCTAGTCTGAATAAATTCTACAATATATGGCCATCTTACTGGACTCTTTCATGTGTTGAGACGAAGCCACCTCCTCTGCTTTCTTTTGACTTTTTTCTACACATGAATGTGCAAACTATCTTCCATCTACAGTCAGCATTTAAAATCTTATTGACCAATGAAATGTTTTGTTAGGTCATGTCTGTATGTAGGATAGATAGATGATTCAAGGATAGTCGATGACCTGGATTATAATGATTTCAGTCTAAAATAGTAAAATAGTTTTGATTATGCCAATGTGCTCTGTGGAAATATGTAGAACAGTCTTGTTATTGATAGTTTACCAACTGAGGTGGACGTAAACAGGAGAGTCGAGGCTCTGAGCCACACGCTTTCAATTTATGTAAAACTGTTTCACTGTCGGGCCTTTAAATTTGTTTATATTTCAGATTCTACAATATTAAAATCCAAGTTAGCACGGCTTTTTGTCTCAAGGATATACACTAAACTGTCGCCCTTACTCACAGAAACAGCTCTGTGATTTAGCCTAGCTTAGCATTAGCTTCATTAGAAGTGACTTCCAGCTCCAAAGTGGTCACATTTACACATTTATGTCCTTCATATTTGGTAGTGCCTTGCTTAAGGACACTTTTGTGGTCCGTGCTGAGCTTGAACCTGCAGCCCTCTGGTTCTTAAACCTGCTACTGCCTGCCTATGTATCGCAGTATAAATTATTTGTGTTCGAAAAATAATTAATTCAGTTTCTGATGGCTCATTAAAACATGCCTGTTCACAATTCAAACAAATAGCGCTGTATTCACTGCTGTGGATTCATAAAGTTACTCGACACTAAAAATTAATGAACTGAATTAGCAGTAGCTGCTGAAGCTAGCAGCTGCACAGAGGCCCCTCGTCCTCACCACAAAGCTGCTGGTTTTTTGTACACTTCTCCAGCTCTAAACACAATGCAGGTTATTTTTGGATATATTTGGTGGTTAGTTTACAAGCTAACAAGATACAACCTGTAAGAAAAACAAGCTCGGAGTTGTTGTTTTTGTTGACGCTTGCTGTTTCTTACTTCCAGATTTATGCTAACCTTGGCTAAACCTGTAATGGGCCAATCTCATTATCAACAGCACAGGATAAAACTCTGGCTAACACTATAAACAAGTGCATTTTGCAAAAAATGTGTAATATTTGTGTAAGCTGCTGTCTTGATACAACAATACACCGTCCTCCTTTGACATGAAGAAGCCTCTTTGTTGTTCAAACGAGGTAGCGGTGTGCGCCCTTGTACAGATAATTACTCATCACCTTCAAAGGAAAGTCAACTTTCACACTCCGCCATCTCACAACCAATCTTAATGCAGTTTGAGCCCGCTCACGACACGCTGCAGCACGATCCTCATACTATAATTGATTGTCTTAATAATGCTGCATTGTGTTGTTGGCTTGCCACTCCACTCCACTTCCTGACAGCTCTCACTGCCCTGAATGTTAATGGGCTTTATCTTATTCAGCTGCAGGGAAATTATGTCAAAGTGAAGCCATAAGTGCTGCTGAATAGACTGCAGCGCTTATCGTCGCCTGCTGTCTGACAGCGAATACCAAGATATCTGCCTCTCATGGGCTGCAGATTTTGTGAGAGGCAGATGGACCAGGGCAGAGTGTGTAAATGGATCAATACTGTGGTAATGGATATATCTCTGGCTGGCTGGCACTTGTATATTGGGTCCTCTGTGTGTGTGTGTGTGTGTGTGTGTGTGTGTGTGATTGCCTGTATTACCTGTGGCCATGTGCCGCTGCCAGGCTGTATGAGTTCATGTCTCCCAGCGGAGCCGACGAGATGCCGTTTCGACACATGGTCCCGATCATGGGGTCGGCTCCTCTTTCCAAGAGCAAACTCACCAACTCAAAGTTACCTAAAAAATACGGAACAGATGAATAAAGGGTGAATACACAAATACATTTACTCTCAAGTATTGTATAATTACATGCAATGTTGTAGTACTCGAGATCGGTCTTCTCAAGACTTTTTGAAGGACTCGTCTCAGATTCAAGCGCATTTTTTCTCGCCCTGCCTTGGTCTCGGTCTTGACTTGGTCTCGCCCTGCCTTGGTCTTGGTCTCGACTTGGTCTCGCCCTGCCTTGGTCCTGGTCTTGACTTGGTCTCGCCCTGCCTTGGTCCTGGTCTTGACCTGGTCTTGCCCTGCCTTGGTCTCGGTCTTGACTTGGTCTTGCCCTGTCTTGGTCCTGGTCTCGACTTGATCTCGCCCTGCCTTGGTCTTGGTCTCGCCCTGCCTTGGTCTTGGTCTCAACTTGGAGCTCGGACATCCGGAGGGAGCTCAGAGTAGAACCGATGCCCAAGCTAGCTGAGGTGGTTCAGGCATCCAATTAGGATGACCCCGGGGCAGACCCAGAACCCGCTGGAGGGACTATATAGCCCATTTAGCCTGGGACACCTTAGGACCCTCCAGGAGGAGTTGGAATGAATTGTTGGGGAGAAGGACGTCTAAACCTGCTGCCACTGCAACCCAACCAGATAAGCAGAAGGAAATGGATGGATGGTGTATTTCTACGGTGTGATATTGGTACTTTTACTCAACAAGAATCTGAAGAATACTTTTTCCACTGAGGTAAAGGGAGACTTTGTAAACGGTTCTTTAAGTGGTTCTGCTGAGGTGTACAACAACACAACATAAATCATCAAAATACATTTTCATGCTGAATTCCATGTTTTTTAAAAAAATGAAATCAAGTGAGTGCAGCAGTGAGATCTGCTCTGTCGAGCACAAAACGAATCATAACTAATCCTCGATGTACTCTGCCAAGCTTTCGAAGAACAGACACTGCTGTAGTTTAAAGGTGATTTAAACCCTTCAGTGCTGATCTTATCCAACAAACTCAAGACTCTGCTCATTTAAAGTCAGTTGGAATATAATCTGAATTTCTGGATACTCTCATTGTGTATTTCAGTTTTTATATCCTAGTAAAGTTAATGTGACAGTAAAGTAGAACAGGCGGGAGTCGGAGAACCTGCATAAAACTACTCTCAGTGCTATTCATTAACAGAATTAGCTCTGGGATTTTGGTCTTTTATTTCATCTACATTCTTTATTATTTAATGAGTGTGGGTGTTAATTGTGTTCATTATCCATGCCTATGTGTTTTAATCACTTGTTACTGTGACAACACGGCTACTTACACCTTCCTAAGGTCACTCACTATAACACAAAGATTTACGACTGTACGTCAACGCATCGTGTCTGAATTAACTTCCACTGGCTAACTCACAATGATTACAAGACTTCTTTAGTTTGTGTACGTCACACTAGTGTATAAAAAGTGTTAATTAGTGAGAGATTCAGATTTAGTTACCATTAAACAAAGCCATGCTAGCTGTTTCCGTCTGTTTCCAGTCTTTATGCTAAGCTAAGCTAACCAGCAAACCAGGATTAATTAAAAAGTAGCAACATAGCAATCTTAACTGTAAATAAAAAGCAAATATGTGATGGATTTAAAGAAATAGTTTGACATTTTGGTCAATATGAGAGTTATTTGAGGAGACTGACACATGTCTCTCAGTTCAATATGTGGCTGGAGGTAGTAGGCAGGCAGCTTAGCTTAGCATAAAAACTGGAAATGTGTGAACACAGCTAGCTTGGCTCAGTCCAGAGGTAACAAAATCTGCCTCTAAAGCTCATTAACATGCTATATCATATTTGTTTAACTAGTAGAAAAACTGAAATGTAAAAACAGCAATTTAACAGTGCGGGACTATTTCTTGTCGGGGTGCAGTGACTTCCTTGAGTTTCCACTGACAACCTCATGATGATGACAAAACCAATTCAGTTTGTGTACGTCAAACACAAGTGAATAAAGTGTTCATTCATGAGCTTTAAGGCTGCTTGGTGACAGATTTAATTACCAAAGTCAGGCTAGCTGTTTCCGTCTATTTCAAGTCTTGCCGAGAGTTATTGTAGAAGATTGTCACCACTCTAATGTCTGTCAGTTCAAAATGTGGCTGGAGGTAGTGGCCAGTTAGCTTAGCTTAGCATAAAGACTGAAAACAGTTAGATTGGCTCCGTCCATCAACTCTAAAGCTCATTAACACGCTATATCATATTTGTTTTGTAAGTGTAAAATATAACTATTTTTTGTCTGGGTGCAGTGACTTCCTTGAGTTTCCACTGGTTGCCTGGCAACCTCATGGTATTAACAAGACTTCTTTAGTTTGTGTACGTTAGTCCAACACTAATGTATAAAAAGTGTTAATTAGTAAGCTTTAGAGCTGCTTATGGACTTACTAAAGACAGGCTAGCTGTTTCCAGTCCTTATGCTAAGCTAAGATAATCAGCTTCTGGCTGTAGATTCATATTTAACGCAAAAATATGAGAGTGATATCAATCTTGTGACTCTCAAATAAAGTGAATATGTCAAACTATTCCTTTAAATGCTCTCACAGATAATTCTTGTCATTTTTAAGCTTGTTTCGATTGAATTAAAATATCTGCAACGTGTTCTTTCTTTCATACGTGGCTGCAGCCACACAATCATGAGAAGCAGCAATTAAAATTCACTGCAGTCTTGACTGTCAGATCGTAATTGAAAGTGATAAATGAATCTGATGATTAAAGCAGAGTGACAATGCCTTCTGGTGAGCTCAGAATCAAGCATGTCATGACTAATCCCTCAAACGTATCAAGAATAAGGAGACTCGGGTCAAATATGCACGTCTGAATGTCAGGAATCGACATTTTCGCTGCTTGTGTTGCGATTACCTGCAGCGGCGGCCAGCTGAAGCGGGGTTTCTGTGTAGTTCTCAGCCCCATCCTGCAGGGCGCCCTCCACATTCGCTCTGTTGTCCAGCAGCAACTGTGGCGAGGAGGGAGGGGAGTTGGAGAGGGGGAGATATGGGGAAGGGAGGAAACAATCCAGGAGGAGGGAGACAAGGGAGGAAGAAAAAAACAGGCGAGGGAGAGACGGTGTGTTACACTCAGGTTTGGCGAGAGGTAAAGCCTCAACTGTTGGAAACCTAAAACCAGCTCATTCTTTGAGATTTGTCCGAGCTCTGGACACTAAACACACTCCCTCATTAGATTCTGTCTGGTGGGTTTATTGTTGAGCTGAGAAAGGAAGAATCTTCTTCTATGCCAAAAAACATCTGAGCAGATTAATAATTAAAAAAAAAAAAAGATCCTGAGGGCGACGCTGTTCATCAGCCAGTGTCAGCTCATATAATGACTACTGCAACTAGATGTTAAAAAATGAACAGAACTGAACAAAACACTGAAATTTTTGGCATCCCGGGGCTGCGTATCAGACCGGCTGAGCTCTGCTGTGTTTTAGTTTGCCTCTGGAAGTTTCTCCCTCCTGCTGTAGGAGCCTTAGATTCAGTTATGGTAGAAAAACCAGGGCGCTGGGTGACTCATCTTCACACTTTAAGAGCATACATTATTAAAAACAAACTGGAGAGTTTGCCTTGACCTCTCCACATGACTAAGATAAATACTGCACAGATAGGATGAAGAAGGAGAGATTAAAAATGTCATTTTATCATCATTTTTGGTGCAAAGGTCAGGGCAAGGGCCACAGGTTAATGGAGGTCATAAACGTCACTACCTGCACGACAGGGACGTGTCCGTGTAACACGGCGAAAGTGAGTGGCGTCCCCTGGCGAGTTTCAGGATAAACTGAGGGGTGCTTGTTTACTGTGCTTGGCACCTGGGAAGTCATAGGTGAAGTTCAGGGAGAGAGATATACAGCCATTAACATTCACAGCTCAGGGCGAGGGGGGTGGAGATAGGCATGGGGGAAGAGGAGGAGAAGGAGGAAGGGGGTAGCGAGAAGCAGTATGCAGGAGGAGGAGGAGGAGTGTAAGCAAAGGAGGGCGCGACAGCAGAGGGAGATATTCCTCTTGAGTTTCACAGTAAAAGCTTGAGCAGCTTGACTCCTACCCCCTCATCTCAAATCCTTACTTTAAACGTAAGCGAGTATCTTGCCGGAGTACGGCTCCCTGACCACACTTTGTACTATCTGCCATCTTTAAAATAGTGTTTCATTTCAAAGGGGAATGAAACCGGAGAGAGAAAAAACAAAAACATTGGCAAACACTACAAACACTGTCAAGAGACGGGCGGTGCTGACTCATGAACAAAGCGGCGTCAGAGTAAATTTAAACAGTTCTGCGATTTTTTAAAAGTGGCTTTATCACAGAGCAAATTATAGAAATTATTACCAAATGTCGCCTGGAGGAAGCTCTCTTATCCAGCAGACGTTTAATGTAATGTAACATTTTATTTGAGCTTCGATGCTAAACAACAGAGCGACTCTTAGCGGCTTTGTGTTTACAGTTATGAAATTTTAATCGCTTTATAATATGAGGCAGTTTCAGCTGAAACGGAAACATCTGACTGTAAAAACTTGAAATATAATTTACTCTAGAGGAGTATTTTAACAAAATGTTCAATCAGTGATCACTTCACCTGAAGTATAATAATAATTTCTCATGTTTTTTCTGTATTTAGCCATGCAGATGGTTTCCAACGAAATAGTCTCCATAAAACCTGTTTATAGTGTATTTGTCTCCACAGTGATAAATTATTAATCACTTTATAATATGAGGCATTTTCAGCTGAAATAGAGAGCATCACTGACTGCAAATATGAAAATATATCTTACTCTAGAGTAGTATTATAACCAAATGTTTTAAGTACTGCTGTGTTTAGTCATGCAGATAGTTTTGTTTTTTATATGTTGAGGTTTTGAGATTTCCATCACTTCAACTTAATGGAGGTGGTTTAAAATTTGTTGCTGTGTCACGACTGTAGACTGTATGAAACGTGGACGTTGTGTCTGTGATGTCACCCACATATTTCTGAAGCTCAGTGTTCTGGCTCAGGTCATCCTGCCTCCACCGACTCCCGGCTAATCTAAAAATGGGCAAAGACGTGCAGTGTTGGCGGAGCTGAGGCGGGCTGAATGACGCCTGGTTGCACAAACAAGCCACCTGTAACGGCACCTACCTGTCAGTCAAAGCGTCCACGCTGTTAATTCTGCATAACTTTAAGACTTAATATAATTTGAACAGGTGAGTTGTATAAAAATTCCCCCTCAGTACAGTTGTCATGAACGGGGAAATTCGCTTTAGAGACCAAAACTGTTTTTTGTACCAGGCTGTAAACGTGTTTATTTCTGCTGTGAAGTTGGACATTTTAACATGGGGACTTATGGAGACTGACTTGTTTTTGGAGCCAGCCTCAAGTGAACGTTTGAGGAACTGCACGCAGTAAAGTCTTAAGATGCAGATATATCTTATTATGACTCCTCATCACAGGTTACAGCTAAAATCTGCCATGAATCCAGCAGGGAATGTTACTGCACATCGGCGTCTACGGAAACTCCACTTGGAGACTACAAGTCCCATGATTGGTCCTTGTGTTGTAACGAGTGAAAGTGAAATGCTGTCACTCTATATACGAGGTAAATGAAAGAACACAATTCGTGCGGGGGGATATAATTAAGGAGATCTGATGTCAAAATATAAACCAAAACCCAGTGAAAATCTGGTATCATGACAATCCTATTTCAAAGCCCTGAAGAGGTAAAAGTAACTTTTATTTTCACAGATACGTTCTTCTTATTCCTTTAATCATGATATATTTTGACACCCTGTGCGAAGTCCTGACCTCCACGTTGGGGCCGACTGATCGAGTTAAACCTGGACATTGTTTTGTGGAAAGAGTGATTGATGAGAACAAACTTCTGGGGGAAAGAAAATACCTCCATTGTTTTGATGTAATAACTGACAGAGAGTGAAGATAAACGATCTGCATGGCCAGGCTCTGTTAGAAATGCATGAGAAAATATGTTTTTTTGTAATTTGGGTGAAGAAATCCGTTAAATATTTATCAATCAGATCAAACTCCCTGATGATTTATGCAGCTTGCTTTGCTTTAGAGTCGACACACTCGCACTAAATACAAGCACTAAACCGATGGAGCACCACAACAGTCAACAATGAGATCACTGTGATGGAGGAGAGGCCATGAAGCGTTTCTATTCTTTAATATTCTCAATGCAAACTACGATTAAAGCAGCTACACGACTGACTGTATTTAAAGATGGACGACTAAAGTGAAGCCAAAACATCCTGATTGAACGCCCCCTGGTGGCTGCAGTATATCATAAATCCCCTGCATGTTATGAAATGGGCCAAACCCAAGATACCCACTACAATCTGCGGCAATGATACGAAACAGTATAGACTTCCCGTCTCCTAAGTGATCTCCAAACCTCGTTTCAAAGTGTTGTGAAGGTCGTATGGGTAGATTAAAAATATGTGACTTGAGAAAAATGAGTCCGATATTTACTTCAGTGACTATGAGGCAAAAGAATCGCTCATAATCTGTGCTCACGTTCACTTCTCAATAATAATATCTCAATAAAAGGACAGCGTATGCGTGACATCACCAACAGGTTTCCAAAGAGTTGTTTTGAACCTCAGTCTGGTGGCTCTGCCCACCGCCACGCTCTTAATTCTGCATAACTTTAAGCCTTAATATAATTTGAACAGGTGAGTTGTATAAAAATTCCCCCTCAGTACAGTTGTCATGAACGGGGAAATTATCTATAGAGACCAAAACTGTTTTTTGTACCAGGCTGTAAACATGTTTATTTCTGCTGTGAAGTTGGGCATTTTAACATGGGGACTTATGGAGACGGACTCACTTTTGGAGCCAGCCTCAAGTGGACGTTTGAGCAACTGCAGTTTTTGGAACTTCCGCATTGGTTTCACTCCACAGCGGCTTATCCGGATATTTTGGCTTCATTTTTAAACAGTGGACATGCGTCGTCCATCTTTATTTATAGTCTATGAGCTACACACACACACAGGACACACTGCAGCGACAAAATCAGGATTTATAAGAATAAGATTTCCCTTTTAATGCTCTCAGTTAATAAACAGTGAAGTTCATGCTGTGGAAGTTAAACTAAAGTGCACACACTTGTACAACAGTAATGCATTATTGATGTGGTATAAAGCAAACTGTTGCTGAATGTCTACACTGTAAAATGTGATGAAGTAACCGCCTGCACTCAGGGACTATGAGTGGATTATTATTCTATATTAGAGTAGAGACAAACTATCACTGTTACTGTGCAAATGATCCTTATTGCTTATCAGTGCACTTCATGTAATAAGCTGCCAGGAGAACAGAGAGCATGCCGACAGCAGGTGAGACAATGAAGACAGAGGAGGGAAGGAAAGAGCAACACAAAGTGGGTTCATCGTTTTCACTGATACACACAACAAAATGTAAATGGTACAAACGAAAAATGTGGAATCAACGTGACATCGTGACAGACTGACGGCGTCTCGTGAACACTAACCTCGCTGTTGATGTCGGCTCCGGCGTCGAGAAGCATCTGGACCATGGCCTCATCACCGCGGACACAGGCGTACATGAGAGGGGTCATTCCCTGTTGGAGGGAAGGAGGGAAGAGGGTCACAGGCTGGATTATTAACTTCTACAATGTACTTTTGTAGAGAGGAAAGGTTATGGATTGTATTTCTTTCAATGGTTTTCAGTCAATCACAAACTTAATCTATTTCTTCTTTGGAAATGGTACAAAAAAACCTGTATTCAGCAGCTTATTCATAGATTTCAAAGAACAGTAGTTCCAGAAAATTGCTATTACCAGGAACTAGTCTCAAAATGGCTAATTCTCATACTTGCTTATTACCATTTTATGCTACTTTATACAACCTCGCTACATTCAAGAGCCAACTTCACTAGATTTATTTGAAAGTTATGGTCACTGTCAGAGTTACCTTATATATTAAGACATATGATCATCCAATAAAATATGATAAATGGTTAAAGATGAAAATACCAAACATCATATAAAGTAGCTAGAATTAGCAACAGCTTACACGTTAATGGATAATAATAACCTAAATGATCACATATTGTATATAGGAGTACTTTTACTTTTAATACTATAATTATATAAAATTTTAGGCTAATTCTCATGTACTTTTTCTATGTGAAGATATATACATTTTTTTACTTAAAGCAGCTACAACAAGCCTCCATTTCGTGTTGATTCTGGCGACCCTGGTGGACAAAGGTGGTAGTGTTTCCACCGCTTCATTTAGTCTGTTTCAAGGCCGACCTGGTGGTGGGCGTTAGTTAACTCTATAGAAACAGTAAATATGGCATGGTTGGATGTCTGGACTGGTTATGTTTCATAGCCAGTTAAAAACTTCTTGGAGTACGATTAAGTAAATGATCTGTACTTCTTCCACCACTGCGTCCAACAAAGCAAAGGATTCTTCTCATTAAACCTTAAAATATGAGAATATTAGGACATCTTGTAATGCAGTGTTTTTAAGTGGTATTTATTTATTTTTTTGTTACTCAAAGCAACTTCAAGGGACTTTCATTTCGTGTTGATTCTGGTGACCCCTGTGGACAAAAGCGGTAGTGTTTCCATTGCCTCGTTTAGTTTGTTTCAAACGGTGGGCGTTAAGATGAACCATATAGAAACAGCAAATAAAGAGACATCCGTATTAAATTAAGACTGTTTCATAACTAGTTAAAAACTCCTTAGAGTGTGATTAAATAAATGATCTGAGTGCTTCTTCCACCACTGAGTCCAACAAAGAAAGGTTATCTCATTAAACCTTAAAATATGAGTACATTAGGACATCTAGTTCATCTTGTAATGTAGTGTTTTTAAGTGGTATTTCTATATATAAAGCTTTTATTTTGTGTTGACTCTGCGGCCCCTGTGGACAAAACCAGTAGTATTTCCATCGCCTTGTTTCTAGGGGAATCCGTCTGGATCCAACCCGGTGGCAATTACCTATATAGAAAGAGCCAATCTTCTCGCTAATTGTTTATGTAGGTCACATAGAGACATCAGTATTAAATTAAGACTGTTTCATAACCAGTTAAAAACTCCTTGGAGTACGTTTAAATAAATGATCTGAGTGCTTCTACCACCACTGGGTCCAACAAAGAAAAGGATTCTTCTCATTAAACCGTAAAATATATGAGGACATTAGGAAAGGATCTTTTAATAGGTAGTATGAACATATGGACGAAGAACTCTCCAGGTATCACCTGAATATTGTGTTGTACACAGATCAGCCATAACATCATGACCACTGACAGCTGAAGGTTTATCTCGTTATCATGGCGCTTGTCAGTGGGTGAGATATATTAGGCAGCAACTGAACATTTTGTCCTAAAAAGTTGATGTTAGAAGCAGAAAAATGAGCAAGTGTAAAGTGTAAGGATACAGGCCAAACTGTGATGGCTAGACGACTCTCCAAAACTGCAGCTCTTGTGGGGTGTTCTCAATCTGCAGTGGTTAGTCTATCAAAAGTGGTCCAAGGAAAGAAAAGGGGTGAACTGGTGACAAGGTCATGGGCGGCCAAAGGCTGGCCTGTGTGGTCCGATCCAACAGATCTGTAGCTCAAACTGAAGGCTGTTTGATGCTTTGGACAAAGCTCTGCTTGGGTCCCGCCATTTATATCGATGTTATTTTTACATGCATCACCTATTTAAGCATTGTTGCAGACCTCGTACACCCTTTTATAGAAGCGGTATTCCCCGATGGCCTCTTTTAGAAGGATAATGCGCCCTGGAAAATGGTTCAGAAACAGTTTTAGTAAGACAACAAGTTCAAAATGTTGATTTGGCCTCCACATAATCCAGATCTCAATCCAATAAACCGTCTATTTTGAGTCAGTGTTTAATTCAGCGTGCATCTGATCCACCAACCAGCGCTAATTTTAGTGAGAAATCCTCAGTTTTGAACGCATTCGCCTCATTTCTACGGTCTTCACCCATTGAAAATCTTGAGCAAAGTCAGGTCAGAATGACCTTGTCCAGATCCTTGTAATCTTTGGTATTTTCCAAAAGCCAAAGCCAAGACATGTTGAAGGGTCAAAGCTGGCGGCCAAAGGAGGACCTACACAACATTAGGCAGGTGTTCATAAAGTTATGGCTGATCGGTGTACATAGGTTTTATTGCATTTTTTAAAAATATTTCCAGCTGTTTGTATGTTCATTAACAGATAACTTAATTGACCTGCTGTCCTGTTTATAATTTGTTGTGTTTTTGAGCCTCAAACATGGATTCATTATCATAACTAACAAACACATGAAACTGTACTGGGAAGGCACGTTCTGGGGTCATTTCTCTTAACGATACCATGAAAAATATGTATTTCAGTGCCATTGGCAAAGCCCTTAAGGGGCTATTAGCAGTTCTGTAAGGCGCTCACAAACAGCTGTGCTCATTAGCTCTATGGGAAATCTATAGGAAGTCTTTCTTTTACGCAGTGTTATTTAAATCTCCAGAAGTGCCATATGTGCTAATCAACCCCACATGCCTAAAGATTGCACTGAAAAATACTCACATATTTGCACATAGCATACGACTCAGAGCTTGTTCCTTCCTCCAAATCAATCAGTTCCCAGCAGTTGCTTGCAGGTTCTAATTTTTTCAGAAATAATCATAACCCCCCCTCAAAATAACTTGCATCTTCTCAACAGGAGCGACAGCCGAGGTGGGCTGTGAAACTCCTAACATAACATCTTATATCTCCACATGCCACCATATGCACAGAGCACTCTCTTGAGCCTGACACGCCCACACACATTATGCTCCGAGCTGCAGGGTGAAGCAGTGTCGAGTAAAGAGAGGAAAAATAAACTTTATTGAAAACCAGGTGGTGAGTTCTCTTCACCGCTTTTCAGGCTCGACTAAAACAAAACACATTTTAAAGAGTTTTGGACAAGCTTCCATAAAACAGACTTCAATCATACGTCTGATCTGAGCCATTATGTTGAACAAAGGCCTTTTACGACTCGCTCATAACGCACCGAAGCACTTTGTGTTGAAGACTGATATCCCTTTGTGGTGATTCATTCTTAAATATTTCCTGGACACCGATCTACTTAATCAGCAGCTAAAGAGCGATAGATGGCGGACCCTGATGATCATGGCGATGAGTTCAAATGCCTCTCAGCCGTGATGACGGGCCACAGCTTTTACTTTATTGCTTCTGTAATACTGTCTGGTCCCTCGCACCGTTTAACTGGTTTTACAAGTGAATAAAAAGCCTGTGTGTCACCACGGCTTTTATTTATGGGAGGAGTGAGGCGGAAAAGCGTCAGTCAATACAATTTGCTACTAGTTTAAGGCCCTGTAAATACTGAAAACCATTTCAGGTCTGTTCCAGTCAAATAATCTGACTGAATGTGCTTTGAATCAACCTGTCAGGAACGGTGGGAAACGTGAAAACTTTATGTTTTTGTGCAAACATAAGTCCTGTTTTTATAGCGTCTGAGTGGAGAGCCGCCAAGAGTTTCTTAATTGAACTTAACCAGGCACGGCTCTCTGACCACGGAAAATCTGATTGCACTATTAGCTTCCATTTAGCAGCGCGAGGAATACCGATATTTCCCTCGACTGGGGAAGGTAGAAAATCCAAAACGACATCAACACTCTGATGCGCTAAGGCGGAGATATCGACCCAACGGTTGAACCAAACCCATCAAGGCTCAGCCGAGTTGCAGTATCAGGTACAAAAAGAACAACAGATCGATCCTTTCTTATTTGTTCTTTGGATAAACAGTAACACAAAGCTACGATCAGTCTCTAAAATATCTGGATTTGTATCTATATCAAGTGTTTTCTACACTCCTCATCTGTAGACGTAACAAAATAATATTTACTAAACATAATATCTTACCCGTGTACTAAATTAGTCAAATAATAAAGCATACTTTGTATTTGAATCCACCTTTGATGAAAAGATGACAGAAGTGGAAACAGAACAGAAGCTTTCAATGGTCAGAAACGCTAAATTACATAATTTTTTTTAGCTGCTTGTAATGGAGGGAAGCTTTAGATAAAAATAAACTTGGTTCAAACTTAGTTAAAAAATCTTAAAAAAGGCCATTTTTAATGCACTTTTTAGCTGGTCCCTGACTTTTTTTTTAGCTTTTCAGCGAAGCTTAAATATCAGATCATGAGGTAAAAATAACATCTGTGCACCATCGGTATACCTTAATGCTGCCCTGCTCAACAAATCAGGTGAAAAAATATAAAATGTTAATAAGGATTGATGCTGAATGTCTGAATATACAGTATATATTAACACTAATGCCATTATCGGTCCAATTCTTTATCGATTCCCTGATCAAGTCCTAATAAAAAGTGGTCGGGTTGAGCTCGCTGTAATCTGTCTTCTGAGAGAATATTCGTAGAGCACTTTTTAGGTTTTCTTAGTCAAAGAATTAACCTGCTCAGCCTGCCTGCGTGGCGCTATCAAAATATTTACCCTCAGTAATGGAAGTGCTGCTCCTGGACTTTAAGACTATGTGTAGAAAGACGTCGAGCATATTGCTGAAAATGATATTTACTAACACTGTTATCATCTTTTCTCTTTGGGCCGTTTAAGATGACGACCGTTAACCGAACACCTGCAGAGTGATATGTGCAGTTATCAGTGCTGTTACACTCTATAACGGCACGCATGGAACGACCCTTGTCTGATCAAATTACGTGGTCAGAATTAACTGTTGTATAGACACAAAGAATTCACCATTTTCATGTAAATAGAGTGAATTTTGAAAAGTTGTATCATGGCATAAGAATTTAACACATTACATGACTCATAGGAAGCAGCCTGTGCTCAGCATGTGTGTGAACTGCGATGGACTGCCAGGTTATACTTGTTAGAAATTCATTGTGTTTAACTCTCCACTATTGCAGCGTAGGTGTGTGATGTGAATGCTCGTATATACTGTACATGTAGGAGTGTCAAGTGTGTCAAATGCCCGGACCTGTTCGCTCATGCTGTTAATGCCATCGGGTCCCAGAAGGTTCACGGCCTGCTTGACCAGGTCCGTCCGTCCACAGTTGAGCATCCTGAAGCCCAGATCCTGCAGGAACTTGGCCTCTGTCGAGGCTGCGTCCAGCTTTCTGGTGGCACAGAAACAATCCTCGGCTCTGCAGATGGAAACAGCAAATCCATTACTGTGATTAAGTGGGAGCTTATCTCAGAAATGGATTTTGAGATCTGTGGATATACATCTCCACTGCACACTGATGGAAAAAGAAAATGATTTTCACTATTCACAACTTAAAGTCTTGGTTTAAATTTAACTGCAAGTATTGAGCTGTTTGCATCAAATTACTAATGTTTGCATTTGTCAACACATCTTTTTTTCTTTTCTCCCTCCTGAGTCTTCATTTCCTAAAGTAGCTTTTCTGCAGGTGAGACTTCAGCTATGACTCATTATTACTCATTCACGTCTCCCGTAAAGCCTCTTAATCCGAGCCGCGAGCAGCTGTCACAGCTGATCCTTCCACGAGGTCACAGAGAAACTTTTTCATGATGTTTGTCCGATCTTATGTGACAATTATATCTGGCATTTGTAAGGAGACGCTAATTGGCAATTCACACCTCTCAGTGTTTAATTTTTTATTTCTCTGCAAGTATGTGAGATGCGATAAGACCCTTAACCCGCCGACACCAACACAAACTCACCAACTGAACTGCAGTGTGATGAATATGTTGCACGGCCACGTGACTGCAGTGGTGTGTTTGAGAATGATTTATCCCCTAGTCTCAAAGCCAGAAGATTAGCTACTGATTTTGAATCATGTTGATGCTACACTGACTTGTAATCAGGTGAATGGTGTCTCTGTCATTCACACGTCTGTTCTCACACTATGTAACTTTGTGCTAACGAGAAGTACGTAACGCTTTACGGCACTAAGTCACACACCACCAACTATTTCACTGATTTTGGTGAAACTGGATCATATTTTATGGAGAAAATGTTTTCTGGTTTTCCCTCTGATGTCCTCCGGCTGCTCCGCCTCAACTCTCTGTGATTTACAGAGTTTCCTGATGGACAGTGAAGTAAACTGCTGCCAACTGTAGCTGCTGTTAGCTAATGTTAGCTCAGTTTGTTAGCCGGGCTGCCCAGGCTGTGAGCTGAGAGCACCAGGGGAGTGGTAGTGTTTGTACCACAGGAGTTTTGGACCACCGGGAAGAAGAAGAGGAGGTTTTTAAACAAAGAGCGAGGGGGAATACTGACAGCGAGCAAAGATGGTGTTGTGCCAGAACAGGAGCTGGGCAAGTGGGCAATGTAACTGGGCTCGGCAGCCTCTATGGACATAATGATGAAAGCAAAAAGACTGAAGAGGACGTTGACTGAGGAAGCTTCAGACAAGAGTAAATCTGGGACTGACTTTTAGTGGTTGGTGAGAGCTTGGTGAAATAAAAGGCTGAAAGACAGACGCCGAGCTGGGCCGACTGCTGTTGGACTAGTAAGTAATATTAGCTGGCTGCTATGTCTTGTGTTGTTGAGTAATATAATCAGAACAAATACACGTGTACAGATGAAGTTTAAGTAAACCAGACTAAGTCGTTGTCCTGAACATCACATTCTTACTTTATTTGTCGTGGTTCACAGTCCACACCGGGGAGCAGCAGCCTGGCGGCCTGCCTCACATCATCGCTGTCCACAGAGAAGCTTCGTCGATGCTCAGTGTGGGCGACCGCCACCCGGATCCACTCCATCAGCGGAGGCAGTACCAGGAACGGCCTGCAGGGGGAAGCAAAAGTTTGTTTGCTCATATCAAATGAATATTACTTAAAAATTTGATTTTCCACAAGCAGATGGGGAATTTAAAAAAATATGGTTGATGGACTGTCAATCAAATCTGATCAAACCTTACCCACAAAGATTAGCTGACTTTTTGAGAGTTAACAAACATACATACATATGGTACAGATGATTTGAAGCCTATTGTTAAGGGGCTTTAACTTACACTGTTATATATACGCTATAGCATCCGTTTAGTAAGAGTACTTCATTATAAAACATGAAAAAAAAGTATTTAATGTGTGTCATTTGCACAAAAACAGACCTAAAGACTCAATTAGTTACATTTACAAATGTAGATGGAACATACGCTGAATTTTACAGATCATATCAATACATAGTATCATGATTAACGTGACCTTTGTATGTCAAAATACATTTTTCTAACTGATAAAATCACATGCTTTAAAACACATTGCTGGGATTCGTGATGATCTGCGCGCTCTATTGGCTTTTAATATAAATTCACTTAATAAAGACTCTGGTCCAAAACTGATAGCCACAAACTTTCTAATTAAAGATGCCCGTACAGATAACAGTCACACCAAATCAATATTCATAATTTATACTCCGATGGTCCTGAGCAGAGAGAGATCTAGATGCTGCAACCTCCCTAAATGCTGTTATTACCATCTTTAATCTAAATCAGTAACAGGTCTTGGCTGGATGACATGTTCATATTTCATCATTTATTTCCAAGATGTGTGTGTGTGTGTGTGTGTGTGTGTGGAGAGTCCCTAATCACATAACCTGTAAATCACCTAATCTGTCTTTCACCTACACACACACACACACACATGCACACACATTTTTATGTTGTTCTGTCTGCTATTTATCTTTTTTCTCCCCCCCAACAGTGCAACAGCAGCAAAATTCAGGTCAGTCATTTGTCAGACGTTTTCACCCCTTTACATCAGTCCATAAGCAGAATGAACTGTTGTGCTTTGTGGAAAGATTTATCTCATTTTGTTTACAGAGTCACTCCAAATAATAAACACTTCAACAAATATTTTCTAACTCAAAAATAAATGTTAGGCTCTGCCTGTTTTTAAAATAATAATGCTATGAGGTGATGAGCTTAGCTTAGACTGGAAACAGCTAGCCTGGCTCTGTCAAAAGTTAAAAAATACACATGCCACCACCTCTAAAACTGATATTATTTACTGCAACAGACTTTGTCTTGTTTATTTAATTCACACACACATTCATACACAGACAGAAATACATAATAAATATATAAACACAAGAGTGGTATCAATATTTTCATCTAACACTCAGCAAGAAACATATTGCACTAAATGTTCAACTATGCCTTTAATGATGATATCAGTAAATAATCAACTATTTTCTAACCCTCTAACTTGCTTCCCACTCTCCATACGTGTGCTAACACAGTTTACAGTGATAATGGTGGCACTTTAAATTCACAGTAATTTTTTAAAACTGTGTCCTTGATTTCAGTCTGAGGAAGACAAAAGCTGCATTTTCTTTTTTCTAATCTACATTGGTGAACTAATGACAAACAGAACAGCCTCGGGATGTGGCTTTTTTTCCCTGTGTCTGACCCTTAAAGCATCAGGTAGTTATCACACACACAAAATTCTCATTAAACAGATATTAAGCTTTATTTTTTCCCCCCATTTTTCTACTAAGCCGTCACGACCATGCCCTTTTTGTGAACTCTATTCAGGATACTTTTAACAACAAATGTACTTATTCTACAAAAAAAACAAAACATTAATTATAGTAGAGATAGGGACAATTCTGACTCATGAGATCTCAGTTTAGATGATAACAGAAGTCCTTCAAGGCTTTTAAAGCCACGAAGCAGTCTCAGATGCACATTAGAAAACCTTAAAACACTAAATTAAATGGCCTAATTTCATGTTATAGTGAGTTAAATCATATTATGAATCCATCAGTAAAGGTCCCTGCAGAGCTTTTGTTTCCTCATGACCCCTCTGGCAACAATAATTTTCTTAAAAAATGATTTCAAACAGAACCGCGTACCCGACTGAGAGAAACCATTTGGGTCTGTTATGTTTACCACGTATGCAGCTGCCTGGTCCTTTTGTAAATTTACTATAAGCACATGATTAATCAAGGCAGCAGCTTTTTAGGTGTTGACACACTGTGTTTGACTAGTCTACATTTCATGTGCATCACTTTCTCATCCCACAACCAAAGCTATACTTGTCTTTACACCTACAGTCTGCCAGGAATTTGAACTCTCTGGCAAGAGATTTAAAAAATAAAGCACTGATGTTTAGCAATTGGCTGACTAATGTGACAACTCAGACCTCTCTCTCTCTCTTTTCTAAGAGCTTGATCTGGTCTGCTTCCCGAAACACAAATATTTACAGTACCAGTCAACGGTTTGGACACGCCTTCTCATTCAATGTTTCTTCTTTACGTTTGTCATTGTAGATTAACACTGCAGACATCAAAACTATGACAGGACACACGTGAATATATGTGGTAAACAAAGGTGTGTCGTCTCAAAAGGTAATTAGTGGGAGAAGACCAAGAAGAAGAAGAAGAAGAGAACAGCTCGGGCCATGAAACAAAAACACAATGGACATTAGACCAGTGGAAATCTGTACTTTGGTCTGATGAGTCAAATCTGAGATTTTTGGTTTCTAACCGCGTCTCTTTGTGCAACGCAGAGAAGGTGAATGGATGGTATCTACATGTGTGGTTCCCACCGTGATGCAGGTGTGATGGTGTGGAGTTGCTTTGCTGGTGACGCTGTTGGTGATTTATTCAAAATTCAAGCTACAGTTGACCAGCATGGCTACCAAACCAGCTTGACAGTGACCCTTAACACAACTCAAGGCTATGTAAGGACTATATGACCAAGAATCCACAATCACCAAACCTAAACTCTTGGACCTTCTCAAGGTGTGTCCAACCTTTTGACTGGTACTGTATATATACAATGTTCTGGGTTAGAAAAAAAGAGAGAGGCCGAGTCTGGAATAGAAAACACTGACGGTAATGTTATCCATCGATACAGGCAGCAGGCCTGTAGCGACAACCAACACCCAGAGCTGCCAATTCCTCCTTAGGAGTAAACGCCTGGGCCAAAATGCTGAATATATCATGAGTCATTATGTACTGCAGCTCTGTTACTATTTTAAACTCCTCTAAGATTCTTCATCTTTCCTATAAACTTTAAAAAATTGGAGCGATAAACCAATTTTGTTCTTCTATCAAAGCTCAGGTGTAATTCAGGAGTCATTTCAGCAATTTACTCCAGTTCAATAATTCTTCACCTTACAGCAGCTTATCTGTTCACAGAACAACCCTAAAATATTATTTCATTTATTAAAATTCTTCCTCGCTCTCGTCCTGCTGTGTTATTCAGGTCTTTTCTACTCGTCTTTCAACCTTTCAGCAGAATGCTAAATAGAGAATTTCCTCTCCAGGGACCCGAGAGCCTGCTGACATGTCACTCCGCCTGACATTCCTCATACTCCCCGGGGTCGTCGGGATGGAGTTTTCTATCTCCTCCAGAGTGGAGGAAAGATGTTGGAATATCTGTCCATCCGTCCATCCGAGTGAGGTCCCTCTGGTTCCCATCAATCTCAGCTCAACGCCCGGGGAAGGTGTCAGTGCTTGACCGGCCCACGCAGCATCTTACAGGAACGCTTGTGAGGCGAAAAAAAAACTTGTGCAAAGAGAGAAGTAGGAATTTCTTTACTAACCTTTACAGCAGCTGAAATTATTTTTGCTCTGCTGTGCCGCTAACTGACAGAGGCAATACGGCTGAGAGGATATATGTGTCTACCTATCAAGATGGAGAGCTTTTGGGGTCTGTGCCCACTGAATGTAGAGCTTTTACAGTGTGTACAGTGTGCCAGCAAATGTGGGTTGACGGACGTTTTGGGAGATTGGTTTTTAACTTATGCAAAAATCATTTTACCGCCTGATTTAAAACTTGACTGAGTGGAGGCGAAGGACCACATATCATGGTGTACAAGTTGGCTAATTGACAAAATTGAGCAGCGAAGGATGAATTCTTGTCAAAATGGCTCTTTGAGAGACACAAATTTTGAAGTGCCTGTCGAGGCTTGTGCCGTTTTCTGTTGGTGAAATCAATCCTTTCCAACCATCGGCGTACCCAACCCCGGGTATTTCTGGTAACACCTGGTGGCGATAATGATCTGCTCTACTCTACCTCTGATTAGCTTATCCTGATATTCTTACTCAACCTTATGCCCAAGGTTGTATTCAGAACAAATCAGGTGTTGCGGCCATAGAAAGTATAAAACATGAACATGGTATCCGTGACGTCACCCACAGGTTTGTCACCCACCGCCATCTTGATCTCTGCTGCCTAACGGCACCCACCTGTCAATCAAAGTGTCCACGCTGTTAATTCTACATAACTTTAAGCCTTAATATAATTTGAAGAGGTGAGTTGTATAAAAATTCACCCTCAGTACAGTTGTCATGAATGGGGAAATTAGCTATAGAGACCAAAACTGTTTTTTGTACCAGGCTGTAAACATGTTTATTTCTGCTGTGAAGTTGGACATTTTAACATGGGGACTTATGGAGACTGACTCACTATTGGAGCCAGCCTCAAGTGGACGTTTGAGGAACTGCAGTTTTTGGCACTTCTGTTGGTGAATGTGGTGAACATAACTGCTATGAAACGATCACAAAATAACTTTTTATTTCACTGATTCACCGGGTTTCGCTCCATTGACGCTCCCTCATTCCCATTCACTGTCTATGTTGCTCGACCACTACTGTCTAAAAGACAAAAAACAATTTCTCCCTGTCACTATTTTGCAGCGTAGACTGTGAGCCACACACAGAAACTGGGTACACGAAATAAACAACTGGGAGAAAATCGTCTAGTCCATGAACTCCACCGGTTTCAAAAAGGGAATTCAGCCAGACATAACGTACACGCAACTTGTCTTACCACTTGAGTTTGCACTTTATTGGCTGTTCTGGTGTTGACTTGGACATTATTATTATTACTTCGAGTTAACGTAAAGTGCCTGAACGCATCAGTAGTTTTTGTCTCTGTTGTAGGTAGATTTCTTATTAGATTATGTGAGAAGAAGCTGCAATAAAATTCATAGTACCAAACTTTTAGGCAAACCTGGATTGGGACTGAACCACTAGCATCATTTCCAGGTTTACTGTCGGACTCACCTCTCAGTCTGTAAGGTGACTTTGGAGGGCTCCACGTTGGGGTTCTCCCACTCCATCTGCGGGCAGTGCATGAAGTAACACAGGGTGTAAAGGGCCTCGGGCTCCCAGTGCACTGTGGTGTTGGTCTTCTGGTGGACCGGAGTCCCGTTGCTGGGGTTCTTGATGTGCAGTGGCTGGAGGTGGTGCATGGCCCGGGATACCAAATCACCTGGAGGACACAGGGAGCATGGAAATAAATTAAAAAAACACGTAACATGTACTGCACTGAGAAAAGTCATTATAACAAACGCTTTACTCTGAGTTTATTTTCTGCAGCACTCCTTTGACATGTGAGTACTCGCAGTACTTCTGTGATTAAGTGGAGACATACTCCCTCATTCGAACTCCCTCTGATTCACCGTACATTTAGTCATGCACATATGCCCACGCGATCCTTGCTGAGTGGGAAATTGCTGCTTTGAAATTAAATCTTACGCACATTGTACCTCTCAAGTCTGAGCTCTTACTCTTTACTCATTTTATCTTTGGCTCTTATTTTTCCAATGTTAAAACGTGACCAACGAGAGAGTCACTGGGAAACTACAACGTCTGTGTCAGTGCTAAATGTCGAATGAATGTGAAAAGCATTTTTAGTCCTTGTGGACTTCCTGTCATTAGACCTCCGATTATAGGCTGCTATTAGACAGATGCATTATCATTTTGTTGTTCTATCAAAGGATGATTCAGCTTTTTTGATATGTTGTGATTTCTATCACAGTTTTTATTGTCACGTTTCAGTTCAAGGAGGTGCACCCAAGTGCAGACGTGAAGGTGAGTAAACAAAAACTTTAATAACTTACAGAAAAGACAGGTAAACACAAAATAATAAATAATGGCCGAGAAGTCCAGGCAGGCAAAAACAAACTAAACAGCCATAAATCCAAGAGAAGTCCAACAAAGAAAAATCCAGAACCGAGATAAACCAGGAGCAGAAAGCAGGAACGCACAAAGACCGAACAAACACAGGACTGAGGAACTCAAACAGATGCAGGACTTTAAATGAAAGAGCTTTAAATATAAAGCTACAGCTAAAGCTAGCTTCAGCTGCCCCTGTTTGCAGTCTTTGTGCTAAGCTAAGCTACCCAGCTGCTGCTTGCTTTAGCTGTTGCTTTAAATATGCTCGTTAGCTTAGCTTAGCACAAAGAATGTAAACATGGGCAGCTGAAGCTAGCTTTAGTTGTAGCTTTATATTTAAAGCTACAGCTAAAGCTAGTTTCAGTTGTCCATGTTTCCTGTCTTTGTGCTAAGCTAAGCTACCCAGCTGCTGCTTGCTTTAGCTGTTGCTTTAAATACGCAGCTAGCAGCAGCTCGTTAGCTTAGCACAAAGTTGTAGTTTTTTTTTTATTTAAAGCTACAGCTAAAGCTAGCCGCAGCTGGTTAGCTTAGCTTAGCACAAAGACTGCAAACAGGGGCAGCTACATAACTTCCTGTAAAATGGCGATGAAATGTTGTTTTTATAACAGACAAACAAATACAAAACATGCTAATTTGATAGCTTTTTGCTAAGCTAAGCTAACCTGCTTCTTAGCTTTTTTGCTTTAAATGTTGTCATTCCTGTGTGTGGACTCTCATCCATGCTTGATGCCACTTTTCAGTGAATTTTGTCATGCGTGTTGGTCGGTAGCGATGTAGGTGGATGGCGTCCCCATTCCTAATCCTGCTTCAGAGCTCAGTGGGCTTTGTAGACTGTCACAACACCATCTGTTTGAGACACTGGGCGAGGATTCAGACCAGTTTGGAACAAGTTTACCACGTTTCCAGATGTTATCATAACAAACCGAACATAAGATCCAAGATCCACGCTGGTTGGTTGGTTGGTTCCCTTTGGTTTAATTGTAGGGACAAAAGTATTTTGATTAAGGTTTGGGTAAAGGTTGAGCTTGTAGCGGTGCTAATTAAGTCTCCAGAGAATGAATGCAATGTCCCCTTAAGTGACAAAACCAAGTGTGTGTATTTGAAGAGGCATGACTCAAACATTCATGTAATATTTTCCCCAAGATCCACGAAAAACTGAACAGTTTTCTGCAAAAAGACCAGCCACGGAGATTAAATAAACCTTTATCCGAGGCAACATGGAGTTTTTTGGTATCTGCCATGATGAATGTGGTTCACTGTTTTTAGTATGAACCTGTTTGAAGCCGAGTACGCAGCAGGAGTAGGGAAAAAATTAAAGTCTGATGAAAACTTAAAAATCCTAATAGTTCTGAACACCAGAGGAGGCATGAATTTCAAAGTCTCAAATTCATACCTGTGTACTACAGAGGCAGATATTCAGCGCTGACGTTTATAGAGTTATAACTCTCTGATTCAGGATTTTGACAACTTCGCAGCAGCTTATCGATGAGGTCATTAGTGATGCATTTACGAATAACGACGTTGCTCTGAGAGAGAAAATACTGCAGCGCGAGCCTGCGGGGTCGATTTCTCAGAAAAATTAATATCCTCATTGATCTAATTATTTACCCTTGGAAGGGCTGGAGGTTTTAGAGAGAGAGAGCACGTGGGCTGAAAATACCACTGCCTAAATCCTGTGAGTTCTTCTTGGGTACATGAGTAATATGTGAATAAAACATTACGTGTGAAGCTCTGAGCTGCAGTGCAACAGTAAACACATTGCAGCACACAACACGTTCTTTCTCCGTCTCTGATTTTTGTTTTATTGTTTGTTCCAAAAATACTACGTCTCAGGAAAAAGTTGGCCTGTCTTGAAAACCTCATTCCTTAGACAGAATGACACGGTGAGTCTGCGCCCGAGGTTCTCCATCTGTCAGACTAAAAAAGGGCCCTGACGGAGTTCACAGGCAGTCAGACGTGAACGGAGCGAGCTGCTCACAGCACAGTTTGAGAGTTATCGAGAAATAATTAAGTGCATCAAGAAACGACTGAAAACAAGACAGATCATGCTGGATTTCCATGATTCAAAAACATGCGAGGGGCCGCTCCACAAGGTGAGCAAAGACCAACTCAATCAATTATTTTGTCAACAGGTTCCACATAATTGTAATAATAATAAAAGTTATTTCAAATCAAAAATGCTATGCTCTTCTAACTTAATTAACTTGTATTAGATCAACCCAATGATTGTGAATTGAACTAACTAAACAAATGATATTTAAGTTTACTTAAACTAAGTTTGTTATGTTATGTGGACTTATATTTACATGCTACATATTTATTATTTGTCCTTTTAACATAAAACTTATTTGTAAAAGTAAAATAATAAATTTAAGTTCAAATATTCAATAACATTAGGTTTTCATCCAATATATATTTTAATGTTTGTTTAATAATTCTAGTTTGTGCCACACAAATGAATTCAGTACATCCAAAATATCTTTGTTATGTTTTGTTTATTTGCTTGAGAAATTGAGACTCAGACTACACGGCTCGTCTGAAAACTTTTTTAACAAACATTTATTGAGAACATTAGAGCTAAGCTTTAACCCTCCCTAACGAATCTCCAGTTAAAGTAAGTCAGATTTATTAATTACTCTATATCAGTTTTTAAAGCACATCACAACAGAATAGGCTTTGTCTTACTTTGTACATCCGCCAAATGTTTTCTTTTTGTATTGTTAATGCAGCTGTTCTGTATGTTCCAATAAACAAATAAAAACACGTGTTTTTTATTTTGAAGGATTGTTTTCGCAAACCACATCAACGCAGTCCTGATGAGTCAAATACTGAACAAATGATACGAATGGAACTAATAAGGATGTTTGTCCCAAAAACTTTGAACTGATCGATAGTTGATTATTCAGCCATAACAGCCAGAATTTTCTTTTACACTTACAGAGAAATACTTGAAATGATTTACACCAGAGATTTAAGGGGCTGTAAACAAGTCAAATAAGTTAAAAAATATCTCATCAGTTCATCAGGAATAGTTCTTAACCGTGACATTAAATCAGATTAAGAAAACTTCAGGTACAATCATGCTACATATTCGGATAATTAACAGTTTTGTTAAATGATTATTGTTTAAGTCATTTGACAAAAAAAAAAAAACATCGCCTCTCTCCAACACATCAAAGTGAGAATTTACAGATTTAATGATTTTCTCTGTTCAATATAATTGATCACCTTTTGTCTTTGAACTGCTGACCAGAAACAAGAAGCAACTCAAGGTGCCGTTTTCAATGCATTAATCATTAAATGCAATAATCATGACTCTGCAGAAACTACAGGTATAAATGTGACTGTGCGACACTGTGCAGCTTGCAGACATTTTAAGACCTTAACCAGGTGGATTGATTCAGCAGAGAAAACCTTCACTCCCCACACTCAGGAAGTCCCCACGCTACTCAGAGTTTATGCAGCGTGCTACTGGCCTGAATACAAAGAGGAGAAGTGACACATTAATAACGATTAAGGAGATAAAACAAAGAGGACTGAAATATGCATTTACATTACAATCCCCCCCTTCTGCTAACAGTATAAACAAACCATAAAACAGACGACAGAGAACTCCAAGAACGCTCCCTCAGGATTTGCAGAACTTGCTGAGCCCCACAACAACACCACGTCCATAAATAATAAAACCACAACGAGTTTTCTGCCACAACAAACATTAGACGCAGCCGCCGCGCGAGTGGTTATACCGCCGCCGTCCCTCTGAGCTCAGGCCGAGCTGAATCTTTCGTTACCTTCATTAATTGTTCTTGTGACTTTGGTTTTGTCAGCACGACAACATTTGCTCCTGTCTCCTTTGCTGTAATTATCTAAGCAACACTCCTATGGGGTTCATGCTTCATCTCATTTGAATTAATCACAGGGGACAGCTTAGTGTCTTCCTTTTCTCCCAGCCAAGTCCTTCCCTCTTGGAAGGACTCATTACAGAGCAAAACTTTGTTTCCTATTCCCCGAGAAAAAGAAAATGGTGAAACAGCACAGAGCAGAGAAACTCCTCGCTATAATGAGATGTCAACACTTGAAATTCTGTCATACAGCAGCTAAAACCTGTAATTACTTCTTACATGTAGAGAGAATAAAGAAGCTATGTAATATTTTTCATGTAACAAGTCATTAAAGATAAAAATAAAATCACCTCTGACTCCACAAAACAACCATAAACAAGTCCAAAGACATGCTAACTCCTCCGTGAGGATATGCTCTTATGGATGATGTTAACATGCTAATTTTTAGTTGGTGTAATTATCACCATATTCACACTCTTAGCTTGGGGTATTAGCATGCTAACATTTGCTAATTAGCACTAAACACAAACAGCTAATTAGTTAATAAGCCTTTATTGTCCCCTGGGGGAGGAAAATTCGTTTTCACAGCGCTGTACATCAGAGGAGAGACACATCATCGTCACACAACTGTGACAGACACAAATACATGAAGGACAACATCGACGAGTCACCCTGTTTCAGGCCAAAGCGAGGTACCTGCACCCAGAGGGTACACTACAATGAAGTGGAGGTTGAGTGGGTGTGTGATATCCTGTGCTATTGTTTTTGCAATGTGTGCGATGACCTTACAACTGAGCTCAGAGAGATTGGGTGTTGGGAGAGTTGTAATCTTGGCAGCAGTGCTGGTAGAAGACGAGGATGGGCTGAACAATACGACAGTGAAACACTGGGAAGAGATAGGGAGGTCGACAAATTGAGATTCTGACCTGATGATGAACCGAAGATGTTACGGTTCAACCTGAGGGTAATCTCTATAATCTGGATTGCGTTTGTAGTCCGAGTTGACCAATCATGTTTGGTTGCATGCAGGTAAACAGTCCGCGTGGAGAGCTAAGAGGCAGAAACGAAGATTATGGAAGCCTTGGAAGGCCCAGATATCTGTAAACTGGAGACCGGACAGCTGCTGTTAGCTCCGTGAGCTCAGAGCACCGGGGGAGTGTTAGTGTTTGTACCACAGGCGTTTTGGACCACCGGGAAGAAGAAGAAGAAGAAGAAGAAGAGGAGGTTTACAGGCCAGAGTGCGGGGGATTGTTGACAGGGAACAGAGGCAGTGTTGTGCCAGAACTGGAGCTGGGCAGTGTAACTGGGCTCAGCAGCCTCTATGGTTATGGTTTAAGGTTGCTCTGTTTATGTTAAAATTGTTTTTATAACACACTTTCCTGTACAGTATGTACTTTTTAATCTACAAATGCATTCCTCTGCAACAGGTACAATAAAGCACAATGTAATTATGTTCTCATAACCTGAAGCCGCGGGGAACGTAGTTTGATTTATTGTACTGCGTTTGACGGAGAGTTGAGTCGTTTCTACGTATGAGCACGAAACCCAAAAGGGGTTTTTTAAACTAATTAGTCCAATCATATGCTTTGTAAAGTAATTAAAAGTGTTATTGTATTTTTATATTTCAGCGATCATATGAGGTGTTATTCCCATCTTATATTTTAAACGTAGTTACCCAGACTATTGTGTTTCTGCCTGGTTTTCTACTAATAAGTGAGTCGACTTGAGAACTCTGCAGCTCACGAACATCGGCAGAGTTTAATGGGCCCTGCCTCGCCGCATGAGGAAATCATTTGCATTAATATTACAAAGTTTGAATTCTTCCCGAGACTTTAACACCCAGCAGTAATGCACCATTAGTAAATGAAGCACTCCTCCCTCAGTCTACTTTCTTGTAGGGGTGGAGGTGCAAAGGACAGAGTGCAAACCTACTGTTAAGATCCTTATTTGCACATAATTAGGTTGTCTTCCTGCCATGATTTGTAATATTTTCTGTTTTTTTTACTCTTTATGTGTCTATTTCATGGTTTTCTTTAGGTTTTTCCTCGTCGATGTGGTGCAGAGTTTTAGGGAGGAAGAAGAGGAAATTATGAACGGGAGTGCTGGGTGCAAATTCAGGAGGCTTCATCTCCTGCAGCTACTCAGCATGGAGTCGCTTCTGGGAAGGAGAAAGGCTGAATCCATCAAAAGAGCATAATCTTTTATGCTTATGAGATGCACACGACTTAAAAAATGTTACGTCATGTTTTTGTTGGATCTTTTCTGTAATTGTCCTGTTCAAATGGGACACGGGCAAACTAAAGTGTGAGAGATGGGAATAATATTGAAAATTACTGAAGCACCTGTAGTTACTCAGAGCTTCATGATGATCAGCAAAAGTTTAGTCAAAGCTCTGAAGGGAAAACGCCAGCTGCAAAACAAACACTCGAAAAATGCACAAAAAAACATATGAATATTTATTCCTGCAGTTTTAATTATAGAAGTGCAACCGACTAACTCTAGAAGGAAAAGACAATTGGCCTACTTCGGATGTTTTTTGAAGCTGTATGTAGTAATAAGAATAAAAGTCAGTGGCATAAACAAAAAACAGTTTTATGTGGTCTGTTGTGAACGCTTGGTGATTGTCCTGGGCTGAGATTCACAGCATGAATTTTTCAGTCTGACTCTGTTTTTTGATTTCAAGCTGAGAAAACAAGAAGTATATTATTTTTATCTCCCCTCTCCCCGTCTAGAGCCAGTGTTTAGTTCGTTTCAGGTGATTATACACGTGTGAAAACATAGTTATGAATATTATATTCTGTAAATGGAGCCACTTAAATCTGCAATAACTGATTTTTTGGCACAAAAATGACCAACTTGATAGCAAACAGTTATTTATTTACACATCCAGCAGTTGCAGAGCAACATTATTGCTCATTTGGAGTTGTGTTTGTGTCCACCTGATGAATGTAAGTCCAATATTGACTCTCTTTTAGCTCTATTTTTGGTCTCCACCAACTCCTGTGGAAAACATCTGGCTCTTTAGCTGCTAAGTATTCACTATAGTTGCTAACTTTATCTGCATGCGGTTTGGTGCTAAGTAGGTCATGTACGCTCGGCTTTTAGAGCTTTTTCAAGTGAACACAGCTGCCATTTTGAGACTATCCCCTCTGGCAGGAGGCTGCGGTCCATCAGTTTTTTTCCTGACTGCCGCTGGCCTCATCAACAAGGCCCATGGCCCCCTCTAACACACCCCCAGACCATGTAACACGTTAGATTAATGTAACACGTTAAATTAACGAATATGCTTTACATAACACACACATTCTAATAACCTTTTAATAAACATCTTTTGGATTATTACGTCTTTAAAAAAATATTACGTGATAACGGTTACAGGCGGCGTGTGACATGTGAAATCTGTATATGAACATTGTGGCTTTACTTTTGGTCGATTCTGAGCATGGACAGACTCTATAATATAACACCTGTTAATATAAAACACTCAAGTACAACAACAACACCCACTAATACCTCATAATAAACATCAAGTACAAGTGCTACCTTTGTGACAGTGTCAACATAAACTGAAACATTATAAACTCGATTGTGATTCTGCTGTGAGACAGAAAAAAAAAGAAACTATGAGAGCAGTGAGACCGAAAACCAAAACAATGAGCTGAAAGGTGCTAAAATGCTCACTAGAGCTGAGGGCGAAAATTCTTTGTTGATTTATCACCACAAGTGACACCTTTCAGATTAAACTCAACGATTTAATCCATCACTATCGAAAAACATAATATGTTATATGATTACAGCCACTTTAAATGAACAAGGATGTTAAATCAGGCATATTTTAAGATACACACAGTCGACCGGATGGTTTTTAAAGCACATTCCCTTTAACTTAAATAATAGTCGGCAAACACGCCTGTAATTTAAGCAGACAAAGTGAGGTGAGCCAACTTCTTATCAAATGTGACCCGACATTATCACGGCGAGACAACCGTTGTGTTCCCTAATGGACGACTGAGATGGAAGATTCCTCCAAGGTCCTCTGACACACTGTCATGGCCTATAGCTCCCCGAGGGCCCCAACCGAGGACATTTAATCATCACTTGGTAATACGACCGACTCAGAGCTCTGCCTTTGGGGCACATTAGCAATTCCATGGCAACTATTAATCACAGTCAATTACTGAACATGTCATCATCAACACAGGACCAGCAGATACTTTTACCAGCGCTGCTCAAGTGGAAATTAATCACCAGTGGACGTATTTAATATGGGACATGTGAAGGAAGGTCAATGATGACCGTCTGTGTTTGAACAGACAGATACAGTACAATAAGACTCTCAGCTCGGTGGTTTTATAATCCAAAGTCACACTTTTACAGTAACCTGGCGAGGCTGAGTGACCATCTGGAGGATTGGGAGTTTACCTGCTGGGCCGGCCGACCTGTGAGGCGGCGACGAGCCAAACAGGAACAAATGACAATGAGCGGCATATCCGTGACGTCACCCACAGGTTTCTGAAGCTCAGAGTGTGGTGGGCTTTGGCCGCCGCCATGTTGGCAGTCCTGCCTTCTCTTCTGCCTCCTGGCTAATCTAAAAATCGGCAAAGACGTGGATCATCGGTGGACCTGAGGCGGGCTGAGAATATTACCCTTTTACAATTAGAAAATGGCACCTTTCTACAAACTGGAATTAGTCAATAGGTTCGGCATATAGCAGCCATTAGTTGAAGCCATACGTACTCTAGGTTTTTTATTATTGTATGTCGCCTTACATTGTGTCGGCTCCGCTCAGTGGTAACACGGCGAGTAGCTGCTCAGCTAGTAGCTCCTAAGTGTCTCAAAGCGGAAAACGTTGTGGCATTTTAGGAGGATAGATGCTGCTCGAAGCTTGCGAGACTTGGATGAGGCTGTTATTACATATCCCGATAATCCACCACGATAATGAGATTAATTTAAACATAAACGGTAATTTTTATCGCGTAAAATTTCACCGCTATTTTCCGTAATACCGGTAACCGTTACATCCCTAATGGAGACTGACTCGTTCTGGAGCCAGCATCAAGTGGACGTTTGAGGAACTGCAAACCGCCTTGGCCTCACTTCACAGACATGGAGGTTGCCGGTTACTAAAAATACACCCAAATGTGTAGGGAGAGTTCACCGCTGATCCATCTTCTGTTCACTTGCACACTGCTTGTGTTCTTAATAAATCCCAGTAACATGGAAAAAGCAGCAGGACACCATCAGGAAAGTGCCAGACATTAGTGCAGCATTAGAGATGTTCCAGCCATCATACTGCCTAAAAAATATCAAATAATACTCACATGGTGTACATCAATGACCACAGCAATAATACAAAATAACAGAAGTGAGATATAATAAGGAACTTTTTGTTAATAATAAAAGGATTCAATGGCACACTAGGAAATGCTGAAACTATCCTATCTATGATTGGTTACAAGCTAAAATGTGACACGGAGGTCAAAAGCGGAGAAAACAAATGATTCAAAAACTCAACAATCGCGTCTCCAAGTGGGAAATATTGGTAAGAGAAGTGCAGATCAGGAGTAGCACCTAGTTTTGGCCTGCATCACTGTGTTTTAATATTAACAGTGGAACTTAGAGAGCTGGTGCTCTGTGTTGCATGTTAGCATCGTTACGTTAGCATTTTACTCATTGTATGTATGTATCACAGAGTCAGCTCTTAGCCTTATTACTGTACTGTTGATATTTTGTCATCAGTGCTTGGCCTTACACACTTTCCCCTCCATTATTTGAGCTGCAGCTACCAACAGATTCATCTTCACAAAATGTACTTTTGATTCGATTTGTTACTGTGTTTTGGTTAACAGCGGGACTGGCAATTTCCGGACGGTAGAGTAATTGTGAAGCATATGTAAGAAAGGAAACAAAAATAAGCCCTCAGCTGAAATACGAATAGTGCAGTACTATTTAAGCACATTTGATACTCAAGACCACACAGTAAAGTTATTTATTATACACTGCAGCAGTCTGCAGTAGTGCTTCTGCAGATCTTCACAGAAGAGCCATTAAAGTCCCTAAAAGAGCCATTAGACAAAATAAAGTGGCATCCATTTAGAAGTCCCCTCCTGTGAGTTGCAGGAAAGATGATGACAATAGAATGAGAGAGATAGAGTCTGTAATCTCCTGCTCCATTTCCACAAACTGGAAAAATCTGGAAGAGCGAAAGGCAAGATGATGAGACGAAATGAAGCTACGGTTCAGAAGCCTCTTTAGACGGAGAGAAGTCATTACCAAGAAGGCTCTCATTTTATTTTCCACAGCTTCATAATCGTTGTTAATGAACAGATTTATTCCAGGGATCCCTGGGACTTTAACAAATGAGTCATCACAGCTTTTTTTGGGTTGGTGCACTGGGCTTTTCTCGTGTTTTTTTCATTACTTTTGCTCGCAGTCATCAGTCCAGGAGTGGACAGCTGCAGCTGTGGGACGCTAAGAATCATGATGGTTTCTGCAGCACCGATACTACCACAAAAACAAAGCAGAGACAAGCGCCATGACCTTCCTCAACGGGGGAATTCGTAAGACTGTGCAACGTCTTGCATCACTGGACCTTCATTACATAAATTAAGTCAAAAATTCCCCCAGGAGGTCTGAGGGTAAAAGAACGACCCCGGACATTTGACCCTCCTCAAAATAGAAACATGAAGAAGAAAATGGAGCTCTGGCTCGTTAGATCTAAAAATTTTTAAAATGAACTTTGAGTTTACCCCACTGTTGAGGGATTCTTGGGAAACACAGATGCTGTTGCTGCTTTCAAGTGTCTCCTGAGATAGAAACTGTAGATGAAGTTTTATTTAGTTTATTGATGAAGTTACAGCATCTGCACAACACTTAAACTTTAAAGAACTTAAATTTAAAGCTGCAGTGATTCATTTTTGGCCACTAGCGTGCAGAAGACCTACAAAACAAGCTGACAGATACTCGCCCTGATGCTGTGAATCTACAGAAGTAGTGACAAGCTTCATGGCAATGCAACATCAAGCCTACGGTGACTTTTTGAACCAGAAACCATGGACTGATGGATCCATCTGGGCTACTTTGGGCGGACGTGGTGCTGCCTGCTGCTCAGGATCTGCTGTCCCACCAAACGGCAACGTCACTTGAGGCTGGCTCCAGAGGTGAGTCAGTCTCCATAAGCCCCCATGTTAAAATGTTCAACTTCACAGCATAAATAAACATGTTTACAGTCGGGTACAATTAGTACCATAGTTTGAGAACCGTTGAGAACCGTTCTGGACCAAAGTAGTGAAACCAACCGTCAGACAGAGCAGGGCCATTGCACTAACGTGGCTAAGTTAGATTAAAAGGCATCACTTTTATCGGTCCCTTGTGCATTATATCCACCTAACCTACAGTCTGTAAATTTTAACGGTAAAACAATTAATTTGTCAAGCATAAAGACGAGTAAGAGAGAAGAGTTGTTTGCTGAAGCTCTGGCAGGAGAAGAAACGTCATATTTTGACATTTCAGGCTAAACTATTCTTATTTTTTCAGGGACAATTTTAATTATACCTCTTTAAAAATCTACCAAACTGAACCCAGCTCCTTCACCCACTCTTGGTCCTTGGTCACATTTTCTGTCTTTTTCCAAATTCGATGAAATTGGCCAGTCAAAACGAGTAGAAAAATCATGAACAGAACGTCTTTTGAAGCCTCTATGTCTAAGATAAAGTCATTCCCCAACTTTCTCCGACTGTATCCTCCCAGTAACCTTTGTTACACCTCTTTTAAGCCTTACAATAAGTGCTCCAGTGTGCAAGGAGTTGGCTCTATAAATCACAAGAGATGGGAGTGTTTGAAGCCAGAGAATAACGCCTCTCGATGACCGAGGTTCCATCAAAATACCAGCAGCTATTTGCCATTTTATGAAGTCCCCTTTCATCGAAGAACTGCAGCAAACAGTTGCCGGTATTTGTCTCCAAACAGCTGCCTTGGTTGGAAACAGTGAGGTGAGAACTAAGAGCAGCCTGTTCAATTCACCGCCTTATTACCCCAAAACTTCCATTAGCCTTCTGGGCTCCATCCAAAACACTCAATTAGTGAGTCTGCATTATCTCTCAGCAGCACTGCTATGGTGTAATGTCCGTCTTACTGCAGCAGGGCTTCTTTAGTGTAAAGTGGATATTAAACATCGGATAACTTCAGCTTGTCCCTCAGCTACTAAAGTTGCCTGTATTCAAGGAGGAGGCTCGAGTGTCCTCTGCTCTCACGTGTCGGGCTGACGGCTTATAATTATTAATGAAGAACATCTGCCTGTGGGTGTCTCCGAAGAGGTGTCCGCACACTTGAGCGCTTTACTCACGCCAGTGCAGTCACGTGAACGCATCCGCCACATTGGAAACGTGATAGATGTTAATTGGAAGCCAACACTTGCATGACAAGATATCAACATGATCAAATGTCTACATCAACATGAGACATGAACGGAGTCCACTGACCTTAAACATGAACAGAAAATGAAGTAATCCGTCCAAGAACAAGTAGATCCGACCTGGCAATCTGATTGGCCAACAAGACATTAAGAAGTTGCTCAGATTTGGATACAATAAACTATTAACCTGCAACATGTTTTGTTCTTTGTTTTAAAGGTAAAATTAAGATGTTATGATTTCTTTCAAATCAGAGGGGGGTGTTCATGAACCACAGCGGGTCTATACAGACTATGACCTCCTGTTATGATAATTAACTCAACTTCATTTAATGTTATGGTACTGCTAGGCCGCCACATTAAAACAGGTCCTGCCTCGTTTGTGTGCAGCACGTCGGAGAGAAAACAGTTTGGTGACCACAGAGGCTAAAGGCCGACTAATATGGATCGAAGCAGAATATTCTGTAAGACAAAAACATGTTGTGAATTTTGGAAATGATTACATCGATCTTTTTTCAATACAGATGTCAAACGTAGAAACGGCACAGAGAATCCGTGTTGTTTTTCAAAATAAAACACCCTGCGCAAACTTCCGATCGTAAAAACAGCCAAAAGGGAAACTACGCAGCATATTTACATATTTAGAAACACATGAACCAGGAAAAGTTACCAAATCTGAGCAAGTTAACAAAGTCTGGTGGGCAAAACACTCCACTTCTGATGGAGTTTGAAGTCGTGTGGAAAACGGACCAAAAAGTGTTGCAGACACATCGTACAGAGTGGCCGATGGCGTTTTGGCGTCAGTAGCTAAAGATTTCTAAAAAGCTTTAATGTTAGTTGTCTGAGACTAGAAATCGTCTCTGTTGCATGTTGTTACTAAGGGTCGGACTGCTTGCTGGAGTTGTGAACTGGGTTCCTTTACATACAGGAGTCTACTGACGTGACTGATTGTTGTCCAGGTATTAGTCAGTCTCTGTGTATCTCCATGGAAACAGATATAACATAAGAAAAAAAAAATGTTTATTTTGAGACCGAATTGCCCCAAATATGAAAACTTTTGATTATATATTTGATTTAAGTTGGTAACTGTTGTATAATCGCAATATTACATGAGGGGGTGTGCTTTATTGTAATTATTGGCACAACAGTGACGCTTACGGTCCTGACTACATCACTGCCGTGCCAATAATGACGGTAAAGCACACCCTGTCACGTAATATTGCTTCAATAACAGCAAGTTAGTAAATCCAGTGTCTGTGAAGTGAACTTCTCAAGAACATGACAATAAGATGTCGTGTTTGACTTTGTATCATCTCTTCCGTCATGCTGTTATATTTTTTTCACCTTTTCTGTCTGTGAAATGGAGAATAAAGATTGTTTGTGTGTGATGGGTCATTCGTTAAGTGAATCTTTGGCTCTCCTTTGGTTTTTCTCCATTCAATGCTGCCAGCTGGGTCGCCATGTGATGTATTTTCAGTTAACTGCTGAGATTTTTATCCACCATTCATCCTTGCTCTTCCATTGTGTTTTGTAATTCTACATCAATCTTTAGAAATTATTTCAATGGATTATAGAGGACAAAAGAACATCTGGTGATAGTTTGGTGATCCAGAGTGAATAACAAGTCCAAGACTTGTATCCTTCGTCATGGAGAAAGCAAACAGAGGAACATATATTGATATACAATATAGTGCTGTTAGGAAGGAGTTAGCTTAGTTCAGGGCGAATAAACACTAAAAAACACTCCAGCAGTCAAATTCGCACAAATAAAGCAAGGTGGAAAATGTGCTTTGTATTCAGTCTGAATGCACATGTACAGCTTGAGCTCATCCAGTGAGCTTCAGGTCAAAATGTTAGCTATCTTAGCACATTAGCATGCTAACATTTTCACATAAGCATCGATGGATGTCATTAGTGGTGCACCAACCAGACCAACATGCAGCTCCATGGCTAACAATGGTGTAAATTTGGTTGGGAAGTCCAATTTACTTTTAATGTGCAGGTTACATTTAACGGGATTTCAATGGCTACATTTCAGTGTGATGTTTAACTACACCTTAAAATATGGTGGTTCAAATTATAACTTTGAGCTTCACTTCTATGCAGATGATACCCAGATTTGATCTCACCCCTACATATATCTCAGATATCTTCTCACCAGACCCCTCAGGTCACCCCACTGTTGCGCATTGGCTGTGTCCTGTGCAAATAAAAAAAAAGGCTTCAAGTTATGCAGAATTAACAGCATGGCCGCTTTGATTGACAGGTAGGTGCAGCTACTTATTAGAGGCTTACTAGAGCACCCAGGCTTCATTTGGCCTGCCTCAGGTCTGCTGATGATCCACGTCTTTGCTCATATTTAGATTAACCGGGATGTGGAAGAGGCAGGGCTGCCAACATGGCTTCGAAATGTCGGAAACCTACTTGAATGATTTTATTTTTGAAGATCCAAGGTGTAGGATTTAGTGGCACCTCGCAGTGAAGTTGCAACCAAATGAATACTCTCTTAAATTATAGTTCATGGGATGTTTTGTACTTTTGTATATCCTCAAAGTCTAAAAACCTTCACTTTCATCCACATCTAGCTTCACTGTAACCTTCTTCTGACCTTGAAATGGCCAAGACTGTGCTTCACCCACTAAGAAAGCAAACTGAGAAAGACCCACAGCGTCCGAGCAATTTCTCCAAGAAAATATGTTTCTACATCTTCCTTTTGAAAAATACTCGAGTTATTCATCAAGCGGCTCTTAAATCGATATTCTAATCTTTGCAGCACTGAGCCACTATGAGCGAGTGGGATCCTGTGGCAAGTATCGAGGGACGTTAAACCATTATACAATAATGAATCCAGCCTCGCGTAATTACTGCAGCATGCAGCAACAGCCTACAACATTTTCCAGCATGTGTCTTTTGTGTGAGATGAAGAGGTGTGTGTGTGTTGTGCGTCTGGTGGATTGTGAGGAGGGGTTGTTTGTGTCAGCATGCCCCCGCTGTCCTCCTAAAGGTGCTGGGAGACAGATAAGGAAAATAGCCGCACCCTGTTCCAGTGACTGAATGAGCCAGCTTCATCTTTAAAGCCAAGTCAACATTTTTTTATAAAAACCACACCGTCTCTGAGATGGGTAGACACGAGGGAGTGAATGCTGGTGCAAACCTCTGAGAGGATGAGGGCGACATTAACAGAAAAATAAGCTTATTAGTTAAAGAAATGCCACCTTATAGCTCAAACTACATTAACATGTTTACTTGACTGGGTGTATTTAGGCACTTTTATCAAAGTCTGACTCATTTTTTCTCCATTCTTTCTTTCTTTTCCATCACCAGTGCTGAGAAGTGGGTCAAATATAAGATTATGAAAGATGATGCACAACGAAATCAGGAGAGAAAGAAGTATTTTAACTCTAATAAAGTGAAAAATGAGAATAGCATGCGTGGTCTTGAGATGAAATGTAACACCTCCATGCGAAGCCCATGTGAGTGCCAAGCTAGCCCATTATCTCATATTCGCATAGTGAGGGTGAGATAATGGAGCAGAGACGATGGGAAGGTGGTCTGAGTCACAGCTTTAAAAAAGAGGTGACATTAATATGAAAAGAATATTAAGGATGGGCTTTGTATCGTGAGAATAACTCTTGTTTACAGACAGAAATTTGAAGCACATGCTCTCAAAAAAACCCTCAGCTGAAATCATAGTTAGACAGGTGTTCAATAAGCAATCACTTCCTGGAAGAAGAGAAATAACATCCCATCGCTGTGCAATTTTCTGTACCCTTTCAAACCAGTGCACAAGCTCCTGCAGCCCTGCATCCAGAGAGGGATTCCTCAATTTGTGAAACCCACTCAGCCTTGAAGAAGCAGCACTCCTCTTCCTCTCTGCCTATGCACAGTAAGATACACGATGACTCATTTTTCAGGCAGTTTATTGTCAGCACAGGAAAATACAGAGCAAGTGATGCCTGAATATTTAAAGCACAATTTGAGGCTTGAGATAAACATCAACGTGTCATCATAAAACTCAGAGTGACAATTATTTATCTTGCTGTCAGATGAAAAGGAGAGAATTGTCGATTTGGTTCATGTAACTTGAAGTCCTGGTTGATTCGGTGATGACAATTTAAAGCAACATTGTGTAGAAGTGTGTAAATATGGACAGCCAAACGTAAAGCAAGGTCAACAACACAAGACATAGCAGCCAGCTAATATTACTTACTAGTCCAACCGCAACCAGCTCGGCGTCTGTCTTTCAGCCTTTTATTTCACCAAGCTCTTACCAAAGACTAAAAATCACTTTCTTTTTCTCTTCTAAGCTTCCTCTATAAATGTCCTCTTCTGTCTTTTCGCCTCTGTCACTATGTCCATAGAAACTGCTGAGCCCGGGTTACATTGCCCACTTGCCCAGCTCCGGTTCTGGCACGACACTGACTCTGTCCTGAGCCTGTAAACCTCCTCGTCTTCCCGGTGGTCCAAAACTCCTGTGGTACAAACACTAACACTCCCACAGTGCTCTAAGCTCACCGTCTGGGCAGCCTGGCTAACAAACTGAGCTAACATTAGCTAACAGCAGCTACAGTTGTCAGCAGTTTACTTCACTGTCCATCAGGAAACTCTGTAAATCACAGAGAGTTGAGGCGGAGCAGCCGGAGGACATCAGAGGGAAAACCAGAAAACATTTTCTCCATAAAATATGATCCAGTTTCACCAAAATCAGTGAATAGTTGGTGGTGTGTGACTTAGTGCCGTAAAGCGTTACGTACTTTTCGTTAGCACAAAGTTACATAGTGTGAGAACAGACGTGTGAATGACAGAGACACCATTCACCTGATTACAAGTCAGTGTATGCATCAACATGATTTAAAATCTGTTATTTTATAGTAGAAAAGTTACACAATGTTGCTTTAACACTCCTACAACTGAAGATTTGCTGCAGCTTTGAGCAGCAGCAAGTTTCATTTCTCCCTGCGGTGATATTTAAAACTGATTTGCTGTCAGAAAAACGCTATAAATGACCACTGCTACGTCAACGCCATCAACGCAAACCACAGTGACGAATACATCGTGCTGCTTTCTCAGTAAAAACCACCTTGTATTTTACCAGGTGAAAACGCTTTTCAATATGAAACAGCAGAAATTACAGTAATTCAGCTCTGGGACGACTGTGAGGGAGTGAGCAGTACACAGGGACGCTCATATTGAAAACACATTAATACTAGATTGCATGCTGGGTGAATGGCTAACGAAAAAAAGAGCATAAAATACGTCTGATTTCATGAAAATCTTTAACAAATGCTTTGAATATTTGTGTGGTGGAGGCACGCCCAGCTCCAGGAATGGAGGGCCCCATTGTTAGAGGCCTGCACTGTATTACATTACAACATTTATTTGCCTAGTGGCTGCTCTCTGACCCACAGGGCAGCCGCTGTGCCGACAGATGGACGGCCTTTCTCTGTCACACCTGGCTACAATATGTCAGTTCAGCGCCTATGGCTCCTATACGCCACACATACGGAGCAGCACATGAAGGAAACACGACAACAAAGAAAGATATCCTTCATGGCAGGGTGTCAGGAGAAATGAGAAAACACACAGAGCATCAACTGGCCAAATGTGCCGCCGTCGAGCTCGGACAAAGACGTGAAATATGAGCGCATTAGACGAGCGGCGAGCTAATGGTGACCTAAGAAATAAAAGACTTATTTTTCCACCTCAAGAGAGTGAAATTATGGATATAGTGATGAATGTTGCTCTTTAACAGCCTCTTCTATTATCCATTAATTACCAAACAAGTGGGGTGTGAAATTGTCCTCACAGCCAGGTCTGGTGTGGCCGTTTCACTTTCAAGTTCATCTTGTTTATTGTGCAGATATCGAGCTAATAGCTCAAAATTGATTCCAATTTAAACAATTTAAATATGCAGGTTTTTTTTATGCGAGGCCGCACCGTCTGACCGTGAAACACCCGCTTCCTGTCATCGATTTGTTCCAGGTCTCTGCTGTGATATTGAAGGTGGTGCATTGTAGCATTTCTTTTTCTTATATTAACCTATCATTATCACATTAATTCTCACTATGAACATTAGTGTAATTACCGTAAATCAACGAGGCTACCGCTGAGATGACTGGCAGCCTCTATCAGCCCTCTTCTCTTCATTATACGTTGAATGCCACAGGCACTGTGTTCACACACACACACACACACTGAGGAAATCTGCTTTTTCTCAGATTTTTGGCAACAACCTGAACCAGATTTTATAGGAATTTTCCTGGAAGTGTTTGGGTCTTGGTATCAGCACTAAAGCTAAAAAGAGCCACTGCTACTTACATGAAAATGTCAGTGCATCTTTCTGCCCTCACAAACGGAGTAAAATTAGCATCAGGTTGACTTAGAAGATAAATATAGCTCTGACACAGTGTGAAAAGAAGACGAGTAAACAGTGAGATAAGATTAAAAAGAGCAATCCTGTCCACGTGTGTGACGCCAGAATCCAACAGATGAGTGGCAGAGTCCGCGACCAACGATGAAAGCTGCTTTAATTTCTGACTTTGTACCACAGCCGTTTTGGACCAACGGGAAGAAGAAGAGGAGGTTTACAGGCCAGGGGAGCAGAGCCGGTGTCGTGCCAGAACAGGAGCTGGGCAAGCAGGGCAATGTAAGCGGGCTCAGTAGCCTTTAAAGACATAATGACAGAGGTGAAAAAGCCGAAGTTAAACAGAACCTAAGAAGAAAAAATGCAAGTGCATTGACCTGTTTTTAAAGAATTGTGTGCCACAGTAAGAAACATCACTTCTAGATATTTGTGTGCGTTCTGTCGGGTTTAAAATAGTTTAACCTTTATTTATGCGGCCTACATTTGCTGAGCATACATGCTCTTACACAGCAACACCCTGTTAACAGTTACATGGAACAACAGGAATAAGATAACAAGTCATTAATAGAACAGAATAACAGACGATTAACAAGCTACAGGATAAACCAAAGCAGTCACAGACAGAAGCTGGACTGATACAGAAAGTTTTATTTTTATCTTTAGGTGATTTCTGCAGATTTTTTGCAGATTTTCCTGGATTAGTTGTGGCACTTGTCTGAGCCAGAGCAGCAAAGATGAGATACAAGATGACAATTTTCCAACAAGGGTGTAAATAAATTCCAGTGGTTATTATATCTCAGTCTGAAAGAAAGTATAATGTCTTAAAAATACATTTCAGTGACTCCTAACAAAGTCTGAGTATGTCACACAAAAAGCAGTGAGGGAAAAAGAAAAAAATAGTTTTATATAAAAGTGTAGCTGAAAATAAAATAACATATCTGACCATGTTCTGGCTCTAAAGATATAGGAAACTCTCAGTTTGCTAATGCACTCTCTTTCACAAATGTGCATTAGGCTGTAATTACTCTGGGATTTCATGGGGACATTTGGCTGTATCGATGACATGTGCATTCGACAAGAGCTTTCCTTCCTTCAAGCTCAATTTTAACCAACAAAAAGCTGCCACTGTTATTATTTTCTTCTCAGCTGGACAAAAAAATGTTTTTGGTGTTTTGTTGCTTCATTCGTCAACAAATCAATTTCACCATCACTGAACTTTTCTTTTTATTCCTGAAACTCATTAAAGAGAAAAAAAAAAAGTACATGAAAGCTTTTCTCTGTTTATAGATTTATAACAATCGACCAAATAAGATCAAATAAGATTTCCAAATTAATGACAGTCTAAGCGCGCATCCAGACAGGATCGGGAAAACCGGCAACCGGTGGTGGTGGGGGAGTGAGGGGAGCTGAGGTGGGTTGCCGTGGGCGTGTCTATACCTGCTGAATGTAACCGCTGTGAAACAATCAGGAAATAACTTTTTATTTCTCTGATTAATAACAGCTTTATCGAGGCCGTCGCTCGCTCACTGTTATTGTTACTCTGTGTCTCTCTACCAAAGCGCTCTCTCTCTCTCTAATCATCGGACACAAATCAAATTAAACTTCTTCATGTCATTATTTTGCGGCGTAAATTGCGAGTCGGACTCAGATTTCAAAGCTGGTACATGAAATAAACAAAGTCAGAACACACAAACAGGTAGATTATCAGAGTTTAGTCTATGAATCCACAAGTTGGATATGGCTCAACTTCTCTCTCCCGCACGCCGGTGCGTTTTTTTGCGGCAACCCCTGCGTTGCGGACTGCCGGTGCGGAAACGCACGACCCTCCACTGAAATGAACTTAAAGACCTCAGTTTTTGCCGCGGTGCCTGATCCTGTCTGAACCCCCGCTTAATTATAGATGTTATGTGATTGATATATACGCTGCTTACAATCTCACTTACATTGATAGAAGATAAAATACTTCAAGACACACTGTAAAAATATGTATTTTTGTGATTTAGCGCCTCCAGTTTCAGAGTGTAACACCACTGTGATAAATATGGACAGCTGTGCACGTGTATTTGTTATGATTATATTACTTATGATCAACTTTGCAACCAGCCAAACATCAGGCAAGGTTAACAACACAAGACATAGCAGCAAGCTAATATTACTTACTAGTCCAACAGTTGTTTGACATAACTTCAGACCTCACCAAACACATAAAGAGGTCTAGTTTAACAGTAAAATATCCAAAATCTAAAACATTTAGCCGATCACATGTGATCTCCTTTTAATAACTAATATATTGTCCCTCTCCTGAAACTGTTCGGAGCCTCCCTCCCACTTTCAACACCTCTGCTCTAATGAGTATTTCTGCTGTACTGATTTAAAATAAACTACAGTGTGTGTGTTCATTATAATGAAGGAACATGTCAGTCAGTGCAACAGCTGTTTTTAGACACCAGTGAAGCTTCATGGCACAGTGGAAGTAGATGCATTATTATTTTTTGTCTTTTGATCAGATTTATAATGTAAAATCGTATAACCTGTTATAAAACTATAAACTATCGTGATATAATCTAAAACATTGAAACATGTTATAACACTACAAACTAATATCACCAGACTTTATGCACAAACTGCTCTTGCAGGTCGTTGCATCTGTTTTCGATGAACAAACTAAAGTCTGAAGGTGAAATGAGATTCAAAACTTCCAGCAGATCAGCTCCTTTAAGTCTCCAGCGAAAGCAGATGGTAGAACATGCTAAAAGCAGCACCCTTAATGCAATCATCATACACTTGATAAGCAGATTCACACTCATGTTATTCAGTGATTTGTACACTGTCGATCAATCTGTTCACATAACACAACATGTGGAGGAAGTCATGCTACAGAATCCACGCAAATGACTCTTGAGGCGCTTGGCCTCAAATGTGTTACAAGCCACATGTCAGCCTCTTGGCAGCGTTCGACTGGCCGACCCTGAAGGTGAGGAAGCCCAGATGAGGCAGTCAAACACACGGCGCATTAAACAGGAATCAAACGGCAGCCTGTGCTGCTTTTTCCGATACAAGTCACATTCTGTTCACGCATACTAATGATGCTTTCAAAGAGTGAGCGGTTATCACTGCGTCTACCCGCTATATTCAATTCACAGAGCACCAGATCATAACAGAAGTTATCTCTGTACTGAACAATGACCGAACAATGGCCACCATGTGCAGCAGTCTGCTGTGTCTTTTAACCGACCAAACAACAGATGGACAAAGTTTGCAGCTAGCTGGTGAACATAGTGGAAGATTTAGAGGTCCTTTAATAAACATTAACTAACTTCCCCCCAAAAAAGCTGTAAAAATATAATATAATATAACATTTTTCCACTGTAAACGAGTTCGAGGTTCAAACAGTTTGTGGGCGGTCCTTAAAGGGTGGCTCGATGACACGCTGAGGCCACCCTGAGCAGAGAGATAGAGATGAATTCATCTCAGCTCAGAGTGTTTCAAAGTTAGTCGTGTCATTTTCTGAACTCATCTGACACGTTTCAGTCGCTTCAAAATGGCTGCTCGACTGCTCCCACGAGCGGGCGTGGCTTCAGCGCATCCAGAGGAGGACACGCCCCCACAGTCCTGGAGCTGAGAACTCATTTTTACCTGATTTTGACACCTAATTTCATAAACTTGTCAATATTTTTAATCATTCAAATATGGTTAATAACACTTTAACCACACACATTTAACACACATATTTTCCCCAGACAGCGGAGGGAGCTTTAGTTTGATTTAAACTGCTAATATGTTTATTTTTTAACGTTTTATCAACGCTACAGAAACATTAGGTAACTGTGAGGTAAGATAAGGTTGTCTGCTGTTAGTTATTGGTTCGATTAATTATCATAATAAAAAATATAAATGCTGTAAATCCGGTGTAGATGCTCACAGGTTGAATCACTGATGGTGGAATTTACAGGAAAAGACAAACTCAAACTTTAATCGATGACGTGCAGTGAATGGGTGGTGTGCAATGCACCATGAGGTCGAAACATTCATCTTTTTTTTACAAATGACTCAAACACACAGCCACACATAGCGCGCATATCCGGGGGAGACAGGATGATCTAATGTGCAACAGCACAGAGGATGAGGGCAGGGGTGGAGGTAGTGGAGTTAAAGGTGGAGCCTTTTCCTTTCAAGCTGCGGTTAAAAGCCTCGGAGGCGGTGACCTTGGATTGAAAAGGACCCCGGGCGCGGCTCATAAACAGGTGTTAGAACAGCTGTAATAGAACGGTTCCTGGCTGCAGCGTGTCAAGAGGGTGAGGCGAGGGGGAGAGATGGATGAGGAGAGCGGCGAGGGGACAGTAGAAAAGCAGTGGGTTGGGTTCAGACCGCCGAGAGGGACGGGGTGTGTGCATTCCTTCACACTGATGGGACTATTTGGCAAACAGTTATGGAAATAAGTCCTCGAGCAGATCAATGTTAATGTGCATGACAATTACTGCTGCATTTATAATGTATACAGTGGTGTGGCATGCATCAAACATTAGCATCTGATAGCTAATTACTGTAGACTCAAGTGGCTAATATGGGTCTTTGACGTTTTAATCTAGCTGGTGAACAGAGTGGAAGATTTAGCTGCTTAGGAGCCACATAATTTCCTCAGCAGACCAAAACAAGAGCTAAAAAGAAAGTGAAGATGTGGCCAAAAAATCAGCTATTGCAGGTTTATAGAGGATATCCAGTCCACGTCCCCGAGTGTGAAGTATTTTCCGTACATGGGGCTCCTTTCTCCTACGTATTCATCCACGGTGGCTGTTGCTTCTAATGCTAACTAACCAACACTTATATTATTTTAAATAGATCTTTGGGGTCTAAACTCGACATTCAAAGTGCAGATTATTAATAAAATTGTGCTGAGCTAATAGCAGCTCCTCGGCTAAATGAAATGACAGGATGATATTTGGTGTTCAACAAACAAAAGTATCAGTCTAACCTTGTTTCCAGGTGATCGTATCGGTGATGATCTGATTTGTTTATTTAAAGGATCACCGTCGCAGCCGACGCTGCAGCACATTTGCAGGTTATCTTGCCTTCATTAGTGAGTTCCGACATTTGTTTTCATTATCTTCTTTGTTTTATATAAATATAGTTTAGATCTGCTTGTTAAAAGAATAAAGGAATGAGAAGAGTAGAGCTGTGTAACTTGTAAACTCGTCCCAGTGGTAGAAAAAAATGATCAAAATGCTTCTTCCACCTCTGCCACAGGCCACATTCGAACATTATACGACTACCTGTTATCACGTGACCAAAGTTTCATTCTTGTTATGTGATGATGATTGAGCAAGCGCTGTTGAAAGCTCTGGAAAAAGCAAGTAAGTCAACGTCGAGGGTGTACTCACTCAGTTCTGCGATGCTGCCCACCCTCGTCGCGAGCAGCGACTGTTCCAGCGTGCGGAGCTCGGCCTGGGTGTATCCCTGACACTCGCTGCCCCTCCCCGAGCGCTGCTGGTCCCGGTGAAGGTTCAAACTCTCCGGCAGGCTCAGAACACCTGCAAGACGACGCACAGGGAGCGGAGGCGAAAGGTCACAAACAGGAAAGATTTACAGTGTTGCTAAAAGTTTCTGATAAATACTTAAAGCAGAGTTGTTAACCTGGGTGAAAGAAACATGCATTTCACACGCAACAGCTAGAGAGCAAACGTTTATTTAAATGATTAAACGTGGAGATGAAGTCGCAGGTTAATAACAGACTGTAAAACACATCTTAATCTTTTTTTGGTGAAAACATCACAGCTGGTATCATGAATATAAAACTGAACGTTGTAATGAATGGGGTGCTGATTTATTTAGTCCCCGCTGATGTGTAGCACCACGGTTTCTTTTGAAAAATTAAAATTAAATGACTCAAAGTGCAGAACAGCTTATCATCTTTGAAATAAATTGTCCCTGTTGTGAATTCGGAGCCCTCTTGTAGTTTGATAGCACCCTCCTGTTTGGCTTCACGTTCATATCTTCAACCCTAATTGGACCAATTAGGCTGCGAGCCACATTTCTTACTTCGAAGCTGCAAATCCAAACCATGACCTTGAACATGAGCATCTTCACAGGTGTGTTTTTTTCTTTTTTTCTTTGTAAACAAGGTGCAGCAGATAATGTCATCTCCAGGGGATTTACCCATTCAGGTGCAGTTACCCCAGCGAGGCTTTGTTTAGCTGAGAACTGCTGGTGACAGATGGGATATTGAGTTTTTTTTTTTTTGCAACAGGAGAATGGAAAGCAACACCATGCCGAGTGCTAATCCTAATGACACAGCGCAGGGGAATACGTTGTTTCTCAACAAACTGTAATTACAAACATGGAGGAACTCGAGTCAATTTGTTTGTGCGTGATGCCAGCAGCAGGCTCAGGAGTTCCCCTCCATGGAAAAAGGCTCCAGATTCCTCCCACCATGTCCTCTTCCCACAGTGTCCAGCCCAAGAATTCCAGTATTCCCAAGTCCCCCATCGTCTTCCCACAGCCTTTCCGGGGAGGTCAGCTTTATTTAGAGTCTCCAAATAATGATGATTATAACAGCGCTTTCTTCTTTTACTAATATTGATGGAACAGCTGGTATTAGGGTGTGTCTCAAAGTGAAATATGTGATGTTGAAACTTTTTAAGCTTTTCTACATGACAAAGAAGAGAAGGATCCCCCTGCAAGCAGTGATTTGATGATTTGCAGGAAGATGACAGCAGCAGCAGTTAAATTACTATATTTGAAGTTGTTGTTTGGAGCTACTGCACACTGAAATATAGTAATTTAAATGCTCTTTGTTAAAGCAACATTGTGTTTTCCACCATAAAATAACACCCAGATGATTTTGATGCTACACTGACATGTAATAAGGTGATATTGCATTTCCTCTAGTTCCCTCTCGGTTTCTGCTAAATGCTATTAGCTAACGTTACCTAATGTTAGCTCAGTTTGTTAGTCAGGCTGCCCGGACTGTGAGCACAAAGCACCAGGGGGAGTGTTAGTGTTTGTAGTAGATGTTTACAGGGCGAGCACGGGGGAACTGTGACGGGAAGCAGAGCCAGTGTCGTGCCAGAACCGGAGCCGGACAATGGGGAACTGGGCTCAGCAGCCTTTATGGACATAATGACAGAAGCGAAAAGACCAAAGAGGAAGTTGACGGATAAAGTTAATAAGAGAAAATGAGAGTGAGCGAGCTAGAAGCCGCCAGACAGGAGTAAATTATATGATTGAATTCATGTTTACAGCACAAACACGTGTACAGCTCTTCATATTTATCACAGTACTGGTTCTGGACGCTAAAACTGGGGGTGCTAAATCACAAAAATACCAATTTCTACACAGTGTTGCTTTAAAAAGTCTCGGCATCATCTAAAGTTTCTAAATTGAAGATATAATGACCTCCCTAGGCAAAAATTAAATTAGGTTTCAAATTAGGATTTGGTTTAACTTAATTAAGTTGTCAAAGGTCAAGATTTGAGTCAGAGGTTAAAAAAATTATGTCAGACATTTTATGAAACATAACATCAGACGTGCTCCATCACACAGTAAAAGCCATAACACATTTACTGGATGAGACGATAGCGTAAATTATTATCTAAGAGGTGCATTGATAACGAGATAAGATGCATCAGGATCTTCTGATTCAGCACAGCATTGATCAAGTACAGATTCACCTGTATGAAATCAATTCCTGTTGCTCCAGTGTCTGACTTTGTTAACCTCCTCCAACCAATCTTCCTCGATAGGGAAACTATCGAGGCATGCTGCATCAAACTTTCTGAAACAATTAGACAATCAGTTCATGCAGTGACCGGCCAGGGGAACTGAAGTGAGAAAGTAAAGCTCTCAAAGTCTCTTCTTCTGTTACTTTCCCTAGTGCAACATCATGAAAGCCTGTGAGGAGAGGCAGAAGACTTGAAGAGAGTTCAGAGTTTCAAAGCAGAGGCGGCTAAGTTTGTCTCAGGCATACTGGACCTGAGGTATCTGTAAAGTTTGAAATGACCTCACTTAAACCTGCACAGATTTGTGGACAGCAGAAACAAGCTGTGAACACAACCCCAACACCTTACCACCTTTAAGCACCTTTTAAGTCGATGTAGTGTTAGCAAAAAGTCACAGAGTGACATTTGCATTCTTTAGTACTTTGTTTTTGGACACCTGATGAATGAAAGTTTTCTTCCACCATCTCCTGAGGGAAATATCCAGCTGATGAATGGTCCACTGTTCACCAGCTAGTTCCTAATTTGTCAGTCTGTTTTTTTTTTTTGTGTGCTGGGTAGAAAGTAGGTTTTTAGAGCTTTCCCACTGGAAACAGACTCCTGCTTCAAGGGCAAATGTCGCTGATGTGATTGAGCTAAAGATGTGGGACATAAAACCAAAACAATCATTAAAAAGATGCTAAAATACAGCAGTGATAATTCTCTGTTGGTTTGACATCTTTCATATCTGTGTCACGTTTTCTGGATCTGTTCCCCGATTCTGTAGCTGTTCCCCAGTCCTTTGTCTGTTCCCTGGTCCTATGTTTGTTCCCTGGTCCTCTGTTTGTTCCCTGGTTCTGTGTTTGTTCCCTGGTCCTGTGTTTGTTCCCTGGTCCTGCATATATTTCTGTTTTAACAAAACGTGACAAAATCCATCCCATGAATATGAATAAAGAGGTGATTCAACGAGTTTCTACCTAAACCGGGACTTTTTCACGTTTATCTAAACAAAACTTTTTTTCTCTAAGTCTGCAAAATTGCAAAGTAAACAACATATCACTGCTGCCCTGCTGCAATATGCTCAGCGCTGCAAATGTGGAAAGTTTGAAAGAAGACGCCTGATGGCAGAGAATAGAAAAGCATGAATTCCTCAAACCTCGGGCTAAAAAGGAAGCTGTCAGTCGTTCTCCATCTCCTGTCCCGGAGTGAAGCACAGAAATCTCTTCAACGTCCTCTAATCACCAAAACCACATTGCCATTCATGGCTTCCTCTGCTGGAGATTTGGCATTTGTGTATTTTTATTTGGGGGGAGGACGGGGAAACAGGTTTGAATAATTCAATCAAGCCCCTCCATCTTCACCACTGCCCCAGCTTTTCTTTTTCCACTGGCCTAACTATTCTTTTAATATAATCCTGGGGTGTCAGGGAGGCCTTTACTGAATTATTCATCCTGTCAGATCAAGACATATAAACAAGTCTGCAGCTCTCTCCCTCTTTCCCCACCTCCCACTTCCTCTACATGCTATCTCTCACTAACACTTGGCTTCTCTGGATAGAAAAAAAAGTATTTGATCCGAGGTGCTGTTTGTGTAATAAACATCAGAGGTGAGAAAGAAGTCAGTATGGCCCTGTGGAGACTAGGGAGGAGGAGGAGGCGGAGGAGGTGGAGGGAAGACTGGATGCTGACACAAATGTCTGATTAAAAAATGACAAGCAACATGAGACTGAAGCATCACAGGCGCGTGTTTATAACCTCATATTTCTGCGTCACTTGAACCACATCTTTCCTGTGACCTCCGAGGCAATTGGATGAGCTCAGCGGTACATGTTGAGAAACAGTCTAATCCCAGATAAACAGATATGACCTGCATTTTTCTATTTCCTCCCTTCATATCTATTGCTGTCGGGGAGATGAAGACGGAGTCTGGGTCACGGGGACGAAACAACTTTAAAGCTCCAAGCGGTGTGCTAAACTCCCCTGAGTCATCACGGCAAGAAATACCGCGGCTCCTGCAAGTCATCATAAATAATATACAGAATATTGAGCTGTGCAGACATATGCTGTACACACACAATTGTATGCTGTCTGCACAGGAAAAGATCATTTGAGAAAAAAGGTTTGGGGAATTATGTTTTGCAGAGAAGCAGAGGAACAAACATAAAGCGAAAAAACACATGGCCTAGAAGAAAGCAATTAATTTAACTCTCACAGCTTGAAACGGCCGAACAAAGATGTTACTCTTTGATATTATCCAGCTTTAAAAGCCTTCAGACACTGCTGTGTTAATGAACCAACTTCTCAACCAGGTTTTTTGATGTTTACATGAGCCTGATGAGCTGAAAATGGTTAGAAAGGAAGCAAATATGCAAATATGGCTTCACTTTAATGGTATTGTTTTAGAGCTTTTAACGGTGGAGGGTTCAGCTCAGTTCACGATAAAGTTGGAGTTGTAGTTAGAGTTGTTGGTTACTTGACTAGTATGAAAGCTGTGATCATGCTGAAGCCGAAGAATCTACAATGGAGGAAGCTAGCGTAGCATATTAGCAGTGTTCTACCATCTTTCTCCTCTGTTTGAGTGTCAACGACCGGACATTAGATGAATTATTAGCAGACAGTTATGAGACAAGGGTTGACGGTATAAACATGTCTTGAATAAACCCAACTTAATGTCCCAGCAACTGTGTCACCAGGCTCTAAGAACCAAAGAAGAAGAACTGTAACTGTCCTGCTCCCATTGCTTACTGGAATACTGGGCGTCAGTTAGCTTAGCATAAGGACTAGAAGCAGCAGAAAACAGCTAGTCTGGCTCCATCCAAAGCTAAAACAATCTACACCAAATCTAAAGCTTACCAATTATAAAACATTATATCTAGTTTGTTTAACCCAGGCTTTGTTGGTTGGTGTAAACATCTGGACATAGCAAAACTAGCTGTTCCCCCTGCTTTCTGTCTTTATTCTATGCTAAGCTAACCATCTCCTGGCTGAAGCCTCAAATTTAACGGACAGATACAACACTTTATCTCTTTGCAAGAAAGCAAATAAGCCAAAAATGTTGCACTATTCTTTCTTCTTACGGCTATTAAACATCAAATAATGGCATTTAGCAGACATACTGTACGCAATACAATGTAAAAATACACCGCTTGGTATGCCACGAGGCAAACTGACTCAAACATCCCCCTGTGAGAAGGTCTGTGAGATGAGTTTATTGGACCGAAGGCTGCAAACCTAACAAATCATTACACAGTGTTTACTGAACCTTGATGGAGGTGAATGTAAGCATGACCTGCCTGTCCTATAAATATACGATCTGATGACCTTGTATCTTAAGAGAATCAACTTTCCAGGAACTGGAAGAAAAACGTGTTTTCAGCCTGATGATTGAAAAGTTTTAAAACTCATCAAATAAAAACATCCACCTCTCAGGCCTCAATCACCTGACAGCACTTAAAATAAATCTCAAGATTTTTTCCAGATCCACCACAGAGGCACAAAAGGCTTTTAGTCAACCTGAGGTGGTGCACAGTGGTTGCACAGGTGACAGTACAATAAGCTTTTTGGTACAGATTTGTGGAAAATACTGCGGCTTTAATGGCACTCCTTGACATTTTGAATTATGGCTATTTTTTCTACACAAAACACAATTTGTACATTACTCACAAAATAAGTCTTATTATCCTGGTTAGGTTTTCTCACCAGGCCAGAGGCAATGCGTCATTGTCTCCCTGCTGACAAGTTTGAGGCCAAAATACTCACAATTAGCTCATTTTATGAAGGCTTTTTTATTTATTTATCTATTTTTGGAGCTAGCCAGAGTTAAAAATTGAGGAAGCTATCATAGCTTAGCTCTGTTTGAGTGTTAACCTCTTCACAAAAGATGAATTATAAGCAGTTACCAGAGATGACTGTATTTACACGTCCTTAATAAACTGTGCCCCAACTTATCACCTGATTAGCAAGAGAGCTAAGCTAATTAGCTTGCTAACTGATCATTAGCAACCCGAAAGCTTTATTTACTCTACACCGAATTAGATATTGTACAATCCTGAGAATAAAATGCCACGAGAGGGTAAAAAGCACAATGCAGAGAAAATAGAAAGAAGCTAGCCTGGTGGCAGTTAGCACGGCAGCTAGGCTAGATACTGAGAGTCAGCTAAAGCAGGAGACAGTTAGCCTAGCTTAGCATAAAGACTAGAAGCAGCAGAAGAAACAGCTCGTCCAAAGCAGGTTTTAGACAGCTATGGTGTCCTATTAGTCTGGTTAGCGTGTTAGCAGTTAGCACGCCAGCTACAGTAGCTTAGCAACCAGTCACGTGAGTTAGCTTGCTACGTGTTTGTTCATTTTATTACATTTCTGGTGACATCTTAAGAATTGCTTTGTCCAACAAACAGTCCAAAATCCAAGATAATCGATTTTACTGTCACATTAGACAAAGAAAAGAACTGTTTACCAATTAGCTTTCTGTCGACAGAGCCTAATCGAATCCTTATTCCAGCTCTCCGTATGGCTCTTGGCCGTTAACTACGTGGTTTTACATGCATTGACAAATGTGTGTGTGTGTAATTAATAGCTCATTATGCAGACTTTCCTGTTTCTTTCATGCGAAAAGCACCAATTTCTTTAAAAAGAGAAGAGAAATGGGCGACGGGATTGCCAGGACTGTTTGAGATCAAACCCAGGACGTAATGGGATTCGTGATCAATGCCATCTCTTTACACGATAGACAGCCAATCCCTTCTGAACGGCTCCACCACTCGAGAGCAAAGAAAGCTCAATTTCTTAATGCCCGACCTTTGAACAAAAAGCACTTTTAAGAAAATGAGTGCCCAATAAGAACCAAACGACGCCTGGACGACGAGTCTGATCTGCACTGAGCCACATGTACCGAGCCTCTCTGCTACTACTCATGAATGACAAAGTCAAGGTCAATTAGGTCACACTGAGGCGGCGATGAACCGGACATGTGCATCAGGTACTGCCGCATACCATGTCGACCACATGGCTCAGCTCCCTCTCTCCCTCTATATTTTTTTTCTCTGCAGGAATGTCCAATCGATTTTTTTTTTCTGTAGCGAGAAAGTGGCGCTTCCCCTCCTTGTCAGTGAGAAAACTCTGCTGGAATATTAACAGGTAGTTGCCATGGCAACAGGCGACTACTGCCCTAACAGCGTAGTGATTGCATTTTTTTTTTTTTTTTTTTTTACTGTAAGAAAAGCAAGCCTCCTCGGAGCCACATTCCCCACACGGATGACCAACCATGTAACAAAAAAAGCCCATCATAGGTGGTGGAGGTGGTGATTCATTTGGGGGTAATTGCTGCATCTAGTATACCACAGAGACATTTATTCTCTCATCAATAATGAATGAATGTACTCGGGACTCAGACCACATTAGCAGTGAAATGGCCAAAAATGATTAAACGGCCCCCGACCCAACTGGAATACTGCAAATGTCAAGTCGTAGATGCATGACCCGGCGCTCGGTAGAAGCCCACAGCGGTGGAAGACAGACCAACTTTGAGAAGTGGTGGTGGTGATTCAATATAGTCCCATTGTGCATTTATGGTAATGCTGTGTGGGTCTAATTAGTTATAAATGTTTTAAATGTGGTGTACGCTTTAAAGGCTCCCAAGTTGATCAGCAGCACTGAACCATGTGGTTTGTTGACGTCAGAAACTCAACTCAGTTACACTGTCCCACAGTGCGCAGGTTATTATTATTTGGTTTTTAAGAAAGTTGGCACATGAAATTAGGAAATACGTACAGAAGCACATCGGATAACTAACTCAGGTGGAAGGTAATGGGACCAAAACATTCAGATAAATGCTGGAGAAGCAGCGGGACACAAATTGGTAACCATATCCAAATATTTTGGACATTTTGAGAACTGCTATTTGAAGCACTTAAAGTAACACCAACTGACATTAAAGGTAGAGGAAAGAGCTAAGCTAATGAGGTTGCTAGCAAACCGGTAACTTTATTTTCTCTTTATTGAATTAAATATTGGACAATCCTGAGAATAAAATGCCAGCTAGTCTGGCTCGGTCCAAAGCCAAGTTTTTAGACAGCTATAGTGACCTATTAGCCTGGTTAGCATGTTAGCAGTTAGCACGCCAGCTACTAGTACTTCACCAACTAGCCATGTGGGTTAGCCAGCTATGACAACACCAAGCGTCAAGAACCAAATAGTTTGTAGGGACGTGTGGACGGTGAACTTCTTCACAAAAGATGAATTATTAGCAGTCAGTTATGAGACAAGAGTTAATGATGTTAAATGGTGACCTGTTAGCCTGGTTAGCGTGTTAGCAGTTAGCACAGCAGCTACAGTAGCTCACCAACGAGCCCTGTGAGTTAGCTGGCTACTTGTTTGTTTATTTTATTAAATTTCTGATTATCCTTTTTCGCCATTTTCAAAATAACATCTCAAGAATTAAAGTAAAAGTATTTCAGCAAAATTTAATAAAGGACTAACACCAACTGACATTACTGTGTAGCACTTGTCTTGCCTGACAGTTATGAGTCGCTCCTGGTGGGGTGTGAAGTCACGTGGAGAATGGACCACAACAACATCGTGGCTTTTTTATTTTTTGGCTTTACAGAGTGGTAAACATGACCCTGTACCAACTTTTTATGAAAAACGTTGCCGGCATCAAATTCAAAACAGGCACACCATTTTCCAAAAGCTCAGGTCCGAGGTTTAAAATATTAGAGTGTCAAGTTTGAAAGTTTAAAAACATGCGCATGAAGAGCACTGAAGTGTTTCACCTGTGATGATATAATAATAATATTAAGTGGCTACACGCTGGTTCTTAATTCACCTCTAGGGAAAGTTATTATCATCACTCCCTGCTCCCTGCTGTGTTGAACCTTCTTGAAGGGAGTGACAAGGTCAAGGAGTCTAGACGTCCAACAAGCTGTGTGTGTTTTACTTTCACCGAATAATCCATCACAAATCAAATTGAACTTCCAAACACAAGCCATATGTTATAAATAAAGTTTTATTTTGGAAGTTTCTCCCGCTGCAGCACAAAAGCATTAGCCTCTATCAGCTCTTCATCCGCTCTGTGTTTTAACAGCAGATCAGCAGATTCAAGCTGTACGGTTATGGAAGGTGCACAGGTTTAGACAAATGCTAAGAAAATTACCATGAAAGTGGAGAGCAAGAGTCTACTTAGCTGTGCTGAATCAGGACACAGATGGAGCCACAGAAGACGGTATTTAAGCACCAAATTATACATAGCATGTACGCCTGCATTAGTAACTGTTGAAAGAGGAAAGAGGACAATCCTAACTTTAACAAATTAAAGTTAATAAATGATAAAACTCATCCTGGTTTACGACCCAGTAGGGTCGCCAAAGCTTCACAGGCCTAAGTAAGATTTTAAATAATATAAGTACAGTTGTCATGAATGGGTAAATTAGCTATAGAGACCAAAACTGTTTCTTGTACCAGGCTGTAAACATGTTTATTTCTGCTGTGAAGTTGGACATTTTAACATGGGGACTTATGGAGACTGACTCACTTCTGGAGCCAGCCTTCAGTGGACGTTTGAGGAACTGCAGTTTCTGGCACTTCAATCACAGACACGGAGGTTGCTGCTTGGTTAAAAAGTTAAAACCACCAAGTATGACTCGGTTACACTTTTTAAAAAAGCATTTAAGAGAATATTCTCATATTTTACAGATCATTCTTATCAAATAACCACAAATCGTGCCCCTAAAAGCTGAGCTGTAACTCAGAAACCAGTGTGCAGCAGAAGGCAGGAAACCCAACTGAAATCTCCTGGATGGACAACGAGCATTTTTGTTATTTAAGATATTTAAAAGAATCTAACAGGATATGCAAAATATATCCACAGAGACTTGTCCTGCATTAGAAAAGTACACCAATAAAACAAGAAGAGCTAACAGAGTTATGGCCAAACCTCAGGGAGAAGAAAAAGTGAATTTATCCAAAAAAGAAGCCTATGAAGTTAGACAAAATTAAAAATTCATAGTAGAGACAGAGAATTGTATAAAAAGTTCCTAAAATCATCAGAAAAACACATCTTCGATGTAACATTAACATCCGAATCGCCCATTTGATTCAAACTTCCTGCAGTTATTGTGTTCACTATTTGGGTTAACTATACAATTAATCAGTTTATTATCTTTGCGCATTAAATATAACATGAAATATCCATAAAATATGTCCCTGAGTCAGTTCACTCAATGAAAGAAAAGGTCTCCTTTGAAGAATAAGGTTGGAAACGACAGAACTAAGAGTTTTTCAGCCACAGACTTCTGGTCTGGTATGACCGGTGACAGCTAATGTTAGCAAACTTTAAAATAGATGCTGTGTAAGTTAATGAGTAAATGTGCTGACTCTTCTGTACTTCGCCCTCCTGATGATGTTTTCAAAGCAGCTGACTAACGAGAATCTGGGGAAATTAAGACAAATTCAATCTCTCATTATTCTGTAAATGCCACTCGTGGCCCCCGGAGGCCGCAGTTCTGCAAAAAGTGTACGCAGTGTCCCCTTAAATCCCTCCTGCATTAGATGTGCTCGGTGGCTGTGCACACTTATAAATAACTCGGCTTAGATTCATAACTTGTGTGGACAAGGTAATAATTTGTGCTCACAAGATAACATCTTATTTCCACAAGATAAAAAATAGGCTGTTCTGGGACCTCAGGGGCTTCAAAACTGGAGCCAGGAATATTTTTATTAGTTTGGTAAAATAAATAATAAATAAACTGATTATTTTTTTGCTATTTAGGATTAGAACAAGACCGGTTCTAGGGGTGTACAGTAAAAGGAAGCTTGGAGCTTGATTTCAACCATTGATTGACTGATTTAAGGCGACAAGACAGAAGAAATCCCCATCCCATGACCAAAGGTGCAGAACCCAGCAATAATCTGTATTTTATTGATTATTTTATTTATTTAGTTTGTTAGTTTTTCCTTCCTCCAGTTTTGATATTGTGGGTTGTATGTCTGGAGAACATCTGCATCCATTTGTTATGCCCAAGCGGCAACCTCCGTGGCTGTGAAATGAAGCCAATGCAGAAGTGCTGGCTCCAAAAACGCTCACTGTTTTCTTCTCCCTGATGCTTGGCCATTGCTCTGTTAGCTTTTCTTGTTTTAACTGTGTACTTTTCTAATGCAGGAGGCTCTGTGGCTATATCTTGGATTCAGATACTCGCTGTCCATGCTTGTTTGAGGAACCCGGGCGCCATTTGGCCCGCCTCAACTCTACCGCTGATCCACATCTTAGCCAAATGTTTGGTGCCACCAGAGCCACCACACTCTCTTCAGAAGCCTGTGGATGACATCACGGATACACTGTCCATTCTTTGTACTGTCAGTAGTTATTTAGTGCAGATTGCTAATAATGTTAGCAATAATAGTGGTAGTTATCTAGCCTTCCAAGGTTGTTCTTTGCCGGTCATTATTTCAGCTCTGCTTCCAAAGTAATGACAGTACATGCAACACTCCAGTCTCCACATGGTGCCAGCTCTGCAGTAATCAACGATGAGCACCTACAACATCATGGGTAATCGCTCGTTTTGGTGTGGACGTCTTATTCTGACACTGCCCATATAAACATTTATTTCACCGGCTTTCAGCGCCTGAGTGTTCGCTCACACAAAAGGTCTGAAATTATCTTTCTCACACTGTGAGAGCAGCTCTTAAGAGAAGTCACTGCATTCTTACACCTAAAAAAAGGTGCCAAAGTGGTCTTACAGTTATTATAAAACAGATATCACTGAAGATCGAAGCTGAACATGAATCTACTGCCGCATATTCAAAAACATTTTAGCAGCATAAACCAGAAATAAGGCAAAAGCTTCGGGTTCAAGTGTAGGAGATGGACGCTGATGGGAAATTTATCACTGCATGAGGCAAGTAACATAGTAAAGTTTCGTCAGAGAGGATGCTGGACTCACCAACCTGCTGCAATAGATTTTCACTACCTCAATCCCCCAAAGCCATAAACACAAAGAGAGGAAGATTGTTGACATAAAAAATTCCACTTGTTCAATACCTCAGTTTATGACAGGATAATGATGCTGTGAACCCCTCCTCAAAGCAACACTGTGTATATTTCAACCATAAAATAACAGATTTTAAATCATGTTGATGCTACACTGACTTGTAATCAGGTGAATGGTGTCTCTGTCATTCATACGTCTGTTCTCACACTATGTAACTTTGTGCCCACGAGAAGTACGTAACGCTTTACGGCACTAAGTCACACACCACCAACTATTTCACTGATTTTGGTGAAACTGGATCATATTTTATGGAGGAAATGTTTTCTGGTTTTCCCTCCTCCGGCTGCTCCGCCTTGACTCTCTGTGATTTACAGAGTTTCCTGACGGACAGTGAAGTAAACTGTAGCTGCTGTTAGCTAATGTTAGCTCAATTTGTTAGCTGGGGCTGCCCGGACTGTGAGCTCAGAGCGAGAGAAGTGTTTATATAGGTGTTTTGGACCACCAGGAAGAAGAGGAGGTTTTTCAGGCTCGGGGCGTGGTGAATTCGATAGCGGAGTCAGTGTTGTGCCAGAACAGGAGCCAGGCAAGCAAGCAATGTAACCGGGCTCAGCAGCCTCTGTGGACATAATGACAGAGGAGAAAAGACCGAAGAGGACGTTGACGGAGGAAGCTAAGAAGAGAAAAGGAGAGAGTACAAGGACAAGAGTAAATCTGGGACTGACTTTTAGTGGTTGCTGAGAGCTTGGTGAAATAAAAGGCTGAAAGACAGATGCCGAGCTGGGCTGACTGCTGTTGGACTAGTCAGTAATATTAGCTGGCTGCTACGTCTTGTGTTGCTGACCTTGCTTGATGTTTGGCTGTTAGCAAAGTTGTGGACTTGCTAGTTTTTGATCATAAGTAATGTAATCAGAACAAATAAAAATGAATAAATAGTCTTAATGCTTCAATCGTGGCTCCAAATGGGAAATATTAGGAAGAGAAGTGCGGCTCAGGAGTTTGACCTACCCTAACCTCTGTTATAATGGCGGTACTCAGAGAGCCTGATATCTTCTGAGGAGTTACCCGTCTATTTTTCACAATGAGCATTTCAGCCTTACGGAGCCGATAATGTATCTTTATAATTGTAATCTATTTCTTGTTGCTGCTCACTAGACCAGAACATTTCAATGATCCACTGCTGCAGTGAAACTCCCCACCCACTCCTCCAGTGTAATATCTTCTAACAAGATGAGCCCCTCACATCCTCATAAATAAATCAAAACAAATAAATGTATCCGGCCATGTAATGGAAACACATGCAGATGTGTTTACTTGCAATGACTCTGCAGTGTATGCTCATCCACTGCAAACCGGCTGCTCCTCGCTAACATTGAAACTTTGTTTTCCTCTCTCTGATCTTCCCTGCATGTTTGCACACTTTCTCTTCTCGACATATTTGCATGAACTGAGTTGCGTCACTGCAGTCTTTCCTCTCTGTTCGTGTGTGTGTGTGTCATTGGACTACTCTGTCAAGCAAATCGAGTTTTTCCAACTGAATGAACGTTTCACTGAAAATTATCCAACTGATTGTAAAATAAACTTCAAACTGACAAACTTTTTGTTACTAATATATTCTGATATTTTTCAGAAAATTGTGGCCACAGATTATCACTGTTCAACAACGTTATCATTCATTTAGAGCCTGATCAATCTTCACGCTCTTTTATCTCTGATTTTGGTCTCCACCAACTCCTGAGGAATATATCTGCCTCTGTAGCTGCTAACTGCTCCACAATGTTCACCAGCTAGTCTCTAACTGTGTCTGTCTCATGTACAAGGTGTGTTTTTGGAGCTATTTCACTGATAACAGCTGCCTGCTCCAGCTGAGAACAATGTGAGTGAATGCTGACGAGCTGGTGTCGTGCCAGAACTGGAGCTGGGCAATGTAACAATGACAGAGGTGAAAAGACCGAAGAGGACGTTGACAGAGGAAGCTAAGAAGAAAAAAGAAATCTGGGACTGACTTTTAGTTGTTGGCAAGAGCTTGGTGGCTTCTTGCTGTTGGACTAGTAAATAATATTAGCTGGCTGCTATGTCTTGTGTTGTTGACCTCGTTTGATGTTTGTTAATACCGATGCGTCTGTGTTTAAGCAGTGTTTTACTGCTAAAGCTGGTCGAGGAGTTTAAACTACTTTGCACACCGTTCAGTAGTGTTGTCAGAGAGGTCTTGAGATGATTAATGGTATAGGAACAAAGAAGAAAAAAACAAAGCTTTGCTGCAAAACAAATGTTTCTTTCACAAGCAGCTTTTAAATGAAACCATTTGAGACATTTAGAGGTGAAACAACTCTTTGCCGAAACTGCTAACAACTCATAGACGTCTGAAATTCTTTGTATAAAGGCTCACAAGCCAAGAGAATTATTGGTTTAATCTTGTGCATTGTGAAGCAAAATTTTCCTGGCGTGGGAACAATAAAGTCTATTTTAGCTTATCTTATCTGACTTATATAGTGTCAATACAACATCCATTGTACTATCGTCTTATTCTGTCTACAAATGTTATTGTTGTTTATAAAACACTTCGTTCCGACCAAGAAATCTGAATGGACAAGGTATCACTCCGACTCACAGGTGTTCTAAATTTGTTTCACTAACATCTATCTTGAACTGTAACAAACTTTGCAAAGCAAAGACGAACATTTTACTGCAAGTAACATTTCGCTTAAATTATGAAAGGTTGTCAGAAGAGGACGAAGGGAAGGAAAGAAATTTGGTTACTTCATAAAACCTCCAGGTGAGCTCATACAACATTACAGAAGAGCAAAAACCACGCTAACACCATGAGACAAACAACATTGGCTTGAACTGCTGCCAGACTCGGCTAAGGCTTAAAAATATTAACGTCGACCAGGCTGCGGTAAAATCTAGACTTATAGCTTAAAGCTAGCAAGCTACTGTTCAGGAAAATGTTTGTTTGTGTCGGCGGAGCCAAATAAATGATTAAATAAACAAATAAAATCATAATCTGTTGTATAAATGGTGCTGTTGTATAAAAGCAATATCACACTCAAGGTCGTGCTGTTACACTGAATATCAGCACACTGTGACTTACTTTGGCCAACGACCGAATCACAGCTGTGCTGATATTGAGTATAACAGCATGACCTTGAGTGTGATATTGCTTTTATACAACAGTTCTACAATATTTATACATATTTTATCTGTACATAGTTGTTTAATGTTTATGTTTCCGTGTCAAGCTCCTTGTTTTTAGCTGTATTCATGACCGTATCTGTGTATGTACACTGAGCAAAGTGAAACAAATTCCTTGTATGTGTAAACATACCTGGAAAATAAAAGTAATGTAGTGGAATGGAAGCAGAAAGTAGCATAACATGGAAACTCGAGTACAGTATCAGCACCTCAGTGTTGTGATTAAATACAGTACTTGAGTAAATCGACTTGAGATGGCACGAAACGTGACTTGTTACCCTAAAACCAGCTGACATATGGCATGTGAGTGTTGCCGTTCCCCTCATAACTCTGATCTCTAAACTTTCAAACCCAAAATATTAATTTGTCTCACTTGTACTCTTTACACAAATTGCTAGAGCAATTAACGATCACGAGAGACGTGTTTGTTCGTTTTCAGGGCGAAAAGCAGTTGCTCCAGATGGCTTTTCCAAACAATTTCCTGGTCTTGTGCCGAATTCACAGCACAGCGATCAGAAACATCTTTTAACATCTTTAAGTCTGCATGTTCTATATCATAATCTACACTTGAGAAACATGACACATGGTGCGTCAGTGTTTTGGAAGTTGTTTTGTTCTGCAGTCTTCTCCATTATGAGGAGCTTAATCCTTCATCGTTTGGGCACCTTTATCATGCCAAGCCAGATGGATTGCAGGTGGTACGCCAGATGCCTTACTATATTTACAATCTCCACCTCGACCAAAGGGGGTCATATCACGAGGGGGAATAAAATCAACACAAAACCTCCTTTGCATTTTGAGCGACGACGCTGCTTTGTCATTCACTCTGTTGTTTGCGTTATGCAGATATTATACATTCAAAATGAGTGGCCTGCATTCCCCCGGCGTGAGGCTCAGTCTGTTTTCTCAGCGGAGCCGTCTGACTCATCCCAAACACCGGGGGTGAAGAGACGGCAGAGGCAGCGTAATGCAATCAGACGCAACACAAATATCAGCCTGTGTGTAACGAGCAAAGGACGAGGAGAAAGGAAAACAGTGGTGTCGAAGAAGGTCAGCGTTAAGTGGTCGGGAAATGATAAAGCAAACATGCACACACCTTCAGATGCACTTCTATTACTCACTAATATAAAAAGTAAAATAGAGCTGTTCAACGAAAAAATCTTGTTAGCATGTGTGTCATTTTTCTGGAATACACATAATATCCCACAATTATGGTGTAAATAAAACTTTCAACAGAACATTTCAGTCCAATTTCGGTGTGCCAAACAACTCATAAAAGTCCGTCGGCATTTAAAAAGGGTGGAAATCATCTTTCCAGACACTGAAATCATCGTCTTTCTCTTTTTTTTAGCACTTCAAATATGTCTGGTGTCACTGACAGTTTCCTCAGGTAGAAAAACAAACGAAGCAATTTGAGCTTTTTTAGAAAAGATTATGAATGAAGATGACATCAGAGACGGAAAACAAACAACAGGAAAATTGCCATAAAAACCTGCGACAAGCTTTGATGAGATAAACACAGCTGTCGACTCACGGAAGCAAAACCTCTTAACCTCATTCAAAAATCTAAAAGTATCAAAGTATTATCAGCAAAATGTACTTAAAGTATCAAAGTAAAAGTACTCATTGTTCCCTATTAAATATGATGTTTTTGGATTCATACTACTGCTGTAGATGTTTAAGTTTGAGTTCATTTTAACTACTTTATATCCTGTTGGATAGTTTAATCTACAGCAATACATCATGGTCTATCAGATCATATGTTTGTAGCATTTGTGACAAAGAAAAGCCTGTTTTCAGCTCTGTGACGATTCATTTTCCAGCTAATCCAAGAGGTTTTTTTAGTTTAAGAGGTCGGAAAAATGTCTTAACACGTGAAGTTCAAAATCAAAATCACCAGATTTTAAGAGAAACAGTTTTAATTAGCCAGCAGAAAGAGTCTAAAAACTGAAGTAACTAAAGCTGTCAGATGAATGTAGTGGAGTAAAAAGTACAGTATATTTGCCTTTGTGATGTGTTAAAGCAGAAATAATGTAACCACAATCAACGATCCCTAATTGTGGCCAGGTTGGTATCCAATATCTGCCATGATGTGACTGGTCCATCATTAAAAATTCAGTTATGTTCATGTAGTCACAGCCGTTAGGAGGATCAACACCACCTTTTGTTCAGGCTGTCCGTCTCATTCTGCTGCCTCTACATCAGGGCCTTCCTCTCATTACTTCAGCTCTCAATCGAACAGCGTTTTAGCAGAATTACCGGATCGATGATGTTATGTTTTGAGAGGATTCACGGTGTGTGAACATCCTGCTGGAAACAGAGAAACAGTTCAGGTTCATTAAGGTAGCAGCAGTTTTTAATTAAAAGTTCCCACAGGGGGACAAAAGGTCGTTATTAAATCACTGTTTCATATCGAAAATAAGATGACGGATCTTTGGGTGTGATGTGACGTGATTGCTGATTTAATAAAGCCCTAAAAGAAGCATATTAATGACTTAATGTTCAGCTTGTGATCACATATTTACACTCTCTCCACCGGGTGTTCCCTGCAGTAATCTGCCTTTTGGCTCGCCTGGTTTGTGAGCTCCGTCCACGGTGCACCAGGTGTTAAGAGGTGGATTGATATCATTCAGCCCGTCAGCCCCGCCGCCATGTGTACCCAAACAGAACACGTCTCTAATTTGGCAAGGGGCGATGTTGACATTTGGATCCTCTGCCCTGTGGGAAGGGTAACGACCTTGCATTAGGATGCTGCTACCGTTCGTATTCAGCAGGATGTTCGCACAATGCATCAGTCAGCGTAACTCAAACAAAAAAATTCCCCCAAAACTGATCGATCAGGGAATTTGTCCGAAATGCCATTCGATTTGAGAGCTGGAGGCGCTGTGAGGCGGCAGAAATAGACAGTCCAGGCCCGAACAAAGGGCTTATCAAAGTACTCTCCGGTAAGATCCTAAACCTGTTCGAGCTCCGGAGGGACCACAGAGGAGGGAAGCTTTCAAAAGCAATCTACGACTCTGTAGAAATCTGTAAAAAAAAGAGGAAAACATCTGTCAAAGTTGTCCTCCATCCCACAAAATATCCCCTGGGAGTGTTTCAACCCACCTCTCACATCCTCTTAATGCTACAGAAGCCTGGAAATGACAATATGCAACAAAGGAACAACAGAATGAGTTATTTTATCGTCTAAACTTGACTGGGCGTCAAAGTTAATTCTGGAGCTTGGAAACAAAGACTGAGAGACAAGAAGCTCCAGAAAAGCGAGTAAGTATACCTTTATTGAAGATGTTCTGTCACTGATTTATTGTAATCATAATGATGTGTTTGTAGCCTTTATGTTATGATGTCTGTCTCATAGGTGTGTGCAAACATGGACTTGGAACTGTGGAGATTATCATGTTATGTGAACTACATTCAAAAAAAGCCACACCACGCTTGTTTACACTCTCTGTGGAAAGCCCGGAGGTCCATGACGAAGTGAGGAGGAGGAGACGGGGGATGCAGAGCTGGATCTAAGACGGTACAAACCATGAGTCTGTCATCACGGGGAACGTAAGATCCCTCCCCAATAAGATGGAGGTAAAGGTCCACCCACTCTGTGTCAAACCACAGAGGTCGCCCGAGGATTGACAAACCTGTGTGATCATCATCACTGCTGTACGACCTGAACTGTTGAAACCTTCATTGTTTTTTTTTTTAATTTAAAAGAAGAGTTGATTAAAAGAAGAAATCTGAATAAAAGTTTTATATTTGTTATTTTGATGTTTCCTTATTATACATGTTTTATTGGTTGACATTTGTAACTAACTTAATAAAAAAATATGTGATCAAGTCATTATTTTGAAGCAGAGATAACAAAACATCTTGTAGCTAACTCATTTACTGTCAAATTTAATTTGCACTTTGCAGTTTGTGATTGTGCTTCAGAGAACTTATTTTTGTCTTCATAGTCAAAAGAAATTTTTTTTTTTTTTTTTTGAGAAAAATGGCCAAAATGTGAAACCAGTTCCAGATAATAAAGGTTGTAGTGATTACGACTAATGAACAACCTTATTGTCTCTGCCACAGATGGTAATTCTGTGCTACAGAGGAGTGAAAAAAACATTTATTTATCTATTAACCACAGTAGCCTCTTCTCTTGTGGTGATATTTTAAAAAGCAAAAGGATGAAAATCCACTCTGAACACACAATAGCCGTGACGCAAGTCAAAAAACCCATGCAGATTTGGACTGGCAGCTCTATATTTGGGGGCGATGTGACTTAGTCTTGATGTTAAGGTTGCCGACGCGGCTGATGTGACCACGCAGCGTGCTCGCAGGTCACCGGGCCGCGGGGCGTCGCGGCCAGTCGTGGAAGGTTGGGAAGCGGCTGAGGTTACGCAGCTGTGACTGGCCGAAAAAAGCCCAGCGGCCAGCCTCCGATGATTTCACACATTCCGGGCAGCGCCGCGGAGCTCTGATCCGACAATGAAAGAGCGAGAGCACGACAAAGATGATCAAGAGAGTGTGAAAGAACAATGGGGACGAGCGACAATGAGGCAGACGTGTACAGCGGTGGAATGAAAGTGATTGATGTGTGGAGATTGTAAAGGAGAAGCTGTGAGCACAGGAGACGCAGGAAGTCATGTTTTTATCCATCAGCTTCACAGTGGTCGCCTTTTTTTGAGGACTTATCCTCTCAACCAGACAAAAGACACAAAAACGTTGGAGAGTGGCTCAACTTTCTCTGCAATATAATTCAGCACCGTTTACCTAAAGGATGTCTCACATTTTAGTCTCTGATGAGCCTTAAAATTCATGGATCTACGACTTAAATTATCCATCCTGGATCTTATCAACGTCACAAACACAGTTTTCTTACCATAGAGCTGTTTTTGGTGGCCAAAGCTGTGAGCGTTGCTGACATACTTCGCTTAGTATTTTGTTTCTTACCTGGTGGCTCCAAAAGTTTAACCAGTAGAGAGCAGTTCAAGACTAAATCTCTCGCTGCTCTATCTACCCATGAAGTCAGAATTGATGTTTAAGTGTTTTTATCACGTCTAGTGCTATATGTCACCAATACTCCAGTATCGGACTCAAAAATGGTAAAAAAAAAAAAAAAAAAAAGGTATTCATCAGGTATTCTAGAGGTTCTTTAGAGTTTGACATTTCCTAATAATACTAATGTTACATCTAATGAAACTCTTTCTGTCTTATGACGCCGCCGGAGCACAGTGATTCCTCCGTTTATACAGTCTATGAGGGATTTTCAAGGCTGCTACATGTATCTATTTTTTTTGTACAAAACTTTATAACTTTATTCAGTGATTTTAGTGAAGCCTGATCCGATTTTATACAAAATATATTTGCTGCTTTTTTCCCTCTGATGTCCTCCAGCTGCTCACCTTTAGCTCTCTCTGAGTTTCCTGATAGCTTAACCACTTGCTAAAGTAGCTAACTGCTAATTAACAGCAGCTAACTGAATCTGCCGTTAGCAGGCAACAGAACCGGGCTCAGCAGCTCGACTGAACTGGATTAGCCTCGGAAGCCAACAGGGAATAACGTTACACTACCGACGTGATTTATGGACTTTCCAAACTGCTAACTATTGTTAGCTTGGTCGGTTTAGCTAACCAAACTAACTTAGGGATGCCAGGAGCCAAAACAGGTGAGAAAACCGCCTCTGTAGGCTACTGTACTCCGTGTTAAACTGGCCCGCTGGTCAATATCGGGTACTGTAAACGCCATTGAATATCCGTGACAAGCCCTCCTATATCTTAACGGTTTTACAGAAAACACATGAATGAGGACGCAAATAGTGATCGGCACTTTTAATTTTCTCTCTGCAAAAACTTTCACCTTTCTTTTATATACTGTCGGTGTTTAATCTACGGTAACGCATCATATTCTGTATGATGGTCATGTTTATTGTGTCGCTGTCTAGCCCCGTTTTCAGCTTTGTGACAATGCATTTTCCAGCTAGAAAGGAACAATTCATCCCCAGCTTTATCTGAAACACACCAAATTATGACGAGTTACTGAAGACTTTGCCTCTTGTAGAAGTGTAGTGTTGCATAAAATGGAAATACTTGAGTAAATGTACTTAGTTACGTCCCACTGCTAGATAATGATGTACGTTTCCTGTGTGGAGAGACGCTGCTCTTATAAACAATCAGACAGAAATGTCAAACTTCTGCACTTATTCCTTCCAATAATGTCAGGCTGCTGAGATAAAACTTGGGCCGCGTCTTGAAAGTTAAAGTGCAAAGTTGTGTGTGTGTGTGTGTGATGGACAGAAGCCGAGCTGCAGCTCTTCTCATGTTGCCATTCTCAGGCCGACTGCTCCGGCGTGAGCTCGTATTAACAGTCAGCCGTCTGTCCTCGCTGCCGAAGGGGTTAACGTGACCTACGGGCCCCCCCCCCTGCCCGGAATATCACCCAGCCTCAGTGTTCTGACATCCCCGGGCCTGCCCAGATGGTCACCATATGTCCACACACCACGTACAGCGAGCCGGGAACACACGAGAGCAGACAGGGCCGAGGAATGTTCACTTGGTGAGTTTACCCGCGTGTCCCCCTCTGGTTGTTTGTTATGTGTCTATAGCGACAACATCTGATATTATGTGCAAATAACCAAAACAGTAAAGCAAACAGCGTTCAGGCTCATTACTCCCCACAATATGGCGTCTGTTATTGTCTGAGGCTCATTACCAAAAAAATAAGGTGTCTTATTTTTGTCCTAAATTTAAATTTTGATTCTGTCACACCTGAAAAAATCAGGACAACACAGCTATATCTTCTTGTAGTTTGTTGGAATAAATATTTTTTATGATCAGAAACCATCTTTTCTGATCATAATGAAGAGAAAATGCCAAATTCAGAGTCTTATTTTTAAAGCTTTTGGCCAGAACAGAGCACGCCATTGACAGTTAGAGGCTATAATACAGCTGTTTATCTTTTGTTGTGGTGAAAAGTTCTGGTGAAAATGCAGGTTTGTCCATTCATTTGAGTTGGGGGAGTGCATTTTAGCTACAGTGGTGTGTGCTCGCATGGGTGCCGCTAAAACATGCAGCGACCAGCATTCCAACTTTTAAAAAAAACGTCACGCTGTGGCCGCAAATCATACGATCAGACGGTTTAACCCTCCACAGTCAGCCTGCTTTGGTTTTCTTTGGTTTGTGTCGATGGTTTGAGGGAGAAACAGCGAGCTAGCTGTGGTTGAGCGACTTAGACAGTGAATGAGAGTGAGCGAGCGCCGGCATCAATAAAGCCGGTTAATCAGAGAAATAAAAAGTTATTTTCTGATTGTTTCATAGCGGTTACGTTCAGCACAAATAGACACACCACCTGCATTTATAAATCAAGTTACCAAACAATAACTTCAAATATTACCTTTATCTGTTCTTGTCATCACTTATTGAATCTCTTTGAGCTGTTCACTTACAAAACAAACAAACAAACAAACACAAAGATAGTCCCTTTTCACGGCAGCAGACATTTTGTATTTGTCATGGAAAGAAAAGCACGGGCATTAATACAAACAATAACAATGACTGTGTTCAAGTCATTCAACATCATGACAGTGAGCCGACATGCACAATACCATGACCATGAAACTGAGGCAGCTAAATGGAATACAGCCATTGTTTGTTCTATTAATTAGCTTCTGCCACATGATGAAATGTCGTCTATCGAAGCCCGTTAACTGAAAAAATAATTGACTGTGTAAGAGCCACTTAAAGTCACATACTTTTATTTGATATCTGTTATTATTTATCTGTAATTTCAGTGCATATGTTGATTTCTGATCATACAAACAATCTAACTACGTAGCATGTTTGCACATTTGGAATCACATAAACCAACGAAACATGACCAAATCTGAGCAAGTTAACAGTGACAAGCAAAACGTTTCAGAAACGCTGCTGATGGAGTTCAAAGTCGGACTCAAACAGAGTTGCGGCTGCGACGTGATGGAGACGTTTCCCATGGGGTTCCCCTTTAAGGCAGTTTTGAGTGCACAAGGTGTGGACGAGCATGGTGATATATATAATATGCAAAGAAGTCAAGTTTTTGTGACTGTGAAGGATAAGTCAAGTTTCCCTTCACCGTTGCATCGTGATTACATCAGATTTTCAAAAGACGGTTGAATTAAATCGATGGACACGAGTCAAAATAAAACTCTGCAGAAGGAACTTGGAGCCACTAGAGATTGATTAATCTTTGCGACACTGTGTCTGTGTGTTTGACTTTAACACTGATGAGCATGAGACCTTTAATGTAATACACAACAGAGAGCAGTCAGCCTCCACGTCTTTCTCACAAAGTGCCCAATTACAGAGGAGAGGTTAAATAAATATGAGGCTGAAAAACAAGCTGCTTTAACAAGGAAGTAAACAAGTTCAAATAGTCAATATGGACTGAAGAGACAGGAAAGGTTTGAAAGTGCTGCTTTTTTTTTTTTTTTTGGTTTTGTTTGAAGGTGTCAAGAGAGACGTGACAGAGCACGTCTCAGTGCACGAATATGAGCCGGCTGCATTTACCACAATTACCGTCTCAGTGACTCTGATTGAAACAGCTGTAAACCACGAAGAGACACCGACACCTGAGGAGGAGTCACGGCTGACAGCAGGTCTGATCATGTCGCATGGGCGGATACACGAGTTCACCGGTGCACACAAACAAGAAATATCTGTGTCGATGAGGGATGTAGTGACTGCTCCGTCACATACGGTAAACTAAGGTACGGCATCAGCCTGCTACCTCTGATAAATAACCTAATTTAGCTTTTATTAATGAGGCTAAATTTAGGTTACTGTTTTTACCCTCTGCGGACTGATTCATTAGTCACACAATTAAATAAAAGAAGCTCATTAACGTCTCAATTTTAAATTTAAAACAAAGGTAGAGGATGAAATGGGGTGGAAAGGCTGAATTTAGTCTAAGGAATATATATGTGGCCTAAATTTTTATGTAGTTTGTTTGATTTAGAGTTTCTTGTTCAGTGTTTCCAGTTTTATTTTTAATTTTTTGTAATTTGTGTCTAATTTCCTGCCTTTGTTGTGTTTCCCGCCAGTTTTGATTGTCTGTTCGACCTCAAACGTCCACTTGAGGCTGGCTCCAGAAGTGAGTCAGTCTCCATAAGTCCCCATGTTAAAATGTCCAACTTCACAGCAGAAATAAACATGTTTACAGCCTGGTACAAAAAACTGTTTTGGTCTCTATAGCTATTGTACAAATGCGTACTGAAACTGAATGTCTTTAGCCTGCTATGCTAGCTGTTCTGTGAGGTGTTGGTTGGAGCTAAATGCTATCAACATGCTTACAGTGACATTGATATGCTGATACGTAGCAGGTAAAATAACTTCACCATCTTAGTTTAGCTTGTTAGCATGCTAATTAGCATCAAACACACACAGGGTGGGATGCTGACTTCACTGATGGTTCCAACCTGAATAGTTTCACTCATGTCTTGTTGTCCTGTCTTCATTTGTGTATTTGTTCCCCAGTCTTGCTCAATTCTGGACTTCTTATCTTGGATCTTTGAATTTAGTTTGTTCTTGTCTAGATTCCTCAGTTGGCTTTTTGTTATTTTAAGTTTGCCGACCTGTTCCCAAAGTGATTAAAGTCACCTGTTTGGTCACCTTCCCGTCTGCGTTTTGGTTCACTCCGCTTCACACAACACAACAAAATTCACGAGACCATTTAGGGCGACGCCACAAACTCATCCATGTCTGATGAGTGCACAACCAGAACTAAATACAACAGACGTCTATTCTGAATGGATTTAGGTCGACAAGAACGGCAAACAATCTTGAAACAACTGTCAAAACAACTCTACTAAAATTGAATGTCTTTAGCCTGCTATGTTAGCGGTTCCGTGAGGTGTTGCTTGGAGCTAACTGCTAACATCAACATGCTAACATGCTTACAATGACATTAACATGCTAATATGTAGCAAGTATAAAGTTCACCATCTTAGTTTAGCTTGTTAGCATGCTAATTAGCACCATACAAACACTGGATGGGATGATTTTTGACTAAAAGGTCACCAAAGATGAATTTTCTGTGGACAATAAATGTCTGTACAACCTTTTATAGTAATATATTTAAGAGTTGGACCCACCAAAACACATTTTTTTGGCTAAAAACTGATGAAGGAAGACAATGTCACTTGTATCCAGATCATAGCATCAAAGATCAGGAGGATCAAAAACAACATTTGATGAAAGAAAAGTCAGAAAATTAAAGAAACGTCAGAGGAAATCACAGAGAAAGACGTGTTTGAGGAGATGATTCAACTCCTGCCAGAGTGACTCATTAATCTGGATGTTTTTACAGTGCATGTTCACCGTGCAAAAAGGGGAAAACGCCCTCGTCTTTAGGTTCTCGTGCGAGTCTCCAGTAACAAATCATCAAAACCACAGCAGCAACCTCCAACGTCCCCATTACACTGTTATGGCTGATGTGTCTTCGGGGACTCAGGTGTGGTCGTATTATTACGCCTCACTTCCCTCATTGAGCAACACGATGATATTGCTAAAACTTTTAGACAGTCGCTGTGCTCCATTTTCCCGGTTCAATTATGTTCAATTATTCTCAACTGGAGCTCACAGATGCTGCAGCAGTTGTGTTCTTGGGTTACAGCTGAAGTTCTGCTGATGAGATTTCTGTTTATGATGTTTTAAGCTGTAGTGGACAAAACACACAGCTGATCATAGTTAATGAAATTAGCGATTTATTTAAGGCCACACCCTCCAAAAAAATTGGATACACTTTGACGAAAATATTGCTTCTCTCTCCTCACTTGTCTCCTGTGTGTTGTGTCCAATTAAAGCAACATTGTGTAACTTTTCTAACAGATTATAAATCATGTTGATGCTACACTGACTTGTAATCAGGTGAATGGTGTCTCTGTCACTCGTACGTCTGTTCTCACACTATGTAACTTTGTGCTAACGAGAAGTACGCAACGCTTTACGGCACTAAGTCACACACCACCAACTATTTCACTGATTTTGGTGAAACTGGATCATATTTTATGGAGAAAATGTTTTCTGGTTTTCCCTCTGATGTCCTCTGGCTGCTCCGCCTCAACTCTCTGTGATTTACAGAGTTTCCTGATGGACAGTGAAGTAAACTGTAGCTGCTGTTAGCTAATGTTAGCTCAGTTTGTTAGCTGTGTGAGCTCAGAGCACTGTGGGAGTGTTAGTGTTTGTACCACAGGCGTTTTGGACCACCGGGAAGAAGAGGAGGAGGTTTACAGCCCCGAAGCGTGCGGAAATGCTGACGGGGGAGTGGAGCCAGTGTCGTGCCAGAACAGGAGCTGGGCAAGCAGGCAATGTAACCGGGCTCAGCAGCCTCTATGGATAATGACAGAGGCGAAAAAGACCGAAGAGGACATTGACGGAGGAAGCTAAGAAGAGAAAAGGAGAGAGTAAAAGGACAAGAGTAAATCTGGGACTGACTTTTAGTGCTTGATGAAATAAAAGGCTGAAAGACAGACGCCGAGCTGGGCTGACTGCTGTTGGACTAGTCAGTAATATTAGCTGGCTGCTATGTCTGCTGTTGTTGACCTTGCTTGATGTTTGGCTGTTAGCAAAGGCTAGTTTTTGATCATAAGTAATGTAATCAGAACAAATTCAGCTGTCCATATTTACCACAGTGGGATTACTCTGAAACTGGGGGCACCAAATCACAAAAATTTCAATGTACAGTTGCTTTAAAGTTTGAAAACGATTACACAGATGTAGCCCAAGAGCTACTTTGCTGTATAATTATGTACTTTCAAGTACAGAAAGGCCACAACTCTTTGTTGTCGTGATGAAGAGCAACCCGATAGCCTCTCTAAAAGCAGCTCAGTTATTAGCCTTCAGGTGGGAGCAGCAGACAGGCAGCGAGCCGGTGACCATGTAACTCCACTCCCTCCCATCATGTTCATGAAGAGCCGATCCCCGGCTTCACAGCCCGACACTAAGCTCCTCATCTCTTCTCCTTCTTCTTCTTCTTCTGCCACCCATCAAGGATTTATCTCCTTTCTAACAGACCGCGAGCGGCATGTCAGCACTGCAAAGTCACGCAAGGGCAGCTGTCAGAGTAACGGGGGAGCCGGTACAGTCTGATTTCAGATTTCAAAGCACAATGCTCATGCCAAATCATCTTCCTCCCTGCCTACTATGCTAATCTGACATGTGATACACACAAGGCAGGTTATTTTTCTTCTTTTACTAAATTCCCTTCCTGGATGCCCTCATCCACCCTCACTCCCTTAATTCGCCTCCAAGGAGAGGTTGCAAGGCGATGGACCAGACACACGCCAGCCTTCCTGAGGTATAATTACCCCACCAAAGCTCAACCTCTGTTTGTCTATTCTCACATGGCTCTTCTCACTCTTTAAAGGAGAAACGCACCGACTCAATGCTTCGGAGAGTTTCACACGTTTAACTTGCAGAAAGTCAGAATCTGCGGTACATAAATCGATAAATAAACGAGCACGTTGCTGCTCGCCCATAGACAGTTTTATATTTGCTGCTGTAAACATCGAGAGTCTAATTGAGCTCTGGTTGGAAGTGAAACAATAAAGTAAAAGCTAATTTTAATCTAATTTGTGGCACAACATCAACACAAAGCTCACGGTCAGAATATTTAATTTATGTTTTCTATATCTGCTGCTGGAAGCTTCAGTCTGATTTTTATGGTTTGATATTGAAGCACTTTAACACCGGAGACAACCGGATACTCGAGACTCAAATCATTTCATCAGGCTTTAATCGCTACAATGAAGACTTGAGATTGGTCTTGAAGAATTGAAAGGTCTCAGCTCTTAATGCAGCTTTAAAAAAAAATATTTAAAGTCGAATTCAGGCTCCTTTTTGTCTGTTAAAACGCTCGCTGTCAGATTAGGTGAGTCATAAATTCTTGACATGACTCGACGACACACCTGACACACTATGCGACCAATCGTTACTTGTCGATGTCATCGGGAAGGAGGCGCTAAGGACCGACTGTAAAGCTTTGTGTATGGCGGATAAAACCTTTATTTTGACGCCTCACGCCCATTTTTGTTTCCAGTGACATAAATCTGTCCGGTTGGACTATTTTTGGGTTGATATTGTGCAGTCTGAATCCGATATAACGTAGCTGGTTTGGAAAAAATTCTGGTTGTTGGTTAAATATTGAAAAATAAATGTTGACTTCAAGATGCACACGTTACTTATTGTCTTTATACTGTCAGTTTAGTCAATTGACAGTATAAAGAATGGACGTCGTATCCGTGACGTCACCCGCAGGTTTCTGAACTGTGTGGTGGCTCTGGCTGCCGCCATGTTGCCTCTTCCGGACGGCGGACGTGGACATGGATCATCCTCGGGCCTGAGGCGCTCTAATATCACGGTAAAAAGATATTAGTACTGTTGATTTCACGTTTAAGGCTGCCATTTTATTCCAAATTTTACCATATAAATAACATTTACATTACGTTACATCAAAAGAAACACTGTTTTGTCGTATAATTGACATGAAAATACAGAATGAATTTCACCTCTTAATTTTATAGAAATAAATCAACTTGAACATTAAAATCTACTCATAAGCTGACTGACAGCACAAAGACATGTCCAGGTTGAAAAGGCTGAAGACCGGCGCTCCGACACCTTCACGAAGATGCTCTTTTGTTATCTGCAGTCCACATGGCTGCATCGTAAGTCTGCAGCAAGATTCGGCTCAAGGACCCGGAGAGAGAGAGCAGCGCCGAGCCAAACGGCCTGTCACGCTCTCTGCTGCTGACAGCAGATGGTGACGGGTGGTGCTGACTGGTGGAAAGGCCAAGGGGCCAACCGAAGAACCTGGGTCAGAGCTCCACATCAGGGCACTATCTCCCTCCGCCTGACACTTACTGTCACTGCTGTGCCGCCCAGAGGAGATTGCGGGTGACAGAGCACGCCGTCAGCTGCCTTTAGGAAAACAGATGTGTCACCTTTGACCTCTGCTTGCACCTTTTAGTGGAGGTGCTACACCTGACATGCACGGATGAAATAAACAAACAAATATCAGGAGGTTGGGGGTTCAAATCTCCAAATCCTGCCCTCCTGCCGAAGCGACTTTCTGAGTCAGTGTCCTGCTGCTATCAGCACGGATTAGCTCGATGGCATTACAGCAAAATGAGACAATTACTGTGCAGAAATGGCAAATCGTGACTGCACGGCAGCAGGTGCGTCGCCTGTCAACCGTGGAATCTCTAAATTGACAAAGAGAAAACAATCAGAAAAGGGCACCCTGACTTCATTTGTCTTCATCTGTCTGCTGGTTTAGATACCGTTTCTGTTCGTTCTCTATGAAGGAGCATCGCTGCGTGAACAAAGACAGATGGACCAAACAGGTGCTAATATGATTCCAGTGGAATATTTGCATTTATTCAGCCTCTGAAAACACAGCGAGAGACCGCGAGGCTCAAACATAGAACGACTGATGCCCGAACGAACAAAAACATTATCATGCTCGATTTTAACTTCTTGTTGTGGTGATTCAAGCAGAAGTCAGTTACTCAATTTAATCAGCAATTAATTTAACACTCGAAAAATTATGATTTTTCAAACATTCACAGATTTGCATTTTAACTTAAATAAATATCTCGTCTTTGGCTTTGGGGACGTCAGATTAGGTCAATATTTCTATTGATTATGTTGCTGTTGGAAACTGTTTACACTCCGAGTGTTGACCTTTGACCTCTGTAAAGCCCTGAAAGTTCAATGACATTTTTTGAGTGAAACTTGAGTAAATGTTCGGCCTGTGTTATTTGTTGATTATGATGCTTCGGTGAGCCCATAGTTGAGGTGAGATACATCAAACCTCACACAGATTTCAGCGATTTTTTGGGTTACTGTTTTGTAATTAAGCGATATCACATGAGAGGGAGTGATGTTGATCAGCATGACTGTGATTCAGTTGTAAACGAGGCCTCGGATATTTTTCGAGAGTTGCTACTGGGCAGAAGGGATTTCTTGGTTATTCAGACATTGCGATTTTCTCTCTATGGTGGGTCTTGATGATTTTTTGTTTCTTCCTTAAATGCCATAGTAAAATACTTTGCCCAATTCCTCTCTTTGTCCCTGTGTCCAAAGTGCGACTGAACATCGTATCAGACCTTGTTCAGCAACGTCGGAGGCTCGTTGATATAACAGCCTGAAGCCCAGCGTAGCTGCTGATGCTGTAGAGCTCCTCTTTAGTTGTCTGGACGGATCCATAAAAGTGCCTCAAGACTGTATTCAGCTCAGCCTTCTTAACGGACTGGCATTAATATTTTTGAGCGTCTCACTGTGCTGAAGTATCCAGGCTTCTTTCCTTCCCTTCGCCCTCTTCTGACGACCTTTCATAGTTTAGGTCAAATATTACTCGTGGAAAAATGTTCATCGTGTACCGTGTAACCAACACTTTAATTGTCATAATATTTAATAAAAGCCATGTTGTACTTGAATTAAAAAAAAAGTTGTGAGCAAAACCATCACATATATATATATATATATATATATATATATATATATATATATATATATATGGTTCCGTAGATATAAAAGATGAAATAGAGACAAAATCTATCTTGAAGTGGCATGTTCAGCCGTTAATTGAAGCTTTTTAGCAGCGTTTCAGGAACAAGACTTCAACCGCGCCACTTCTACCATCCTGTAAATACTCTCCAAACTCTCTCTCTCGTATTCTGCATCCTATTGCTTTCTCCCTCTCCTTCAGACTCTCCATCGGGTTCTGTTCGGGGTCCATCGTCATGCCGGGTTGTTTGGCGGATTCCCCGCCGAAGCTTCCCCAGAATGCAGCAGCAGACCGAATTCGTTCACGCTTCACAGTTTCGTTAATAAATCACCTCAATATATCTTGTTGGTGGTGTGGTCAAAAGTGCTTCTGCTATTTACCTCCCCACAACACACCCTCAAAGAGACACGAGCTAATCTAAGAGACGAAAAGGTGCACTACACCTGAAGAAAGGTATGAAAGGCATTTTTGATGTGACTTAAAGCTCCAAAAGGAGGATTTTTGTTGTGAAGATGGGAAGATTGCAAAGTATACACTCATCCAGTCAGCCCAAATTACAATCTGCTCCACAATTACAATTTGTCCAAATCTATTTCTGGCATCTGCTACAAACTCTGCAGTAAAACCTGGACTCAACGCTGTTTTTTCCACCTCAAACAGTCTTCAAACTAAAAAAAAAAATCAAACGGTTCGCTCTCTGTACCCCTTGAGGCCACAAAAGTGCAACGTTTGTTTGTTTGTTTCTGCAACTTTGAGCCAGAACTCTGTATAAATACATCATGAACCGTCTGTTTTTTGTTTTTTTTCAGCAGCTCGACCTTCATGACTGACAGCCGTGACTGACAGGCAGGCCTTACTTTAAAACCTCACAAGCTGTTTGGTTGGAGGCAGGTCTCGGATCAAACTGACCCCGCTCGTTCTCATTTCCTGCCGTGGTTTCGGTTCCAGCAGGCAGCTGGGAAGGAAGAGGAAGAGGAAGACGAGTGAACCTGACGAAGACAGTCTGGTTTATACATGAACTCCTGCATGAATTAAACATGTAGACAATTCGAGGAACTCCAAGCACACACCTTCTGAAACACAAACAAGACGAGAGAGCTGCATGGAGGCAACTGTGAACCAAAAATAAAAAGTAAACCTGTCACAACACCATTGTGTGATGCAGCCCCGCTGTGGGTCGACCAGAACATGAATAAAAAAAGCTTCAACTCAAATCTGCAGCGTAAGGACAGCTGAACATCAAACTTCAGTTATTCCAGAGTGTGTGGGTGACATGACTGTTTATTAAAATTCATAACTCTGACCTATAGTTGTGACGCTCCTCCACTCGAGTTAATCAGAAAATGCTACAACGTCGGTCGTGGTGATGTGAATCATTCTCTGGAGTTTCATTAAAAACCAACAAACAGATAAACAAAACAGATAGGACAGGCCGACACATAAGATCACACTGTATGTAACAACAGAGGTAAATATAAAAGGTGAGTACATGACGCCTACTCTGCAGTCATCATATGGTAAATAATCCCCAGTGGAAACAGAAATCAATTACGTATTCAGTTAAGTGTTGAATTATTTAATGCAAAATGCTTAAATGCTTCTGTAAAGTGCAGTGTAAAAAATATCTGTAGATTTTACAGTGAAAAACTGCCAAACCATGACAGTAAAAGTCCGTAAAATTTGCCATTAAGTATTTTAAAACCTTAATTTATATGCCATAAGGTAATTCATACAGAATAAAGTAGAATTTTATATTAGATACTGTAATACAGTAAAACACTGTAAAATTTAATGGCATATTCTACGGTCTTTTACTGTCATGATTTTTTCACTGTTTATATCTACAGACATTTTAAAATACGGAATAAAACACCAACCATAAATGTGAAATCAACAGCATTAATATCCTTTTACTGTAATATTAGAAAAATCTATACTGTATTTATTACGGTTGTTTTTTTTTACATCAAAACATATGTTTTTTTTAAAGACATATTTTATGGCAAAGCCTTTATTTATACGGCATTTTAAGGGAATTTATACAGAATATAGTATTTTATATTAGAGACTGTTACTTATACAGTAAAACACTGTAATATTTAATGGCATATTTTTTACGGTCTTTTACTGTAATGGTTAGGCAGTTCTTCCACAATAAAATCTACAGACATTTTAAGATGAGATGAAATAAAACGGCAACGATAAACGTGAAATCAACAGTACTATATCCTTAGTTAGTTAAACCAGCAACCACAGCTGCCAGTTTTTTACTGTAAAAATAAGACTTGTTTTTTTTGTTTTTTTTTACAGTGTGGAATACAGGAAGGTAAAAGTGAGTTTTAGGTGGGTTTATCATCCCTGATCACAAGCTAGCAATCTTAGTGACCCAATTCTAGGCAGAAACTCCCTCAGCACGCTTCTTTTTCAACCGTGTTCCGCACCATATGGCAGCCAGCCCGACTCTGTGGGAGTCGTGGTGGGAGTTTGGGACAGCCAAGAAAACGACAAGCTTCAGTCTGCCAGTAGATTTCTGATACGAGGAGAGGATATTCCTTCTTCAAAAGGAAAGGAAAAAAAATGGCTTGACCCGGCTCCGAGCAAAAAGACCCTCGTCTTCCACTTGGTGAGCATCTTCTAGTATGATAATGACGCAAAAGGAGGATCTCAACAGTCACAATCTCCCTGCAGCATCCTCTGCAAACCCACCTCCGTCGACCGGCAGGGCTGTTGCCTAGTTACCTGGCTCTGCAGAAGTGCAGTGAAGCATCGTGGGCCAACGTGGGGACCACTTCACTACCCACACCTACTGTGTTACCAAGAGGGAGAAGAAGAAGAAGAAGAAGTGTGTCAAGTTTTGTTTTCTTCTAACAGGAGATATAACACAGACTGAGCCATGTGGCTGAAATCAGTAATAATGAGCTTAATAAATAGATTTCTTACAAATTACTAGCTACACCTAGCTACACCTAATGAAAAACACATCTAGAGAATGTAGTTTGCGGTGCTGTTGAACTGTATTGTGTTATATAGAGGGGGTGTTTCTATTCCTTTTGATACCTCGTTGCGTTTTATCGATAGACAGGTGGGTTAGTCCAGTCTGTGATAAAATGTACAAACCCTGACATCTCAGCTATTTCTGTTCTTTATTTTTGTGGGCTATCTGGTTGAGCTGAGGTGATGGCGAGAGGCAGCATGACATGACTCTTTTGTAGAGAACAAAAGTAAAAAGCAAGTCCAGCATCGTCGAGGTGTATTTGGAAAAAAAGAAAAATTACAGACATTATCTGTAAATTAACAACAACAATAATTATGATAATAATAATAATAATACAGTTGTTTTTAATTTTTAGAGAAAAATTACTATATTATTGTATGTAAAATGACTGTAATACTTAAGGGAAATCTGTAAAATAACAGTGTTTCTCCATAAAACTAGTAGTATTGTCACAATATTAAAGGTGTTTGACCGTAATAATTCAGGGAAGATCTACAAAACAAAGGCCCAGTCCTTGCCGCAACGGCCCAGGGTTCGAATCCGACCTGTGGCTCTTTCCCGCATGTCATTCCCCATCTCTCTCTCTCCCCACATTTCCTGTCACTCTTCAAGCTGTCTCTGTCAAATAAAGCTCAAAAAAAAAAAAAAAAAAAATCTTTAAAAGTAACATTATTTTTCTGTAGAACTAGAAATACTGAAATACTTTTTTATTACTTCGTTTATTGAAGGTGTTTGACTAATAATTCGTGGACAATCTAAAAACTTTCAGTAAGTTTACAGTCATTTGACCGTTTTTCTTTCTTTCTTTCGTTATTTTTGTTTTAGTGTTGTGGATAATAAATCTATTCAACTCATAACATTCACTTTGGTTATTAAGAGCATCTATAATATATAAACAAATCCACAAAGAATTATCACCACTTTTCCTCATTTCTATGTAGAATTTTAGCATCTTTCAGCTCATTGTTTTTTTTTTTCTGCAACTTTTACTTTTTTTCCTCTGAAATGTGGTGAAGTTTTAGAAAGTACCTTAAAATTGCAACTTCTTGTTTCTTATCGACCATCAGATGCATTAATATCAATATTTATAGATAAGCTAACATAACAGTGTATCTGTGGGGCTGTAGTTCACATACAATACCGAGGAAGAAAACACAGAGTTCATAGAAGTCAGAGGAGTGAAAAGTGCAGTTTCAAAGTTTGCTGTTGTTGTCTGACACATGTAGTTAACTGAATGACCCGAAGTCATTCAGGATCTCAGCGGGGAATCTCGGAGGCAACCTATCCGCCAAACACCATGGAGAATGGAAACGCTATTAATAACAACCCTGGCAAACGATACACACGGCAGATCTAATATGACACCTCTAGAGGCAGATTTCAATCCCACAACACTGTTATTGTGTTCTGTTGTGATTATTAGTCTCTTGTATTATCTTCCCTGCAGTCGGAGGCTCATTCATGTTTAAACAGAGCCCCTCGCCGTGATAATTTCCACAGGCAAATGCATCTCCTACAATGCCTCTGCTGCTTTATCGACATGAAATAGATTTCAATTGCTTTGAATTTCAAACATGACACGGAGCCAACCAATGTGCCCAAGAATTGATTTCATGGTTCTCTTCAAATAAAGCGAGAAGATTGTAACACGGGGTTCATTAGCATATACATGAAGAAGGTAGCTCTTATAATAACATGTCTTGTCTCCATTAGATATGTTCAAGTATGAGTGTGTATGATTGACAGTGTATTCCCATTAATTACCCAGCCTGCCCCAAACTGTCAAGATTTTAAAATAATGGCTGCACTTCATCACTAAATTTAAAAATAATGAGCGCTATTAATATTTATATTTTAGCAGAAGCAGGTGATGAACAGCCAAATAACAACATGGTTAATCTTCTTATAATTACAGAAAAGTAAGTTTGTTTCTCAGGAAAGTTTTGAATTTAGACACATGTAACAAAATTATACAAGACGAGCTGCTTAAACTAGTGTGAAAGGAATAATTTGATATTTTCGGGAAGTATATCAACTTTCTTACCAAATGTTACGCTCTCATGTCTCTATGCTAAAGGTAGCAGTCAGTTAGCTTAGCACAAAGACTGGAAGCAGGTAGAAACAGCTAGCCTGGTTCTGTCCAAAGGTAACCGGCGGAGGCTGTTTTGCTTGTTCGGCATGTTTTCCACCCATCCATCCATTTCCTTCCCTTATCCGAGGTTGCGTGGTGGTGGCAGCAGGTCTAGCAGGCCGTTCCAGACGTTTCTCTCCCCAGCAACACGTCCCAGCTCCTCCTGGAGGATCCTGAGGTATTCCCAGGTTACATGGGCTATGTTGTCCGTCCAGCGGGTTCTGGGTCTCCTACCAGTTGGACGTGCCTGGCACACCTCCAAAGGAAGGTGCCCAGGGGACCCAAACCACCTCAGCTGGCTTCTTTTGACGCAAAGGAGCATCAGCTCTACACTGATCTCCCTCTGAGTGTCCGAGCTCCTCACCCTATCTCTAACTAAAGCTGAGCCCACTTTTTTCGGTCGCTTGTATCCGCGATCTCATTCTTTCAGTCGCTACCCAAAGCTCATGACCATAGGTGAGGGTTGGAACGTAGATGGACTGGAAAATTGAGAGCTTTGCCTTCCGGCTCAGCTCCCTCTTCCTGATAACTGTCCGGTACAACATCCACAGTACTGTACCAACCCTCCGGTTCATCTCACGCTCCATTTCCCCATCACTCATGAACAAGACCCCGAGATACTTGAACTCCTTCACTTGGGGCAGCAACTCGCTCCCAACCCGGAAGCCAGGCGTTCGGCAAAGGCGGTGACCTTGCAGCATGCTTTTTCCTGAGATCACAGACTGGTGGAAGGTCACCTCGCTGGCATGTTTTGGATGTAAAACATAAAGTCGCACATATTTTATGTTGTAAAGGGTTAACAGACCAACATCAGGAGGCTGTTTCACTCTCAGACAAAGGCTTACATTTGAAAAAAACGATGCTGTTTCCTCTTTAATCTGTGAGGATTGTTTGAGAAGAAGCCTGGATTGATTTGTTCACATTGTTGAGCCCTGAGAATTGACGAGGCCTCCGTCCATCATTTATGGCTCTTCAAGGTAGCAGCTTATTTCATCTTTGTCATTAATAAAGGCGCCCTTTGGCAGCCGCCACCTTCTGTAACACCGTACAGCCTTCCATTATTGTTTTTTTTTTTTTTCCTCCACCTTTTGGTGGCCGGAAGATGAAAAGACTTTACCAAGCATGAAAACTGATGACCTATTTCATTCGCTATAATTTCACAAGAAGTAGAGCTCTAATAAATGAGCCTGGCAGAGCTTTGCGCTTTCTATTACTGAATGAAAAAAAAAAGGCAGTCTGTCCTGTACAATACTCTACCTGCCTTTAATGCTGCAACCCGATAAACCCTCGCTGCTGCTCTGATACTTTCCATGCTTTAGGTGTATGCAGATGAAGCTGCCAAATAAATGATTTGATTTGAAAGTACATCAGGACTCAGCTTAGCTGAAGCGAGCTGGAAGGAACAATTGGGCACAATCTCCCTTTTACTGCAGCGCCAGAATATATTTTATTTCCAAGGCCTCGCTTTTCTTTTTGGCTCTAAAAGCATGTCGCTGCAGTGCTTTGAGCACCTTTGTTGTCTTTTACTGAGAGTTTCTGTTCGGTGCTTCATTTAAAAGAGGTAAAGGGAAAATCTGGACATTTTTCCTGATCACTGTCTCCTTTTTTTCTTTTTGCTGCTTCCTTTGTCAACAAAAGAAAATCTGGTAGTTTCCCTCGCCGCTTGCTCTCCATATGTTGGACCACAGCCAGGAATTGCAAACACATGCCGCCCGTCCTGCAAGAATAATTGCACATATCAAAGCGATCGGTTACCTTTTTTAATCCCTACTTCGATCTATACTTTATAATCCTTCGGGCTACTTTCCGTGTTATTGTTATTTAATTCATGACACCAACAGCAGCAGCATCTGCATTCTTTTATCATCACACAACTGATTTCACGGCGAGCGGAGATGACTTCAAAGTTGTGTAACGGATTAAGATGTTACACGGGTGGTGCGAGCATCCTCAAATAACAAGCTGCGGGAGTAATTGAACACTTATGAGGCTCTATCGCCGTCCCTCGGAGCCTTTTCGAAATGAGTATTTAGTCACAAAAGCATAAAGCCTAAAAAGCCTCTTATTCCCCTCCAACACCTGCACTACGGCAGCGGCTTTGCCAAAACTTTTTCATTTTCAAAGTCTGCCACTTCAAGGGTAAAAAAGTAAATAACAGCGGTGGATTTTGTCGTTTCCAGCTCATAGTTGTCATTGTTTTTATTCTCCTTGTTGGAATAAAGAAGATGATCTACAGCCAAGGGTTTAAAAACAGACGATTAGGTGGCAGAGGTGACCGAGTTCACGAGATCTGTGTTTAACTACCTCGTGTTTTTTGTCAGGCACAAGCAATAAATCATAATGCGGCAAAACGTTGAGTCCTCATGATCTGTTCTGCATTAGCAAGGCATCATGGGGGACGCTGTAGTCACACCAAACCACAGGAAAACATACTCAGCAATGGCCATAGCTACCAAAAATCCATACAACATACTAACTGTTAGAACTGTTTGAGCAGAGAAGAATCTATAAAAGTGTCTCAATTCGGATACTTTTAGTACACGTCTGTGTGCTACACTGTGTACTTCCGGGCATAGTGCAGCGGGGGTAGCGTTGTCTCAGTTCGAGTTTTTCATTCTTCGCCGTATTGCGAGCATTAGCGCCAACGTTTGTCTTCCAAAATATGAATATAAAACATATGTACAACTTATATTCGTACGTTGCACTATTGTGCAGCTCCAGCAGCTTCCTCAGCCGCCATTTTCACAACGCCGGCGATCGCTGCCCTTCCGCTACATGGCCAAAATGGTGACCAACTAATTGAAGGACAACAAATAAAAATGTAACATTTCTGGAGCTCTCTCTCTCTTTAACCACCATCCACACTTTGCTGTTTGTTGTGAGCAGCTCCTCCATTTCCTGCGTCATGTACCACAATCACACATGGTATTTAGTATGCATGCTGTCCGGTTCACTTCATTTTGTCACTTTTCCAACACACTGCAGACTCTCAGAGTGAGGATGCAGTGTGAATTTTGAACATGCTGACTGTATATTAGGGGTATTTGCACACATGAGAACACAGCTAGTTCAAGCCGACTTCAGGCACACAAAACATGCTAAAATTAGTCCTGTGATGGCTCTACTGATAGCTTTTTATTAGATGAAGACTGTAGCTACATGGCTGGCACATCCTGGTGAAAGCAAAGCAGACGTGCCAAAAACTGCATGAACAAGCAAAACAAGTAATTTGAATTCTTCATGGCTGTGAAGTGAAGAGCCAAAAATTGCAGTTCCTCAAACGTCCACTTGAGGCTGGCTCCAGAAGTGAGTCAGCCTCCATATTAAAATGTTAAAATGTCCAACTTCCCAGCAGAAATAAACATGTTTACAGCCTGGTACAAGAAACAGTTTTGGTCTCTATAGCTAATTTTGAAAAGATGATCCACGTCTTTGCCGATATTCAGATTAACCGGGAGGCGGAAGAGGCAGGACAGCCAAGATGGCGGCAGCCAGAGCCACAGATTTTGAGCTTCAAAACGGCTCTTCAGAAACCTGTCACGCATATGCCGTCCATTCTTTATACTGTCAGTGGGTGAAACTAACAAACTGAATTAAAAAATTAAAACAGCAGAGCGGTGCTGCTTAAAAATGTATTGTAAATATATCTGTAAAAATCCTGTAAAACAAGGAGCTGCCGGCGAGAGCAACATCCACTGTCCACCGGGGGAATCACTGCTACCAATTAGACGTGCTCGACGCTTGTAAATAGCACATTAAAGCTTCAGTATGAATTTTGTGACAGTCTTTCCTCTTCGGTTTGTGCCTGAAACCTTCATTTCAGCCCCTAAAGATCAAACTGTACAGCACTCCATACACTCGAGGACTGTGCATCCTCGCTGTGTTTTTCTTTTAGTGCACTGGGGGAGTCCTGCTTATGTAACAAGACTCCAATTAGGGAGCCCAGTCACCCGGAGGACCAGCCGTCCACATATATGCAGCAGCTTTCCTCGCAGGGTGCGGCCTTTCTTTTGCCCTTTGGCGGCTGAATGCGAATGGCACAAGTCAAACTTCCAGCCACAGCGGTGGGCAGGAAGGCCGCCTGGCTGCTCTGGCGTCTCACGCATGACCTCACCCACTGGGTTAGCATAAGATATACATAGATGATCCGCAAATATACAGCCTGGCAGCCGAGGATGTGGCTTTTGGAAGAGGGAAGAGGGGGTTTAGCAGGGGAGAAGACATCTGCAGCCTCCAAATGTATGTTTATCTTTTCATATTAGTCTGTTTTTGAAAGTTGCAGCTACAAATAATTTAAAATGATCTAATTTGGGACGATATAACAAACTAAAATGCCAAACAATCCCCAGTTCCAGTTTCCTAAATATGAGGATGTCCTGCTTTTCTTTGTCTGTTTGATTGTTGAATTAATCAACAAAAGTGCCAAAAATATCTGATTGGAGCGTCTCAAATGTGATAATTTGCTCTGTTTTATGTCATTATAAATGAAATATCTTTGAGTTTTGGTCTGACAATCGACTCATTTTTGGACATCTTCTTGTGCTTTCTGACAGTTTAACGACTCAAAGATGATGAAAATAATCAATAGTAGATCTAGAAATACCTCACTGATGGATTTAATGGCACTGCAGGACAAAAAGATGTATGGAAAAGAGATTAAAGGGTAACGTATGAAGACGGTGACGGAGTGAAGGAGATGCTAAATCCTACGAGATATAAACTTTAACTTAATCTGGACACCACCTGGGTGGTAAAGTCACTCAAGCCTCTGCTAGAAGAACAAGGTGATAGTGTCCATATGTTCCTAGACTAACCTCCTATCGGCAGGGAGTCATGGAAAAGATCAGCTGGAGGTTGCTCTATGTATCATGAACAGCCTAAAAGGATGACAGGTGGGATGACAGCTCAGCGGCTAAAGGTCGCTCTTACTACAAGCTAAGAAGGTCATATTGAAGCACATTCATCAGAAACAGCCTCTTATGAGAGACTGACTTACAAAATAAATGTGAACATACAGAAATCTGGGGCCTGTTTCTAACACAGATCAAATAAAGAAGAACTTCAAATCCAATGAATGACAGAGACACCATTCACCTGATTACAAGTCAGTGTAGCATCAACATGATTTAAAATCTGTTATTTTGTAATAGAAAGTTACACAGTGATGCTTTAAAAATAAAGATTTGACCACGATAGTCATGATTATAATATAATAACACAAATGATCCATCGAGGCACGACAACAGAAGGCAAGATTAAGCGAGAAAACGACTTTGAGGATCCATAAAACAGATCGCAGGTAAGTGTTCCTGAAAGAAACTGTTTAATTTTGGAGGCATCAGCGAGATAAAAAAAAAAAACAAAGAAACGTCTTTGTTGGAGTCACAATGAAGAAACAAAAGGTCACTTTTTGATTCTTAAAGAACGCAAACAAACCTGCAGCAAACCTCGAGGAGGGGGTCTTCTTTCATTAGAGCTCGGAGTGCCAACAAATTGGATTACGACGGCATTTAGAGAATTAAAAAAAAAATGTGGAAAATTGATCAGGATGAAATGAGATAACTTAAAAGCTGCACAGCAAACTCCTGCTCTTCTTTCATCTTCATGATTCACAGCCTGCAGGGAGAGATCTGTATCTGAAAAATAATATCTCCGCCTGACTGTTTGATATCTCTAATGTGGACAGATTTACAAGAAACACCGAGGTTCACCCTCGACGATGGGTTTACATAAAAACACTGTCACTGTAAATGCTGTGGAGAGGAGCTCAAACACTGCCATGGGCTTCTTCTTCTTCCTCCTCCTCTTCCTCCTTCTCCAGACTGATTAATGGCGGCCCCCTTGTTGTTGTTTTTTTACACCAAAAATACAATGACGGGGTTATTTGAGGGATTTGTTCTATTTGGGCCAGCTGTGGTACATTTCTAGCTCCAGTGTGAGAGAGAGTGGCTGTTATGTAAAGCCTCCACCCTTTCAGGGTATGTCGGGGCAGATCAGTAATAGCAGCAGTGGATTTTTAGGACAGGAGTGTGAATCCTTCTGGAGCACAAAAATCTTCAAAGTGAAATTTATACGCCAAGACTCCGGGAAAAGATAATTATGTCACACCATTTGTTTTCATTTCCTGCTCGGAGTTTGAAGCCAAGTTTGTACAATATCATTTTAGGATGGAGGATCTGCACTGCAGACGATATCCACGAGCAGCCGGTACTTTGACTTCAAGAGAGATTGTGTCATGTTGCACAGCAGGTGGCGATAATACTTCTTATGTAAATGAACACACGCGCAAGAGGAAAGAAAAAGGTCTTATTTGGTCACATTTGAATTTATTCTGTGTACAGAGATGGAGAGGATCGGTGCCTCATTAAAGAAGCTACCTGTCTGCAGATTTCCTCGACTGTTTTTTTTTTTTTTTTTGTGAATAATGAGGTGAGACACTGGCAGTAAATTCATCTCAGCCTACAGAAACTTTAATGGAGGCTTTTGTTTCTCATGGAAGATCTCTGACCTCAATAAGAAAAACAACTCAAAGAGTAAGAAAGGTTTCTACTGTAGCCCTGGAGAAATCTTTGGACGTGAAACATTGAACTTAACATGATGTTTTTCTCTTTATTTAGCCGCCACGTACAGCTGCAACTATTGATTCTTAGTTATAGTTTCCTTCATGAACAAATGCAGTGTACGGATAGGTAAAAACATGCTACCCATCTCCTGACACAGGCTGTGGTCATCTCGCTACTCGATTACTGTGACGCCCTCCTGATGGGCCTCCCAGCCTGCACAGTGAAACCCTTTCAGATGATCCAGAACACGGCGGCACGCCTGGTCTTCAATCGACCCAAAAGGTCACACGTTACCCCAATAACTGCTCATCGAGTTCCACTGACTACCTGTAAATCCAACCACCCGTACACTCAGGGCGATCCAAACTTTTCTCGTCTGTTGTTCCCCCTTTGGTGGAACGTCCTACTAGTTCCTACCAGTTCAGGGGCGTCCCTGCAAACCTCCTCAAGACCTCCAGCTCTTCAGAGAGGACCTCCTCTCCAACACTACCAACAACTGGACATGCTAAATCTATCCCTCTACTTATCGCTGCGCTAACACGTCCTCCTCCGTTATTAAAAATCTGATGTCATATGATACTCAGACGAATTTGACTCGAAACAAATTAAGACCTTCAAGATTTCATTCTGGCGAACAGTCACACAACCGGCCAGATTAATTAAGGTTAAAGTCAAAATCAATCCCGATTAGCATGTACTCGATTAAATTGGTCAGAGTAATTAAATAGCTTCTCTCCTCAGTCAGGAGGAGGAGGAGGAGGAGGAGGAGGAGGACGGGAGCAAAGTGAGAAAAATCTTCATGCTGTTTAGGCGTTGAGCCAGCTGAACTTCCTCCATGCAAAGTGGGAAGACTCGTGAGATGAAGACGGACAAGTCGAACTCCTTCGACACTTTTCATTGAGGCTCAAGTGAGTTTGGAGCCCCACCCAGTGAAACTGACTTTACTCTGCGTGCATCATTAATCGCACATGAACTGAAATATCTTTGCAGCGGATACCTTTCAGGGGAATAATGAACTCATCAGGTGTGCACCTCTGACAGGAGCCTTAAACAGACGTGATTATATCAAAGTTCAAATAAAAAGGCAAGAATGTCAAACTAGAACAAACTCAGGTACAGCTGTTATTTTACTAGAAATTCACTAATGATGTGACCTCATTCTTTCCTCGTCTAATGGATAGACAACTTTTGTTGATATTCTTTACTAAGCTGAAGCTTCGCCATCAAATGATACCAATCAGCCACTCAACCCACTCATGTTACTGCCTTTTGGCTGCAGATACAGGAGCCCCTTCTGCCACAGCAGCTTAAAATAACACGATGTATAAATATATACAGTATGTTGGCCATGTTACTTTGTGCATGTGGGCATGTGCATGTAGCGTCTGTTGCTAATTAATAGCTACAGTAACATCTTAGCATGTCAGCATGTGTATCAATTTTTAGCTTAGCATAACAAGCCAATGTTTAGCATGTTGTCATGCTAATGTTAGCGTGCTATGATAAAAAAAAAAAAACTGAGGTTAACAAAGATTCCTATCATTACTGTAGCATGTTAACATAACAGTGTTTACCACATGGCATCTCTTGCTAATTAGTAACTACAGTAACATATTAGCATGTGCCAATTTTTAGCTTAGTTTAACAAGCTAATTTAATTATGTTTTCATGCTAATGTTAGCATGCTATGTTACCATGTAGCATGTGTTGCTAATTAGTAGCTATTAACATCTTAGCATGGGTTCCAATTCATAACTTAGTATAATAAGCTAATGTTTATTATGTTTTCATGTTAATGTTAGCGTGCTATGTTAGAAATAATCTCAAATTAACACTGACAAGAAGTCAGCTAAATGCCTTGCTAGCTCTTTAGCATGCTATCCTGCAGTCTTTTTATGTTCTCTGTGGCTGTTATTACAATAAAATAATGCTGATATTTGAGAGTAGAACACAAGAGTGAAGTTAAACTCCAAATAATGAAAATAAAGATTTAGAAGTTAACACAGAGAGACTTAAATGAAGCCTTCTCTCTAATCTACAGCGAGTTTACACCCTTCAGGTTACCAGAAAAAACTTTCTACAGAGCCAAAACCGGCAATCAAGCGTCTAATGACCTGCAGAGATTTTGATATACGCCTGCACGGCTCTGTGCTAAACCTTTAAACATCCGTATAATAAAATTGTCTCAAGCGAGAAGCAGCTGGAGCGGCCTGTTACCACTCCCTCTGCTCCAACACAGCGAGGTTCAGGCTGCCAAAAAGGTGTCCGATCACAGGCTGGATGTCTTTCTTAGAAAGTTATCTCCCACCTCTGATCTGAACTGCCTTCCTGTTCAAACAGATAAGAGCGGATCAAAATGGTGGCATCATAACCACCAACGGCGCACTGATAGAGCAAAATACAGCGCGGACTCACAGTAATGCATGGCTGTGAGGTCAGATGCAGGTTAAGAGCTTGGAGACAGTCCTGAACGGCTAGTAAATATTGATCAAATGACGGTTTTGTCAATCAACTATTTACATTTTTTGCATCAATGCAGCTGCATCACCTTCAATACAAATCAGCTGATCTTTTGCCCTTACTTGTACAACATATTGAACCCGTTCACACCTGATATCAACATTGTACAGCTCTAAATACAAGTGCAGTCAACCACCAAGACACATTGTGATCAGATCACTCCAACAGTTTGCCACATTTGACCAACAGACAGTATCAAGAATGGACGTAGTATCCGTGACGTCACCCACAGGTTTATGAAAAGCTGCGGTGGCTCTGGCTGCTGCTGCCAAAAATTGGCAAAGACGTGGATCATCGGTGCCATCTGTAACAGCACCTATCTGTCAATCAAAGCGTCCACGCTCTTAATTCTGCATAACTTTAAGTCTTAATATAATTTGAACAGGTGAATTGTATAAAAACCAACTTTGTACCAGGCTGTAAACATGTTTATTTCTGCTGTGAAGTTGGACATTTTAACATAGGGACTTACGGAGACTGACTCACTTCTGGAACCAGCCTCAAGTGGACGTTAGCTGGGAGCTGGAGGAGTCCGAACTGCCAAGAGCTTCACACCGGCTCTTCATAAATCTGTGGGTGTTTTATACAGTCAGTGATTACCCCCAGCAGTGATGTCACAGTGTACTGACACACCCTGAGGTACATCTGTGCATCACTGCTGCTGCAAAGGGAGCTCTTTAACTCTCTCTCTCTTCATTTCTAATTGGGCAGATATTCCTAAGTACTGTTAACAGCAGCAGTGCTCTGCTAAGGTATGTGCATACTGATGTCAAGGTAACCATGGCAACAGCAGACGAACTGTTTCACATAATGGCATTCTTTAACTCTCACCTTTGTTGTAACATTATCAGTCTGTGCGAGTGCATGGGGGTCACAAAACGCCTACATTATTACACCATAAGTTGCCCACAGACCTCCGTCTGTTTCACTTTCTCCTCCGTCTAATCAGCTCTGATTGTTTTTCTTCTGGCCGACGACCTAATGCTGAAGTGACAGATCCAGATCCTGTAACACACGAACACTTATCTAAATATCCTCTCGAGTTACAGGTTAGCAGCCACAGAGGCTCTTTAAACACAAATAATTTAAAAAAGTGTGGCGTGGATTTTAACCTTGGAGCTTGATTAAAGTTCTTTAAACTGCACCGAGGGAGTTTCTAAACTTTTCATCTGAAAATTGAGTCCCCTCCGCTCAATGCCAAACCTAAATTAGCCTGCACAAATTATTTGGCAGGTACTGATGCGTGTTATTACATTACAGGACAATCTGGAATCATGTATTAATTCATTTGCTAACTAAAAGAAGTATTTTATGTTTTATTCTCATTCAAATGCAGAGTTTCTCCTCAGTGTTCATCTCTGTTGAGCCCCCGGCGAGCTGGATTACCACCACTTCCACTTTTACAGTAAAAAACACTGGGACATCTTATATAACGCTGAGTGAGCTGCCAGGTGAATTACAGAACGGCGCTTGATGGAGGGAAATGTTTATAGACGGAGGAGCTACGCCTCGAACAGAAAACCCCCATGTCGGGCCCAGCGGAGCGGCCGCCTCACTGACTGAAGTGTCCTCATCAGCAGATCTGGAGTGCTGCCACGGTCAGGCTGGGTCACAACTCAGAGGGAGCTTACTTTAATCAGAGGCACGCTTCCTTTCCCACCACCACCACCTCCCCCACCGCCACCTCCACCAGCTCCTTTCAAGCGCTCAGAGTGGATTGTTGCAAGCATGAAAGGAACCACACTTGATGGGGCAAGAAGCTCCGTGGGACTCGCGCGCCGCAGAAAGAAGATTGATCCGATACCCACGCCGATGACGATGTTTGTTCAGCTGGAATGGCTGATATCGACTGATGCTCACTGAGCAGAGGACTGTCAAACCACTACAGAGGAGTTCACTTAGACTCACTCGTACCTTCTTTTTGTGACGTTGTAGGAGAGGGGAGTAACGTCGTGGTGTGTCGGTCGTGAACGTATAATTCAATTTGAACTAATCTTTCATATGACTTGGAAGTAATGAGTCGTGTCAGTGAGGGACTCGTTCATTTTCATGCAGCACGTTCTCTCGCCACACGGCAGCTGCATAAGCTCGGTCAGGACAGACAAACAGAAATGATTAGTTCACGATTCAACTGCATGTCCTCAAGTCTGAATCTCTCGTTCATCTGTCACGCGACAGGCCGCTCAGGCTGTGTGACGAGCGCTACGCACAGCGGTTCGTTCATACGGATCGGACACAAGAAGGTTACAGCGCTGCACTAGTGAATGAAAATGAAAAAAAATATTTGTCCAATTTACCGTCCGAGAGTAAGTGGTCAGATTCAGTAAAAACACTTGAACTTCACAACACTATTGAACAAAGTTGGTCTACGCTGCTGGATTTTAAAATAATGGTACTTGGAGAGCGTAATATTTTCTGAGGGGTGACATGGAAAAATGATGGTTGGTTGAATATTTAGATCTCCTTTGTAAGGTTTTACTTGTTCTAACGCAGAGAGTAATCGGCTTAGTTAACCAGAGTTGAACCAATGGGGATGATTTTAAAATTACGTGGCGCTCTGGAGCTCTATGGGGTCTAGAGGGTTAAAAGTTATGTAACTGAAACACTCGTTTAGGTAACAGCTAACTGAAATAATTACTTCCTTATGTCCTGCCTCGCTACATACAGTAAATAGCACACTAGGACATTACGTACGTTACATTAAGTACATCACGGATACGGAATATGAGCTGAAAATCCTTGTATGTTTATTTATATGTAACCACATTCTGAATTTTCCATTAGCCTGCCCACAAATCTGTTTGTATCTTGTTTTTCTTGCACTACATCTAAATCTAAATCGCTGGACTGGAGTCTGATGATCTCTCACCCACACGGATCATTGAGTAGTTGCACTGCTGAAGGACAAACACTACATACTTGCATTATTATAAGGAGGAGAACAAAAGCTAATTTCTGTGTCATTTCCAGACCATTATCACAGGAGGAAAACTCCATAAGTAGACTCCACCGCAGACCTCTTACTGATGTAATTACAAGTCTCTTACCCGAGGAATTACTTCCATATTTCTCAACTCGCGATTCACTTTTAAAGCCAACGCTCGGTGTACATGAAGATTTCATGCACGACACCTCGTCTTGGCACAGAACTGCAGTCAATCAATCAAGTTGGCATTTCTATTTAGTAAACCAGAATCTGTCCTGAACCTTCATCGCGGTACCTCGGTTAATTCTCTCCTTTCCCGTACTTAGCTTTGCTATGTGGTAGTCATGTTTTAAGTTAGTTAATGTTAGCAAAATGCTATCTAATTAGCTAACAAATCCACTGCCGTGTCTCTGTTTGCATACTTCCATTATGTGGTACACTATGTACTTTCTGGTGTAGCACGGCTGTTGTGAACTTACCGGCAATGACAATCGCAACATTTCACCACTTCTTTGCAACCAGGTGGAGCATTAGCGCCAACATTTGATTGCCAAAATATGAATATAAAGCATATGTACAACTTACTTTTGTGTATCGTGGTATACCGCTGCTACAGCTCCAGCAGCTTCTTCGACCAACATTTTCACAATGAAGGTGGTCCCTCCCCTTCTGCTATGTAGCCAAAATGGCGACCACTGACGTGTCCAGCAACTTTTGATCATTACAAGCGCGCCAAGCAAGTACTCACAGTACACTACACTTTGCTGTATTTGATTGTATGTACTCTAAAAAAACAGATTTGGAGGCGTAAACTGGATTCTTCAACACGGCCTTTTAAATATAGGATACCGATCTGATTTGGTAAAAACGAGGGCCTCTATCGCGGCTTCTTATAATGACCTGTAACTAACAATAAAAAATAATTTTGTCATTAGACTGTTTCACCGTTTTAGCGTCTTTCGGCTTGCAGGTTTTCTGGCCCACAACTTAACTGTTTTGTTTCTGTCTTGCAGCTCTCAGTGTTGTTTCTAGACAGTTTTTCTCCATGAAAAAACTCTTTTGAATCTCTTGTACACCCACCGTACACTACCAGCCCAGCGCCGAACAGCATAGTGAAGCATTTTGTAGCTAAAGAGATCAATATTTCCAACAAGAGATGGTGAAAACCAAAACAAGAACAAAAATCTGAGTCGTTATTTGGCTTAAATTTGCCAGTAATATGACTCCAACTGAATGTAACTAAAATCTGTGAGCTAATGTTCATTATATCAACATGTAATAGGTAGTCAGTGGTAGGTCAGTGTTGTGTTTACAGCTTGTTGTGCTGCCAAAAAGTGGCCCAAAAAAAAAGTCAGTTAATTAAAATTTAAGTATGACAGACGAGAAAAGTCAAACAGAACTTCAACTTCAGTGGGAAATGATTGCTTTACTTACACAAGGTGTTTTGAAATCAATTCAAGCAAACAGCTTTAGATATTTTTACGCCTATGAATCACAGCTGCCATCACTAATAATGAAGTCTGCGATGTTGTTTTTAGTTATGAAACTAGACACCAAATGTTTCCTCGATACAGAGATGTCAGTCCTCTTGTTAGGGCACTCAAAAAGTTAAAAAGAGTTGAATTTAGTGCAAAAATAAACTTTACAGTCGTCTCTTTGCGTTCTGTCAATGTCGCTTTCACCTCAGGGATCATCAGTATCATCTGAGAGCCCTCAGCAGATATACAACATCACCCCAGACTCATCACTCATCCTATCAAAACATAAAATCACACCACAGAGACTTAAATATGTACACAGCAATAAAACCTGCACCTGAAATTACATGCCCAGCGGGTGAAATATTACAAGATTGACAATTGACGAGGTTCATCAGATAAATTTCAGTGTGAGAGTTAATGTCATCCAACTTAATATCCTGAATTGTGATCCCAGAAAACTAATGAAGGCGTCTGATATTAGCTAATGAAATGTCAGGGCCCAAAATTAAGCCTATGCAGGTGGTTATTAACCATGAATAATTAACAGTTGTGGTGACAGGCGCGGAATAACAGATTGTGATAACAAACCCATAGGAACCAGTGCGGCAATGTGTGTGGTACACTCGTGGGGAAGAAAACAAGACAGGCCTGTACCTCGGTGTCTCGCAGTGACATCCTGCTGATTTGTAATTTTTCAGGAGAGAGCACATCAGATCTTGTTCCGGGAAGTCCGCTGATTAAAATCGTCTCTGTGTATTACCCAGTGGCCACTTTACTGTAAGAGCCGCAAACAAAAACATTAAACGGCGGACAAGATCTGTTAATCATCGGGCGCCAGTTAAACTTCTTCAGGCAATTGCTGCTAAAACAACTAGTTGATTAATTAATGAGTCAAAATGAACTGATTCTTATTATCATATCATTTTAAATTTAATTTATTACGTTTTGGGCTGTTAGTCGGTCAAAACAAGTCATTTGAATTCTTCATGGCTGTGAAGTGAGGAGCCAAAAACTGCAGTTCCTCTTGTCGTCCACTTGAGGCTGGCTCCAGAAGTGAGTCAGTCTCCATGTTAATATGTCCAACTTCACAGCAGAAATAAACATGTTTACAGCCTGGTACAAAAAACAGTTTTGGTCTCTATAGCTAATTTCCCCGTTCATGACAACTGTACTGGGGGTGAATTTTTATACAACTCACCTGTTCAAATTATATTAAGTCTTAAAGTTATGCAGAATTAACAGCGTGGACGCTTTGATTGACAGGTGGGGGCTATTACAGGTGGCTTGTTTGAGCAACCAGGCTTCATTTAGCTCGCCTCGGGTCCACTGAAGATCCACTTCTTTGCCCATTTTTTGATTAGTTGGAAGGTGGCAGAGGCAGGGCTGCCAATATCTGAGCTTCATAATGGCTCTTCAGAAACCTCACAGATTTATACCATTTATGGGTCAGATCAACAAACCATGTAACGTAGTCAAACTCCTGCCGAAGTCTGGAGAAGAGCAAAAACATCTTCTTTGTCATGACAAGCCTTCAGTGTTGTTCTTTGCTAGCCACCATTGTTTGTTGTTGTAGCTGCCAGTAGTTCCTCACAGGACGCCGACTGGTCTGAACCACTATGTTTGGACACAAGAGCATAACTTGAAGACCGGCGAGATGGATTCTTGTGTGCAACTGAGGACTTCTACAACTGAGACTCCTAAAACGTCATTAAGGATGGGACTACTCACATACCGCACTCTTCTGGCATATCCTGTGAACATTCACGGTCAACTGTTTAATTTTCTTATACCGTGGCATATTTATTGAGTAAAGTCTCTTTCTAAAGAGCTAATTCAGTTCTCTTCTACCGTTATATTTATATTTTGATGAGTCAAACTACGATGGCTCAGAGAGCGCGAGAAGAAAACAGCTCAACCATTTGATAACATTTAAAAATAGAATGCTGAAAAGGCATAAATCGGACATAATGAGCAACCAAATCGTGTAAAAACACGGCTAAATACAAATTCACTAACGGTGGTGTTGGAAAATTCGTTAACATTCTGATTGCATGGTTCAGATATGCTTTTATACACACTTTGCATCCTGCTAAACAACTTTATATTGAGGCAACAATTTGCCTCAATTGGAAGAAGTAATAGATTAATGAAAGCAGATAATTACTAGTAATGAGAAACACTTATTGTGTTGCTAACTAACCATCATGTGTCATCGGCTTTCAGCTATCTCTGGATGCCACACAGAGATACAAGGATATTTAATAGACCATTGAATTCTGCAAAAATCCTGCTAATTACCGGGCTCTGTTTCCATCAGCGTCCTTTTGTATGATAATCCGATTAAAGGGGGCTTTTTCTCATCCCGAGATGCAATACATGCACAGACACACACACACACACACACACACACACACACACTGACCAGATGCATACAGAGCTCCAAATTCAGCTAAAAGATGTAACTGTTCTGATATTTCTTAGGTTCAAGTTCGCAGAAGCTTGCACCCGAAGGCGACAACAGTGCAGACGGAGCTGCTGTTATCGAGACGCTGCAAAGAAGAAAATGTGCATCAATCAGTGTTTTAAGGCTCTTATCCTATAATTCAAACACCCAGAAGCAAGCGTTTGCCTTTAATGTGAAGATGGATGATGTTAAAATTTCCCAACAATGGCACATAGCAGAACGCGCTAATGTTAATAGCACTAAGTGCACATCCTAAGTGTTTTTTCATTAAAGAACAAATGGATGAAAAAATATCTTCCTCTCCAGAAGACACACACACCGTCTCTTCCTCCTCCTCCTCCTCCTCTTCCTCCTCCTCCCTAAGTGGTGCGTCAGCAGTCAGCCTCGTCCCTCCAAACAGCAGCGGCAGGATTAGACAGCAGTGTTGCCATGCAAGGCTGGAGCCAGAGTTGCCCCTGTTAATAGCTGCTGTGAGATTAAGGGAGGTAGACAGGGCAGAGACAGCTCATAAAGACGCAGGCTGATCTAAGGCATACAGGCAGGAGGCGAGGAGAGAGGAGAGGAGCTGGGGGCCCAGCCAAGGCACAGGGATACCCCCATAAACCTGGACTATAACTCTGGCTGACAGCAGCCACTGATGCCAGGGTGGGTCAGGATTATAGAGATCATGTTTTTACCTCTGAAACTGGTCAGAAAATACATCAGCTGCTCTGTTAGGTGAACACGTGCTGAGATGCTGAAGTATCCGTCTTATAAAGTCATTTCTGTCTGTAATGGAGTCATTAAAAAAAACAAATCCGCCGGTAAGAACGTCAACCTGATTTCATTAGATGTCAATTTGTTTTCTAAAAGCTTCTAAAAGCGTCTGCAGCTTAAATAATGACAGAGATGCATGTTGCTGCATTAAAATCGAGACAAATGAAAAAACATTTTGGAAAATACACTGTAAAAAGAAATCATACATTTATGGAAAATAAAATTTTTACAGTAGTCTTCTGTTTTTTTATGTATACTGTATACAGAACTCAAACAGAGAAATGACTATATTATTATGTAAGCAGTGTTTTATCTGCTTTTTAAATATTATATATAATTTATGTAAAATGAAATAAATGAATGGCAGTGATCTGTAATTAAAAATGTGGCTCATTGTACAAAAGTTATGTTCATACGAACAAGTTTTACATGAATGTGTACCTTTACATTCAAACTCCGTAATCTGATTTACAGAAAATTATTAAATTATTACAGTTGTTTTCTGTTTTTTGAAATTGTATACAAATCTCGCCTGATAATCGCATTTTTCCATGTAATGTGGTATCTTGTTAGGTTTTTGGATAATTGTGTACCTTTATATTCAAAATCTGTAACCTAATTTACAGAAAATAACGTTAAATTTTTACAGTTGTTTTCTGTTTTTTCTAATTGTATACAAAACTCTGCAAAATTTTGGATATAACTTTATATGTAAAGTTACATTATTTATACAGAATTTTCTCCTGCTTTCTTAAATAACCATAAAGTATTGTCACTTTATTGGATCGCAGTAATTCAGAGAAAATCTGTAAAATAACAGGGACTTATATTACAGTTTTACAGTGTACTTGAAGTATATTTTAATCAGAAAAAGATGAAATATTCTTCCTGCAGAGCAGACTTCCTGCAGATATGTTCACTTTAGACTACAATGACTCAATTACAGACTAAAATAACTCGATATGAAAGGATTCTTTGCAGCGTATCGAGGCGTTCACCACAGTGTGAAGGAAACCTGCTCAACCTTTTCTAATAGAAATCAACCTGTTTCAAGAATCATCATTAAATGAGTTTCAGTGTCTTGAAAGAAGGACTTGGATGACATGGATGTCATGATTAATGAAATCTTATTTTAGAAAATATTTGAAACAAGTGGATTTAAATGTAGAAAAAGGTTGAAATATTCTGACAGCATTAACACAGTAATGACTGAGTCATCTTTCTTGTCTTCTCTTGGACAGTTTCTTCCACTTTGCCATGGCTCCTTCTTGTTTCAGGAAGAAGAGTTTGACGCCACTGTTTTTGCAATGCACAACTATCAGAAAAATATAGTAGCAGCACTTCTGGGAGCAGTTAGGGGTTTGGTACCTTGCTTAAGGCGACCTTGGCAGTGCCCACGAGGTGAAATGGCACCTCTCGAGTCCAAAACAAAACAAAGCCGTCACGGGTGTTCTGCTATAGACACAGCACAGGATAGTTGAAGTGACTCAACTACAGACTGAAATGACGGGATAAGAAAAGGTTTAGACAATATATCTGCATGTTATATGCCACGTCCAAAAGTGTTAAGAAAGAAAATGGTAGAAAAGTCTCTGAAACAACATTTCAAGACAGTAAAACTCAACTGTAATCCAGAATAATTAGTTTCAAGTCGATCTGTAGCCTAATCAGTAACTAGTTCTCGTCTTCACGTGGCGATTTAGTCTTTGTCAGAGTTTCAAACCAAAAAAACATCAACAGCAGTGAAAGCATGAAGGCAGGGAGCCTCTCTTTAGTGCGTCTCTTTATTTTGTGCTCTATAATTGCGGCGCCTATCAAAAACTGTGAGAGATGTTTTTGTTTAAGCGCTGCACAGTTTCACTCAAATTACAGCCTACGCCAGGGCTCATGGTGAACACGACAGCCCCGATGGAGTAATTGAATTAGACTAATGCTCATTTCAGTGTGGTGTCCATCAGTTTTATGGATACACCTTTGATTTGTTCTGCTTCTCTTTATTAAAACAGTTGAATTATTCTGTACACGATGAGTATTAAGACAAAGTGTTTCTGTGATTTAGAGATAATATTTCCAAAAACAGACTTGGTGTTGGTACAGTGAGATCGATGGATGTTTTCCTCCGGGCAGTGTCCACTCTGGCTGGATGGGCTGAACGATTTCTGCCATTACAACCCGCGCAAGATCAATAGTCACTCCTCCTGCCTCACTCATCACCACCGCGGCTGCTGAGATTATTTTCCCCTCCTGATTATCAGGCGAGCTGCAAGTCACCGCCGCCGGGTTCGTGTTTAGGTTAATTGCAGACTGGAAGGCGACGGTGATAATGAATAATTATGTTTAAACTTATTTACAAAACAAAACGACAGTGATGGAAATATTGTGCCACACGGAGCAGAAAGAAGTGAGGGTTGTAAATTTGTTTAATCTGAACCAGGTGGCCATAAAAGCCTGAAAAACATAATCTGTGTACCACTATCACACTGTAGTTGGGATGGACCCAAGCGTGGCCAATCTGGAAGAACCAAAAAACTGCAGTTCCTCAAACGTCCACTTGAGGCTGGCTCCAGAAGTGAGTCAGTCTCCATAAGTCCCCATGTTAAAATGTCCAACTTCACAGCAGAAATAAACATGTTTACAGCCTGGTACAAAAAACAGTTTTGGTCTCTATAGCTAATTTCCCCGATCATGACAACTGTACTGAGGGTGAATTTTTATACAACTCACCTGTTCAGATTATATTAAGGCTTAAAGTTATGCAGGATTAACAGCGTGGATGCTTTGATTGACTGGTAGGTGTCATTAAAGTTGGCTTTTTTAAGCACTCAGGCTTTTATTAGTATTTTCATGATGGATTATTTGTTTTCTCTATTAATAGATTGATTGTTTGATTTCTAAGAAATGCCGTCACATTTTTACCCACAGCCCAAAGTGACACTTTCACAATGCTTTTTGTGTTTTGTCTGACCAACAGTCTCTCAATTATTGAAAAATAATTTTAAATTATTAAAGGATAAGCTTCACATTTGTGAAGCTGGAACCATGAAATTCAAATTCAGTCCAAAACTTCAATTTCAAACAGTCCAAATATTCAAATTAAAATTCGACAAAACATTTTTAGGTTTCTAATCTGGTGTCCACAATTTTTTGAACATTTGACTGTAATTTGTTTGCTAATTGTGCTCTTTTTAAAATATTTGGGGAACCTTTCACAGACATAAACTAAAATCAACTAAGATACCTGGACTTTTACTATTTGCTGTGAGTCAAGCTCTACAATAACCAGATCCTATCATTTGCACAGTGCAACTTGTTGTGTGTCTTTCATTAGATCTTCTACACCTGCATGTTTTTTTTACATCTTCAGTTTGTAATGCAGGCTCTCTGTTAAAGAGGTCTTAAAGCCAAAGCTTGATGTGCACAATTACCCCTTTAAGTCCCAATCTGATCACAGCACACATCTGTACAGTATACTTGGTTATTTGCAGTAAAATTTGACAACAATAATATTCCACTTCCTGTCTGCCAGAATGAAACTGGGCATGTATTTTAGAGGTCAACATATTTCAGGATAAAAGTTAAAACTTGTTCAATGTTTGGCCCCAAAAACTGGCACCACTGCAATGAAAACAACTGCTGTGTCTCAAATTGGATACCTTTGTTAGTACACTTCTATGTAGTACACTGTGTACTTCCTGGCATACTTCCTGGTGTACTTTGAATTGTCAGTGTCGTAAAAAACAAGAGGCTCTATAGGTGGGTACAGTTCCAATAATGACCTGCAACTAAAAGAATTGTTTCACCGTTTTAGCTTCTTGGTTTGTTTGTTTTTTGACCCACGACTTGACTGTTTTGGTTCAGTCTTGCAGCTCTCTGTATTGTTTCTTGACTCTCCCGCTAAAAACCCACTTTACAATGCACAACACCAAACAGCATAGTGGAGGATTTAGTTGATAAAGAGATCGATATTCCCAACAAGAGTTGGTGGAAGCCAAAACAAGGACAAAAAGGAGAGTCGTTATTTGCGTATTAAGACACAGCAAATGACTCTGCACTACTATGCTTGTATTTTTGTTGTAAAAACCTGCTAAGACACAAACTGTTGGGCCCAATGACCTGTATATGTACAGTACACAAGGTGAATGGACAGCACTTCTCCAAACAACCTTCAAATAATCCATAAGTTCAAGTTAAAAGTGGCCAGGAGCAAACTGAAGGCTTCTATGATTGCCTTTATAAAAAAGGCTATTGTTCACTGTCATTGTCGTCTTCTCATTTTCAGATCAATATAAGAGCTCGACAGAGCATATTTCAAAATCCAGCGAGATGAAAGTCTTCAGAGCAAATTCAAATCTCTTTGCAAAGCCCCAATTCTCTTGGCTCCCCCTCCAAGGAGCTGTTGCCACTCGCTCTCTAAATCCACAAGTCAAGCTACGACGATTCCCCTGATCACTGCAATGTGAGACCTTGTGAGTCACGGCCTGATTCAATTGATCCCCCCTCCAGGAGAGTCAATCCTGACTCATTGAGGCCAACAGGGGTAGCCATTCCTGATTAAAACCTCTGCTGGACGCGCCGCAGCTGTCTAATTTACTGCCACAGAAAAACAGAATGATCCCTCGCCCCTCTAAAAGAAACATATCAGTGATATCGAGCACCCAGAGAGAGAGAGGGACTAAAGGAAATTAGCTTCTTTCCTTCGTCTTGAACTTGATTGTTTCTTCATTTTTTCCCCCTCGATGTGAGTATCTGTCTCTCTTCCTGTGTGTCAGATGATCCGCTGTGAAGTGAAAGAAGCGAAAAGGGGGGGACTGCGACAAATTCTAATTCAGCCCCTGCAGCAGTGCTTCACTCCAATCGATCTTTTATCCCTCAGCTGCCTTATCTGTTGGATCACTTGTCTGAAGAGTAAAAGAGAAGAAAGAAAAAGCTGCCTTAGCAACAGAGGATCATTAAGAGATTGGACAAGCAAAGAGATAAAAGAGGAAGGTTTATGTCATCGGCAGGGGGGTGGAAGAGGGAGACGTCTTGTTAGGGCACAAAAAAGCGTTGATATATAAGTCCATAGTGGATAATGTATCCTGTGTACCTATAGGCTATAGGTGTAAATCTGCAGGGGTACATTTGTCTATCAGTGTGGGAAATAAGTGGAAGTATAACTGCCACATTAGATTTGTTCATCTGTCGCCATGTGGCATTTCAGCCTCACATCTATCTGTCTTGTTCACAAAAAATCTTTCTTTTTGTGATTCTGGCTGCTGTGAGACTTGACTTACTTTATGCTTGACTCTCTAAACTCTCGATTTGACCTGAAACTAGAGCAAAAAACATTCAGTCCGACCTGATAAAAATCCCAGAGAGAGCGAGACAGCGACAGGCAGATCTTGCAGAGCCCCATAGCTTGAATATTTTATTATTAGGCCTGTTTATTCAAAAGGACAGACAGAGTAAAAGAAAGTTTGAGAGCTAAATGTTTAAAGATGATGATATTATTATCATAAGAGACCTGAAATGTTCTCGTTAAGACTTATAACTTCACCTGGATTTGGACTCAAACCAACTACACCTACAGGGTCATGGGTTTCTGGTCTGATTTTAAAGGGTTGTTACGTCTTTAAAAACAACTCTTGTAGATTTGTGAGTGTGTAGGTGGTTTAAGTCAAAGTTAAAATTCAACTCTGTAGTTTTGGGTCAAAGTTATGTTTGTACAGCAGGAACAAAATGTTTGTTTTTCTCCTGTTTAACTGAAAACATTAACAGTTGTGACTCATGGTCCATTGTTCTAGCTGTGAACGTATGCAGTCACGTGTTGATCAGTAGATCTAAAACAAGACGTCCACACTAGCAGAGACTATATTTAGACACTCTTGGAGCTTGGTGCTAATTAGCACTTAACACGAACTACAGCTGAGGATGATGGGAATGTCATTAGATTTGCAAGTGCTTGGTCGAAAGTTGGACTGAAATCAGTAAGATTCATCCTTTGAGGACGACGAATGTCTCATTGTCCCAATCCATCCTGTAGACGTTGAGATTTTTTCCAGGATAAGTAAAAACTTTGACCTGCAGGTGGTGCTACACAACAAGGTAATCCATACAACCATTGAGATGTTTCGGTTAAAGACAAAATGGTTTTGACGCTGGAGAAAAAGTCTGATGAACATCTTCTGAGGACCATGAATGTGTACACAAAATGTCATGTTCTAGTTTCATTCCTGAGTATGGTTTATCATGTGTACCACTGATATACTATATATGTTTCATGGCAATCCATCCATTAGTTGTTGAGATGTTTCCCAACCAACCAAACCAGCCAACACACCAAGAGCTGAACAACTGGCTCTCAGTGTTGTTCCAACTTAATACTACATGTGTTACACTGTTGACGACTTCGTTTTAAACTGTTTTAAGTTCTCCACAGATGTTGGTCTTCTGCATTTTTTGGTGGTTGGCAAACCGTTTGTAGCATCAACGCCACCTTCAACACTGGAGTTTGTTACCAGAATGTGGTATCTAGAAGAAAATAAGATGGATGTAATTTCAGTTTTAGATTTGATTCAGGGTTCAGTTCTCTCCATTTCAGTGAAATAATTTGTGCAGCGCTGACTTCAACTTTTGCAAACTTTGACAAGTGAATTTGAGCTACTGAGTAATTGCCAATCTTCTTGACAAGTGCTGACATTTGAGGGAACCAACTATGATTTAACTAGAAATCAAACAATTTCCCAGAAATGAAAACTTTTTTTTTTTTTTTTTTTTTTTTTTTTGGCCTTTTCAAGTTTTTATTGGATAGAGACAGCTGAACAGTGACAGGAATGTGGGGAAAGAGAGATGGGGAATGACATGTAGCAAAGGGCCACAGGTCAGATTTGAACCCTGGGCAGCTACTGAGCCTTCGTACATGGGGCGGATGCTCTACAACTGAGCTAATCGACTTAACCAGGAACCATTCTGCATTTTGTATCCCTGAGCTACTTCGTATTTCAGTGTTAATATAAATAATGCCACCAATGATGGCAGCCCAACTGAAAGTCCTGTGCTGAAGCATTCATGATGCACTTTAACAGTAAGGGCTCTCAAGTGAAAAAGGATCCGACCTCTGCGTCCTCACTGGTCGTTATGGCTCAATGCACTACTACTGAGAAGATCACACTTCATCGAGGAAAACTCAAGAGACACGTCAGTGAGCTTCACATCTAAAGAGATGAAAAATAAATCAGATTTTTAGTAAGACTCTCAGGTTAAAATGGAAATGTGGGGACTGGTTTAGATATCAGCCTGTTTCCTCACACACACACACACACACCTCTTAATCCTTTTCCCTGACACTTATGAGAGTGAAGCAGAGTCCCGGCGAGACATGTAGACAGTAGATTGTCCAGCCGTGACCTCTCAGCTCGGCCCGCCTTACCCCGCTGATGTGAGGAAGGCTGACAGCCTGGCCCAGTGCAGGGAAACAGTGAGGCCACGGGGGTATTCTGGGAAGAAACCGGCTTCTTCCAGAGTGTTCAACATGCCGAGAATATGAGCAAAGATTTGCATTAAATCAAACCCAGTTTTTGATTTGTTTGTGGTTGAACAGACAGACAGATGAGATCAAAAGCTGCAAAAATGACTTAAGAAACCAACTCATGATGGTGTGCAGTGAGTAATCGTGCTGTAGCAGATGCCTTTTTCAGAAAAATGAATGAAAGAAATGCTCGATTGCATCGAGTTACTGAATGCCAGCCCAGACCTGACATCCCGATTTGATCTTCATGCCCTCCTTTTAGGTGAAACAACCTCTGTAAAAGTGCCTTGTGGCTCCAAGCCTGAAAGGTGTGCTTCACATTTTGCACATGAAACAATTTTTTAAAAAAATGCCCAGTTTACGATTTTTATGAGGGAAGGACGGTAAAAGAAGACATCTGTGGCTTCAGGTCATCCACAGAGAGGATGGAAATGGTAAACTGTGGGCTGGACAGTCTATATTTGTACGTCTGTGGCAAACACTTACTGAGAAAATGACGTGTAGATCTGAGTGAAACAAAAAAGACAGTTACTAAAGTTGAAACAACGGATAGTTTGAAAGTCTGTCCACTTGAGAAAACACTGAGAGCAGCAGGATGTTTTAACCTTAATAATTAAAATAGACTGAGCTGATCCACCTTATTATCATGAACCTTGTAAACAGCATAAAGGAACGTAGGAAGAGTGGCTGAATCTGATCTGACCAGAGCCACCACACTGAGCTTCAAAACCGCTCTTCAAAAAACTATTGACAATATGTACAACATTTATGAAAACTGAAGTAACTGCAAGGTGATAAGGCTGCAGGTGAAGGTAACGTTAATGTTGAGTGGCTTGCTGCAGAATGAATCCACACAGACGTCGCCCAAATCTTACTGATTGTAACTTTAAACCCTGGAAAGGTCTCATAAATTCACTTAAATTCATAATTCACTCACACTATCCACCTGAATAATGTGTGCACTTGGAAAAATAAACTTATTCCACTAGAAAGGATTGGATTAAATGATGCATGACAAGCACAAATACACTCCACAAAGTTCAGACAGACCTGCAACAAGCAGAGTGACTCCAGTAAACACACAGTTTTTTTTTTATTCATTCCTTGCATCTTTCAGCAGAAGCTGCTTTCATGACCTTGACTACTGACCCTCAAAAGGCAGCCATCCAACAATATCCAACTGATTAAGTCTGCTTGCTCTACAGCCAAAAATCCTGTGTAACCCCTGGCATGTGGGATCTCTCCGTGAACCCCCGGTGACCAGCATACCCTTGTCCTTCACGAAGCAACATGACAGCAAACACCAAACACGAGGGCCTCATGTTTTTTTTTTTTTTGCATCTTCATGGAAGCAACTCTGAATTATTTACAGAGCAAGAGCTACAGAGATGCTTTCTAAAATGCTCTGCAGACTTCTGGCCTGACGTGTTATGTAACTTTGTGTACGAGCTGCAGAGCATTATGTTTGTGTGTGGAGCTGCACTGCAAGAAAACAAAGGTAAGGCCGGCGTTGTGCCTATTTATGCTGAACGTAGCCGCCGTGAAACTATCAAGAAATAACTTTTTCAATGAAATACTTGGAAATTTACATTTTCAACCATTTCAAGTGTTATTGGTGGATGTAAGGAGAGATTTTTTTCTTTTTTGACTTTTTAAAAAAAGTTTCAGTTTTAGGTTGCAAATCAAAGTCAAAGGAGTTACCGTATACGGACACTTGCCCACCGAGGGTAAAAAAAAAATCCCAAAAACATGTGGAACATTTATCTCCAAATTAACAATCAGACATATGAATTTATGACACTTATTTCAAAATATCGCGCACAGGATACAAATATTAGGGTTAGGGTGGGATCGAGTATCGAGGCCATAGCAACGCTATAGACATTCACTGAGCCCGTGGAAGTGACCATATATGGTTACACGCCCGGTAACGGATTAACCGGCTTTATCGATGCCGCCACTCGCTCACTCTCATTCACTGTCTATGTCGCTCAACCACTGCTCACGCCCCCCTCTCTAACCATCGGACACAAACCAAATTAAACATCTTCGTGTCTCTATTTTACAGCGTAAATTGCGAGTCAGACTCAGATTTAGAAGCTGGTTCATGAAATAAACAAAGCCAGAACACAACAGGTAGAGTATCGGAGTTTAGTCCATGAATCCACCTGGATAGTGTCAGTTTCAGAGACATTTCAAGCTGACTGGAGGCTTAATTGTTCGATTACTGCTTGCAGTGTGACGTTGGACTTCCAAAAGTTAAGTTCAGTTCAACTTCTCCGCCTCTGCTGCAGCCAAAACACACTACTCCCACTCAAATGAATGGAAAAACCTGCGTTTTCGCCTCACTCGTGAGATGAAATTTCAGTCAACAGGTGGGTGAATAACAAAAGAATAAACTCAGCTCTGCAACAATTAGCGATTAAAACTGCACAATGGACGTCCATGAGGACTCTTTCCACCAAAAGAACGCATAAATATTAGATAAAGAGCGGCAAGCATTCAACTGAACAAAACATTTAGTCTCAACACATCTTACATCTCAATTGTATCGCTTAGAGCTGTTATAGCTCTGCCATTCACTTATTCAAGGGGCTCTTTAAAAGCAGCAACAGCAGCAGCCAACATCCAGCAAGAGTTAAATCATATTCAGGCTAAATGGGATTGAGGGGCTGGTTGAATCTTCTGACTAGAACTCTGCCTCAGACTAACTGACCTGAGTCAGACACACTCCATTAGCTAATTATATCCCTTTAAATGACAAATGCAGAAGTCAAGGGGCAGCCACCACATGAATACTAACGAGGATTTTACTATGAGGCCTAAAACAACCTATGGCGAGGAAGGGGAGGTAAGAAAGGAGGAGATGCACCACGCTGCGCCGTCGAACTCGAGCTATTTGAATGGAGAGATTCGGAATAAATGAAAATAATGAGTGGTGGGAGCGAAATTCAATCCTCTAATGTCCTTTCACATCAGGGGAAATGTTAAGTCTTTTCCCGTTCCTCTCGGGTTGTGTGATAAATCACGTTTACTGTAATATACTGCAGCACTTCAACCATTTTTCTCCAGCTGGCCGAAATGCCACCACACCTGGGATAGAGGTGTTAAAGCAGCAACACCTGATGGGAAAACAAGCTGGAGTCATACATCTTTTTTATTTTTACTGGAGCTTTTCTTTGTAACTGAGAAACGCCAGAAGGTATTTAATCAAAATTAATGTTTTTTTTTTTTTAGTTGCACAAAAGCAACATTTCCTTCAGCTTTCATCAGGAAACCGAAGACGGATTTTGTAAGGTGTCTTCAGCCCGTCGTAATGAAGCCCTAAGGTGGTGGGTGGAGGCAAACAGGCTGCAACTGTTGGTTTATTTATGGTGGCACAAGCTATTGTGTCATAACAGCAAGCAGAAGTATGATTTATCACCTCCTACAGATACGTCAATGTATAGAGACTTTTGCACACTGCTTACTTACATTACCAGGAATTGGAGATTGCCAAGAACTTAATTACGAGGACTAATCTTCGTTAATCGGTGAAGTAGCTGCTGTTTTTCTGAGCTGAGATAATTCAGTTATCTACTCTAAAGCTTCATTCATTAACAGACAAGTGCAAAAAGCCCCATTTGTGCTGTAAAGATTCAACCTGTCAGCACAAGCAAGATGGAAGAGGTAACCTCCGTGACTGTGGAGTGCCAAAAACTGCAGTTCCTCAAACATCCACTTGAGGCTGGCTCCAGAAGTGAGTCAGTCTTCACATGCCCCCATGTTAAAAATGTCCAACTAGTCTGGAAGGCAAGTTGATAATTAGGTTACGCAGTGACAATGATGGCCAATATCGTGCCAAACGGAGCAAAAACAAGTGAATTTATTTCATCTAAAATAACACAATCTGTTCACAGACACATAAAATACTTTACTGAAGTTAAAGTACTTATAAATCACTGTAAAAACACTCAAAACATGTGACTCAAGCAAAAGTATAAGTCAGAAAAATGTGCTTAAACTATTAAAAGTCCAGTGTGTAGGATTTAGTGGCACCTAGTTGTGAAATTGCAGATTGCAACCAACTGAATACTCTCCCACGCCTCACCATCTCCTTACAATCGTGTAGGAAAAACCAAAGGCCATATCTAGATCAGTGTTTGGTTTGTCTGTTCTGGGCTACTGTAGAAAAATGGCGCTCTCACTGTAGATATAAAGGGATTATTTTAATACAACAAAAACACAACGACTCTTATTATACACTAATGAAAACACACTACTTTCAATCCTGTCAATAAATAGTACATTTTACACACTGGACCTTTGAAAGTACTAAATGCAGTGCAATGTCCCCTGTTGTACTTATATATATTTAATGTTGTAGTTGAGGTGGAGGCTAAGCGGCAAACTACGAGGCTGTGAAATGACGCCCATAGAGAAGTACCAAAAATAGACTGCCAACATGGCGGCACTTGTGAGTGACGTCACACATACATTTTTCCTTTCAGATCTGTGAGAAGAGCAAACATCGGCAGAGTCGGTGATTATTCTGTGATAGAGAGCTCCTTGCTATGATGAACAGCCCTGCTGTATTCATCATGCTAATTTCAGCCATCTGACGCCTGTTGCAGGGCTTGATGCCCGACAGCCCGAGCCAGGAAACTAAAATTTACTTTCTGACCCATCTGCCAGTGGCAGGTAAGCTGAGAATTTTACCATCCAAACATGTTTTTACGATGCCATTCACCATTCATCATCTGCACCAGGCGACGGAAACATCCTCAGTATGTTGTTTTTGTTCCGCTGAAAACTTTTGTGCCGTCACATCACAGTTGTTACTGGTTTTATTTCCTCACATCCTTGCATCACAATCTTTTAAATCGGTCATATAAGGGTCATGTTATTATACCAACATAATCACAGCTGGCAGAGAAAACACACTGATTTCAGCCTGGCAGTAACTCTGAATTAAATAACCACCCAACTAGCCTGTGACCCCATTTCATTCACACACCGAGGCCAGTTTTTTGCATGCATTTTGGACCTCGGTGCAGTGTTGCTGCAGCATCAAAGCCTCTAAAATCAAAATCCCTGCTGGAAGACACATTAAAGCGAACGCATGAAACACTCGCATGTCCCCAGTTAAGACTCCAATTAGCTGTTTTGAACGCCGCTGTTACAAAGCTGGAGAGCAAATGTCTGAAACAGATGCTCGAGCATCATAATCAACATACAGGTTCCCAGTGCTGGCACAGTTTATTGAGTTTAACTTTACTTCTTATTGGAAATTTATGCTGGACTGCAGCCTTGCCTGAAGGCAACTTCAACATTAGCTGACCTGCTAAACACAAAACTCTATGGCTAACAATTGCAATGCCTCCCTTACTTACAGCTGCCTGTGAAGTATATAATGCATGTAATGTAATTTACAATAATAATGGTGAATTATAGAATTACATTTTATTCCATGACACCTTAAACGTCATCAATGACAGCTAGTTAACATGCTAGTCAGTTACAGTTTACAGCGTATGTTAAATTGTTTAATCCATTTCTTACATTTCCACTTCTACACTTTTAATTTTAGACAGCTCAGTTGTCCAAGAAATGACAAGAAAATAGTGGACCTACAAAATAAAGTGTCACCAAGCAATAAAAATACAGATGAATGCGTGGATAACACCATTTTCTTGGTTGACTTTAGGGAAACTACCAAAAAAGTACCAAAGAGCAGCTGCAGCATACAAACAGAGAAATAGTAATGCGGAAAGGTTTTCATCGTAGCTGACCTGCACAGCACACCGAGCACTTTAATGGTTTGATAAGTCAGAACTAAAATCCGCAGGCAGCTGTTCCCAACTAACTCCAACCTCCATCATTTTGAAATGTGCTCTCCTGATTGCAGGGCAGTTTAAAAATCTCTGTGATTTAAAGAGCACCGGTGGTCCAGGTCATGTTAAAAGAGTTATACTGGTAATATTCAGCAAATTATTCAGTTATTCACCCAATGCACTATTCTCAAATAATTTTTTTTACCACATCTCGACAAACACGGTAACATAAGGTAGAAGATGAAAGAGAAACATAATAATGGAGCAGAGATATGAAGAGTAAAGTCTGAAGGCAGCAGTGCTTCACTGAAGCGTGAATTAGAAATAACAAACCACCTGAGAGTTAAAAAAAACAACCAATGTCCAACTAGAAGCAGAAAGTGGTAATGAGAAATCACACTTTTTAAACTGTTAAAAGAACAAAACATAATAAAAAAGAGAATAATCAGCTGCAGTCCAGTAATGAGATGTCATTGTTGAGAGGAAACAACAAGAGAAGAGGATTTTCTTCTTCCTCTAATCTATTACACAACAGACCAACAAAATAACGTTTGCTTTTTTCGCGCTGCCAACTTCAGAGCAATGAAATAAAGCCAGCACATCCACTGGCTGTAATACAGTTGGAAAATGTACAGATTCCAATTTCACAACTTGTTAGTCTGAGGTAAATTGTTTTCATGCTTGGCAAGCGGCCTGAACCATTACACTGCAAGTAAAGCGAGGGAATAACATCGAGCTCACACAAAAAAACATAGAGGCTTACCTGTAGTGGGACAGATCAGGTCCGGTAACATGGAAAGAAGAAGAAGGAGAAGAGAGATAATGTCAGCCAGGATTACACTCTTAAATCCATCTGAGACAACAGTAACATGGCAGGATCATTACAGTTCATGGCACGGTTAATCAATAAGAATCACCGACGACGTAGCTTGCAACATAACATGTTAGCTTAGGTGTTTACACACTATCGCTTTAAAACATTCAGCCCAATTTGCTCACTGATTATTCCAAATGGATAGCGCATAAATGGCCTGGAGGTAATTATATATTCAATGATACCATAAGCATTAAGGGGTTGATGGATGCCTCGGTTTTCTATTTAAGGCCCCCTGAGGAAGCTATTACTGTTCATAATCGGAACAAAAGAAACGCCCGAGCCGTGTCGATGAATTATTCCACTTTTCTTACTTCAGTGGTAATGATTTTTAAAGACGGGCACGCATAGAGGACAACCCCAACGAGTTTCCAATGACATTTCTAACAATGCATCCATTTTTAGTACTGTACACATCGGGGCTTTTCTCTTGTGTTGCTATGGAGACATAGTGGCTGGACGCAGGGCCGTAGCAAGGAAATAGTAAAAGGTGTCACAAGCCCACCATCACCAACCAGGAAAGTGCTGCTGATTAATCTTTTAAACAGTTGTAATTAGTTTCTGGTTGAGGCTTCAAGATGGCGGTGACCAGAGTCACCACACTGAGCTTCAAAACCGGTTTTAAATGTTCAATTATTTGCTTTTTTTCTGGAGCTTTCAAACATCTCATGGTCTTCATTAGAGCATTGATGGAGTTTGCTCAGTCTAGCTTCATCCTTATCTCATCATGAGAGGTTGAAAGCTCCAGAAAAAGTTAGTAAGAGGAACTTGAGTTTCTTGTTTCATGTTTGTAGTGAAGCCAAATGTTTATCTGGCCATAAAAGTAAACTAAACAACTAAGTGATGCCCAAATAAACAGCAGTTTGCTAACATTAGCCACTTTAAGTCAGTGGTCATACCAGACCAAGTAAGTAAGTAGTCAAATTCAGCTCTTGTAAACAGACCCTGAATCACAATCAGGCTTAAATACCTCAAATATTCCAGTTGATTAACTCATAACTTAAATAAATTGGGAAATATGGGGAGCTCGGCCAGGATCCACAGCCCAGTTTTTGCCCTGGGGCTTGTTGGTGGATTAATCCAACCTTGTCTCGAAACAGCCAGGAGTAAAACTGTTGGGGAAATACCCAATGTATTTAATAACTTATTATCATTATTATTTTGCTGACCTCAAAGTAGTAAAATTTAAATATAAAGAACCAACACCAAGTGGCATTTTTTTAAATTTAGGATGCTGAACGAACCAAATTTGAGCATTTTTAAACAAATAAATCGTTAAACCAACTGTCAAGATCTATAAACTTGATTTAATTGTAATAAAAATAAGTGCATCATTGTAAATCTGTGCTGACCTTCAACCATATTTGAAGTAGTAAAATAAAAAACCTTGGCCACAGTTTCCCATGCAGTGCGTTAGCCCGTGGCTAAAATGGATTACTGGCAGCCCTCAGATGTCCGAGGCTACATGGAGGTCTGTATGGGAAGAAGCAGCACAGAGGGCAATCATACCTCCATCAGCTCTCCACCTTATGTAATTCACCACCCACTGAAATAAAAGAAAGCCTCCCTGTCAATCAAACGGTCAGATGATGTGGGGGAGTAGAAGAGAAATGTGCTACGGAGGCAGAAACACCGTTGAGGTTCATTAACACTCCTCGTACTGAAGCCTTTAGAGTAAAAATCATTATTCTGGGGAATAAAAAGAGAATGATGAAACATTTTTTAAAAAAAAGACTAAAACTTTGAAGTGACTACATCACAGGTTGTTATGCCAATTTGCAGATTTTAAATTGGTCCAACAATCAGAAATTTTCTGCTTTTAGAGCAACGTAAAAGGTGTTTTAACAAAAAGGGCAAATAGTTGCAGAGTTATTTCATGTGGTTAAAACACAAGTCTTAAAAATCATAGAAACATGTTGAAACAACAACTTCAACATCATCAGGTTTACACCATGAAGAGGAACAGAGCTCATCAACACAGATAAACGATAGACAGTATAAAACATGGACGTTCTATCGGTGACGTCACCCATCGGCTTCTGGGTGGCTCTGACCGCCGCCATCTTGGCATTTCTGCCTCTGAACTAAACACGGGCAAAGACGTGGATCATGGGTGAACCTGAGGCACCGGTTCCTCTCACTAACTCACTTTTTCTGGAGCTTTCAACCGCTCATGACGAGATGAGGACAAAGCTAGTTTGAGCAAACACCTTCAGTCCACTAATGAAGACAATGAGATGTTTGAAAGCTCCAGAAAAATCCAAATAATTGAACATTTTAAGGGTCCAAAGCAATGACAATATAAAACATGGACGTTGTGTCCTTGACGTTTCTCAAAAACTGTTCACACCATCTTGCCAGTCCTGCCTCTTATCTAAAAATCGGCAAAGACGTGCTCAAACAAGCCATTTGTAATAGCACCCACCTGTCAATCAAAGCGTCCACGCTGTTAATTCTGCATAACTTTAAGCCTTAATATAATTTGAACAGGTGAGATGTATAAAAATTCACCCTCAGTACAGTTGTCATGAACGGGAAAATTAGCTATAGAGACCAAAACTGTTTTTTGTACCAGGCTGTAAACATGTTTATTTCTGCTGTGAAGTTGGACATTTTAACATGGGGACTTATGGAGACTGACTCACTTCTGGAGCCAGCCTCAAGTGGACGTTTGAGGAACTGCAGTTTTTGACACTTGGTTTCACTTCACAGCCACGGAGGTTACCGCTTGAGATAAACAGACGCACGCTCTCAAACACCGTTTACTTGATGAGGATGATGAATGAATCAAAATATGTTTAGATTCAGTATATTACTAATTTGCATTGCCACATTTGTCAGTGGTCACTGGTTCTTTTGTTGCCAACAGCTGATATTGTAACACTGAACTGAGTCCAAATATCTTCCCCACTCTTGACCTTGGAAATCTCATCTCAAGGTCCATTTAAAAGCTGTTCTGGAGCTTTCAGTGATATCTCTTCATCAGCAGATGGGGTTCGCCCAGCGTCAGGGAATTGTAGAGTTTCAAGTGTCTGAGTGCAAGCACTAAATTGACCTTGTGGTGAGCATGTGTACCGGTAAAGAAGGCTTTCTCCTGGGAGTCATTATGTAAGAAGATTGGTCTGTATGGAGTGTATGAGGGCATGCATACAGTCTTTCATGATGGTGCTCAAACTCCTAAAAAATCCTAAAATATGTTTGTGTTTTTATGAACATCTGGAGGCTTGAAAAAGGTAAAATAAACTTGCTGTAAGTATGTCAATAAATAGAGCTTCTACATTAGCATCAAACCTCTACGTTAAGAGCTACAGTACAGTGTAATATTTGCCCGCCAGGTGAACTTTTACCTCGGGCGAAAGGCCCAAAGAGATGTTTACCCGTTCACTGCTGTAATATTCATCAGCTCTGAATTTTAATGAGTGATTTGACTGAAAAGGGTAAAGGGAGTGCACATTGCTTAGGAATGAGAAAGACTGCAGAGATGTGTCAGATTGTCCGTGTCAGGCCCAGAATTTCCCGGTGAAGCGGCAGCAGCAGTGCCGATGTGAACAGACGTTAACCTGGATGTCAGACTGTCAGAGTGAAGCACGTAGAAAATCCCTCCCGCTATGTTCCCCGTGTCCAATTATCTCAGAGAAAAAATGACATTTACTCGACTCCCCGTGGATGCAGAAAGTACCCAAAGAGACAGGCTGGAGAGGAGACGTGAATACTAAGTACAAATGGAAAACACTGAGGAAGCACCTTAATAAATCAGCTGAAGGTCAAAGATTTGTTCGGAGGGAGTAAGGTTTAGGAGGTCAGCTGAATCGAGACACGTCCAGGGATGGAGCTAAACTCGTAGAAACCTGTCGACACACGCCGAGTTCTGTCCAGAGAGATATTCCCATCTCAATCGAATCAATGAGGTGTAAAATATTCTGCTCTCTCTCCTGTATAATAGAAACTGAACCAAAAGAGAAAGGAGACCAACAAAATGACAGATGTCTTTTTGCTGCTTTGATGTTTTTCGCAGTCGAAAAATGCATTTGAATAGCGAAGACAGAACATCCCAAAACCGCCCAACCCTGCTCGAGTCTCGGGTCAGTGACGCTCGAGTGAATCTCAAAAAGTACGGTTTGAGTAAAGTGTGTGAAAAGTTTGCTGAATGACGGGAGACTTTAACATCGAGGTTTTTCTGTGCTGAGTCGGTGAAACTGGAGAGAAAGCTGTGACACAAATTGACACAAGATTTAATAAAAAAGGTAAAAAAGAAGCAGGAAATATAGGTGAAGTGTTCGAAAATTATCCTCAGAGTATTGACAGCTTTGCTTATTCGGCTGTTAGCGAACAAAAGCAGCAATCAGGAGTTAAATGAGCCTCTCTGGAGCTCTTCTCCTCATTATTATCACCATATTATGAAAACAGTGAGGATGTAGTTACATAATTAAGACTCAAATAGTTCCTCTAAATTTAGTTTTTGAGATAGAGCTCAATAAAAACACCAACAGCTCCAACAACAGTGGCAACAAGAACCAAATCTCCAACTATGACGACATACTGAAATATATATAATTATACACTCACATAGATAAGTATAAATGAGAAGATACACCATCTATGTATATGTATAGACACATATATACACTGAATATCACACCTTATAAAGCGAGTCAGTCAACTTAACACTGTAAAAAGTGATGACCAGTCCAAGTTAATGTGTCCGCTTATGCCAGTGGCCGGTCCTGGATTTCACACAGAGATATTTTGTTCAGAAGCACGAGGTTTAAGGGTGATTTTTGGTTATTAGATGATAGACAGTGAGGTCTTTGTTTCCTTTTTTATTCTGTTTAGGTAGTTAGACCCTGATTTTAGAAATTTCTTTGGTTTGAGCAGCATCTGCTCGGCCTTTGTTTCCCCTCTCCCATCCTAATTTCTGGCAATATATAACTTTGTTTTACCAAATACAACTGGTTTTATACACAAGCCAAATTCATGACCAAATACCTTAAAAACTACATTCCCATCAACCTCAGCTGCTCTTTGAGTTAACCGCAATGCTGCTAACATGCTACATACCTGTTATCATTTAGCTCAAAACACTGTTGTAAAGCTTCACAGAGCTGCTAGCGTGGCTGCAGCCTCTTATAAGTCAAATTGTTTCTTTTTGTGGTGCACAAACTTTCTATTTTCCATATTTTGTCAACTTTATCTGCAAAGATCGATCAAGTACTCCAGTTTTTAGAAGCTTCAGTTGAGTAACAAACGGAATAAGTCAATAAATAAAAACACCTGTTTCTTTTAGTTTCCCACATAACGGATCAATAAAGTCTAAAAGAGAAAACTAAATCTAAAAACAATCTCAGAGTTCGTTCTTGACAAAACGATCTCACCTCAACGTCCATTTTGAAGCGGCAGCTTTTGATCAGATCTCCACTGCAGCAACTATATTGACCTCGAGGTGTTTTATCAAAAGACTGTTGGTGGTAATGTCTGATATAATCCTGGCTAAGACGGTTTGTCTGCAGACGTCACATTTACTTTTATTTCTAGCTTCTGAATCTGGCACAGCTTTATCTATCTCCAAATATTTCCCTCCCCTCTCTCTCTCTCTCTCTCTCTGCTGTGACCAAAAATGTAAAAATAATCACAACATGACTGTAATTTGCGATAAACCACCACTGTGAAACCACATACAAAGCCGAATTTGTCATCCTCGATTAAAACCGAGGGTTCCTGTGAGTCTGCCGCCCTACAGAGTGAGATAAGCACTAGTACTGACTGCCAGAGAAACCTCCACTGTACTGTAGGTACTGTGTCAGTGTATTCCCCGTGGCTTTCTGTGTGCAGTTGTGTCTTTTTTTAAGACTAAAAAGAATGACAGCCTGACCTTAACAAACCCCTACAAGCTGACAAAATGATTTATACTCTCTGCTGATGAGTGAATTTGGCAGATTTCACCCCCCCAACTGTATAAATACCTTCAGACAACCTCCACTCTTCAGTGGAGTACTGCCTGGAACGGTAACAAAGTCAACAGCTCTCTCTTTGAATCAGGGTATTGATATGATGAGGACTTATCCACAGAGAGTTCAATACATTAGATTAATGCTGATCAGCAGCGCTGATGGAGAGAGGTGAAGCTTGCTAATGCCTTTAAAAAAAGGGACGGTTCACACAATTTACAAATACTTGACAACTCGACAAACTCCATCCACTGAGGACGGCTGTGAAATGTGGTTGACCTAAGCGGCAACTGGCTGTGACGTGAAGTCCAACTTTTTTTCCAACAAAAAAAAAGAGTGCTAGACCAATGACAGTATGAAGAATGGCCAGAGCCTGAGTGACATCACCCGTAGGTTTCTGAAGCGCTGTTTTGAAGCCGAAAATATACATACACGTTGGATGTACTGCTTCTTTCGCCTCCCGGCTAATCTAAATATCGGCAAAGATGTGGATCATCAGCAGACCTGAGGCATCCGGGTGCTCGAACAAGCCATCTGTAATGGCACTTACCTGTCAATCAAAGTGTCCACGCTCTTAATTCTGCATAACTTTAACCCTTAATATAATTTGAACAGGTGAGTTGTATAAAAATTCACCCTCAGTACAGTTGTCATGAACGGGGAAATTAGCTTTAGAGACCAAAACTGTTTTTTGTACCAGGCTGTAAACATGTTTATTTCTGCTGTGAAGTTGGACATTTTAACATGGGGACTTATGGAGACTGACTCACTTCTGGAGCCGGCCTCAAGTGGACGTTTGAGGAACTGCAGTTTGTTTTTAGCTCTTCCGCATTGGCTTCACTTCCCAGCACCGGAGGTTGCTGCTTATGCTACATAGACATAGGCCCTCAATCATATGTGATGGTGGACGAGAAACAAAAGTTTCTTACGTGAATTGAAGTGGACGTAAACAAAAGCAGTGGAGGGCAAAGTCAATGATACCGACATGGACGTACAAGCCCATGAACAAATAAAGATAACAGGAATGGAAAAAGGCGACAAGACCAAACATGATCAAGAATGGGTCGCTAAGTTTGAAGAAATTTCAGTTAGAGACACGGGGAGAGTTTTCACTAGTGCCTTGCTAACAATGTAACGAAAGACACCAGCTGAAGTAGGATGGCAGTGAGTAGGACACCAAGGGTGAGGGGGAGTCAAATACAGACTTCCAGAACTGAGTACGGGAAGGACAGGTCCAGAACACGTGAGGTTATCACAATTAGGATAGGTGACAAGGTTAGATGCGAGCTAGCTTGCTTTTGGACTATTGCACTGTAAGACCCTGTGAATGAATATTTGCTGTTTGGACTGTTAGACTTGAAAATAATCATTAGCTGCAGCCCTTAAAACAACGTCTACTTACAGCCACTTTGCCACTTTGTGCTGCATAATTATATTTTCTCTGCTTTCCTACCTCGTTAATCAATTTGCACCTCCTGAGACCTTGCAGCACTAGAAAAGTGCGAGAGGTTGATGAGATCTATGTATATGTATCTATATGTGGTTTAGCTGAACTTTAAAGTTGTAACATACGATGTGTGTCTGGTTATTACTCCAAAATATCAACAACAATCAAATCTCCGCCTGTGCCTCCACCATCATCCCTCTCACTTCTGCTGTGATAAAACATAAAACCCCTGTAAGGTAAAAAAAACATTCCCACTGCAGCCAACTACTGCGAGCACGACAGGCACATCCAACCTGAGGCCATGCTACTGTAGCTATGGCTACTGTAATTGAGCTTGTTAGCTGGAGTTCAGCAGAGATGAAGGGCTGATGCCTCAGTGTGAGGCAGGCTGTGGCACATCATGGATCCAGGACCCTGAGAAGGCCTGTCTTTTGAACTGGTCTTATGCTTCACTGAGCTCTGACTGAGAGTGAGCCGCTCGACGGCCAAGTTAGACAACAGAGACTGCAGAGAAGTCAAAAAAGAACAAAAGTGAAGCCTCAGTGTCAAAAACTCCAGACTTACAGTATTTTGGCACTCATACTGGTAACTCTTCAAACAAATACACTAAGTACTCAACAGTAGAGCCGATCATTAAATGAATCGCCAACTCTTTTGATAATCAATTAGGGTTTTCTGAGTAATTTTTTTGAAGAAATAACTCTCTGATTTTAGCTCAAATGTGAATATTTTCTGGTTTCTTCAGTCCTCTGTGACAGTAAACTGAATATCTTTGGGTTGTGGACAAAGCAAGACTTTAGAGGATGTCACCTTAGACTTCAGGAAACAATAATGAACATTTTCTGATCAATTAATCGAGAAAATGAGCAACAGATTAGTCAATAATGATAAGAATTGTTAGTTGCAGCCCTATTTAGCAGTTATTAAGTGTCACAAACTGGCTCAGCGAATGTGACAATGGAAATACTATATATATATATATATATATACTCTGTTCAAACTCCTCATAAGTAACCACTCTGAACGACACAACAAAAAACAAAAAACCTCTGTCACACTGCTAAATACCAAAAGTTTATATTCGGTACTCCTGAAAAGTTCTTAAACTGAATCTAACATTAACTAACCAAACTGGTCACAAACTGATTTGTCACACTCAGGCTGGATTTAACCTTTAACTTTAATGGGTTTGAATCCTGGACGAGCCCCCATTTTTTACAAACCAACTCAGGGAATGTGACAAGGACGGAAAGGTTACACTACTTCAAAAGAAGAGTCATTTATCAAACTATGGTTACCACAAACAAACAATAATGCAGGGCAGACATATGGCCCAGCAAATAAATGTCAAAACCTACAATTTTACTGAAATTTTCAGTTTTGCAGATAATCGCCGTTATTTTACAGATTTTTCACTGAATGTAATTTAAGAAAACAGAAAAAAATACTTTATAAGTAGTACAGTAATATTTCTGTACAAAAATGAATAACAACTGTAATTTATCATTATTGGGATAATAAAGCTTGGTTGTTAATTTACAGATAATGTTAACAATTTTAAAAGACAGGAAACGACTGTAATAATTTATAGTTTTTTTTTAAGTTTGAATGTAAAGGTACACATTCATGTAAATGTAATAAGAAATTACGTTAAATTGTTTGTATGGACATGAACATTTATATGATACCTTAAAATTACAAAGAAAACAGTTTAATATACAGATAATGTCTGTAATTTTACAGTTTTGTATGCTATATATATAAAAAAATACTATAAAAGTTTAGTAACGTATGCCAGGAGAGCCTAAAAGACAGTTGGAGAGGCATCACACAATCAAACTACAAATAAATAATTAAGTAGTTCCTGAATAGCTCAACGTTACAGTGAACAATTGTGAGCGTTCAACCTTTATTAGGTCACAGCCTGCATTCTTTGTGGCATGGATCCAAAAAGATACTGGGAACCTTACCCCTCCTTAAACAGTCTGGTCCACGTTGACATGATAGCTGTTGGTGAAAGCAGCTTGATTAACTACCACGTTAGAAGTAGCCGTTGATGAAGGGTCAGTAATAATACCCAGGGGGGCTTTGGCATTTAAATCATGCTCATTTGGTATTGAGATGCCTAACGTGCGGCAAGAACACTATTACAACACCACCATCAGCCTGAATTGTTGACATAAGGCGGGATGGATTGGGTTTTGTTCAGGCCAGATTCTACCATCTGCATGTGGCAGCAGAAATTGAGATTCATCAGACCAGGCAACCTTTTTTCCCCAACACTGTTCAGTTTTTGGTGAGCCTGTGCCCACTTAAGCCTCAGTTTCCTGTTTCTTGCTGACAGGACTGGAACCCAGTGTGGTCTCTCGCTGAAGTCCATCCACTTCAAGGTTTGACGTGCTGAGTGTTCAGAGATGCTCTTCGGCATAGTTACTGTCGCCTTCCTGTCAGCTTGAACCAGTTTTCACCCACAGGACTGCTACTCACTGGCTGTTTTTTGTTTCTCTATAAACTCTACACTATTGTGCATGAAAATCCCAGGAGATGAGCAGTTTCTCAACCACCCAATCATTCCACAGTCAGTTCCTGATTTCTCTTTCCTCTGTAACTTGATTTATCATTTCGTCCTTTTCTTTTGTACCAAATACCAAAAGGTCACTCCATCTGCACGTGAACTACACAAGTCACACCTCATGACATTTTCTCTTCGCACCACCACCTCCAGGTTCAACCTTCTACCTCTACATATTTGATGTCCCTGTGCTCAGCACAAAAGCCCATCGGCTATATGTGGTTGCAGTGGACATGTGCAATCACTGCCAGTTGCCCAAAGGTAGTAATGTCACACTCACTCACATGGGACATTGATCACCGCCGCTTGTTGGGTCAATGATGCAGTCCACATAAAGTCTGCAGGGAGGGGTAGATTACCAGTATGTCTGTCATTATTTCATCCAGACACGCCATTATCGGGTTATCGACTTTGGATTAGAATTTAGCCTCAACATGTCAGTGTTTACACCAATATGTGATACTTAACACTTCATCAGTGTTGCAGTAGTGCCCTAGTTTACCTATCTAACTGACTTGTTAGATGATTTCTGTACTCTCTCACTGGATTCCAAAAAAATCCCAGAATTATCTCAGCTTTTCATGAATTATAACAAATCCCATCTGCTCTCTTCTGGACTGCTTCAAATCAAGCTGTCTGATTGCACCACCTAGTAAACACTGGCATCATCCACTTGAAACCAGATCAAGAGAAGAAATATTGACATTGTTTAATTCAAAGTAATGCATAGATTCAATCAGTGCTGCAAACTGAACAATGACTGAAAGAGATAAATAATATAGATATATAACCAAACATTAATATAAAAGCTGGGAAGGCCAAACATCTTGAGAGAGGAGAGAAGAGAAAAGCTGAATAAAATACTGTAGCCATGCTAACATGCTTGCTATATTCACCATTTTAATTTAGCATATTTCACCAAGACGCACAAACCTCATGGTGGCGCTAGAGGAAAAGTCAGAGGGTCACCAAAGTTATGTGGCTTCATCCTCTGGTCACCACAAATGTTCCTTCAAAATTTTTACGGCAATTTCATCGAGTAGTTATTTCAGTAATATTACATGAGAGGGTGTGCTTTACCGTCAATATTGGCACGACAGTGAAGTACCTCAGTCCGTAAGCATCACTAAAGTGCCAATAATTGTGATAAAGCACACCCTGTCGTGTAATATTGTGATTATACAACAATTACCAACTTAAATAAAACATAGAATCAAAATGTTTCATATTTTGGGGCAATTTGCTCTCAAGCTAAACATTTTTTTTGCTTGTGTTATCTTTGTTTCCATGGAGATACACAGGGTATAACTAATCAGTGGAAAACAATCAGTCAGAGCAGTAGACTCATATAAGAACCCAGTTTACTACTCCAGCAAGTAGTCCAACTTTTAGCAACGACCGAGCAACAGATGATTTCTAGTCAGAGGCCATCTAACGAAAAGCTTTCTAGAGATCATGGAGTTTCTCCAAACTGAATAAACACATATAAACAACAAACTGCCTTGCTAGTTCAGTCTTGTCGTGACTAAGATATCTGCTGAAAAAGATATTTTTTTCCATGGATAGATTTAGCTACTAAGTCCATGAACATCACATTTATTTTTAAGCTTGTAGCGCAGCATCAGCGACTTAGCACACTGCTAATGGAGGATGTTATCCAAACATTTCCAATAACTCCACAGAGTTGTAAAGTCCAAAAGTCAAAATGTGTTCAACAAGAATAGATGTAATAATTTCCAAAATTCATGTTTTTATCCAAAACATTTCCAAAACATGTTTCTAATGAAATATTCAGCTTCAGTCCATATTAGTCGACCTTTAGTCTTTAAAAACATTCTCTCTGTGTTCACTAAACTGTTTGATTTCCGACATGCTGCACACAAGGGATGTAATTATTATTAATATATATTTACATGGTATATACTTTCAGGATGTGACAATGTGGAAATGGCAGAGTAATATTTGTAGTAAGATAGCCGTAGTAAGAAGTTAAACAACCATACTGCTTTTTGGCAGTAAAAAAAAAAACATAGAAATACATCCACAAGCATAAAAGCAGCTGGAATTTAAAAAAAAAAAATCTTTAGAGATGTTGAGAAGATTGAGGGCACAAAAAGGGCAAGAAACTAGAAGCTGGTAATAAAATATAGTTGTACAGTTGTACTGAAGTTCAAAAACCCTTAAGATTAAAAAACTATAACACTGAAATACCAACAAGAGAGCAGCACCCACAGAAGCTGGGATCTCCATGTGATCGCTCGTCTGACTTTCCCTTTTAACTTCGTCCAAAAATAAAGGTCAGTTGCAAACTGACCTTACAAGGCTGATGCAAGGAAGTGCACACAATACATCGCCCCTGACCTCGCTCATCTCGACAAAAACTATCCCGAGGAATACTGAAGTGGCTCGTTCCACCCAGCACCATCCTCCACCACCCTCCACCTCAACATCCTCTTCCCTCAGGGTGTCTGCATGCTCAGCCATCCATCCTAATAAGTGAGAACCGGCCAAGGAGACATCGCCAGCGGGGGTCTTGCACTGTCTACTCCTGCATTACATGGGCTGTGAGGTCCTTTGTCCTTGTATTGTTTCTATCAGTAAGTGCTGTCTCACTTCATTACAATGCAGCTGTATGTATCTAAGCAGCACTTCTAACCAAAATACACCATGTGTGCATAATTCAAACCTGTATCATTTATATTGGATAGCAGTGTTCTTCCCTGACTTTTGGTAGCTCATTGCTACAAGTCTTAGTGTGTTACTGCCACAAATCTTTGACTACCACAGGGTATCTTAAAGGGTGCTACACTGAATAAAGCAACCTTTCCTTTAACCATGATTTCTTCAGTATTTCTTCAGTTAGCAACAAAAGTATTGAGTGGCTAGATGTTTTCTGTTTGGGTTTACAACAAGTGTTACCGGTTTGACATAAATTTAGTTATGTAGGTACACCTAAACTATTCTTTTAAGGGTCATTGTAACTGCTGCTACTACTACTATTACTGCTTATACCAATACAATACTGCTAATACTGCCAATACCAATACTCATAATACTAATACTGGAAATACTAATATTGCTAATGCTAATACTAATACTGGTAATACTGATATTAATACTGCCAATACCAACACTAGTACTGTTAATACTGGAAATACTAATACTTGTAATACTGGTCATACTGGAGATACTAATACTGCTAATTATTGTGTGTATAGAGGTGTTCATCTAACTTCATGATAGTGTTGACATAAATGGGGTTGACAAAATAATAGAAACACCTACATATGCATGCCATGTGCAGGTTCAGACCAAGAATTCAAATATTAGATTATTTGTAAAGTTCTTTTTTGTCATCTGTTTGCATTAAGGTAAAATGTGGAGCTACTTTTAAACAGTGGCATGCTGGATTATTGTTCTGCTTGTTTGAGGGTGTGCTTTACTAGCGAACTAAACAGTGTGCCAGCATCTGCGTGCAGCTGTGTTTGAATGGGAGAAAATATTGGTTTTAGACTTAAAAACAATGATAGCTTGGAATTAATCAAACTGATTTCATCTCTGAACTTAGTGTAAAGGTTCTTTGGCATCAATGACTCATCGGGTCTGTCCATTAAGTTTTATCCTATTTAACTCTGAGTTATTTTTTGCCTCCAGAGCAGCTGTGCCTTCAAGGAATTAGTTTCACTTAATGAGTCCTTCACCTAGATACCTCTGATTCATGAACAAAACAATTAATATTCATAAAGTGTTCATAAATAGAGACTTGATACTAAGTGTTCTCCAAACGGGGCTGCAGCGGCCTCATAATTACCCATAATTCATCACTTCTGCGACTCATTTTATTATGATGGCTGATCCCGTGCGGTAGGGCGTGTGCTCTCTCTCTCTCTCGGTGTAACAAGTGTGCGGTGGCACCGGCGGTATCCGTTCTGCCACATTAATCGCAAAATCTGCAGGATTGTTTTTATGCCGGTGTTGGGGTTGCGTTGAGGGGAAATCAATTTTGAGTTACACTCTGGAAATAAGCCCGGCCAAAGTTCCCATGTTCAAGTTTAATTGCATGATATAATGGTGAGTGATGAGCAGGGCTGTGTGTACGGGACAGGAGGGTTAGTACACAAGTGTTTGTTTTGCGTAATTTGTGGGGACTATTGTTTTAACGTGAGGACATTTCACTTCTTCTAAGGGCTGTATGGGTTAAGACTGAGTCTTGAAGGAATAGTTGTGCTTGATTTCTTGTCAAGAGTTAGATGAGAAGATCAATACCACTCTCATTTCTTTACCACTCATTTAGGAGGTGAATATAGAGCAGGACTGTGTGTAGGGCATAGGAGAGGTGAGTACATGCATGTTTGTTTATGGTCGTTGCGGGGACTATTGTTGAAAGACCTGCACAGAGAGGACATTTTCAAACGTGAGGACATTTTCACTTAAACTTGAACATAGGAACTTATAATAACTTTATTTGCATGATATAATGGTGAGTCATGAGCAGGTGTGTGTAGGGGACAGGAGGGGTTAGTACATGAGTGTTTGTTTATGGTCAATATGAGGACTATTGTTGTAAGACCTGGACCAAGAGAATATTTTTAGAACGTGAGTGTTGGGTCTGCTAATGGCTCTGGTTGCTTAAAGACTAGACGCACAGTGTCGGTAACATGTTTATTCAGATGTTCACATTATACTGTAACACATGGTGTCTCACTCTAACCGGTAGCAACAACAACTAGAATCCCCCATTACCGGACAGTGACAGCACCAAGAGCTGTTTTAGGGTTAAGACTTTAAGAGTTTAAGCAATACTTGTGCTTGATGTCTTGTCAAGAGTTAGATGAGAAAGTCCATACCACTCTCGTCTCATTGCCACTCATCTGGGAGGTGAATGTAGAGCTACAGCCAGCCGCCGCTTAGCTTAGCATAAAAACTGTAAACAGAAATCCTGCACATGGCACCCCTAAAGCTCGCTAATTAACACTTTACTAGTTTAATCCGTAAAAATCCAAGTGTGAAAATGTCACGTTGCAGTTTTACGCGGGGTGAGTGACTTCTTGGAGTAGTCGCAGTGATGTTGCCAAGCAACCAGCTGAGACTCCAGGAAATCACAGCATCAGGCCAAGAAATAGTCAGGCACATAAACGTACTGTAAAACCACAACCTATCTCCTGCAATCTTTACGCTAAGATGCAGAATATTTATAAATGTAATGATGTATATTTCCAGTATATGTATATTTTTGATACACTGGGAATGATTTTAAAATAGCCAGCACTCTGAGGCACTCTGGTATCTTAGAGGAAATATATGTGTGAGTACAGTTAAACACACAGAGGATATCATGAGACTCTGGAGAGTTTAAATCCTTGATTTGACCAGTGAGAGTCTAAAGTAGATTGACAGATGATGGCCAAAGTGCAGCATTTTAAAATACAAGTAAGTCTGTTTAAAAAAATGTTAGGATAATTATTTTTAAGTAGCATTTTCATTTTCTTCTGCATCTCTAATTGCTGCTGGGAACATTTTTATCTGCAAAGTTCAAGCCCAAAAATTTCCTTTTGAAAGCATTAATTCAGCCGAGATGAAAATGACGGCAGCAGAGGAGGACACCCTGCCAGCTCTGCCACCTCGTTGCGGTCCCGAAGTTTGGAAGAGAGGAATGAGACTTTCTGATGTCATCCGTGACCCGGGTCATCTCTAAACCCGGAGCAGAGCCGTAATGGCTTCCTCCACAGTCACAGCGCTGTGGCCAGGAGGACTGGCTGTGACTCAAATTAAGGAGCCATAACAGGCCCATAAATTTGAAGGGAATCCGCTGTGAACGGTATGAAACGGGGACAGAGAGACAAAGAGTAGCAGCAGAGTTTTATTCTCTTGGAGTCGTAAATGTGTTTTCTGTGGCATTTTACAAGGCCAGGACACTGCTGTGCTCTCCATAAACCATAATCTGATTAAAATTCCTCTTTTAAAATACAATTTGAAAAACAGGAATGGACAACGCACATCTATCATGCATTAGATCCACAAAGCTTCACTCCTTCATTCTTTTTAAAAAAAAAAATTAATCAATAAAATAAATGGTGGTTTCATATCCTCACAACCCCAACCAACTATGACTGCACTCCTACACTCTGTAATCAAAGTAATGATCCCATAATTGCCTCGAATCTTAGCACTGGTGTGGTCACCATGGCAACTCAATCAAATGTGCTGCAGAACAAGACAAACTCAGTGCAAAAGACTGAACAAAGAGATGGGTTTATAAAACTTACAAATTTACAATACGAGTTAGAGTTAGTGGGATATAATTCATAGGTTGGGCCCTTATTGTTATAATTAGTTTCTTTATCCTGCTTTGACTTTCAGGTGATAATGAGTCTACATGTAAACACAACTCAGTGGAAACGCTTTGAGCAAACTGAGCACGGCAGGCAGAGTGAATAGTCAATCAATTAAAGGAACTTGTTGGATGCTAGTACCATTTTGCATCTAATCAATATACTAAAATACAATATAAAATGCAATATCTGTTTGTTTTCAGCCCATAGCTCCCCGATTACGTTTCAGATTTGGCCCTACAAGGGAAAAAGTCTGGGCTTGATGTAATTCTCTGTAATTTGAAAGCTGAATTGAAAACTTGCCTAAAAGATACCCAGCTCTATAACCACTGATTCTGCATAGCTTTGCTGCTTTGCCACTAAATTTACATACATACATTCATGACCTGCATTAGGCCAGCACCCTCCTCTGAGCCTGGATACGGCTCAAAGCAAGGTCTCCTATAAAAAGGTCTCGCTAGCTAGCACTGCTGGAGGGCCTGGTGCTCACCTCTCGGGTGGCCTGGTCTGGCCTCACCAGTCACTACCATGTCATTTTAACTGTTATAATACTTCTTATTATATTGTATGTATATGTTTATGTTATTGTACTGCATTCAGAATTAGTGTTAACTATACAAATTGTATTACTAATGTTCTTGCATAACATATCAAGCATTACCATAACATTAATGCTATACCCTTCTCTTTCTCTCTACCACACAAGCAATGCTATTTACCTTCTTTCTGACATTTCTTACATGCATCAGTGTAACTTATGTTTCTTAAATTGTTTATTTGTATCATGCAGTCTGGTTTAATCAATGCACAAATTAATATTACATAGTGTAAGTTTGTTAGGTACACCTAGCTAAAACTAAAACAGCTCTACAATAAATCTGACCTTCATGAAGGTCATAATATGTTTTTGCTTAAATTGAAGAGGTGTTTCTAATATTTTGAAAACACTGTTAATGATGGTAGACTGATTAGTTGCCAGTTCTTTCAGTCCATCTGGCTAGAGCGGGTCGTCCAGCGGCGGTTTGATCCCCCGGCTCTTCCAAGTCCAGATACTGAACCCCGAAGGTTGAATGCGTATGAATGATTAGCTCCCAAAACTGATGAGCAGTTGGCGCCTTGCGTTGCCATCAGTGTGTGAATGGGAGAATGAGATATGTAGTGTAAAAGTGCAGTGAGCGGTCGGAAGAGTAGAAAGGCGCTACATAAGTACAGTCCATCTAAAACTAAATCCAGTTTATGTGTCCTGTTTGTCAATTCAATTTACTTTATTCAGCCCTCAAGGGGTAATTTAATTGAATCTAAAACTGAATAAATGGAAAAATATATAAATAAAAGTGTGTATTGTATGTTTGTTAAAGTGTGTTTGTTTTGTATTTTACTCTTCCATAATTATATTTATCTTTTATATTAATGAATTTGTCTCATCTGATGTTCAAGTACTTGTTTTTTTGTTAAAACATTAATTCATTAAACCAGATGAGCAATAATTCTGCTCACTAATATATTATAATAATACAATCAAAAATAGGTCTGATGTTTGTTGTTTTATTTATTTTAACCAGTAAAGAAGAAAATAAAATACATGAATAAATGTTACATGTGTGGGTTAAATGTACACAGCGCATTTTAGAACCACAAGCAATCATTCCCATTCGACATTAGTTTGATTTTTCCACCACAGTTGCCATTGATTTGCCCCAAAACACTGAACAAACATGTTGTAAATTGGACAAACAGTAAACCCCTGCAGTGGATGCCCATCAGGTTACACTGTGTGTGATTTGAGCCTGTCAGCTACAAACACACAAACACGCGCACACACACACTGTTTTGATATTTACAGCAACTTGGCAGCCGAAGCACGAGGGGTTAAAGTGGATGTGGCTGCATGTGATCTGTCAGTGCTGTGAAGGCATGTGACAAAACAGAATCTGAAAGCTGCTCATGTGTAAAACCGCCACAAGTACACGAGGAAATGTTTCCGCAGGGCTCAGTGTTTATGCACAGCTCCATGTCAATAGCTCGCCCTGGTCAGCTCAAGTTTGTGTTCGTGTCGCGGTTGTGAGCAATGACTTCTTGACTGACGGTTTATATCCATCCTGCAGATTTAAGGTCACGGCCTATTGATCTTTAAAGAGCACAATTAAATTGGCTCTGACTTAATGTTTGAGTTTTTGATGACAGAAGCTGCAAGTAGACAAAGTGACAGCCACATCGTGACCTTTAGTTCATCAAATGGCACACACAAGGTTTTCATTAAATAAATGCGGATTAAACACACTCGTTCTGGGTTATTTTTAAACTTTAGTGTCATTTATGATGATGTCTCTAATGCAAGCAACATATTTATATATGAAGATAAATGCTCTCAAGGTCTAAGAAACATCCAGTGGCAGCAGGTTTAGCAGGGTACTCCAGTCGTCCCTCTCCAAATCAACGCATTCCAACTCCTCCTGGGGGATCCTGAAGTATTCCCAGGCTAGATGGGCTATGTGGTCCCTCCAACGGGTCCCAAAAAGATACTTGAACTCCTTTGCTTGGTGCAGCAACACGCGCCCAACCCCCCTCAAGAATCACTACTTTAACATGGTGGTGTGGTTTGCGTATCTCTGTGATCCTGGGAGCTGTGTTGTCTGTGGCAATAACCCATGGTAGGGTTTCCTAAGGCACAAAGACCCCCATGGAAAGGACCCTTCCGAGTGAGTTCCCTCTTCCCCACAATGGTCCGGTAAATCTACAGACACCCTACCAACCTGCAAGTCCATGTCACACTCCATTTTCCCATCACTCGTGAACAAGACCCCAAGATGGGATGAAGAATAACGAGTGATAGGTCTAAAACCTCAACATTAGCTAAGATAACCTTGTTCATTAAGAGTTAAATTCCACGACTCGCTGTCTCGCTGTTTTAGAAGTTATTCAACAGTGTTAAGTGAAGAGCTAATAGAAGTTTGGGAAGTGTCACTCACTTCAAATGTTGTTTTCCTTCTACTCAATATGATCAAATAAAAAAAACAAAACACGGAGGACTAATAAGCACAGATTTAATTAAAAAGCCATCAGGAGGTGCATAAAGATATGAAGCAGAAAAGTGACAAAACTGTTTACGACTGTCACCCTCTTCACAAAATGTTGATTTAGCCTTCTGTACATTAATTTCATCAAATATAATTATTTAAAAACAGAAAGTAAATGCTTTTAATGGTCATGTCAGCCTTTTTAGTTCCACAAAAAGCCTCTCTGGAGCATTAAAGTGACTGCTGACTGAACACCATCAACAACATTATTGTTCGAAGGTTGCCAGGTTAACTGCAGAGATGTGCCGACACTGGCCTTCCTCTTTCAACGTAATTGTTTTGCTTCTTCGTCACACCAGGTCCTTTGTGAGGGTAATAGTTTCATGGCAGAATCTATTCTGCACCTCAGCAGGCTTATTCAACAAGGCTCTTTGCCCTCTCATGTCACTCGATTCATCAATCTACCTGCTTCCCACTTCCTGCCTCTGTAGTCTGTTTCCTTTCATCTTCTAAGTGTCGTCCTCATTTTATCGACAGAAAAGCATTTTCCTCCCCATGTGAATGGCCATCTTGTGATTTTTGCAGCATGATACAACATCAATCGATATTGCCAACCCAGGGCCCACACTGATAAAGGGGCCCATTAAGGAACCCATAAAATCAGACCCTACTTTCCTTTTTTATTACATCCATCAAGGAGGTTATGTGTATTTTTTTCTCATGTTAAAGCAACATTGTGTAACTTTTCTACTATAAAATAACAGATTATAAATCATGTTGATGCTACACTGACTTGTAATCAGGTGAATGGTGTCTCTGTCATTCGTACGTCTGTTCTCACACTATGTAACTTTGTGCTAACGAGAAGTACGTAACGCTTTACGGCACTAAGTCACACACCACCAACTATTTCACAGATTTTGGTGAAACTGGATCATATTTTATGGAGAAAATGTTTTCTGGTTTTAGCTCTGATGTCCTCCGGCTGCTCCGCCTCAACTCTCTGTGATTTACAGAGTTTCCTGATGGACAGTGAAGTAAACTGTAGCTGCTGTTTGTTTGTTAGCCGGGCTGCTTGGGCTGTGAGCTCAGAGCGCCGGGGGAGTGTTAGTGTTTGTACCACAGGTGTTTTGGACCACCGGGAAGAAGAAGAGGAGGCTCGGGGAGTGGAGCTGGTGTCGTGCCAGAACAGGAGCCGGGCAAGTGAGTAATGTAACTTGGCTCAGCAGCCTCTATGGACCGAAGAGGACGTTGGCGGAAGAAGCTAAGAAGAGAAAAGGAGAGAGTGAGCGAGCAAGAAGCTGCCGGACAAGAGTAAATCTGGGACTGACTTTTAGTGGTTGGTGAGAGCTTGGTGAAATAAAAGGCTGAAAGACAGACGCCGAGCTGGGCTGACTGCTGTTGGACTAATAAGTAATATTAGCTGGCTGCTACGTCTTGTGTTGTTGACCTTGCTTGTTGTTGACTTTGATTTTTTTAAGGGGAATATTTTAATATGATGCATCTGCTGTTTTCTGCGGGCATTGTGGTGTTTCTACAGCGTTGTCTGTCTGGTAATCCTCGAAAGGCTCCTTTGACCTTTGTTATATTTTGCTGTTTCGCTTTTTTTTAAACGCTTAATTTTATAATTAATTCATTTTGACATAAATGAGTCAGTTATGTAACTTGCCAAATACATTTGACGCAAATCTGTGTCCTGGCATGTTGTTTTTCAGGGATGGTTGGTTCGACTGTGTTTCAGACTACAAGCGCCAAAAAATGTGGTGAACAGACACGTTAAGGCTTTTTTTGTGAGTCATGTGTTTCTCTGATTATTTCAGTTTGCCAAAATGAGATGGAGAAGGATGGAAATTTAAAACTGGACATTAACTTGGATGTAGTTTCTTGTATGAAGTTTACTAAATAATTATATTTGGAGTTGAACCAGGTGTCCCACACAGAACTACTTTCTGATGCTTCTACCATTGTTTCTAACAGACGAGATATAACTCTGCTAGTGGTCATTTTTAGGTAACTGTAGTCTTTATGGAGCACAGCAGAGTAAAGTAAATCAACAGTTTTGGACTCTGATTCTTTGTTATGTTCATGATCAAATTTAAAAATGCCTCAGTAATCCTCATGGGTTTTCTGCTTTAGGATCAGCGGGCATCCAGGAATGGCGGAAATATTCCAAACCAATGGATCCCACCGAGGACGAGTCTGTTAAGTCGCTGGTCCGTTCTCCGTGCAGCTTCATAACCCACCAGGAACATTTTGCCCGCAGACTTTGCTCAGATTTAGTCATTCTTCCTTGGTTTGTGTGCTTGTACCATGAGTAAGTAGGCTACGTGGTTGAATAATTTCCCTTCTGTGCTGCTTAGCGCAGTGTCCATCAAAAATAAAACAGCCATGTATTCTCTGCAGAGCAGAGCGACAAAGATACGCTTCAGAAAAACACTGCAGCACTTCTGGTAGGATCACAAACATCGTCTAGAACAGCGGCCCTCAACCTTTTTTTCACAGACCGACATACAACCGGCATAAAAACCAATATAAAGTGCATAAAAATACACCTCTCCGTTATGCTGAATTAGTGGGAGCCCTGAGCTTGTTTTCTCTGCAACAAGCCAGTACCATTGAGGGGTGATGTGAGACGATGACACCCGAACTGTGTTCCTTATATCCAGTCTACTCTGTCATTTTGTTTTCCCAAAGAAGTTCTCCAAAAACTTTCTATGACACTGTGGTGGCATCTGCATTATTCTATACAGTCGTCTGCTGGAGACAGAAGATGAGGTCCAGCTCTGTCATGGACTGCCCGCTTAGGCTCCATAGAGGACATCCATCATGAACAACTCCTCTGCGGAGGCCTTAAGCAGCTCCTTCAGCAACAGACTGCTACTCCCAACATGTAAGAAGAAGCGCTACCAGCTGTCAGACTCTTTAACACCAGCATGACTTCATGACTTTCTTCTATATATTTCTTATTTATGAGTAATTTCTTATCCAGCTTCTATATATGAGCTGCTATCTTATCTTAACAGGCTACCTGAGCATGGATGTCCTCTTACATGGGAGGAAATCGGAGCTCCCAAATTGTAGAATAAGTAAAAAGTGGTGTTTGTTAACCAGATGAGAAATATTCCTTCTTTACTGTTGGACAGCAATTTTCCATTTAGTAAAAGCTGTAATTCCCCTTTGTTAAAATGACTCACCTAATCAGGAACTACTGATTGCTGGACTGCCTTGCTGTGAATGATTTGGACTCTCCAGTGTCTGTTGTCTCTTTAATGTTTTTATTTCTTTCGTTTTCCTCAGTTTGCCGTGTTTTTTTGTGTCCTTAATGTGGAAGTAAACACAATTATTTCCTCTTTCAGTCCAGTAAATAAACAGTGTTGAACCTCGCGGTGTGTCCAAAGCAGAAGTTGGACTGGGATAATTAGATGGTGGTGTCCCAGCATGGCGTCTAGTGTATTTTTGTGTGATACCACGCAACTGAAACAATCAGAGAATCCAGAGGAAGTGAAAGCGTAAGCGATTATTTATGAAACAGTTTAAGCCCCCGCGCAGCCAGCAAACATCTACGGCTTCTCTAAATGAGTGCAGATGACTCAATTGGGCCGGAGGTTCGGTATGGCAAGTCCTGTACGACTAAATGTATGACAGATGGGGGTCCTTTAGGGCTGCAGAGCACAATGGCAGTCAGTCAATAAAACACCAGCAGGGAAATTACAGTTGGGTACAGCTCAGGGCACCGAGGTCTATTACCATTACCTTAACAAATGTCCACCACTTGCTCAATCATTCTCACTAAGTCCTTTTTCCCTCCCTCTGTATACTTTTCTACAGCCTGGTATGCACGTTCATACTTGACCACTACAGATGAAAAGCTGCTCTCCAGGTTCCCATGAAGCCGCCGTGTATGCCTGCCTGGGATGGATTGAGCCCACGTGGCGATAAGGGGTGTGATTATTCATTTGTGTCAGAGATCTAGTGCCTGGAGATAAGATGGGCCCTCGGCAACAATGGAGGGCCTCAGAGAGGGTAGATAATCGAGTTGCTGACCCCTGTAGTATGCTGGACTCGACCGCTCGCCTGCTTCCTCTCTCTGCTTTCTTTCAGTGGGCTTATCTGCTGGGAGTAGCAAAGCGTTGCGTGCCTATCTTACTGTACCAGCTTGGCAGCGTTCCTGCACGCCGATGTCGGTCCCTAAGGTACAAAAAAAAAAAAAAGCCTCTGTACGGCTTAGTTTGTGTGGAGAAAACACAAGGGAAGGATGGAGGAGATAATCTGATGCATGGCTGCTGTTTAAAGCCCGTGGATCTGGAAATGAAAAGTTCAGTTTCTCTGAGTAAGAAGAAAAATATCTCTGTGTCCCGAAGTGAAAGTAAAGTTCACACACAGAACATTTAAAAGACGATAAATTAATCTCCTTTCCTAGTTAATTGGTTCATTTTCAGGCGTGCTAGTGGAGTCGCTTTAAGGTCCAAATTAAAACACCTCGACAACTATTATTCATGGTCCCCAGAGGAAAATGCACTAATGTTTCCACCACCAGCTGGTTATCATTTGTGGATTTTTGTCTCATCAACTATTGGATGGATTTCCGTTAAATCTGGTTCAACACATTCAGGATGAATTGTAAAAAAGTTGCAGACTTTTCATCTAGCGCCAACAATCAATGTCACTGAACACTTTGCCTTAAAAGCCTCAGATTTACATTGTATTTATAGCCCATAAAGTTGGAACAAAATATTTTCACCGCTTCTCATGAAATGATTGTGACAATGTGATTTATTCTTGATAGATAAAGTGTATCTTCTAAACTTGTACTGATCAATCTCTTCCAAAGATATCACAGTAAAAATTAAACCACAATTAACATAACATGTATAAATAGGAATAAAAAGAGGAATGTGCTATGGGTAACAGTGTAATTAGCAAATGTTAGCATGCTAAGGGTCCATTTATACAGGTGAAAACGCAGTTTTTTTCCCATTCGCTGCCGCTGGACGATGTGTTTTTGGTTGGAGAAATTGAGCTGTATCCAACTTTTGGACAAATTTTGGCGTCCACCAATCAGACTGAGGTGTATTCATGGACTAAACTCTGATACTCTACCTGTTTTGCTCTGGCTTTGTTTATTTCATGAACCCAGCTTCTGAATCTGAGTCTGACTCGCAGTTTACGCTGCTAAAAAGTGACACGAAGAAGTTTAATTTGGTTTGTGTCCGATGGTTTGAAAGAGAAAGAGCGAGCTGTGGTCGAGCAACTTAGACAGTGAATAAGAGTGAGGGAGCACCGGCATCAATAAAGCCGGTAATTCAGCAAAATAAAAAGTTATTTCCTGATTGTTTCACTGCATTTCACCGGATGTATGTACCTTAAGATGGTGGACATTATATCTACTAAACATCGCCATACTAGGACTTAGCAGAAAGCATCACAGAGTTACTAGCTTGGCAGTTAAACATGGCCCTGCTGCTTGATGAACAGCCAATTTATTGATTGCAGGCTGACTTAATCAATTAAGGAAACGTTTGGCAATGACAGCAACGACTTCAAGCTGTTGAAATCAATTAATCAACTAATAGCGTATAGCCACTTGACATACAAAGCTTTCCGATTCAGAGTACAAATTATTCTGTTTTGTAGTTTGCTGCATTTGTTCCTTGAGTTGGTTGAACACCAAATGTATTAAAAAACCTGAAATAATCCACTCTACAGGTTGCTACTTTCATCTTTCTCTGAGTCCTTATAGTCCGACACCTCTGCACCTGCTGAAGGCTGAGCTGAAATGTGACAGTTGGCTGATTTTAGTAACATTAATATAAATCTAACCCACCTGGAGGCTGCGAATCAGTCAGTGAAGCATCTCAAAGGGAACGCGAATGAGTGTTCTAATCACAAGCTTGAGGAACTATTCCCCAACACATAAATAACCTTTCATGTGCTTATTGTGTCTAAAAGTGTTTAACCGTTTGCACCGAGCTGTGCTGAAGATGCCGTAGTGACAATGACGCCTGCAGTAAATCTCACAGATGACATGTCCAGCATACAGATAGCCTCATTAGGCGCTGATTTATGTCAGTGTGGCGACCGCCAAAGCTATCGGTTTCATGTCAGAGAAAGTAAAAGTGAAAGTTGGACTTTTTGTTCCTTTTTTCTGACCACAAAATCCAAGGTCAACATATAGGCTACGGACTCGTAGATAGAGGGTAGACGCAGCTAGAAGCTGTTTTCTGCACGCAGCATACAAAATACCATCTGTACCACTTCAAGCAGCTTTAGGGCCATCTTGTACTCGAGCTACAGGTACAATAATAACATGCATGGGTGACATGAGTGCCTTAATATATGCAATCCATGTTCATGTAGATAATTAGCTTGTATTAGCATTCTCCCCGCATGTTACTTTCTTTTTATTTTAGACAACAAACAGCCCCCGTCTCTGTGACCTACACAAATAAATATGTCAGCCATGTTATTCCAAAAAAAAAAAAAACACACACTCCGTGATTTTGTTTAACAAAACGCAAATGTCAAGATCGGCTCGGAGTGACCCGGCTAAGGGCTGCGCTTGCCATTCACAGTAAAAAGATCACACGCATGCTTAATCAGGTGTGAGTATCGCCGAACAAAAGGAGCAACATCATCTCAAGAACTGGCCTTGGGGCTCCGTGTTCTGGTCAATTAGAGGATTAGAAGTGTCAGGCTGGGTCGTTTTGCTGCGCTCATTTATTCATAAGGCTCTCTGGAGCCCGTGGGCCTGGACTATGTCCATGATGGCTGTTGTTGAATTTTATATCTTCCTTGCACGTTTATCCTGCAGAGAGGCGGTCATCCTGGTCTAGTTTTATTTTTCAACTCCTTTATTTTGCTTTTATTTTGGTTTAGCCACACGTTTAATCACTTATCTATACCCAATTTTTTAAGCAATTATGAGGACAGTGCGGCTACCAAGACATTTTACTATATTTAGTCAGGGTCAGGGGTCAATCCACTAGCTAATCATTAATGAAAACTGCATGCTGCTTATGTTTTAACCCTCAATTACAGGGATATAAATAACCAGGTTACTTATGTTTCATTTAAACATAATTTACCAAATGTAATTAAATCAAGACTGTCAGTATGTTTATATGAACACATCATATTAGAACAACAGACTACTTAGCCGATGTCACAAATGTTGAGTTCAGTTGAACAAAGTTGGAAAAAGTTAAATTAAAAAACAAATTAAATCCCTGAGTGGATGTCTGGCTGAGAGCAGCAGAATGACCAGACAAAAAAAAAGCCATGCATGCAATCCTTGGATTTCTTTGATAGGTAACTTAAAACAGTCCATATTTTTAACTTAAAAAAGATAAGGTACCCCGTAGTTCGAGCTTCTCCACAAACTATTTCTGGTACGTTCCCCGAGGGAAAGCAGCCTCATCTTTCTATAATTCAAGACCTCACTTTAAAAAATGACACAAAGGGATACACAAACACACTCACTACCTATGATAGTCATGCCAGCTCAAAAAGATCGAGAAGTGGTGATGGTGGAAAAAAAAACAAAACAAACACAAGGGTGAACTCTCAAATGCACATATCAAACGTACACATATTATCTTATATAGTATAGTAATGTGAGCTGCATAAATCTGACTCTCTGCCTGTCTGTGAGCTAACCTAAGATAGTGAACATGGTAAGCGACACAGTAGCGTGCTAACATGCTAACGTGAGATTGTGAACATGGTAAGTAGCATAACCGGCTATAAGCATAGTATAAGCATGTTAGCATTGTCACTGTTGTTATGTCTCAATTTGTGTACTTCCATTTGCTATTTTGAGTGCGTCCACATTGTTGGTCAATGGTCAAAAGGTTCAGTGGTTGCCATTTTAGCTAACGGAAAGGGAGGGAAAATGGCGGCTGACGAAGCTGCTGAAGCTTTAAACAAACTTAAGTTTATATTTATATTTTGGCAGTCAAATGTTGGCGCTAATACGCCAATTGCAATTTGGCGAAGAAAAGGAAGAAGAAGCGGTAAAATGTTGCGGTTGTCATTTCCTGTAAGTTCACAACAGCCGTTGAGTCAACACTACCCTGCTGAAATTAGCGCACTACGCCAGGAAGTACATGGTATACTACACAGAAGTATGCTAACGTATCTGAATTGAGACAGTTTCTGGCTGTATGTTAGCATGCATACGTTAGCATTTAGCTCTAAGCACTGCTAGTTGTAAGAAAGCCTCACAGAGCTGCTAGCAAAGCTTATATTGAGTCCTAAAGTTCTCATCTTTTAAAGTTATTAAATAAAGTTATTTCAACCTAAAAACATAAATCAGGACAGAAAAAGGTTACTGAACAGTAATAATGAAAAATGACACTTTTGTTAACTCTCCTTCAAATCAAAGCTTTCAGGACTCAATAATTGACAACGGTGACTTTACAAGATGGAGACGTTTGCAGTGAATTAACAATTAAGGCTATCAATCTGTGCCAGTAATAATAAAATAACTCAAGCGGAGAGTCTTATTTTATCTGGAGACAGACGGAGAGCTTCACCACATAGTCAGTCTGCCTTGAGACAAAGCGTCCCGTCGACTTTCCTTTGTCAGATACTATTTTCTTTATTAGATATGTGACATACGCTAATGTACCTCTCCCCATCTGCCAGCTCCTGCTGAAACATTTGATGGCTTTATTCATCAGTGTTTATTATACAGTGGATTTAAATTGGACACTGATATGCTCATCAGTCACTTTTCATCAACCCTGACATGTTGTGTCTTCGATATCACCAAGCGGCGCCTCCGCCGTGCATCTCAGATGAGGCCCGGCGAGGTGCAGCGCCACTAAGTCCTGACTACAGTGTGACACCCTGCTCACCGTTATTGGCACCGTCTCTCCATCTGCAATCTGCAGCACACTCTCTAATGAGTCAACACACTTCGCACCCAATGTGAGCTGCATTTAATGACATTAGCCGCCCACCCACACATGCTAACACACACACACACATGTTCTGCTGACTTCTCGTGTGCCTTTACGCGTATTTGAGCATGGAGACATGCATATCGCGCACACTCCCAAGTGTACATAGTGTGACATCTTAAAAGCCACTCTTATTAAAGAGTTCAGTGTAGAGCCACAACTAATTATTGTTTTCATTATCAGTTAATCCACTGGTGACGTTTCATGTCCCTAGGACCAGTCCGCGATGCCGGGAAAAAGCACGCCAAGGTCCAAACCTTTGCCTGACAAAGTACGCAACCCCTAACCCTCTCCCTGCGGGTGGTGGGCCTACAAGACAATGGCTCCCAGACCTCCTGGATCTGGCTCCAGAAGGAGGCCCCGGATTCCCTGGCCCGGGCGAGATCATGCAGATCTTTGGGTTCAGTTTCACTGGGGTCCAGTTTGTCTTGGGAGGCCCTACCAAGGGCCCCAGACAAGATACGCAAACCCCACAACCACGTAAAAGTAGCAATTCTTGAGAGGGGGGTTGTGAGCAAGTCACTGCCCAAGAAAAAGAGTTCAAGTATCTATGGGTGATCGGGAGTTATGGAAAATGGAGCGTCAGATGGGCCAGCGGGTTGGTGTACCAGACCGTTGTGGAGAAGAGGGACCTGAACTGGAAGGCGAAGCTCTCGATTTTACAGTCCATCTATGTTCCTGAGCTTTGGGTAGTGATCGACAGAATGAGATGGCGAATACAAGCGACCGGAATGAGCTTCCTTGACCGGGTGACTGGGTTCAGCCTTAGAGGAAGGTAAAAGGAGCTCGGACATCTGGAGGGAGCTCGGAGTAGAGCCGATGCCGGAGCCAGCTGACGTGTTTTGTGCATCTGATCAGGATTCCCCCCTGGGCGCCTGATCGCGTGATCCGGGCATGTCCGACTGGGAGGAGACCCCGGGGCAGACCCAGAACCCACTGGCGGGTCTACATAGCCTATCGCCTATAGCCTGGGAACACCTTGGGATGTCCAGAATAACCTGCTAAACCTGCGATCCGACCCAGATAAGCAGAAGAAAATGGATGGACATTTTTCACAAATGATTGACCGATTGTTAGCAAACTATTTACACATCAGACGGATATGGAGCAACATTAGCATCCATAATGAATGTGTTGAATTTACAATATTCTCTCTGTTGTATTTGTTTTGGCGGCTGGAGGAGGTCTCTGCTATCTACTGAGGAAAATATCTGCTGGGCGCCAAACAGCTGCAGCCAAAAACAACCCTGATGAGAGCAGCGAGAGTGAAGAAGGAAAACAACAGTAAAAGTTGTGATTCAAAACACTGAAAGATGAGCTAAAGCTGAGTCAGATGGTGATTCTCTGTGGGTTCATCACTGCAAGAAATCCCTTTTCACACAGCCATCCGATCCATCTTGAACATAAAAATGTTGATTATAACGACATGAAAGCCTCAAAAAGTGAAATTAATCAGCCATGTTATGCTGTTCCTACTGCTGTAGCATCAGTGGATAACTCTTGTAACTGTATTTTAGCCGTCATGCTAACACTAAAGAACTAAGTTAGCCAGCTAGCTCAGAATTGATTTAATTTAAGTGATTGAAGCTAGTTAGCAATTTTAGTTATATTTTTGACTTGAACATTTTATGATATTTTGTTAGTTTCAGGGTTCAAGCCACAACCAGATATTACTGACTTATTCATTAAAACTGTTTTCTGCGTATGTATGAACTCTCAACGCTGCATACAAATCATATACAGGGATATACATAACCAGGTTACTTATGTTCCATATAAACATCATTTACTAAATGTAATTAAATCGGGATAAGTCTGTAGGATAACAAATCCCTTTTCACACAGTCTTTAGTACCATCTTGAACATAAAAATATTGATTATAACCATGCAAAAGTGAAATATGTTCCAAGAGCCCAAGGTTATGTGTTAAATATGCAAATGTTTCCAGCCCAAAATATAAAAGGTATGTCAGCTTAAATGATAAAGCAAACAAGAAAATCCTCACATTTGAGGAGCTGCAACCAATAAATACTTCTTATTTTTGCTTAAAGGTGCAGTGTGTAAGATTTGGGGCCTTTATTTTCAGAATAAGACAGACATGGAATATAATATTCTTAACTATGTTTTCATGCATGTATAATCACCTGAAAAGAATCTTTTCATTTTTGTTATTTAAAAATGATCCTTTTATATCTACAGTGGGAGCGGGTCCCCTTTCATGGACTATGTTGGTTAATGAACACTCATCCATTTTCTATTGTTTGACAGCGACTCCCAACCAGAATTTTCATATAGTTACACAGCAGAGACTCTAGAAAGGCCTTGTTTTGTTCATTTAGGCGATGAGATTGCAGTATCTTTACATAAAAACCTTCCTTATTACCCTCCTATGTTGGTGACGTTTATATAATTCTAAAGTAGCTATAACTGTCACAGAGCCCTTTAAACTCTCAAGTGAACTAATTGGTGTGATTTTGTGGCTAGCCGGACATATTTTGATTGGGCAGACCTCTCACAGAGAGTGAAAAATAAGCTTTCCCTTGTGGCCGTCCCCCCGGCAGTTAGTGTTTACTGCCTTGTTTATTTCTCTTGGCTGCTGATCTCCCAGCGATGGGCCCACAAGGTGCACTTCAGGCTGGGACACAATCCAGCCAATTGGAAACTCGGCCTCTCAGATTCCCTGATAGTCTAGTCCGTCTTCTCTTACATTATGTTTCACTGAGTGTGACCCAACAGTGCTATATAGGGACATATGTAAGAGCGAAGATGACAAGGAAGGTATAGTGTGACTATTTTCCAGACAGTTGAACAAACTACTTTCTGGCAGCAGGACAAAGAGTTCAAGTTATGGAGGCGCAGTACAATAGATCAATGTTGGTTTAAGTTAAGAGGAGGAGGCGTCAGAGATTTTTTTATGTCACTGAGCTCAAGCAGATGGAAACACGTCCACAGGAGCTTCATATTTTATAATAAGGACCATAGTTTGTGGAGGATTTCAGTGAAGCAGAGCTGCCCTGGAGGCAGCCCCAGTCCTGGTTGATGTAAATACTTCATGTTTTGTACATCAAAAACCTTATGTCGACTTTAAAGATGTCTCAGAAAAAGTTTGTAGCTAACTTTTCCTCCAAGGATGGCAGCTGCTGCAGTCAACTTGGATTCACAGCGGTTACAAAAAAATCCAATGTAGACCCAGAATCATGGAGGAAAAACGTCCAAATGTTCTCCATTTCTGCTCCGAAAAGGGGACTCCTAATTTTCATTGGTTAGCAGTTACTTGTTAGAGTCACTGACAGTGTAAAGAATGGACAACGTATGTGTGATGTCACCCACAGGTTTCTGAAACATGTTTACAGCCTGGTACAATTCATTCATTCTCATTCATTCAGCCCATCTCAGGTCCGACGATGATCCACTCTTTGCCCATTTTTGGATTAGCGAGGTGGTGGCAGAGGCAGGACTGCCAAGATGGCGGCCACACTCTGAGCTTTGGCTCTTCAGAAACCTGTGGGTGACCTCAAAGAGACCACATCCATATTTATATTGTCTATGGTAAAAACACGCCACGTGCTGAGTCATGTTGTGGACGATTTTCACAAAAATATATAAGAAAATCCAACATTCAGTCTATAAGAGCACAGTGGGTGTCTGTTCTCAAAGTTTAAAAGACTTTTTTTTAGCTGTGCCGGAATCAAAGCTGAAGAAACTTGTCGAGATCCACCTTTCAAGTCACTTCTAAAGGGGATGAGTTTTTTGAAATTCAAAACACGGGTCTTTGGTGGACTATCCTTTCATGAGTGGACCAAAGAACTACAGTCTTAAAAAGGAAGTCGAGTTTAGTTTTCTTGCTAGTTACTGAAAAACAGTTGAGTAAAATGACTGTAAGATATCCACGCTATGGTAATTATCCAACTGGTTACCCAAGTTGACTTTAGCCATAGTATCTTGTGGCAATGTACAGTTAATTATCCTGATATATAGCTAATTTACGGTCCAGTGTGTTTTTCTTACATGCTTGGAAGGAGAGGCTGAGGCGTGGGAGAGTATTTATTTGGTTGCAATCTGCAACTTCACCACTAGGTGCCACTAAATCCTGCAAACTGGACATCCTCCCATGAAGGCTAGAGCTCATTCTAACATCATGTTAGCGTTTTTTCGTTTTCAGCCCCAATTACTCCATATTCAGTCCACAGAAGCAGCACTCGTGGTTGTTTGGAGGACTTGCCATAACTTCTGTCGTGTGAATCGTTATTTCTGTAAATCGACAGAGCAAAACAGCTCTCCTCCAAACTTGTTGCCATTTTTTGGCTACTACCACGGTTCTGGCACAGGAATCTGTCCCCCCTATCTTAATCCCGCCTGATTGGTTTGGTTGTTTTTCCAACCAAACACAGCACCAGCCACAGATACATGGGCTGGTCTGTAACCAAGCTATGGAGGCTTAACTCCACCAATCAGATTGTTTCTAGCTCTGCCTCCAAGTATGACTTTATTTCAAACATGTCGCTCCTGTACCTGGTGTTAACGCTTGCTCTCAGTGGTCATTAACAAACTTCCACTTTGTTCACCTGTGTCTGGCTACCTCTCTAACCACCTGCGGCTCCTTTACTTTCCCTTTTCACAGTCCTCTTTACGCCTCCCTTCTCCTCCCTCGCTCGCTCCCAGAGGAGCGTGCTCACTGTGCGCTGCCATCCATCAGGCTTGTCATCGGTCGCTCCGGGGCGGTTGGCGAGGACTGCGTGGGACTCGGCTCATTTCCCTGCTCTGATTATCCCAGCCTGCTCAGCGGGAACGAGCCCCTGCCACTCGGGCCTTCGCCGCCCCCTCTTCCACCTCGTCTTCCACCATTCGTTCCCCCTTCTGTCAGAGCAATTATTGCACTCCCCCATTTTTTACTGATCTCTCCACTCACCTCTCCACTTCCTGTTCTCCTACACAGTATAAATCAGCACGTATGACGTAGACGCCTATGTGTGAATACTCACTCCGAGTGTCCTCCCCTCCCAGGATGAGAGATGAGAAGAAACGTTGATTAAAAGAGGTTTGTCTGGCAGCATGGGATTCCCTGACTGTTTAACAGCTACTGCCATTTCATCATGGAAACCGTTAAAAGACTCTCCTGGTGGATTTTGACAGTTAAATAAGTGTGGAGGCCAGTTCCTGCTGCGAGCAGCAGTGAAAAATATACACTGAACCTTCATTTATGTAAAAGAAGAAGCGTCTCAAAGGGAATATTTCCTGTATTTAAAATTAAATAGACGTTTTTTTTCTGTAAGAATATGGAAATATTAAAATTTGATTAGCATTTTTTAAAATGGTTCATATTGTGAGTGTTTAATACTTTAATTTGTTCTGAAAATGTAAGTATTTGGCTCTCCTCCTCAGCTGGCTGCCTAACAAGAATATTTACAGAACACTTTTCTTAAATATTTTTGGAGGTCGTGTAAATAACGGTTGGGTTAGTGTGTTCCCTGGAGGGAGAATACTCCAGTAAAATGACCTAAAATATAAACTTGTGCATTAAATGGACTGAATTTCTTGCTTTTCCCAACCGTTGACAGTATAAAGAATGGACTGCATATGCATAACGTCACCCACATGTCATCGGCAGACCTGAGGCGGGCTGAATGAAGCCTGGTTGCACGAACAAGCCATCTGCAACGGCACCTACCTGTCAATCAAAGCGTCCACGCTGTTAATTCTGCATAACTTTAAGTCTTAATATAATTTGAACAGGTAAATTCTATAAAAATTCACCCTCAGTACAGTTGTCATGAACAGGGAAATTGGACATTTTAACGTGGGGACTTACGGAGACTCACTTCTGGAGCCAGCCTCAAGTGGACGTTTGAGGAACTGCAGTTTTTGGCACTTCAACACTGGCTTTATTTAACAGCTATGGAGGATGCTGTTTGAAATAAACCCACAGATTATTATCATTCAGAAGTTTCCTTAGTGTCTTTGAGTTGTTTCCAACTGGTTGGATTTGCCAGCAACTTTATGGTTTTGGTTCAGTCTCACAGCTCTCATAATATTGTTTTCAACAAAAAGAAACTTTTCTCTTCTGCCCAGCACAAAATGTCACACAGCAACAAGCTGGTGAACATGATGGAGCTTTCAGTAGCTAAAGAGACAGATATTTATTTATTAGTTGGTGGTGAATATTGGACTAATAAGTTCGCCAACTAACACATTTATTTCTGCTGCCCAATGTGGCCAAAAAAGTTTGTTATTGCAGATTTAAGTAGAGTGCTTCAACAAATATAAGTGGCTAAGCCTCTAAAATCTGAGGTTTTATATTTTCGGACAAAATAAGTGATTCGCTGAAGACAACTTGAGATATGGGTACTTGGAATGGGTGACCACTTTTTCTTATTTTCTGAAGCTCTGGTGAAGTTAAATAAAAAAGATCTTTTCTCTCATATTTTTACTTTTATTCCTGTATGATTGAATTTCTACCAGTTCTTATCTTGTCTGTCACACGGTCCCTACATTCACAATCCTGACGTCACCATACCTGACCGATAGATCTTTCTGCCCACGTTCCTCGAATCCATCAGTCCTTGGATGCTGCTCTTCAAATATCACAGTAATTACACTTCCCCATCACCACCATGACCATCAATCACCTGCCAACTTTACTCCACCACCACCGCGTCTGGACTCCAGGGGATCCTGTCCTATCTGATGTATTTAAAAGCCTACACGTAATCAGGTTTCACAAGGATGGAGTTTAATCGTGCCGCTAACCTCAATAAATATTACACTTGTGATTTAACGTTCCTTATTGAACTGACATGGGAGTATAGACTTAACAGTTGATCAAAATTCAGAATAAAAATCAAAATATGAAGCTTTATGCACTACAAACTGGACTGTTGAACCAAACCAAACAAGTTTCCTTTTTGCTGCTTTTCGAGTGCTTCACACCGACAGCCCCGGCTCCCCGGAGGCTCCTCCAAAACGCCGCCTCACACAGCGACCAAGGAAGTTCATTTGGCACGGCTGCTCCAAGGCATGAGCTGGCCTACTTTAAAGCCCAGTCTGCATAACCGACAGGCTGAACTAGTCTGGCCTTCCTTCACCTCCCATCCTAGCTAGCCACCATATCTTAAGCCCCCAGACAAGGTTGGGGAAGATCCACTGAGGGGGAGGGTGCGTCATCTAAAGCATGTCCACACTGTCTGCTGGTCCATTTACACTCAGCTGAAGTCATGACCCAATCTGAGGGCGGAATAGCAAGCCTTTCTAAATACACACATGGGCACAGCAGGCGACAGTGGTCATTTGGGGCACTTGGATGGCTGTAGCTTGTCTATGGCCCAAATAGGCATTGAGGGGAAGCATGCATCAGTGCATTAAATTACCGTCTGCAAGCAGATTTTCAGCTATAAAACAGACTAAGTAAATTACCTAACCTCATAATCATGTAGGAGAAATTATTTACTAAAAAGGAGGGCACAGGCCTCAAGTTATATTTGCAATTTATGTCTTGCATTTTTATACTTCATGTTGTTTGAACACAACATTTTTTTATAACCACATTTGCTCCCTCGTCCAACCCAAACAGTTGTAGAAAATATAGAACATTAAGTGGAAGCGACATAAAAACAACTCACTCACGTAGAACGTACAGTACCAGTCAAAAGTTTGGACACACCTTCTCATTCAATGGTTTTTCTTTATTTTTATTACTTTATGCATTGTAGATTAATACTGAAGACACCAAAACCATGAAAGAACACAAAACTTCAAACCATCAAACATGATGATGAAACTGGCTCTCATGAGGACCAAGTGTTACCTCTTCTGCAGAGGATAAGTTCATCACAGTTACCAGGCTCAGAAATCATGGGACCCACATAAATCATAGAGTTCAAGTAGCAGACACATCTCAATATCAACTGTGTGAAACAGGCCTTCATGATCAAATTGCTGCTGACTGAGGAAGAACAAGAACAAGAAGAAGAAGAGAACTGCTTTGGCCAAGAAACACAAAGAATTGACATTAGACCAGTGGGAATCTGTACTCTAGTCCGATGAGTCCAAATCTGAGATTTTTGGTTCCAACCACCATGTCTCTGTAAGACGCAAAGGTGAATGGATGTCTACCTGTATCTACATGTGTGGTTCCCACCGAAAAGCATAGAGGACAAGGTGTGTTGCCAAGACTGTCAATGCCATCAAAGAAAAGGTGGCGACTTTGAAGATGTTCACCACATAATTTCATGTTTTGATGTCTTCAATATTAATGTATATAGAATGTAGAAAGTAATAAAAATAAAGAAAAACCATTGAATGAGAAGGTGTGTCCAAATTTTTCACTGGTACTGCAAATGACTCTAAAGTCTCTAAACTGGATGTCAGTATGCTTCAACAGAAGTACACTTCCACGGCATCCAAAACTTTCTGTAACTTTCCAAAACCGACAATTGTGGTCCTTTTATGAAGCGATTTGAAGGTGTGCTGCAGTGAAAAAGGGAACTTTAGAAGGAACGTAGTAGTCTGAATGTACGTCTCAAGCTCTCTTTTTATTATTTATTTTATTATTTCTGTCACTTTTCATCTGTACAAAGAAGGTCATTCCATCTGGCCCCTCACTAAGATGACTGGCTTTTCACCCCGACATTAAAGTGGCAAAGTTTAATGCAATTTTAGGTAAAGTTCCTGCTTAAGAGAACATTAAACACTGATATATTTGAGAAGTTCTTATTTTGTTAAACAATAAAAAAGTTTTCTACAGTAGAAAACTGTAGATATATTCCTCTTAGTTTTTTTTATATTGGTACAGAGGCTTCAGTATTGAAAAACTTCAAATAATACCCAGATTGCTGAACAGGGATTATTTAATAATTGATTTATACTTCAACCCTCAGCAGACCTTTGGAAATAAAATCAAAAGAAAAAGTTTACAAGTTTTTTCTCAGGGTCTGTAGCTGCTGTTTTTTTTTTTTTTTTTTTTTTGCACATTTCACACTGAAAGAAGTCAGCAGAGGTTGTTCTGGCATCTAATTACTATGCCTCCTGATGCTTCCTCTCAGTTGGAGGTTTTCTGAACACGTCCAACTGGGAAGACACACTGAGGCCGACCCAAAACACACTGATGGGATTATTTTTTCCCATCAGGCATTAAGACTGTCTCAAGATACGTCAGGAAAAAGGTGGAGGAGATCAGTTTTTAGGTGTTTGGTTTGCACCAAAAGCAAGAATGTGTTGGAGAAATGGATGGATGGATGGATGTGTTATTATATTGTGTTATGTAACTAGACTCCTATGTATCGACAGGAAAAATATGAGTAGGTATAAAAGAAAACAAAGCCAAGGTTGCTTTTATGAACCTCTGACAAGTGCTGTCTCACTCAAGACACCACACAATGCTAGGATATGCAACAATATAGAAGAAAAACACCAACTGCAGCAAGCTTGTTCATCTGCAGCTATGACATGTGGGTTTGATGAGGGTGACTAAGTGGGTGTATGACAGCAAAGTCAGTGTTACTCCACAGTTATTGTTTCCAAAAACCTTTCCTGTGTAGGCCCGTGGCACAATCAGGGTCCAGCTGCTATGTGGAGGAAATGATTTGTTTTATGTAATGTTATATCTGCAGCTGTGCTGCTACAGGGGTGAATAGTCTCCGGTTGGCAAAAGGTGAATTAAAAAGAGTTGTGAAATGGTTTGTGTGCGGTATCTATCCTGCCTGAAGGTCTCACATAATGACCCTTAATCTATAAAAACCCAAATATTACATATATAAATCACAAGCTGCAGATCAGGGACTGGACAAAGCACACAAAGTCCGGTGCTACTACATCTTAAAATACCAAAAACCAACAATAAACGTATCATCTGTGCAGCCGATGCCTGATATATCTTATTCCTCTCTGCCACGGAGCTCCAACACACTGTTACACCGGGTGACATGTTCCTTTATTACCATGAAAACACACACTGTAGGTTATTTTGAGTCAGTCCCACATACGCAGTCCTGCTGCTCAAAATACTCCCTTGAGAACCGAATGTGTATTAATCCACAGCTGGTAATAGTCCCCAATAAATGCCCCATTTCCTCCCCTGTTTAAGTAATCGACGGGATAATTAGTGGACAGCTTGCCACTGCAACCTGCATTCTTTCTAATGGTCAGCAGGGGGCAGCTCCATTGGTTGCACTGAGCTTTATGTAAAAATGACTCTACTCCTTACTTGATTTCACACTTTCCACGCGTATATGGTCTCAGTCACTAGTTTCAAGTCGTCTTTCGTACAATATAATGTTAATTTTATAAATTTTGGTCCCATTTAAAGTATGCTCATTATCAGTCATTCTCAGTGAGTCTGCAGAGCGCAACACGCCATGCTCACGTCAAACTAGGCAGTGCTAATCAAATAAGAATCATGATTTTGTTACTGCATTGTCATTTTCTCACCTCAAATCTTTTCAGATTGTTTAGCTGCAATTTGAGTACCAGCTCCACACTCTGGTCCACAATACCACTCGGAAACATGGACAGCTGTACACACAGAGTATTAGTTATGATTACATTACTTATGATCAAAAACTAGCCACTTTGCAAACAGCCAAACGTCAAGCAAGTGCAACAACACAAGTCATAGCAGCCAGCTAATATTACTTACTAGTCCAACAGCAGTCAGCCCAGCTCGGCGTCTGTCTTTCAGCCTTTTATTTCACCAAGCTCTTACCAACCACTAAAAGTCAGTCCCAGATTTACTCTTGTCCTTGTACTCTCTCTTTTTCTCTTCTTAGCTTCCTCCGTCAACGTCCTCTTCGGTTTTTTCTCGGTCATTATGTCCATGGATGTGCTGAGCTCAGTTACATTGCTCGCTTGCCCAGCTCCTGTTCTGGCACGACACTGACTCCGCTTTCCAATCCACCATGCCCCATACCTCTTCTTCCCAGTGGTTCAAAGCATCTGTGGTACAAACACTAACACTGATAACAAACTGAGCTAACATTAGCTAACAGCAGCTACAGTTGGCAGCGGTTTACGTCACTGTCCATCAGGAAACTCTGTAAATCACAGAGAGTTGAGCAGAAATCAGTGAAATATTTGGTGGCGTGTGGGTTCGATGTGACGACAAATAGATGTTTAAAATACAGCAACAGTATCGCTTCGATAAGCACAATCTTAACATGATCGTCACAAACTATAAAACAACATATGGTGATGTTGGCCAAATATTTTGACATACTCCAAATGAGTAAAATAATAATGTACCTCTTTCCTCTCATTCGTCTAAGTTATTCCAATTATAAGCAGCTGGTTTGTAAGCAACCTAAACTGACACTTGACACACAGTGAAATGCCCATGTTCATGCTGTCCCACATACCGCTTTAACTAGACCTCAGAATAGTCCTTCCCCATTAGTCCGATCCCAATTACTGTTCTCCACAACGCTGACTCATGAACGCCGGATAACAGTTGCAGATCATCACACACACATAGTAACAAATTAGCTCAGTCGATGGAGAGGTTGTTATTTTTTTTTCCAGGGCTGCCAATATGTGGATTCGGTGGAGGGTTTTTTCCACCGTTGGCTGTGATTATATTAGAGACTTAAGATTTTCAAAGAGGGACTCAAGCAAATTAGAGTTGTGGACAGATGCAGCGTTTCTCTCCTCCAGAGCAGATCTACTATAAGCGCAACCTGGAGGCTATTTGTACGAGCTGCTTCACTATTAAAAGTGAAATGTATCAGATATCTAATTTAGTTTGATCTGAGCCCATCTACTCCTCTAAGCGGATCACAGGGGAGCATCCTGTACTGGTTGCCAGTTATTACAGGACGAATACAGACACAAACACGGTCTAGTTTAGAAACTACTGGCAGTTTCGAGGCTTTCGGTTCAGCGGCACGTCTTTCGACTGTGGGTGGAAACTGCAACACCTAGAGAAAACCCACATGAACACAGGCTGAACATGAAAACACAAGAAAACAACACAGCCATTTTTCACGTTATAGGAGCACTAATCCAACGCAGCAGATCTATATTGACTTGAGGACGAGACATGAAATATTTATTACACCACGGTTGTTATGAAGCCGGAACAGCAAAATTAAAACTCTTCTCCTGCACACCTCATCAGAGTGAGCAGTCACGTAACTTATACAGTAGATCACCATAAATACAAAGTACACATGACAATGTTAGCATCATCTTTCTAAAATACAATAACAGACAGAGAAGTACCAATAACCATAACTTATAACTACGAGGCTAAATGTTGGTGCATCCCTGCAGATGCAACGCTGCAAGCCTGCAGTTATGTCTCAACCACAGACAGAGTATAAACCCAATTATGCAGTTAGTCTGAATGTTATGTTCCATAACTCTCACTGATGTCTCTATAAGCGTTCAATGATATATTCAGCATAATAAACCTGCAGCGATCTGGCTGCATTCCTTCTGCACACCCACAACACACATGACAGGCAGTGACTACCATGTGGTCAAGGGCCACCATGGAAATAAATCATGAGATGTTGTGTCATGCTGGTAGCTGTGATACTGTGTGTTTGTTTATATGTGAAGTGATAATCATACTGAAACCACACAGAGAGCAAACAACATGAAAGTCAGGCGACACATCCGAAGCTGGATCAGGTGCTTCTGAGATCAGAGACAAACAAACTTCAGAGAGAATAACAGACAGATTTGACATCCTGTTCAAGCTGCTGATGAACCTGTTGTACTGCAGGCTGACTGGATGTCTGTCATCCATTTTGACTCGTCTTCCGCTGAGCCTGCCATGTTCCTACAGGAGCCCAGAACGAACAAACTAATCACTGGCTCTAGATTTGCGTTTTCGTGCAACTACACCGCCAGATGACACCATAGACCGTATAAAACATCGACGTCATATCCGTTGTTGTGAAGAGCCGTTGGGAAGCTTAACTTTATATAATATAGTAAAAACATGATATAATGTTGAGAAAACATAACCTGTTTGAGTCCTCTGTGTAAGTCTTTAAGGGTGCTTAAAGAGGAAGCACGTCTCAACAGGTACCTTTAATGAGCTCTATGAGTAGGTGGGTGTTTTATTTTCATTGGATGATTCAATGTGTGAAGAAAATCTCAGTTAATTAAGTTAAATATTGCACGTTGTACATATCATTGCTCATTTTTTAATGTACGGCATTTTTGTTTATATACTGCATAATACAATAAGACAGCATTTCAGCAAAGATGTGGATCATTGGCGGACCGAATGAAGCCTGGTGGCTCAAACAAGCCATATGTAACGAAACTTACCTGTCAATCAAAGCGTCCACGCTGTTAATTCAGCATAACTTTAAGCCTTAATATAATGTGAACAGGTGAGTTGTATAAAAATTCACCCTCAGTACAGTTGTCACGAACGGGGAAATTAGCTATAGAGACCAAAACTGTTTTTTGTACCAGGCTGTAAACATGTTTATTTCTGCTGTGAAGTTGGACACTTTAACATGGGGACTTATGGAGACTGACTCACTTATGGAGCCAGCCTCAAGTGGACGTTTGAAGAACTGCAGTTTTTCCACGTGTCTTCACATTACAGCCATGAAGATTGCCACTAAATCCAGTATTATGCAGTATTTCTACTTTTACCATCACTGATGAGGACACAGTGATTTTTCCCCTCGTGTCCATGAAATGTCAAAAAAATGTGAAAAACATCCATCAGGGCCTACGCAGCATCTTAAAATTCCTCTTAGAAACAGTCCAAATCCATAAATATTCAACTTAAATTGATCTAAAACAGAAACATGCCAATCCTCAGGAGGTAAAACACACAACCACAAACCTGCAGTCACCATATACACACAACTAAAACAGTAAAAACAGACAACATGCACGTCAAGTTTTTAATCCTCTACTGTCTCAAACAAACGTTATATTAATCCAAACATTCACACCAACACAGACGATGTTTATGCTTTAGATAAGAAACCTTTTCGTCTGTCATCTTGAGTGTGACAGAAGTGTATTTTAAATTAATCCTGTTGGACAGATTTCTGCACAGACAAAAAGAAAACAAACCCCAGCAGAACATTTTACAGAATATTTGCACATTTCTCTTAAGAAAAAAGGTGATCAAAGTCTTTGTCACGGGAGGAAAACTTGTTTATTTCCCCCGGTGGACTCGCCGCGTGGATGCACATCAGGTCTGTCTGCGTGTATACTTGAGTGATTAACGGTGTCGGATGTAGAAATGTCTGATGGAGCAGTATCTGTGCGGCGTTAACGCACAGATGAACACACACAATAAACAACAACAAACAGCGGCTGGCTCTCGGGACAGTCTGACAATGAAGGCAGAAACTGGTCTGCAAGTACATCTGGTCCCATATTGTCATGCTAAAGATCGCTCATACACACAAATAAAATGATGACAGACATAAAAGTTTTATAAGTCGAGCTGTGATGTGAAAGAACCCACAAGGGGGAAGCTCAGTGTATTTATATTTCAGAGCAGCAGGACTGCAGGGAGCATCATTTTTCTCCATCTATCACAGTAAACTGTCTCCTGCATGTAATTTACTCTGTCGAGTCACGCTGTTTGTCTGCCGTGTCACATTTATGACAGTACGCTATAAAAACGGGGATTATTCAGGGCTGGTCAGCTCGACGTCTGCAGCGATGAAACTGTAAGAAGACAGAGTATACGCTCTTTATCTGATCTGTGAACAGGATTTAATACTTTCTGATTTTATATTTATAGTTTGGGTTTATTTTTTTATATTTTATAATCTTTAAAAACATTATTTATCCAATTTTTAAAAATTGTTTTGGTGTTTATTTAAAAAACATCTATTTAATTTTTATTTTAGAATTTTATATTTTTAAATCAATTGTTTGTCTCTATTTTTAATTGTTTTGTAATTTTATAAAAATTAATTAATTAATTATTTTTTTATTTATTTAGCATGTCATTTTGCAAAAATGTTATGTAATTTCAGCAATCTCAGCAACTTCTAAACTTGTTTAATATAATTTATATTTATTTTATTATTATATTATTTTTATTTTATTTTATTTATATTACTTGATTTTTGTTTTTAATCTTCATTAACTGAATTATTTTTGAAATTATTATTTTATTATTATCTATTTTTTTCTTGTCTTGTCTTTTATATTTTGGGACACAGTATAGGACATAAATGTATTACCGCATACTACAACATTTATAGCCTGATATATTTTCTGACACTTTTCTCAACGTGGGCTTTAAAAATAAATAAAAAATATAAAATTCTGACATCCAATCTGTCTCCCAGCAGGGCAGATCTGTGTTATCTGCCCCCGTATCTCTCTCTCCTTCTCTGGCTAACCTCTGGAATGAGGTTTCTAATCATATAAATATATCAACACCGCGTTGCACTAAAACATAGATGAGCTCAATCCTTCCTAAAGAGAACTTAAAGTTCACTCCATCAGCCTCGCTCTCGTCCCCAGAGGATGCACAGATTTATGCAGCGCTCGCAATGATAGCAACATTAGCCGGGACGAAAAAACCCAGAGAGCCGACCGGGATTACAGGGTAGGAGTGGTGGGGAACTCTGGGAGATGAAGGCATGATTGATGTTTCCTGGGCAATTTCACAGCCCTCGACTTCCAGCAGAGAGGAAGAGGAAGAGTCGACTGTTCACGCTAAAATAAAAATAAAAAGTCCTAAAGGAAGTGATCCTGAGTCATTTTTAAGTTGTGAAAGTCTGCAGCGACTTCCTGAAAATCAGATGTAAATAGCAAACAGTTGGAGTTTTACCAGTTTAATGAATAACATTTCCAGTTTGAGCTCCGTCAGTTGAAAATGAAAGTGTCTCTCTAGAGGATTACACCAGTCTGTTTTAGCTCCTCAGCTGCAAACTTCAGGCCTCGGGCTACACATTTCTTATTTTTTGGATGTATTGTTGCAGGCATCCATTCATTTCCATTCATTTCTGTAAGAAAAACAATAAACAGACTCCTCAAACTGCCAAGTTGTCATGGAGATGTACATGTAGAAAACTCATTAAAAAAGGACCAATAGGGACCATAAACAGCTTCTGCTTTTGTTAGCTTAGATCTTTGCTAATGAGACATGTTGATAATGCAAAGGAGAGATGATTTTTACAGCAAACATGAGCTATATGTTTGGATTTTTTTTGTTTACAGCTGAACTAAATCAGTATTTTTACAATAACAAAGGGTCAAATGTGACAAACCTACAGAGGTTTATCACCCAATTCTGTAGTTTGACGCTTTAGCATCTTTCAGCTAGTAAGTAATACTAGCTGGTTGCTATGTTTCGTGTTGTTGACCTTGCTTGATCTTTGGTAAAGATGCACATTTTTTATTATCAGTAATAATAAATCAAATTCACATGTACAGCTGTCCAAAAGGGGATTCACATTTATAAAACACTGCGGCATGATTAGATGCAAGACCTTCATGATGCATTAAGGCTCCAGGCAAAATATTAATATTACACTGATGTATTGAGTCAGGAGCTGTTATGCCTCCCTAATTTCATTTACAATAATCACAAAAGAGCTAATGGAGGTAAAGAGAAGCAGACGAGATGAGAGAAGAGGGTTTTTTTTAAAGCTTTGTGGGACAAAGATGTGTTTGTGCAAAAAGGAGTGTCAAACATGAGTGGATTCATTCATTAGTCAAATGAAAAATATTGAATATTGAGGAACAAATGTGTCTCAAATCCTCTGTTTTTCATCTTTGAGCCGCAGACTGTCGGCCAGATTTTTCTCACTTCTTTTCTGATGCTTTATTGAAAGAAAGAAAACGATATTTTGTAGCTCAGTGTGGATTTTATGCATACTCACATTGACTCAGTCTGACTCATACATTTAAACCAAGCTTTTACAGAGCAAAATGCAGGTCAGGGAGAGAGAGAGAGAGAGAGAGAGAGAGAGAGAGATGCTGCCGCTACCATTACCACCTCCCTGGTGATGCATTCATGGGCGCAAAAACGAGCCAAAAAACAAACTGTATTTTGATGACGGTACCGGGCAGCCCCTGGGACATTATGATGGATTGTAGGTACTGATGAGATTGAGTGTCTGCTCTGGGAGTGTGGGAAAAAAAAAAATTGCTGCTGCCGTGGAGCCTCAGGATTATCTACTTTCAATGTGTGGTTCAGGAGCGGTATCATGCAGCTGCCTCGTGTAGGTGTGTATTAGCATAGGTGAAGGAGTTCTTTGGTGAATAATTTTGGCATTGCATGATATGCATGAATACGTATCTCTGCACTTAATGATGGCTGTACTGTAATGATGGCTAGACACTGACATCCAACCAAAATAGAGCACATACTGTATGTTACACAAGCTTTCTTTGTTACATTTGGGTGCAGCAGCAGCAGAAACAACAACAGGTGAGTGACAATGCAGCATTGTTCACCAGCACTCATAACCTCTGCATGTTTGTTCGTGTGCTTCTGTCTTTGTGAGTCCAAATTTAAAGCTGCATTGTGTAACTTTGGTGAAACGGGATCATATTTTATGGAGAAAATGTTTTCTGGTTTTCCCACTGATGTCCTCTGGCTGCTCCGCCTCAACTGTCTGTGATTTACAGAGTTTGCTGATGGACTGTGAAGTACTGTAGCTGCTGTTAGCTAATGTTAGCTCAGTTTGTTAGCTGGGCTGCCCGGACTGTGAGCTCAGAGCACCGGGGGGGGGGGGGGGGGCATTAAGGCCAAATTTGAAGCGTTACATCTGCACCATGGCGGATTGTCGGAGTTAATCGCATCCGTTCTAGTCAGTGTTTGAAACCCCATCTGAAGCGCCACAGTCCGTTTCAGAAGCTGTTCTAATTTTGAAGGACGCCGCTTGAAGTCGGGAGGAGAATGGAAACAGTGTTGCAGCCATTACATGATGGAGACGTTCTCAGTTGGACTATGACCAATGACAGTATAAAGAATGGACAGAGCATGAGTGACGACCTGTTGGATGTACGGCTTCTTCTCTGACTTGTTGTTGGAGCCAGCCTCATGCGGCCATTCAAGGAATTACAGTTTTTAGCACTTCCGCATCGACTTCATTCACCTGTTGCACGTATTATCTGACACATTTATCATTCCTATTAATAAACACAGTTTGGTGACATCACACATTTACCATCTCAGCTCCACCCACCTTCAATCTGACTACAGGAATTGAAAAAAACCTGTGCAGATGTGCCGGGCCTTTAAATTTCTATTCTATTCTAATTCAGCTTCTTGGTTTTAAGATCAAAGTTAGAGTAACTGGATTACAGTTGATACAAAGGGTTAACTGGATTCCTGCCATAGATACCTACAATACAGATCCTGCTTTAATCAGATTCCCCACATTAACTGTTTTCCTTCATTTTGTCATATCAAGCGACGGTGCAAAGTTGCAAGCGATGGTGACTGTATTTATGTTGTGATACATTCCCTGTTAGATAACGACAAGCAGAAGGAAAGGAGAGGGAAAGGAAAGAGGATTCATTTGCAATTTGCTTCAAGGTGTCTCGTTGTGTTGCATCAGAAATACAGGGGGAAGGGGGAGAGTACTTGTCGACTCCTTGGGAGTTAGAGGCTGGGGGATGAATTATGTGAATGAGGGTCCTCAAGCTACTAAACACAAATGTATTTCTATACTTTAGTGGCTGACTTTCGAAGATTTCAGGGTGGGAAAATGTTTGCAAAATCAAGAAAATCTGATCACATCACCCCCTTAAAGCAGACTTGAGACTAGAGTTTGATTAGGATTGATCTCAGGTTTTAAAATATTCATGTAGCCGTCAGGTTTACATGTATCACAAACCACAAGTGTCCAAGCACCTGTTTGCATGTCGATCTGCACGCAGTAAGCTGTTTATTGGCAGTGAATCAGGATACGGTACAAGAGCTGTGATGTAACCTGCCTACACCCCGCTGTGCCTCTACTTGTCTGTCAGGCCGGCCAAAGGATGACGCAAAGCAGGTTCAACCAGACAGGTGGCATGGCGGAGCGAGAAAAAAAATACATGAAAAAAACCACAGACGCCAATCATAATTTATCATGATGCAAGAACATGCTAAAGCTACAGGTGTACACACGTATTAGCAGACAGCGTGTAATTGAAGGGCGCCATACTTGGCAACAAACTGACGGATCAGTGGGAAAATATCTGTTCCACATTCCATCCAATCAGCTGTTTAGTTTCACTTTCAACATCGTGGTCTTGAGGACTCTTGAGGACTGAGAAGTAACAGCGTGGACGCTTTGATTGACAAGTGGGTGCTGTTACTGGTGGCTTGTTTGAGCAACCAGGCTTCATTCAGCCCACCTCAAGTCCTCAGGTGATATCACAGATACAATGTCCATGTTTTATACTGTCTATACTATGAGGGTTACTAAGAAGTACTGATATTTTGTTGTGCTGTTGTTCATATGTTTGTGTCTGTTCTTGTTCTATCAAATAAGAACATTCCTTATTTAGTTTGCTGTCACTTTCTCCTTTTCAATACAGCTGCCCCCAATTAAGAAGGAAAAGAGCAATTAGTGGCGAGGGCAACAGATCACACTGAGATGGCACCAAATGTCTAATTAAATGTCCTCATAAGAAACAAGCGAAGCTTTAAAAGAGAAAAGTCACGAAGGGCAGCTGGTGAGAGCAGCAACCATGCACTGATTACACCCAGCACACCGAGCGTCTATCTTGCAATCGTTATGAAATACTTCATGTTGGTGGGAGGATGTGTTCCTGCCTACACGATAACACTGAACAATATTGCTACATCTTCATGTGAGTCAAGTTGTGAGCAACTCTCGAATGTCAGGAATACTGTAGTGGGACTCTATCACTGTCGCCGTTCCTCAATTAGCAGTCATTGAGAAACAACTTATGTAACTGTGGGGTGTAAAAACAACGAATATAAAATGGAGTTCCTCTTATTGTGGGCAATGTGCGTTGGCGTTTGCACTTGTCAGGATTAAGTAGTACGAGTCGATGTATTCGAGTCCAAGTTTAGTAGAAGTGTGGGTCTTAATCACAAAAGGGTGAACTCCATTACCCAGAATGCTCAGTACCCCTATCATTGGCCTATTTTGTGTCACTGTGGCACCAGATGGTTCTCCCCAGAGCAAGGAGCCTAATTTCCCCGTCACCACCTGGGAACAGCTAGAAACTGATCCCGCACTCACCCCTCATTAATTAAACGCTGTAATGGCATGCGGTCGAAGCTGACGGTCCTGTCGGGATGTAACACATGACACTGAAATCCCGCAGCTCGGTGGACTCGAGGAAGTGGACATGTAGCGCAGGAGCCTCTACTATTTTCCCCCTACACTCCCCTCGTACCGCCCTTCTTGCTACTCGATAGTATGGCGAGTAGTCGATGCCAAAAACACGAAGGCCCTTTCTGTATTAGGGACGCACCACATGATTATTTTTTTATTTTCAATGAATCTGTCAATAGTTGTTTTTATTATGAATCTAATACTTGTTTAAACTATCCATGAGCTGAAATATGTCTGAAAGAAGATTCATTGTTACTTTGTTTAATTAGAAGTTTGGAGAAAAATAAATCATCCATCGTCCATCAATGTCTAGAGATCCATCCACCAAGGTCCAGCTATATCTAGAGGTCTATCTACTAAGGTCCATCTATATCTAGAGGTCTATCCACCAAGGTCCATCTATATCTAGAGGTCTATCTACCAAGGTCCATCTATATCTAGAGATCCATTCATCAAGGTCCATCTATATCTAGATGTCTATCTATCCAAGTCCATCTATATCTAGAGGTCTATCTACCAAGGTCCATCTATATCCAGAGGTCTATCCACCAAGGTCCATCTATATCTAGAGGTCTATCTATCAAGGTCCATCTATATCTAGAGGCCTATCCACCAAGGTCCATCTATATCTAGAGGTCTATCTACCAAGGTCCATCTATATCTAGATGTCTCTCTATCAAGGTACATCTATCAACGTCTATTTATAAAAACAATAGTAACATTTGTAGACTGAATAAGGCTATAGTACAATGGTGCAGAGTGCATAGAATGCTAAAATAAATCTGCTTTATGTAGCATGTTTTTGTACATGAGGTAGGTGGATATGACAGTATATACAGTAGTAGTATGAGTGTATGAGTGATGATATTTACATGTTTAAAGAACAGAAACTGAATTTAAACAGTGAGAATAAATCATTTACATGTATAGGAGATGTTTGAGGCACAGTGATTGTTCTTGATACTATGTGTCTAGTGTTAGACACATAGTGTCACTATAGACACATAGTGTTTCATTACAACAGCATACTCTTCTATTTATTCAAACAGCTGGAACGGCTATTTTCAGACTGTATACATGCAGCATTTAGACACACATAACTTACAAGTATCACACAAGCATTACACAATCCAAATCAGACTGACAAATTATTAGTTTTTAGTAAGTTTGTGGATAAGACTGTTTGAAGGAGATGCACCACTCGCCACCAGCAGAAAGATATCACCTTTAAGGGTTTATTTTTTTTTAAATGAAATCATCCAACTGGTAGCAATGCCAATATTCAGCTCTTAATCTGTTTTTGATCCTTTAAAACAAAATTAAAAACAGCCAAATGAAAAAAAGATGAAAGTGAAAATGCATTTCTTCTCTGAATCCTAAATATGGACAAGCATGGAAAGAACTGAAGCTTTCTTGTTGATTCTAGCAAAGCCTTTAATCACTCCTGCCAGAACATGAGGGACTAGTGGAAGCCAAGTAATCATGTTATAGTTTGTAGTAATCTGTGCTTGAACGATGTGGCTGGGGGAGACGTCAGCTAACTATCAGTGTTCACATTGAACAAAAATGTGACCCACCGACATGCAGCCCCACAGGAAGGCGTCAGCACAAACCTGCAAAACAAGCAACTGGAGGTCAACTGAAGACACGCAAGAAACATGAAAGAGAGAGACATAAAAGACTTCCTGTTTCGCAAGGAAGTGCTCAGAAAATTTACAGGAAACCGGGACTACTGGAGGAGAAGAAGAAATGTCAGTTGGCAGAATGAAAGGACGGAGAAGACAGATGAGAGAGGGAGGTTAAGGAGTGTGTGGAGGATTTTTCTTATGCTATATGTCCCCATATATTTGGATGTAATCTCTATAATGTATACAGAAAATGACTACATGTTACGGCTGCAGCTTATATGACTCGTGTGTGATTCCATATGCAAAGCTAGGTGTGTGGTCGCTGGCCCTTGAACGGCCCCACCTGAAGGAGGCGTGGTGACCTGTATCATCCCCTTCGCCGGAGGTCCGGAGGACCCTGATTGGGGTGGCACCCGTCCCGATCACCCAATCAGCGGTGAGACAACTTAAGTACTTAAGTACAGTACTGCACAAGATATGTCCAAAAACGTCTCTGTCGTCTTGCACAATGGCCACACTATCATCCTGGGTTTTATTTCCTCTTACAAGAATGTGCACAGAGCAACTGTCAAATTTCAGTTCGACTTGAAGGGAAGTGTGGCGAGGGATAAACTGGAGGAAAGAAGTCAGTTGCAGAGATAAGCATCTGTCACTTTCATTCACTTTTGAAGTACAGTCAACAGAGAGGCGGCATATATGAGTGCAGAGCGCTCAGAAACAAGCATTCAAACGCAGAAAAACTAAATACACAGCAGGTTGTATTTCTCTGCACATAAACATCTTAAACGGCAGGAATATGTAGTAAGAAAGCAACATAATAGCAGGGGGAGGATAATAAGTATGCAGGGGGAGTTCTGATTGATGCCTGCTGATTTTAAAAACAACTCGCATGGTGCTGGAACAATGTAAGTCGATGCATAATTCAATAGAACAAAGGCTGGGTAGTAATGAGTATCCAAAACCAAACTTGAATATGTTGCTAAAGTGATATGATTGCATTCCATATTTGCACCATTTGCTTGCTAACAATTGTTTTAATGAAACATTAAACTCAAGAGGGCAATCAGTTAGTTTCATTTGTCCACTGATTTCTTGATGAGTGCCCACATAAAGCTTTTTGTAATGATACATTTTGTTGATTTTAACTGGAAATTCCCCTTTTCCACAGCATGAGGAACAAACACAAGAACAGGTTTGAAATGACCCTGGAAAGACGGTTCAAAAAGCAATCATGAAAAGTCCCGGAGAGACAAAAAACAATCCCTGACTCAATAAATGAGTGTCAGAGGATGTGATTTTTTTTTTTTTTTAGCCCTTCATTCCCCGTCCAAGAAATTACATCAGTATTACAGAAGAACCAAACATTTCACAACCGGTCAATAGCTTGACTCATATAATAAAATGTGAGTTTCAAATCCGGTCAATAGCATTAGTCACAGTGTTTTCACAGAAGTCCTGATATCAGTTTCTGATTTCTCTGAAATCCTGTGACGTCTCGAGTCCAGCTGGAGTAGGACTGTTTTCTAGAGCACAAAGAAGACATCTTGAGAGAGCCAAAAGAAAAATTTGTGCTTAAGGTGCAATCAAAAGCATCATCATAGAGTTCACAGAAAACCACAAGCTCTGTGCAACATGAGCATACGGTGTGCTAACGGAAACCTAGATACGCCTAATAAGGAGGGAAACATACAGTAAAGCTGACAAGATTCAATGTGGTTTTTACCACAGATGCAAACTGCCTGATTTAAACTTCACAGCATCGCAGACTACGTGCTAAAACGCCACAGCAGCTGAAAAACATCTCACTTTTGATTTTAAAACCGTTTTGTTTCCTTCTGCTTCAGAGCCGTGTGACTGTTACTGGTATCTAACCACGGAGATGGTTTTGGTTTCATGGAGGAACCATGGTCAGATATCTCATTTCTCCTTGCCTACAAAGCTCTTCATGGTCTGGCACCATCATATCTTAAAGAGGTCATAGTACCCCATCACCCCACAGGAACACTGCGTTCACAGACACGGAGGTTGCCGCTTGGTGTGAAGTTGTGATTGTATAGGCATTTTAAAATTAAAAAACTTCCTGTTGAAGCAATGTTCTGATCCAAAGACCTGTGAACAGTTTCCAATGGACCGTTCAATGATATTTAAAAAAAAATTCAGCACTGGTTTCAAAAACACTTGAAGTGTAGCAGAAGTGAAAAACACACTCTGTGATCTGAAATCAAAAGTTAAACCAAACTTTCCGCAAGACCCAACACCATCTGAACCAGGTCAGAAAATATGTTGGGCTTTTGTAATTTGTCTCAAGTGACCCTGAGGCATTTTGTGAGACTGTTGACATCATCCAAAAAAAAAACCTATTACCTAAGTTTAAATTGAAGCAGAAGCTCGTCTCGAAGGCCCCTCGAGGATATAACTGTTGAATTAAGTTTGTGTACCGCTGACAGATAGCATCAAACAGCACAGCATCTTCTGACAGCCGCTGTCACACAGATTGTGTCGACATCAAAGCAGCGCACACTTTCAGTACGCGTGCCATCTAATCTCACCGCGGCATCATTTGGGTGTAAATTTTACAATCAGGTCATTCTGACGTTACATCATCGTTTCCATTTAATTCCTTTCCTCTCCTGCTGAGGTTTCATCAAACACAACTAACTCCCGGTACCAAATGGACCACCTGTTGTACCGACTTCACACCCATGGCACGAGGTCAAGGGTCAACAGATGGAGCTGATTACACACAAGAGTGCCAGAACGTCTTTCAACATGGCTACGATCAAGGTGTGAAACATAATTTTTTTAAAAACAGAGTGAAGGGTGAAGAAACAGCTAAAGATAAATAAAGATAAAGCACATACATGACATTCTTGCACTTTCAGATAACACTTTGCAGCCTGTGTGTACACAATGTACTGCTGTTTTATTACAGCTATGACTCATCCATGCTTCAAAATAACAACAGCCACATTAATCTATGTTTCTGAGCCACAGTTTGAGTGACTAAGATGTTAAGCAGAGGATATATAGACTGCACAGTAGACTGTACAACACAGTACATATTAAAGTGCTCTATTATCAGGTATAGGGTATCATTGCATCCTTTAGCAATGTGTCTCTAGAGGCTAACATCTTTTATTGTGTGTGCCATGTACAAATACATACAACACATTACAGCAGACACACACAATGTCAGTGGTTCAGAAACTCACTTTAATGACGAGTAAAACAAAAGCTGAAGGCAGCGGGTGTCTTAGTTGAACTGTGAATGCTAACGTTAGCCGCTAACGCGTTAGCTTGGTTGGTACTACTGATGGTTCTGAACATTTTCTCACTTGTTTCAGCCTTAACTAGCCAGCTCACTGAATTTTAGGTGCATAGCGTGCTAGTAATTGTAGCTTATATGCAAATTTTTGTATCTAAAATATATATTTTTATTTTTACATGCTCATGGTCACATTTTTCTCCATATAGGTTGATAAGTTTTGGCAGGAACATCGATTCAGTCTGCGTTTTGGGGGACATAGTTTGTCACAGAATGACGAACAACACAATTTGATTTATTTAAATAAATATTCTGCATTCATACTAATGAATCAACCAGGCCAACAGGTCAACCGATATTAGCTTATCACAGATTTATTAACTATGGTTTGTAATTTTTACTATTTGTTAATCAGGTTACATGTTCTTATGTTTTCATAAGCTTCAAGACAATTTTTATTGAGGATACGGACCTATATACTCATATATACAGTGCATGCACATATATCTTACATATCATATAAATCCAGTATAGGTCGGGACATAATTCATAAAGCCTCTTGCCATTTTGTGATGAGGTAAGCAGCCTGTACGTACTGTATGTCAGCCAAACTGGCAAATGCTGACTTGCATTCAGAGGCATGTAGTGTTGCAAGCAGTGTTTCATGCCGTTTTCCTAAATCAGCCGTGCAGGCATCTGTATATCGAGGGTGTAATAAGAAAAAGCCTCGACATCAAGGGCGAGTGACGTAACAGGTTTCTTTGTCTCTGGGGTCTGAATGTCTAGAAGTCATTTTATCTCGGCCACACAGACCGATCAGATTAAACCGACGTGGACCTGCGTAACGGGTATTAAAAATGAATGAGAGGAATTATCATCTTTGTTCTCTGCAGCTCCTCGGTGTTTCCCCGTTGCTAATTTCTAATCTTAATGACTACCAGATAAAGCACAAGTGTTAATTAAAGAAAGCTGCATAATTATATCTCTGAGGGACCTGCGCCAATGCCCCTCACCACCACCACCACCACCACCGCCGCCACCTCCTCCTCCAACTGACACTCCAGCCTGGTTTCTCTTTCCGCACTTTACTCCCTCACAACATTAAGCATTCACCGCTCTCACTCTCGTCTCATTATCTCATCCTGACCCGGTGCTTTCACCTAGTTTCTGTAAATGGAAAGAGGATCCACGCTCCAACGACATGGAAGTAATAAAAACCACAACATTCGGAGCTGGTCCCACTTGTCCAGACAGAGTTATAGTTGTTTTTCTGGAGTTGAAATCACCGAGAACCATATGAAATGAAAGTCAATATTTTCACAAAGGAGGAAAACTAGAAATGAATGGAGCTCATAAAAATGCATCTTGGCTTTGGAGACAACTTCACATAACTTCACAGTCGCTGATGATTGCTGAAAATGAAGCGTGGTGGAGAGGGTGTGGGTGCAGCCTTTAGTGTTTATAAAATTACCGTGACATAAAAATCCATCACAACCAGCTTTGCCCAGCCCGGGTGTTCGCATCTCCACCAGAATGACAGCAATCTGTCAGCTCATCTGCGAGTCCACCCCAAGGAGAGGAGAGAGGACAGGCGGAAAATAAATAATAACAGAATGGACAACAAAAGGCTTTGCCAGAATCATGTGGTTATGAGTTGAGCTTATTAAAAACCACAGTGGAAAATAAATATGCGGACATCCTCCCGCCCTCTAGCAAGAAAACACAATAAAATATGGTGTGAAAGACAGACAGTGAAGAAGGAGGGTGAACAGACACCCTGCTGCTAATTTAATAAACTGACTATTGCCGGCTATGCAATTCCATTATGTTGTGTCATCTGTCCTGTGGAGGCTGGATCAGTTCCTTGGGGAAGGTCAAGGCGAAATGACAGACATAATCAGATGCAATCAAGTCATTCGGGATCCCAAATTTAAACGCCGCCCCGGCCCGGCAGGTTTGGGAGCTGATGACCGCGCTGTTTGCCTCTGACGTCACTTGTCATTAGGTGGTTTAACATGACTGATGAGAGAGAGAGAGTCAAACACGGTGAATCCTTGTCGCCTACCTGCGGTATATTTTGCTAACAATGTCTGACCGAATGTTAGGCTTTGTAGGGTCACAAAGCAGAGAAGCCAGGATGTGTCGATCCAGGAACAAATATGACGAGTTTCCCTGCGTAATTTCTGGGAAATATGACAGCAGTGAGTTGACACCTGATTAGATGATGCATGATAGTTTCGTGTGCTGGCTTGCAGAGAAAACAAAAGGTTTTGACACGTAGTGTGTCTTGCGACACCGAAGGCCTGTTGACACGCTTTTCAGCCACCCGTCTCACCTGCACCTGATGGAGCAGATGCACTTCTATTTTAATCAATAGAGCTGTCAACACAGGGCGAGCAATACCTCACTTCACTTGCCACAACCCTAAGAGTATTTTTATATATCAGGGTTTTAGGTTAAGATTGGGGTTAGATATCTACAGCAGTTTGGTTGTTGAATAAGAAACGTGTGAGACAAGTTAAGGGTTAGAAGACCTGAAGGTGGGGGTTGAACCCTGGTTGTAAGCGCTGAAAACAAGACCTTCCTCCTAACTAACTAAACTGTAAAGTTTGTTTAAACTCCAAATTTTCCAAACAAGCAACCTATTCTGGTCTTGTGAATAATGACTTTTCAGAATTAAAGGCAGAAGTAGTGTTTCGCTGTTTTAGAGCCACAAAACCTCTTACCAAGCAAGTCGTGGTGGATTGTTTGACAGGTCAGACCAGAGAGTTGGTGAATCAGTTGAATTGTTTCTGAAATGATAAATTTGTTGTTTTTGAAGGACAATGAAAATCAATGATGTGTGTATCCTTATCTGGATCGAGGGTTGGCTGGAGCCAATCCAAGCTGGCATTGGGCAATAGAAGGTACACTTGGGACAAGTTGCCAGTTCATCACAGGGCTGACACATTGAGATAAACAACCATTCACGCCTATGGGTAATTTAGCAATAAATCTATAAACCTGCATGTGTTTGGACTGTGAGAGGAAGTCGGACTACCCAGAGAGAAAACACCCAGACACTCTGAAAACATTGAGAAAGGTGTCCCGAGCAAGCAGCAACCTCCGTGACTGGGAAATTAAGATAATAATAAAAACTCAGGTTCCTCAAAGAGCCATAGATTTTGAGCTTGACAACAGCTCTTCAGAAACCTGTGGGTGACATCATGGATACAACGTCCATTTTTTATACTGGCAACCAGACGTCATTCAACCCGCCTCAGGTCACGTCTTTGCCAATATTTAGATTACCCGGGAGGCGGAAGAAGCAATACAGCCAACACGGCGGTGGCCAGCCCCCCAAGTTTCTGAAGAGACGTTTTGAAGCTTAGTTTGCTGGCTACAGCTGCCACCATCTTGACAGTCCTGCCTCTTCCGCCTCCCCGGTTAATCTAAAAATCAGCAAAAACGTGGATCATCAGTGGATCTGAAGCAGGCTGAAAGATGCCAGGTGCTTAAACATGCCACCTATAATGGCACTTACCTGTCAAAGCATTCACACTGTTAATTATACATAACTTTAAGCCTTAATATAATTAAAACAGTTGTCATGAACGGGGAAATTAGCTATAGGGAGAGGTTGGTCGAAACATATCTACCCATCCTTAACTGCCTCTCCCTCCACCTGTTGGCAGTTAACCACATTATAGGTGTTACTAGTTTCAGAGTGAGTGATTAAAAACCACATTAAACATACATGAATCACCTATATGTGCACACCCTGAAAAGCCTTTTATTCGTAGAAATGATCAGAATGTACAGGTTGGACAGCAGCATGAAGCACTGAAAACAAAGGAAGTGAAGAAAAGCCTCCATTTAGCTCTACTCATTAGTCAGAGCAAAGAGGCTGTCGCATACGGTCAGTGGGAGTCCAGAGCAACGTGGATTCAGTCATTATGTGCTGTGCTGCTTTTGTTCCCCAGGTAAAAATTATAAACAAGAGGCCATGTTTCTTACCAGAGGGGCTACTTTGGCTAAACATAGCCTCATATTTTCCTAGCTTTGTTTGCAAAGGCTCAAAACTGCATAGAGAAAATCAGCGATTACAGACAGAGGGTCAGTTCAATTAGAAATCTGACATTTTAATGACTCCTATAAGTGTGGTCACTGACAAACACAGTTCCTTGAAATGTTTGCACCAGCACGTTTTAAATCCTCACATTCTTTTTTTTTTTTTTTTTGCCTTCCTGTCACAGAATGACATCATGCTGTTTTGTGCGAGTGCAAATTGTAGCCTCCTCTGCACCATCAGGAAATGATGCGTTCCACGGGTAGGAGTGGAGGGGGATGCATGCTTGGCGCTCTGCATCCTGTCTACAGAGAAAGTACCCGTTTTCTTCTTCTCAGCTGCAATGTCAGGACGAAACCAGCCCAAATATCAACGTCGAAATGAAGACGGTTTAAGAAGATGGATGAGGGCGTTAAAGGGTGAGAAGAAAAGCCCAGCATCCAGTTTAAAGCTGGAACAATTGGTCAATAAATCAACGAATCAAATGGCAGAAAATGAATTATCGATTACTGTGATGAACAGTTAATCTTTTTCTGGTTCTAGTTTCTGAAATGTGAGAATTTTCTGCTTTTTCACTACAAAAGAAGACACAAAGACGTCACCTTGAGCTTTGGGAAACTGTGTTTTCTCAATATATTTTGATATTTTATAGTCCAAATGATTTGAGCTGCAACGATTAACTCTAATGTTTAGAGGAAAATGTCCACAGTCCATAATCATAATTTCGGAGGTGGCATTTCCAAAAAGGAATCCTTTTTTTTTAGGTCCAAAGCAACAAATGTTCATATCTGAGAAGCTTGACCCGTCAAAATGTTTGGCATTTCTGCCTGAAATTTGACTTCTGCCCATCTGAGCCATCTGTTGATGGTCATTGCTGTCTGTCAAGACTCATTGGTCCCAGTTGAGTCATGCGGAAACCCATTTGAATGAAGTGTTTCAGGAAGAAACTGAAAAACATATCTAAGCCCAACACATGGACCACCAAGTTGACAAAACAGTGTTCAGGCCCCATAATCATAATTTCGGAGGTGACATTTTTGAGATAACATCCTTTTTTTGTCCAAACTATCAGGTAAGACGATAAAAAGCAGGACATGTTGACATTTGAGAAGCTTAAACCATCAAATTGTTTGGCATTTTCTGCTTGTAATTTGACTTCTGTCCATCTAAACCGTGAAATCATTTTCACGTATTACAATTTCAGAGGTCACGGTTGTCAGTCAAAACTCATTGGTCCCAGTTGAGTCTCCAGTGTACCATTTAAATTAAGTGATTCAGGGAAAATGGAATATGATTTGACATATGTTCAATGTCACAGTGGGTGAAAAGACACATCAAAGGTGCCACACATGGACCACCAAGGTGACAAAACACTGTCTTCACAGCACATAACCATAATTTCTGAGGTGACATCCTGACATCCTTTTTTGGGTCCAAACTATGATGTGAGATGAGAAAAAGCAGCAAATATTCACATTTGGGAAGCTTGAACCATCAAATGTTTGACTTTTCAGTGTATTGGGGGTCATTGGTATACAAGTTGTACATGACAGGGTCTGGATTATAGAAAAGAACCTGTTGTGTGAGAAAATCCTGCATATAAGATGTGAAAAAGCAGAAAAGTATTCACATTTGAGAAGCTTGAACTGTCAAAATGTTTGGCATTTCTGCTTGAAATTTGACTTCTGTCCATCTGAGCCATCTGTTAAATGAGGGTCATTGCTGTCTGTCAAGACTCATTGGTCCTAGTTGAGTCTTGTGGAAACCCGTTTGAATGATGTGTTTCAGGAAGAAACTGAATATGATTTGGCTCATATGGTGGATCATCTAAGGCCCATGCATGGTCCAACAAGGCGACAAAAGTCACCTAATCATCTTCACAGTCCATAATCATGATTTTGGAGGTGGCATTTTCAAAATGATTTCCCTTTTAGGGTCCAAACTATCATGTAAGATCAGGCCAAGCAGCAAAACATTTGAGAACCATCAAATTGTTTGGCATTCCTGCTTGTAATTTGACTTCTGTCCATCTAAGCCATCTGTTAATCGACTAATTGTCTTGGCTTATTAACATGTCAGTGTATCGGGGGTCATTGCTGTCCGTCAAGACTCGTTTTGTCCCAGTTGAGTCACCAGTGTGCATTGTTTCAAGATATTTCTGTTCATACGTGGAAACCCATTTGAATTAAGTGTTTCACGGAGCAAACTGAATATGATTTGGCTTATATGGTGGATGAAAAAACACATCTAAGCTCCACACGTGGACCAATAAGGTGACAAAACAGCATCTAATCATCTTCACAGTCCATAATAATCATTTCAGAGGTGACATTTTCAAGATAACATCCTTTTTTTGAGTCCAAACTAAGATGTAAGATGATAAAAAGCAGGAAATGTTCACATTTGAGAAGCTTGAATCATCAAAATGTTTGGCATTTCTGCTTGAAATTTGACTTCTGTCCATCTAAGCCATCTGTTAATCCACTAATTATTTTCACTTTGGTGGGTCATTGCTGTCCATCAAGACTCATTGGTCCCAGCTGAGTCACCATTGTGTGTTGTTTTAAGATGCAGTCACTTGATTCTAGATATTTCTGTTCACACATGGAAACCCATTTGAATTCAGTGTTTCAGGAGGAGGAAACTGAATATGATTTGGCTTATATGGTGGATGAAGGTCCACGCATAGACCACCGAGGTCAATGGACCATGTCTATTAGAGACAAAACAGTGACTAACCGTCTTCACAGTCCATAATAATCATTTCGGAGGTGACATTTTCAAGATAACATCCTTTTTTTGGGGTCCAAACTATTATTTAAGACAAAAAAGCAGCAAATATTCACATTTGAGAAGCTTGAACCATCAAAATTGTTGGCATTTCAGTATTTTGGGGGTAACTGCTATACAGATTGTAAATAACAGTGTCTGGATTATAAAAAAGAACCTGTTGTGTGAGAAAAGCCAGCATCCAATGCATGACATTGAATTTCAAATCACACCATGTCCCTGAGGAACCTTTGAGAGCCATTTCAGATCAATTTTTCTTCACATCACTTCTGGAACAATCTTTTCTGGCTCTGACGTAGACAAATCGCTTTTCTACAAGACAAGTGACACAAGCCGAGCATCTCTTTTCACCTCTTAAGTCGTAAGAACGAAAAGAGTCACGCAAAAAAGAGCTGCAATATGATTTTTTTTTGTTGTTGTTCTTTGGCTCTCGCTTAAGGACTAACATTTCAAGTCCCTTCTGCTTTATAGTTTCAGCCAACTCATTCAAGGGCTTTGGATAAGAGGGCCAGCCCACACTGACAGCTTACACCTTCTGGAGTGAGACAGTAAATAGCATTACCAGCAAGGCCAGCACTCACACACACACACACACACACACACACAAAATGTAAACACAAACCAAACCAGGACTCATGTATCATATTGTATACACACCACAACGCACTGCCCAAAGTCTCTCTCCGCCATCATAAACAATCATTAACATTAACATTCTTGTCTCTAATGAAAGTCTGAGGACAGTTGTTGTTTGATCTTTTTCAAGCATAAATACATATTCTGACTGCAAGCCTAAATATTCAAGAAACTGTCAATTACACCAGCTAGATAAGCAGTGGTTTATTCCCCTACTTGATTACACACTTTATGGTGGTTTCCAACTGTATTTTCTCATCTTAAATCTTAAAAGAAATTAATAAAACTTGGATTGGAGGTGCACATTTGTGCCCTGATTGAAGATGCAGCCACCTGTTTCTAGATACCTCTGTTCACACGTGGATTTGGTGAGTAGAATTTGGCTCATATGGTGGATCATCTAAGCCCAACGCATGAATCTTCTGGTGACCACCAGATGATCATATTCCAAAAAATATCTCTTTGTTTTAAACGTTTCTTACCGCTTGAATTCTTGCCACAGATGAGGTGCTGGTAGTGCTGCAGCAGACCCCACACCTCCGAGTCATTGTTGAGGGCTTGCTCCAGTGACTCCAGCGTAAACTTGGGGACCCCGTTGTCCCTCTCCACCAGCGCGCTGCGCAGGACGCGGCTGAACACCTCTCTGAACAGACTCTCCATGCAGGCGGTGAGGTATATGGCAGCGTGTTCGTGGATCCTGAGGGCCACCCGACTATCCACCATCCACCTGAAGAACTTCCCCACGGAGAACACCAGCCCGCAGCGCTCCGACTTGCCACGGCTGAACTTGTCCCCGGTGCTCATGTTGTAGAGGGACAGGGCGCTGAGAGCTGCCGTGATGCAGTTGACGGAGATGGTCCATGAGAGCACCACCTTGATGGCGCTCTGGATCTCATACTTGGTGCACTTGGCGTAGCGCAGGCTGAGCCGCTGCGCCTCCCGGGCCACCCTCACCAGAGCGCGGCTGATGAGAGCCGACAGCCGCGCTAAGACCTCCGGTGGTGGGTTGCCCACCATCAGATCCTCGTCTTTTCTCAGCGCGCCCTCCACCTCGCCAAGGCTCCATGGCACGTCCTCCAGCTCGGGCAGCTTGGCGCACTGACCCGAGCACTCCAGTATCTCCGTGTCCTCCGCCAGGACGGTGTTGACTGTGTCCAAACTGTTTTGTCTGCTGTGCATGGATTCGGTCAGATGCCAGCAGTTGCCCCCATGCGAGACGGACTGATGCGTGTCGGAGCAGCACAGCGACACGCTGGACGACCTGACCGAGTCCGCGGCTCCACCATAACCAGAATCAAGCGTTAAATCCTCCAGCGTCCTCACGACTGTCTTACCCTTGCCTGCCATAACTGCACCGCATACTGTTGGGTATGCTTGGTCTCCCAGTTAAATACCACAAACTCGTTTCCTTGCTTTGTTTTTCTCTCTCAGCCGCCGTCCGAGGTCTTAATTGTATTTCCCCAGTTCAAAGAGTGAAACGACAAGAAGTGAGCCTCGACTTTCCTCCTTCTCTTAAGTGACTGGATGTCTCCGATATCCTCTTGTCCACAACTTCAGACGCGTAACCCGAGAGCGCACCAAACCCTCCGCGCTCACTGCATCAAGCGCAGCAGCAGCGGAGCAGGAGGAGGAGGAGGAGGAGAGGTGGAGCCACGGAGCCCCGCGGAAAGCTGAAACAAACCAATCCGAATCAGCATCAGCCTTTGACTGACGCGGACAAACCTGCCTGCTACCTTTTTCCAACAAGAGGCTACTACCTGGTGCTGCTGGTGAAACACAACCGCAGAATCACAGACAGGCGCACAGTAGGCCACGCTGTGCCAACCAATCTGGTATTTGTAGTCGTGAAGCTGCAGCGTCGTGTATAGCTGGATTCCCACTGAGAGGACACACGCAGGCCTGACATATGACAACACAGAGGATATAAAATGACATATAACACACATCAGCCTTTATTTGACTTCATCACGTGAATTTGTGAGGAAAAATGCGCAAAAACAGTGAAATTTTGGTCATTTCTGAACAGATCATGCAGTTATTTAATCTGTTTTTATATTAATCTATATTAAACAGACACATAGCAGCTTTGTTGGATGAGTTAGTGATGTTTTTGTATGTATAATCAACTGGCTTTGTTGCTACAGTTGAACCAGAGTATTGTAAGATGCCATTTTTTATTAATGTTCCCTCGAGTCTCCATTTCTTACCATTCTCTGCCAATACTGGTAATAATAATGTCCTTTTGGGGGTAAATCTAAGTGCATTTGTGCTGGATAAAACACAAAAATTTCTGAATGAACCTCTGTTCTGGAAAGCTGATGTTTTTTTTGGCATGCTCTCCACCACATTTTAAGTAAAAAGCAAAAGTGAGTCTGCACCCAAAGTACCTTTCCTGAACACCATAAGCTTTAATGCCAGATCCCTATAAATATTTTACTGTTCAAAGCACATTGCTGTGAGCTTTTTTGAGACATAACACAGACCTGCAGCCCGGCTTCAAGGTTCAGCATCACTTCATCATCATGATGATGATGTTGAATTTATTTTGTCGGGGGCCATGCAAACAAAAAGAGTGAGTGAGTCAAACACTGAAGACGTGCTGAGAGGAGGAACAGTTGGTGGAATGATGATTCATCCATTCTGCTCGGGCTTCTCCTTGTACGTCTGAGCTGGACCAACCATCTGTCCACACTGAATGCCCATGCCAGAGGCCCCACTTTCACATATATATATATATATATATATATATATATATTTTCTACTTAGCATGACACTGCACTTTAATCATGCCAGGGCTGTAAATAAAAAAACTTACTACACTGGAATGTTTGTTGGAGAAAATGATGTGACGCCCACTCTCTTGCAGTGTGACTGACAGGGGAAGAGCATGAAACAAATCATGCCGATATCTCAGTGTCATTGTTTGGCTGACAGCATCCGTGCATGGTGTATTTACACAACATGGAAACACACTTGGACTCTGAAGAAACTTTTTTTTGGGGAGAAGATGTTGACTGAATATTGAATAATTTAACTGTCAACACAAGGGAGATTCTGATGAATGAACCCCATCGACAAAATGATTCATTTAATAATAATGTATGTTACATAAAGAACTCTTCCTGCACATAAAGAGCTGTCTTTGTAAGCAGATGCCATTATTAAGCACACCCCATCCTCCACAGAATGTGGCATTAACTGAGTTCATCTCCAGCAGTCTGCCATGAGCTCTTGATGCAATGCAGCATATCTTGCTGACTAACTAAGGTGAGAGCGGCGGAGGTGGGCAGCTGTCAGCTGCTTCTCTACATGCACTGTGGTCCTCCAAAGCTTGTCCTCACGTATTAAGCGTTGGTTGCCTGGTAACAAGCAAAAAAATGATCATGACTTTCCCGGCAAGATGATAGATTGTTTGTATTTTGCCAGCAGGATAAGTGTGTCATATAAACATGCTTCTTTTAGTCATGCTGCACAGTCATTTTTTTTAAATTGGCAGTTCATAAAAATCTTGCGTTTTTACATTTTCTTTAGTGTGATATGTTGCAGTATACCGCTTTATACTGTGTTATCTACATATATTGTTCCTTTTGCTTGTTTTTAAATGGTATAAGAAAATACATTTCTAAACCATAATTTATGTTGAATTTTGTACTATTTCTTGCTATATCATCCAATAATGATAGGAATAATATGTTTATTACAATAATGCCATGATTCTGTGGATATATTGCCACATTTAGTGTAAAAGACATAAGACAAAAAGGTGCATAGGTGCAGCATCCATTACAGCAAATGTATATTTATCATGTGTGGATGAACTACATTAGATTATCATCAGACCAGGAGTTAGTAGTTCGAGGCGTGGTATTATACTGCCCCTCAGTGGCCAGAATGCAGTGCTACTGCAGTCCTTGGCTGCATTTTGCGTCTTGCATAATTACAAAGCATTTTATGTAAGAGAATATTGTGACGCATTTGTTATATATACATTGAAGAAGATCAAATGTACAGAAGATAGGATGTCTACTACTCTAATATCTAATAATGGGGTAATAATATGATTTAGGCCACGTGTGCATTTAACTTATATGGCTTTAACAACATGGCAAAGTAAGTTCTTTCGTGTAACAAGGCAAAAGGCACAACATGGCGTTAAGATATGAATAATAAGAAGCATAAAAAGCCCAAGTATGCAGGCGTAGTGGAAGATATAAGGCAGAAAACCATTAAGCTTTGATTTATATGTGACAAAACTTATCCAAAGTGCAAACTTAGCCTACAGCCTGCACTTAAATCCCAACACAGCCCCTTGAATATACAGTATAACTCATCTGTAGCCGTCTTTCTAGCTGCTACTGATCATTTAAACCTGTTTACCAGCTTTTATCTATGTGTATTTCTAATATGAAGTGCGTCAGCGGCTGTACTACTACTTACTATTACCACACGCTACTGCAGTACTACTACTATGACACACACGCAGTGCACGCACGGTGACGCGTGTGAGGGGGCTGAGCGGACATCATGCCGGGCTTCATGTGCTCATCCGGGTACTTTTATGGTAAACAAGCCTCTGTATAAGGCTCTGTGGGCTGAGATTTGTTGTGTGTTTTACACTTTTAGAATACATTTTCAGTTCATAGTTTTGCATCAACTTGTTAATAAACTTGTAGTAAATTCCCCCCCAAAAAGTGAGTTTTTACTTTACTTTACTTTACGTATTTACTTTAATATGTATCGGGTTGATTCTAGCAGTTTACTCACAGTTCAGTAATAAGCTTTAGCACGACATTTAACCGTTAACCATTAACGGAAGAGACCGGTCTCTCCTATTTTTATAAGGCATTAGTGATGGGTCAGTCGTGAACGAGCCGGTTCAAAGAGCCGGCTCTTGTCCAAGAGCCGTTTATTTTTGTTTTTTAATTTTTGTTTTGTAAAGTAATACGGTGTGCTACCAGTGATCCATGCATGCAGTGACCGAATGTCACGTGCGTGCTGTGCATCCAACAGTCAATAGCTGTCCCTTTTAAAAAAAAAAAAAAAAAAAAAAAGCTGCAGTGTGTAAGATTTGGGGACTTTATTTTCAGAATAAGGCAAACATGGAATATAATATTCATAACTATATTTTCATGCATGTATAATCACCTGAAAATAAGAATCTTTTTGTTTTCGTTAGCCAGGAACAGACAAACTAAATACTGACTCTAAACAGGGTCCTTAAAGTGTTGTTTTCCTTTACACTAGGAAGGTAGGGGTGATGTGAGGAGATTGCAATGCAGCAATTAGTCCATTAGATGCAACTGAATTCTACACATTGGACCTTTAAGTTTTTATAGGTGTTTCTATCTGCTTTGTGTAGCAGAGTGGTTCGGCAATTAAGGTTGTGCATTCATTGGGTGGTTTCAGAGAGTTACAAGGGTCTGTAAATGCAATGAAAACAATAGGCTACATCAATTTATTGATATTAGAAAATGTATTTTTTACTTTTGAATACGTAGAAAGGATGTATTGGATAATTTAAATGATATATGTGTACATATACAAATCATGAAAGATATGAAAGGTATAGGTGGTAAAATGAAGAGCCGTTTGGGTGCCGAAAGAGCCGGCTCTTCTTGGTGAGCTGAGTCAAATGATCCGACTCCCTAAAAAGAACCGAACTTCCCATCACTAGTTTATAGGGCACAGAGAGAGCGAGCGCGAGGAAAAGCACGCTGCAGAAACGTGACCACGCCGACATTCGCACTCAGCCCTTGTGGACCAATCAGAACGCTCAAAGCTGTGTGTGGGCGGAGTCTACGACTGACTGACTGACTATCTGTGGCTGTAGGTGCGGTGTGTGTTGTAGAGGGTGAGCGGCTATTCGTGGACGTTGACGACGAATTTTCTCGAGATACACACACACACTCAAAACAAACGGGGTGGAGACGTTCATACGGAACCGAGGGGGGGATTTATAACAGCTAAGTACACGCTACGGTTACATTAGGACGACGAGTTAGATAGAACCGCGGATGTAAAATTCGTATTTACATAACCAGCTTTCAGGGTACTTCACGGCAGCCGGGTCTTGCCACCGTGTCTTGTGGCCGTTAGCAGCGCCGACCGCCTCGAATTAAAGCTAAGTAAAGCACTCTGCTACTCTAGTTACACTTAAAATAACGTGTATAGAGTTAAGCGTTATAATACGGGTATTTATTCACGTATTTTTTTTTTGATTATACGGAAAAAACAAGTTATACAACAAGCAACGCCAGTGCTCGTCATCAAACCGGGTCCTAAAGCCCGCCGCGTTGCCACCGCACATTTCTCGGGAGCGCGCGCGCGCCGTCTCGTGCCCAAATGGTTCAGCAGCTAACGGTTATTAAATTCATCGACATAATGGAAAAGGTCCTGTTAGAGCAAGGTTAATTTAAAAAAAATTGGACTTAATTGCACTTAAAAAGGTTGTTTTTCTTTCATATTTGGATTCCCTTGATTCTTCTCTTTGGATATATTTCTTTTAAACGTCGTCAGTGAGTGGAGTGAACCCAAAAGGACTGATTTTAAATAAAAGGACAAATATAAAGGACTCGTCCAGTTGAGTAATGGTCATTAATACGATCCACTGGTTCAGGAAGGGCTTGCGGCTCCACGACAACCCGTCCCTCAAGGAATCTCTGCTGGGAGCGGACACCGTCCGCTGCGTCTACATCCTCGACCCCTGGTTCGCGGGTTCGTCCAACGTTGGGATCAACAGGTGGAGGTGAGTGAGCAACCAACCAACCTACACAACAACATGCACGAGATCTGCAATGCAAGCATCAAATGTGCAAATATGGTGTTTTGTTTGAACATTTCACATCCAAAACTGCATTTTTTTGGCTGACAAATGCAATACATGAATTAATCAATTGACAGAGACTTTGGGTGCAACTATTGATGATCAAGTGAGTCACTTTTGCTGCTTCCAGCTTCTCAAAAGTGACGATTTGCAGCTTTTCTTTGTCTAATGAGAGCAAGTTGGATATATTTTGGTTTAGAAAAGGTTTATTATAGCCAGATATCAAAACATGTGTGTCTCAGAGGGCTGTGCATACATATAAAACATGCGTACAGTGTTATATAACGATATAAAAGACTGAGATAAACTGCATATAAAACATTAGAACCTAAAATATCTGAAATAAAAATAATACACAATATGCACATAAAGCTCCTGTATTAGGAGTGTATTAATCCAGTCGATCCTGTTCAGCTTCAGACAAGAGTTTACTCATGATCTGCACGTCTCTTCATAATATTTCCGAGCACGAGTTGTACTCGTACCACAGTTTGAGAACCAGTGTTCTAGATTGTTAGACTGTTGTCTGACAACATTGTCAACATTAAATCAGATAATAATATTAAACAGTGTAGCGACCGCTTTCAGTTAAAAGAGGCAGATCAGAGGCTAAACAGGCCTGTGACTCGTCCAAACCAAAAAGTATTATTAAACACAAGAATAACAACACAACGAGACGGCGAGCAGAAAATATTCAAGCCGTACTCAAGGTCAAACTACACAACAACACCCCCTGTGAGAATCACCAGATATGATAATGACCTCAACAAATAAACAACACTATATATACTATTCTATATACACTTTTTGGCTCCTATAAACAGTGTGTCTCATATTATCTCGATTATATATCGCACAAAGTATCATTTTGATATTTGTCTTGTTACCATAGTACATAACAAACTATCATTGATATATAATTATCAAATTAGTGTCAGTAAGATGATTTATAGATACCGTGCACTGCTAATTAAAGTGGTTTGTACTCCATTACATGAGATTTAGTGGTAAATCAAACTATAATCAACAAAAACCAAACGTCAATTATTCTGTCAGATACTGCATCTGCAGCTCATTCCAATGCAAATCCACGGTCCGTGCCACTAAATTGTGAACGACATTCATTCGTTATTTCTCCTACAGCCATTAGACGCTTGGCAGAGACGAACTGTTCCGATATCCTGAGCGACTAATGCGTTTGAAAATGTAGTCCTGAGATAGAAATAGGGAAACGTCCCCAGACTCAATGAGCCTTCCACTTTTGCCAGAGCTGAGAATAATGAATTAACAAGCTTTGTTTTGATCTCTTTGTTCATTTCAGTCCAAGTTGTGGAAGTTTGTATGTTCGTTTTGTCTCAACTGTTTGGACAGAGGGTCAAAAAGAAAGTCTGGAAATGAAGCCACAACGAGCATTTAACACTCCAGGAGTTAAATATTGCCTGAATTTGATCCAAGTGGCAAACTTCCAAAAGAAGAAGTGCCAGAAACTGCAGTTCCTCAAACGTCCACTTGAAGCTGGCTCCAGAAGTGAGTCAGTCTCCATAAGTCCCCATGTTAAAATGTCCATCTTCACAGCAGAAATAAACATGTTTACAGCCTGGTACAAAAAACAGTTTTGGTCTCTATAGCTAATTTCCCCGTTCATGACAACTGTACTGAGGGTGAATATTTATAGAACTCACCTGTTCAAATTATATTAAGGCTTAAAGTTATGCAGAATTGACAGCGTGGACGCTTTGACAGGCAGGTGCTGTTACAGATGGCTTGTTTGTGCAACCAGGCATCATTCGGTCCACCGATGATCCACGTCTTTGCTGATTTTTTTGAATAAGCAGGATTGTCAAGATGGTGGCGGTCAGCCACAGATTCTGAGCTTCAAAACAGCTCCTCAGAAACCTGTGGGTGACGTCACGGACACGCTGTCCATTCTTTATACAGTCAGTGATTTGACCTGAATGTGCACATTTCATTGGTGTAGAAGAAATGTGTCATTTAATCCTAAAAGGGCTGCAACTAGCGACTAATTTCAGTATCAGTCAGTCTGTCGATTTGTTGTTCGGTCCATAAAATGTCTAGCACTGTTTTCCATGTGACGTCCTTAAATATCTAGTTTTGTCCAGAACACAAAGATGTTAAGTTCACTGACTGACAAAACCAGAAAATATTCTTTTTTTCACATTTGAGGAGCTGAAATGAAAGAATTTGAACATTTTTCCTTTTTTAAAATGACAAACAGTGAGCTCTTTAAATCGTTTTACATAACTGACATTTCCTGAGCAGACTCTCAGCCTTTGTGTCTGTCTGTGCTTTCATGAGTGTGGGAGACGGAAGATAAGAGCGGGGACCGTTAACGTTAGTGGAAAGTTTGCTTATAACTTATAACCCACACTGCCTTTGTCCAGCTTATAAGCCGCCCAGCAGAGTTAACCATGAGTGTTACGTTTGAAGTCTTCCCTGTGTGCGACCCAGACGTTTGTTCATTGCATGGAAAAAACTGCAGCTGCTGACTGAAAGAGCTCCTGAGGTTTACAGTGCAGTAGGTGTCTCCCGCTGGATGTTTTTCTTTCCTTTCCTGCTGTGTGCTCTGGTTTGCATTGCGGTGCCATGCCGTCACTGGAAGAGTAGGGCAGCAGCAGCAGCAGCAGCAAAGGCTCGCCTGTTACAGAGCATCCATGTTACGCTCGTACAGTTATGCAACTGCAGCCTGAGGGTGACGCAAAACTCACATGCGGCTCACTCATGCACTTATGCACATATTAGACATGTAAATGAGATTCAAACCCTTTGATCAGTAAGAGCAACTAACAACAATTAACTGACTATGCAGAGACAGAAATGGTATATTTTCTTGACCTTAAAGAGAGACTTTGAGAGTTAGCTATTGAGACCAAAACTGTTTTTTGTACGAGGCTGTAAACGTGTTTATTTCTGCTGTGAAGTTGGACATTTTAACATGGAGATTGACTCGCTTCTGGAGCCAGCCCCAAGTGGACGTTTCAGGAACTGCAGTTTTTGGCGCTTCTGCATTGGCTTCACTTCACAGCCACGGAGGCGGACTTTACTTCTTCACCACTACCTTCTTGTTCTGATGTCAGTTGATGCGACATTAACAGTTGGACAGACGTCGATATTATCGGACACAACACATCCCCTCCGTCACCGTACTGTGTCTTTTATACCCTCGTCTTTTTGTGGACTTCTTTACCTCCTCATCCAGTCGTGTAGCAACGGCTAATCATATTTGAGCGCCTCGCTCCTCGGGCGCAGCAGATGTTTTGTCTGATGTGCTTTGCGAAGGCCGTTTGAAGCCGCCTATAGCGACGTGCCTCCATCTGATTGGCCTTTTAGACTGCATTAATGTTCCTAATGAACTGGAAAGTGAATGATTGTAATAATGCACCACAGGCTCTGCTGACATTTCTCTAGCTCTGCAACATTTATGTGACTTTGCAACTCACAGTGTTATGAAATAATGTGCTGATGCGATGGGCGGATTGTGCTGAAGGCTATGAAAAGCTACAGCCTGCAGCTCCTGTAATTAGCACTTGTCCTCACCCTGGTGATCATTTGTTCAGTTGTTTGTGAAGAGGAAGAAGAAGTGAGCAGCGTGCAGCCCTGTACTTTAGATCTCGGGGATAATCCTCAATGGGTGAATGAGGCAGGTCAATACCAGATGACATAATCACAATAACTCTCCCCCCAATCCCCAACATTGTCACACATGGCGCAAGTAGGTCAGTGTGTTAGTAGTAAACCCTCCACCCTTCTTGTCTTTTTGACCTACTTTTGCTTCCCTGCTACTGCAGGAGCCCCCGACTATCTCTCTAACTGTGATATCTACATGAATGCTTTACACTTTAGAGTTAAGCTGGGTGGTAAATAGTGTGTAGAGTGTTTTGTAACAAATAGGAATGCACATGGAGTCAGTCAGTTTGTCTTTAAGGGTCAGGAGGGTGAATGCAGCGAGCATAACGTCTTACATTCCAGGACTGGCCGGATAAATCTGGGCTGAGATGTTAGAAGGCTATTCAGTGGCCATCAGATAGGATTGTGGTCGTAACCGGCTCCAGATGTGAATGCACACAGTGTAACAGTTGGACAGAGTGGAGCAGAGAGTTCCTGGAAAAAGGAAACGGTGAATGTTAAAGTTAAATTAAATCTACTTAACCACTTCCCGAAGGTTCAGAATAGGACATCAGTGCAGAAAACTTTAAAAACACACTGTGAGCTGTCTGTGCAGCTGCTTATCATGATGATCATATTCTGTTATCATTTAACAAAAGAAAACAAGGAAGCATGCATGACCTAACTTGTCCACAAGAGAACAATCGAAAGTTTGTTTTTCTGCTGTAAAATGTCCCATAAGACAAATTTTGCATGAACCAACTTAAAGATCCTGTCTATTGATGTCGTCCAAGGAACATCACTACAGTTACAACCATATCCTCCACCCCTGGTTGAAGCAGATACTAATTTTGTCCTCACTGATTCGATTCGATTCACCTGTCAACCTCCGCCTCCATCCATTGCATCCTTCCTCTTATCCCGGGTCGGGTTGTGGTGGCAGCAGGCCTTCCCATGCTAGATGGGCTATATAGTTCCTTCAGTGTCCAGCTTTCTAATAATCAGCATCAGAAAGGCTTTGGTAGACAACAGTAGCTTCCTGTGTGCTGTTGGTCAATGATATGACACATACAAAGTATTTTGAATAATTTTGAGTCAATATTAAAGAAAAAATGTCCAAATTCTTTGTTTTCATCTTCTCAAATGTGACAAATTTCTGTTTTCTTTCGTCCTCTGTGACAGTGAACTGAATGTCTTTGGGCCTGAATGTAAATGTGAACTCTGAAACGTTTAATGAACAGCTTTCTGTTCAAACAGCGTTCACAATTTTCCAGATTTTTGTCAGAATCAAAGCTAAAAAAAGTTTTGTTTATTCGTCAGTGGCGGCCCCACATTTCCTGACACTTTAAAGACGAAACAACTGATTGATTAAATGGAAAAACGATCAGATTAATCAATAATGAAATGGTGAAGTTAACATTTTTAAAGTTACCTCTAACTTCCATATCAGCCCGTATCAATCTGCAGAGCTCTTTATACTCAACCCTCATGTTATTTCCTTTTAAAACACACTCACATCCACGGCCTACAAAATGAATAATAACATCAGAATGTGAATGATTCATGAGACTTCCACATTCGCCAAAACCCGAATAAAAGCAGGCATTGTTCTGACTGACTGATGACCATCGAGCCTCTTTAAAAACCAGATTCATGACTGCACGATTATTCATGAATTTAAAAATTTCCGCTGTGGTTATAATTAGAAGAGCAACAGTTGGGTAGTTTAGCTTCACCGTCAGTGATAAGTTTCCTCTCCCGACACCCACATGTCCTTTCATAGCAGTAAAAGACCTGGATGATACAGGAAGCTTCCACCTACAACCTCTGGTACCTATAGCAACAGCACAGGAAGCACCATCTTAGTGCCGCTCTGTCTGCATGCATGTGTGCGCTCTGATGTTTACATTTCTTATTTTTGTAGAGACAAAAAAACGAGTCCAAAAATGATCAAATAATCACGAAACACATTTATTTATTACTTTGCTGTAAAGTTAATAAAACGATCTGTCGTCTCCTGTCGGGTCAGTGTTTGTTTCTGTTCACTGACGTCACTCGCGGTGATGATTAATCTGGATTCAGGTCGGTTGGCACATTGACTGTCTGCATGATTTGGCTTCAAGAATGAGATCATGCTCCGTCTCTTTAAAAATAAATGATGTATCGCCGTCAGAAGATCGCATGTGAGGAATACTGTATACATTTCCATGGCCTGTGGGTCACACATGTTTATTCATGCCAAGTGAAGGTTAAATTGGGTGACTAAGCTGTCAGGATCACAAAGAAGAAAATCAGTGCCGCCGGGGGTAGTTGTTTTATTTCACTTTGTAGCCCTGCTCGTCTCAGGTTATTTGCCATTAGGAATAATTGTTTTATGAGGTGATAAAACTGATATACTCAGACTTGATATAACGGACGCTTCAAGTTGAGGAAACATCAGCTTAAATGAATTCCCACGACGGAGAACGTGGAATAAAACAAAGGCGCTTTGATGCCACAGGTCATGTGAAACACAAATTTATGTCCAGAAAGTGATTGGTATGGAGGGAACACTCCTCACTTCAGAGCTGAGTGAGGCTGCAACTAATGATTATTTCCATCATCAAACTAATTATTTAGGCAAAGGAGCCTTAACAAGCCCGAGGTGACGTCTTAAAATATCTTCTTTTTGTCTGAGCGACAGTTAAAAATCCAAAGACATTTCCCCTTTAAACTAAAACAAGTAATCCATCATCAGAAAGGACGCCTATTAATTTCAGCTCTGAGGCTGGCTTGGTTACACCAAACTGTCCGAAATAATCTGATAAAATTCAGGGCCATTAACAGTTTGGACGATGGAAACGAAAAAGATTTGCTCGTTCATATTTTAACCAAGGTAGCGCTTCCTTTTAATTCTTCCAGTCGTAGCAGAGCATTGCAGGTAATATTTAATTTCATTTTTAATCAGATATGTTAGTCAACAACAGATAATCCTATCTGCTGACTGCGTCTTTACAATTGTATTCAAATGGACAAACATTATGTCCTGAACATTTAGACACAATGAAGATCTGACTGAGATCAAAATGTTGCATTTTATTAAATATGTAGTTTGGAGTCGGTGTGATTATGTTTGCACCTACATGTGATGAAAAAAGAAAGCTGCTCTATCAGGACATCCATCGATCCACACTGTCCAACCCATACAGTAAAACAGGTTGTTTATTTCTCCATCTTTCAGCTCTACAAAGCCGTCCATGCAGTGTTACAGTCGAGTGTTCGGCCTGTGACGTTGTTATCTAACCAGCAGTCAGTGACACATTTACCACTAATGGGCTCCTTCAACCCCATTAAAGCTGCTGTCTGTCCTCCCATCTCTCCCGGCGACTGACATTAGCCTAGTCAGACGTTTCTTCTGACTCACACAGCCGCTCCACCCAGGCTGCCAAAACTCCAATCAGCGATTAGTCGATTAACCGATTTAGTTGCCAACTATTTTGATGATTAAATCATGATTTTAATGATTTCAGTGAATATTTTCTAGTTTCATCCCTTTGCGATAGTAAACGTGATATTTTTGTATTGTTGATGAAACAAGACATTTGAGGACGTCTCCTTGACGGATTAATAAATGAAAATAATCGTCACAGCCCTGGTTTATTAGTAAACTCTGACTAGTGAAACTGAATGAAAGGAAATTAAAGCCACATGAATCTATAATACATAGACTGCAGCGTTACCTCCATCCTCACTCTGGTGACTCTAGAGGAAGTGATGTCGCCACATTAACAAAGAACAAGCTTCTCTTTCCTCTTCTGTCAACTCCACAGTTCATGTAATTAGGTCACGTACTTCTAAATCTTCAAACTTGTGAAGCTTTCCCGTGTGTCAGCACCGTGTTGTGACCGCAGTGATGTATTATTTTAGAAAACTGCTTCCCTGCGTAAGTTGTCTGAATGGATTTCGCTGCACCTCGCTGCACGAATTTAGCATATCAAAGAGCAAATTGAACTGACGCTGCTGCTTCACGTCTCGTCAAAGCCGGAACAACCTGAAATAATCAGACACTCACACAGGAGTTTTCTCATTTTCTTCTTCGCTTTCTCACTTTGAAACTTTGACTCCAACTCCCTTTTTTCCAGCTTCAGCATCATGAGACTTCCTGACATCGTACATGTTTCTTAATATTTAACTGTCAATGTTTTAATCCCTCTTTTTTTTTATTCGTGTCGTCCTCCAGGTTCTTACTGCAGAGTCTTGAGGATTTGGACTCCAGCCTCCGTAAGCTCAACTCTCGGCTGTTTGTGATTCGAGGCCAACCCACTGATGTCTTTCCCAGACTTTTCAAGGTGACACGGTCGTCTGATTTAAACATGTTGCACTCTATAAACTGTTTTTTTTCCAGTCTGTAGCTCAGTTTTTGTATCTGTTCTCCAGGAATGGAACATATCTCGTTTGTCCTATGAGTACGACTCTGAGCCGTTTGGGAAAGAGCGAGATGCAGCTATTAAAAAACTGGCCTCTGAGGCTGGAGTGGAGGTGACAGTTCGCATCTCCCACACACTCTATGACCTGGACAAGTAAGTTAATATCACCTCTAATCTGCTTGAAGGCGACGTTATCTACGTCTCTATCGGGTCGTTAACTCTTACTCTTGCTCATTTCACTCTTGCAGGATCATAGAGTTGAACGGGGGTCAGTCTCCGCTCACCTACAAGCGATTCCAGACCCTCATCAGTCGTATGGATGCGGTGGAGTTGCCCGCCGAGTCCATCACGGCGGAAATCATGGGCAAGTGCAGCACGCCACTGTCCGAAGACCACGATGACAAATTTGGGGTCCCTTCCTTGGAGGAGCTGGGTGAGTCAAGCCAGAAGACGAAGCATGATCAAACCGAAACTCAAAATTATAGGCTGAGTTTTAATGTTTTTTGTTTTTTTTAATGTGCAGGTTTCGATACCGAGGGTCTGTCCTCAGCTGTGTGGCCGGGGGGAGAGACCGAAGCCCTCACAAGACTTGAGAGGCATTTGGAGAGGAAGGTGAGTCAAATCAGACCAGAAAACTGTTTAAACAGGGATTCCTGCTACTGTTTTGTCGTTTTAAAGAAGAACAATCAGCAGTTTTTCAAACTACTACAACAGAAAATGCTTCACAAACCTACAAAAATCAGGTCCCTGACCTGAATATTTGTCACTGAAAAGCAGCTAATGGTTGAGATAAATGTTTATCTTTGGTTGCTTCTCTCCAACCTTGATGCTATCGTTTCATATCTAATCCGTGTTGCCATCAGGCGTGGGTGGCCAACTTCGAGCGTCCCAGAATGAACTCCAACTCTCTGCTCGCCAGCCCGACGGGCCTCAGCCCGTACCTACGCTTCGGCTGCCTCTCCTGTCGCCTCTTCTACTTCAAACTCACCGACCTCTACAGGAAGGTATGTCAGTAAACACCTCTGAACGTAGAATGTTCTGGTACATGAATATGAGATGTTAAATCAGGGGTTGTATTGTATTTTAAGATGAGACAAACACAAGAGAATTCTTCAAATCTGGAGGAAATAAAGCTGCCCCTGACCTGTCAAGCTGGAGAGAGACTCATCCGTGAAGCAGCTGGAGATTAGCTGCGTCACACGACATCATCATGAGGAGTTTAAAGACTGTGAAAAAAATATTCTGAGCTCTTTTAACGAGTCTTGACAGGAGAGAGTGTGAGCAATAAACAGGAAGAAGAATCCGCTGCAACTGGAAACGAACCTGGACCAGCGACACATATATGAGACTGAGGGTACATTCAGACAGGATCAGGCACTGCGGTGAATCGCCACGTTTGTGTGGCCGTGCGTCTATTTTTCTATTTCTATTCAGGAAACAACTTTTCATCTCACCGATTAACCGGCGCTCTCTCTCATTCACTGTCTAAGTCGCTCGACCACAGCTCGCTCTTTCTCTCTGACACAAACCAGATTAAACTTCTTCGCGTCACTATTTTGCAGCGTAAATTGCGAGTCAGACTCAGATTTAGAAGCTGGTCACATGAAATAAACAAAGCCAGAACACAACAGGTAGAGTATCAGAGTTTAGTCTCAGAGACTTTTCAGGCTGACTGGAGGTTTGACCGGTCTGATCGTCTGATTAGCGGCCGCAGCGTGACGTCGGGCTTTTTGTTTTTCCAAAAATTTAAACTTTTTCGCTGTAGGTCGCTGCGTTTTATGGCAGACGCCCCCGCGACCCGCACCACCACACCCAAAATGCACTACCCCGACTCAAATGAATGGAAGAACCTGTCTGAATGCACTTCATACTGAGATGGAAGTATTTAATGCTTCACTTCAGTGCAAGAAAGATAGAAGAAGACCATCTTCTCCTTGGGCTAACAGAAACATTCTCAAAACAGCTCGCAAAAGTAACTGTCCTGTTGTTTATAGAGTTAAATCTAAATCTATCTTTTATTTTTAACCTGCACTCTCTCTTTACTCAGCAGCAGTCATGTGGAAGTTTAATGTTTTTTTCCTTAAAAGTTGCAGCAGTTATGTATCTGTATTGTTTTTTGTGTCTAGAGAGGAGCTCCCCCGCCTCTAGTTTAAATACTTAGTGCTGACTGCAGCAGTCCAAGTTTCCTAAAATCCATGTTTTCAGTCATTTTAATGACAACAACATCTGTGCCTAAAAAAGCAAGTCCAAGTTTTTAGCAGTGTTCACGGCTGATGTTGAAATAATGAATAGAAATGATAAACGATGTCCTCCACTAATCACTCCTCCATCCCCGCCAGGTGAAGAAGAACAGCTCTCCTCCTCTGTCGCTGTACGGCCAGCTGCTGTGGCGCGAATTCTTCTACACGGCGGCGACCAACAACCCCTGCTTTGACAAGATGGAGAGCAACCCCATCTGCGTTCAGATCCCGTGGGACCGCAACCCAGAGGCGTTGGCCAAGTGGGCGGAGGGCCGGAGCGGCTTCCCCTGGATCGATGCCATCATGACTCAGTTGAGGCAGGAGGGCTGGATCCACCACCTGGCGAGGCACGCCGTGGCCTGTTTCCTGACTAGAGGAGACCTGTGGATTGGCTGGGAGGAGGGCATGAAGGTAGCTTTAATATTTAAGTATCAGATCACATGATTTTATTTATCTGTTCTTGTGGTAAAAGCACAAAAAAGGAGAAAAATTAAACAAAGACCAGTTTATGTTGAAATTCATGTGAGTCCTTGTGTCTCAGCTAACCTGAGCCTTGCTTGTGTGTCTTCAGGTGTTTGAGGAGCTGCTGCTGGACGCAGACTGGAGCGTGAACGCCGGCAGCTGGATGTGGCTCTCCTGCAGCTCTTTCTTCCAGCAGTTCTTCCACTGCTACTGCCCCGTGGGATTTGGCCGACGCACAGACCCCAACGGAGATTACATACGGTATGCTGACATCTAGATTTGGTCCTCGTTCTCACTGCAGTGGTCACGACATGGTCCTGCATGCTCACTAATCCTCTCCTTCTCTACCTCCTCACTCAGACGCTACCTGCCCATTCTGAGAGGGTTTCCAGCCAAGTATATTTACGATCCCTGGAACGCTCCGGAGAGCGTGCAGAAGGCAGCCAAATGTATTATCGGAGTGCATTACCCAAAGCCCATGGTGAACCACGCAGAGGCCAGCCGCATCAACATCGAGCGAATGAAACAGATCTACCAGCAGCTCTCCTGTTACAGAGGCCTCGGTAAGGACACAGCACGAGGCTCAGGGAGTCGATTCTCCCAGACATCGTTAATATTTATTTAAAACCGGATCAATGAGGATCACCTGAAAAGACCCCTCATTTCTCTGAAAGACTGTTAAATAAAAGTGAACTAGCACAAAACAAACCACATAGGTGTAACCGGCTTTAAGTCACGAGGCAGGCTTTGGCATCAAGAATAAAGATGTCTTGCAACGATGCGTGAAAAATCAGCGTAGTGTTTACACATTGACAGCGTGTTGTCAGTCGTGTATGTTTGAGCTGGCCGGCTTTCCATATTTGCTGCAGTCTTGGTCAAGTAGACGTAAAATTAGTTGAACAAACACTTTTAAAAGTAAAGATAATTCTCCAAAGTCAAATTATCTCGTGCCTACCCAGACATGTCCCAGCCTGGAAAACACTGCAGAGATGTTTTCCAAACCTTATCCGTATCCCTAAGTTAACTACCTGTTGTTCACACTTTTCGGTATCACTGGAGAGGGTGACGTGCGCCTAAAAACTCCAATCAAATACCGTACGCTGTCCTTCGCCTCTCTTTTGGCCAGGTGTGATGCTAGATGCTTCCCTCGATCATCTTCTAAAGAAGTTAAATTGAAGACTGTTCCCTTCCTCCTCCTTTGTTTTCGTTTGTTTGCATCTCCTCTTAAGTTTCTTTGTACGATCTGTTGACTGTGTGTTGTCTCTGTCTTCAGGCCTTCTGGCTACAGTCCCATCCAACTCCAACGGTAACGGCAACAGTGAGACAGGATATCCTGTTGAGACTTCGCATGACGCTGCAGCTCCATCTGGTAAGCAGCGTAACTCCTGCAGTAGTCCTGGATTCTTTGTCTTTGTATTCTCTGCCAGTTAAGTATAATTTGTTGTTTTGTTCTTCCAGGCTATCAGATGCCGGTTCACTCGCAGGGAGACTGGCAGAGCGGCGTCATGATGTACATGCAGGGAGATCCACAAAGCATCGGCACACCGCAGCAAGGTGGGCAAACATTTTAGCTGTCACGATGTTTATTTTCATGTATTTCTCACCCTCATGGTGTCATGCAACACTCACGTCCTGAAATTTTCCTTGAATTCCAGGTTACACAGGCACCAGTACCAACGTGATGCATTATGCACAAGGCTCACAACAGATTCCCGTCCCTGTAACTCAGAAAGGTGAGAAGTGACGGCACCAGTTTGTATCAGCCATGACTTTGTATTCCAAAAGCTCTGTACTTACTCACAGAGGTGATAAAACTTTGTTTTCAAGGCGACTTTCCTAAACTGTGCTGTTGTGTTTTCAAGGACCTGAACACCACTGCACCTCTCAGACCAGCGGCAAGCGGCACAGCGAGGACTCCAGGAACTGCAAAGGCTCAAAAGTTCAGAGACAGAGCAGCCACTAGAAAGGTTTGTTTGAAACTTTATTTCAGTTTATTCCAACTGAAAGTTCAGGCAGATTAAAAAAAACAAAAACAATAACAGAGCTCACTGCAAAAATATCGAAATACAAAAAAAGAGAGTGTATGAACCTTGAAGCTCGGTGTTCAATGTCATTAGACTCGCAGGTGAAGCTGAATCTTTGTTTCTGATTTCTGAATAATTCAGAAACATGACACACACCGGAGGCCTCTGTTAATGCTACTAACAACAGAAATGTCATGAATGAGGCGGCGATGAACTCGAAGTTGTCACTGATATCAATAAAAATACATACAGTTAAAGTAATTACATTATTGTCGATATCAAACCGACTTCGTTATTCTGTCTGTGAGCCTCCAAATGTAGTGCAATAGAAGAATACAGCAGCAGAAGATGGAGATATTCAAGTAAATCTGGGCCACACAGACAAAACTTGACAATAAAAAAATATATAAAACTATTTCAGCCTTTTAATTGTATTTTTAAGTGTATATATAAACACCTCCACCACCTGATCATCTATGCAACTGACCACTAGTTAATGACTTTTTTATTTGTATTAATAGCTACTAGTTTAGATATAGTAGTTTTAATAGAAATAGCAGTGTTGTAGTCAAGTTATTGGAAGTTTTGTCCAATCACAGTGATGATGTTAATAAATAAATGAGATAATTTAGTAACATCCCTGCAGTTGTGGTCTTGACCGATCTGAGACTGAGACAGACCAAGACCTTCAAAGACCAATCTTGAGTACTACAACACTGAGAAACAGGTTCTGTCTTTAGGAGGGATAGGATCAAGTAATCTGACTAAATTAACCTCGGTTGAGTTTGTGTGATTTAATTTGCATTTATTCGACATATTTTTCACCGACGGCGTGTTTCCTCTCTGTCTCTTCACAGGAGTGTCTGCAGGCTCGCCGTCAGTCAGACCGTGAACACAGCCCGACACAAAATGAACACAAAGACTGAGTTTTTTTTTTTTTGTTGTTGTTGTTACAGCACTACACTGTTGCATGAACACACCTTCAGGAGAAGCTCACCATTAAAACACACTCACACGTTTCTCAAGTCACTGGGACTGTATATTATCATGTGGACTGCACGGCCCGGCCCAGACAGCACTGGAGCGGCTGTTACACTGTTCTCTTTATGTTTGGGTTAATATTGCCGGGACAAGAAGTCTTTATGTATATAGTGAATTTGCTAATTTCAGCTCACATACAACTTGTACATATTTGGATATTGTATGTGTCTTTTCTCTCTTTGTGTAGCCATAGACCCATTGATATATTTTTGATATGAGAAATCGTTGTGGATGGATCTTTCTTTTTGGAAAATTTTCAATAAAATGAAAACATTTATAGTCCGTCCATTCCCAAAAAAGCTAAACATGAGAAATCTTGTATCTAATACCGCTGCCTGTCCTCTCATTTGTTGTACTTCACAATTTTCTCCCCCTTTTGAGCCGTCCGATGTATCAACATTAGCGTTTCCATCATTTCCTTTCCCTGTCAGTATAGTTGACTCGTTTTTTATTCCTTACCGCTGTAGAAGCAACATCAGTGTGATGTTATTGCGTAAAAAGGCGACAGGCGAGTACAGAATCTTCATATCATGGTGTCAACACCCCCAACCTGTATAATCCCCCCAATAAATGTACCACTGGAGAGAACTGCTTCACTTGTTCTTGTGTCCTCTCTCTGTGCTTGTTTAATTAAAAATGGGTTAAATATACAAATGGTTTCAGTCTGTTCTTTGAAGCTGAAGTGTTGAAAACAGTCAAATTTATACATACACTGATCAGCCATAGCGTTCAGACCACTGACAGTTGCATAGGTGGGACACTCTGTCCTCAAACTTGATGTTAGAAGCAAGAAAAATAGCCAAACGTAAAGAGTTGAGCGACTTCGACAAAGGCTACACGACTGGATTAGACGTTAAAGACTGCAACAAGGAAGGAGACAACACGAGACGTTAGCAAGGCAAAAAAAAACAGATCAGAACACTGTAGCAATCAGTAGAGTAAAGCATGAATGGATGTTTGACTGTGTATGAAGAGAACAGAAGAAAACACAAGCTGTCATCACGCCAGAGAGCGTTTGCAGGATTATGGAGGCATTTATTGTAGTAGTGCACACCGGGCCAAGGTACCTCATATAGCTGATTACCCCTCCATTCAGCATCTGTAAAACACCACAAGGAGAGCAACAATGACACCTAGTGGCTAGACGGAGGGGTGGTCACACAGAGCATCTCCAAAACTGCACCTTTTGTCGGGGTGCTCTCCGTCCGCAGTGGTCAGTACCTATCAAAAGTGGTTAACTGGCGAGTGAAGCCTGACCTGTGTGATCCAATCCAACAAATAAACTGTTGTAGCTCAAACTGCTGCAAAGGTTAAAGCTGGTTCTGATAGCTGGTGACCACGATGACCCCGGCCCACTGTGAGTGAGCATGACCAGGTTGGCTGGTTACGTGGGGAACACATGGCATCAGGATGCGCTATGGGAACAGTAAGTGGAGGTGCTCCTACACAATATTTCGGCTGATCAGTGGATCTTAACTTTGGAGAGCACATCCGATGAAATAAGCCTGATTGGTGCTCTGGTTTTACTCTAAAACACATCTTGTCTGTTAGAAGACTCGGCAAACAAATACAACTTTAGACATGGCATTTATTGCTCACATGACATGTTCAGTTACATTTTGTTACCATCAGTAGTAAATCATAATGTACAAGAATGATTTGCGCACACTTGTCAGTATATATCTTGACATATCTGTCATATAAAATACAAAGATTTTAAAACAATCAGTGTCATATTTTAAGAGTCCTCAGCATTAAATGAAAGGACTCTGATGAAGGCCACAGGCTGAAACATTAGTTTCATTTAATGTTGCTGATATTTCAATCGTCCTCCCTTCTTCCATCTTCCACAAAACCAAAGTTGTGAATCCCTTCTCAAAATCAGCAACAAACAATTTTCATAAAACTTTCTCTAAAAACAACATTTTGCAGCGTATCAACAACCTTCAATCCTCAGCAGATATGAGTGGAGCTACAGGATTGAAGTCCGTCTTTGTTCCCACGATAACGTCCAGGCTTCCAGAGCACACGTTGTACCCGTAGGAGGCCAACTTATGGATGCGATAGAGCACCATTTGTGTGGTGAGCTCCAGGACGTTTGGAGATTCCTTCACCTGCTCCATGCTCACTCCGACATCCATCAATCCTTGGAACCGCCCCACTAGGGTGGGGAAAGAGTAGCACAAAATGGCCGGGCAACGGATAACTATTTGCTTGAGTTCGTCCATGGAGCAAGCCAAAGCCGACTCGATGTAGGCGAGCGCCAGTTGCATGGCCTCAGGTCGCAGCTCTGAGATGGAGGCTCTGAGGCTTGAAACCAGGGTGAGGAGCTCCTCTGTGGTGAAGCCCTGCTCCCTGAGGAAGCCTAGACTGTCCCTCCAGGCTTGAGCCGGTTGCAGCAGGATGTACGGGTTCTGGCTGAGGAGCTTCTGCAGCCAGAGGCGCAGGTTGACCTCATCTCCACCCAGGTCCAGGTAGGTCTCCCTCAGAGTGTGGATAACCTCCTGGTTCTGCTCCACAGGTCGACAGAAGCTCTGCGGGGCACTGGCCATCAGCTTTCCGATGATCCTCCTGCTGAGGCGTAGGCTCTGGAAGTAAAGGATGTTGGCCCGCTGGTTGCTATGGTGAGTTAAGGAGAAGAAAGAAGACGGGAACTTCTCAATGATCCTCATCAATTTGTGCTTGTTGGGGCACACAGACATCCAAAGGTCTCGCTGGGCGGCCATGTCTTCTGGCTGACACAGGACAGCTTCGGGGTGAGTCTCCAGGATGTGGGTGATTACCGTTGTGTCCGCACCCATGTCCCTCAGCAGCTCAGCTGTTTCAGAAGCATATGCAGGGCTCTCTGACAGAATCCAGCCCTTGAACTTGCGCACCTTTCGGATGTCCACCGACAGTTCGTAGAGGGAGTCCACTGTGTGCTGGTTTTCCAGTCTTTTATTAGGAGAAGTCTCAGTGGAGGCGGAAGCGGAGGGAGGCCAGAGGAGCCTCATCCTCTGGCAGGAGGTGCACAGGGAGGCAGTGGTGACACGGAGCATTGTGGACGACTGTAGCAGATCTGCATGGAGAACAGAAAAAGCCTAAATCAGGACTCCTTACAGCAAAGAATACAAAACTTTTCGGCCTGTGACTTCTTAAAAAACAAACTTCATACGATGCCTCATCACAGGTTACACATTCAGTTGACAGAGGTACGTCTGGCACACTCAACAACAATCCTCAAACAGTTGCGGGGGGTTGGATAGGACCCAATGCCAGCTGGCATTGGGCGGAAAGCGGGATACAGCCTGGACAACTTGGTAGTTCATGACACATAGAGACAAACAACCATTCACACTCACATTGACACCTACGGGCAATTTAACCTGCATGTCTTTGGACTGTGGGAGGAAGTGTGAGTACCCGGAGAAAACGTCCACAAGAAACGGGGAGAACCTTCTTGCACTGCACCTTCCTCAAACATATACTATACTTATACTCTTCTATGACTATAATAGAAGACTACTACTCTATTATTACTGAACTATCTATTACTATAATAGAGGACTAAGCAAACAAGCTAACGTTTCCATCTGAGAAGCAGAGTAAACATGAAGTTGGACATTTTAACATGGGCACCTATGGAGACTGAGGCCAGCCTCAAGTGGACGTGCGAGGAACTGCAGTTTTTAGCACTTTCGCATTGGATTCACTTCACGGCCACAGAGGTTGCCACTTGCTGTCACCACGCTGTCTGTGACTAATTACTGTATCTTGTTGACACAGCGGTCGAGCCTTTATCTACACAGTAAGACAGATAGTATGTTCACGTTGGAGTACACGTACGCATCGAAATGATTCACTCAAGTAAAAGTGCCAATATCACATTTTAAAAATACTCCACTATGAGTAAAAGTCCAGCATATAAGGCCTAAAGTATTATCAGCAAAATGTACTCAAAGTATTAGAAGTAAAAGTATCCATAGTGCAGCTGTCAGTGTTTTACTGCTAAATATGATGTTTTTGGGCTGTAGACGTTCAATATTGTGCTAATCTTAACTACTTCACACTGTTGGTTGGTTTAATCTACATCAGTTCATTATATTCTATAAGATATCATATGTTGGGAGTGTGACAACCACATATCCACAGAAAAACAACCTGTTTTCAGTTCTGCGACGATGCATTTTGCAGCTAATCCATGCAAGTTTTAATTGTTTATTTAGCTTAAGAAGTTGGAGAGTTTTCTCATTTAATCCTTCAGTTTATCATTAAAACTTAAAATTAACAAATCACTGTAGATACATAGTAATAAAGTACAGTATTTTCCTCTGAATCATGGTGGATTAGATGCAGAAAGTTGCATAAAATGCAAATATTCAGGCACAAGTGCACAGATTCTGCACAAGTGCAATGTTTAACTTAGTACATGTACATTGCTACATTGCACCTCTGCGTCTTACAGTACATGAATAACTTGTCCTCAGCTGGCACTAACAGAGGGAACACTGTGTCCTGACTGCTGCTGGCTTGCACCTGTGACTTTAACATGTTGTTACATGTTCAATCTATGCAGCATCAGTCCCCCCCCCCCCCCAAAAAAAAACATGCTATGCTCATGATAGCACCAAGAATGTCTATTCATATTAAATTAATAATAAAACAGGATATTTTACCAGTTTCACAGCTTTGGCGCCTGAAGACTTTGTGTCTTGCTGCTCACAGTCACACCCACTGCTCTCTGCTTTCATAACATGGAGAGGAGCAGCTGGGCGGAGACAAAGAGGACAAACACATGAGAGGCATGTGCCTGCAGCCCGCAGGGGGGGGCGGTGCTTCATGTCCAGTCCCGCCCAGTGGACCATTTATGGCCGCCACATGTGTACCATCTTATTCCCCTGACAACTGTGAGTTTGATTTGGTGTAGGAACTTTGCAGCACAACTTTGTAAGTAATGGGGAAAAACCTGAGGTCCATGAGACTTGAAAAAACAGAAAAAGCCGACACAAAGGTTAAAATAAAAATAAATAAATGAATAAAATCAATAAAAATGAATTGGTTCAATGGGTTTCTTTTGTTGGCACACAGGTAAGCATATATATATATATATATATATATATATATATATATATATATATATATATATATATATATATATATACTTTCAATAAAGTAGTGATGCATCCTTTGTGGAACCAAACAGCCCCTTCAGGATGTAAACATTCACATTGTGCTGATTGGAAATGTTACTGTAAATGTAAAATGTGTCTAAAACAGACATTGATTGATAATAAATAGTATTGACGACAATATTTGACATTTCTAAATCTGTTACTTTAATCAGCATGGACTGAAGGAATCAGGAACTGTGACTGTGCTGCACCGTTTTAACCAGATGAGGTCACTGTGCACCCTGCAGAAGAATAACTGCATCTTCTCGCTCTACTCGTCTTATCTAAGCAAGAAAAGGTTGAACTCACTGGAACAAACTGGGGGAGAAGCACGAGGCTGTTGGACGACAGCTTTATTCTGGATGCTGCTTGAACATCTTCTGTCCTCTTCAGCAACCTCCATACTGTTCTTTCTTTAAAAGCTTGATGTCCGCTGCTTTGAGTTTAAACATACAACAGTTTTGTTGTCTCACTCTGTGTTCATTTTGAACTGTTAAACAGCAGAGGCTGTCGCTATTTATAGCCGTCATTTGTTGCCTTTCTTTGCAGATAGACACAGTTGTCCCTTGCCACCAGTAACCAAGAGTGATTATACTGGAACCACCTGCTGTCCTCATGTTTTAGTGGAGCTCTGTCCACTCTGTGAGACACTCTCACAGGCATTAAGTTTTGTTTTTTTGTTCCTCTAAGGTCACATTTAGCATCATCTTCACTCTGCCGGACCTGCAGAAGATTACTGAAATACAACCCCAGGGAGATGCTGTGTTATCTGCCACATACATGTACAGCAGAATGACACGCCAGAAGCTTTATCCTAAGGAGGCGCGCTGGAACAGTTTAATTGGAATTCCCAGACGCAAAAGAGCACCTGTCTCTCCCCGTCAGTTAACTCATCTTCTAAAAACTGCATTTGTCCTTTTCCAGCGATAACTCAAGATGACGGGAACATAAATTCTTGACATCAGACATTTAAATGTTTCCGCGTGGGAGTGATTACACTTTAATCCACTCAGCGCTGAAAGCAGAAAGCCTCTAATAGCAAGAATGTTTTAATTACATTCCAAAGTGGAGACGAGGCCCGAGCAGTAAAGCTCGTCTTGAATGTCATTGTTCCTATAGGAGGTCTTTTGTTGTGCTGTTAGTGTACAAACATTTAAAACGCACCGACTGACTGCTGTATACATAATATAATAAAGAAGAAAAATTTAAAGAATATAAAGTGCTAACAAGTCAAGAAGCATACACAGAAAAGTGAGCTAAAGTTCATAGGAGCAGTTAGTTGAGATCAAGCGGTAACCCCCGTGGCTGTGAAGTGAAGCCAACGCAGAAGTGTCAAAAACTGCAGTTCCTCAAATGTCCACTTGAGGCTGGCTCCAGAACGAGTCAATCTCCATTGAAATGTCACAACTTCACAGCAGAAATAAACATGTTTACAGCCTGGTACAAAAAACAGTTTTGGTCTCTATAGCTAATTTCCCCGTTCATGACAACTGTACTGAGGGTGAATTTTTATACAACTCACCTGTTCAAATTATATTAAGGCTCAAAGTTATGCAGAATTAACAGTGTGGACGCTTTGATTGACAGGTGGGTGTTGTTACAGATGATTTGTTTAAGCAACCAGGCGTCATTCAGTCCGCCTTGATCCACGTTTTCCCCACTGACAGTATAAAGAATGGACAGCGTAAACATGACGTTTTAACATGGGGACTTATGGAGACTGACTCACTTCTGGAGCCAGCCTCAAGTGGACGTTTGAGGCAGTTTTTGGCACTTCCACATTGGCTTCACTTCACAGCCACAACGGTTGCTGCTTTTTTAGATTGGCCGCGAGGTGGAAGAGGTAAGAATACCAACATGGTGGCGACCAGCGGCACAGATTTTGAGCTTCAAAACGGCTCTTCGGAAACCGACGAGTGACGTCAAAATGGAAAATGTGACTGCTGTAATCTCCTGTTATTAAAATCCTCACCGGCTCTGATGTACTTAAAGAGAGAACACCACACACTATCACGACAGATGAGCAAGTTCGCTGTGAAACATCGACGTGATGAGTTGAGTTGTATTTCTACTTCCACATCTCTGTCTCTTGTCAGCACCAGAGGCTCAGTAGGCCTTTTTTAAAACTATGGATGTTATTTGTTCTGGATGATACTGAGTGTTGCTTTGTGGGACTGGGGGAGCGCAAGTATGTGTGTGCATCTGTTGTGTATCTGAAATAGTCTCTCATCTTGTCCTTACAAAGGAATGAGGAGCGCTGCAGGGTCAGAGCAGGGAGCAGGGAGGGGGTCTATCAGGGATAAGTGGGAGGTGTGTGTGTGTGGCTGACAAGACTTGGTGAGGAGAAAATAGACTATTCCATCTGTCTCAAAATCTGCCCTGCTGCTGACCCACACTCTGGAGACTCTGCTCGGTCACATGGGCAAGGCGAATCCTTAAAAACCCCCCGAGCTTCACGCCCGAGACTCCTCATTTCTTGTGTGCAAGACACCAGCTGGTCTTGGTGTTCACCCTTCTTTCTCTTCCCTGGAAAGCCACCCGAGGTACCATCATGTCAGATACTGAGGAGATTGTGGAGGAGTACGAACAGGAGGAGGAGGAGGAGGAGGAAGAAGAAGTTGAAGAAAGGGAAGAGGAGCAGAGTGATGATGAAGTAGAGAAGAAAGAAGAGCATGCAGAGGAGAATGAGCATGAGGAGTCCAAACCAAAGCACAAGACAACTTATGTGCCAAACATCGCTCCTCCAAAGCTTCCTGATGGCGAGAAGGTGGATTTCGATGACCTGCACCGCAAGAGAGTAGAAAAGGATTTCAACGACCTTCAGACGCTGATCGAGTCGCACTTCTCCACCCGTCAGAAAGAGGAGGAAGAGCTGGTCGCCCTGCGAAACCGCATCGAACGCCGTCGGTCCGACAGAGCAGAGCAACAGCGTGTTCGCACCGAGCAAGAGCGCGAACGCCAAGCACGCCTGGCCGAGGAGAGGGCGAGGCGCGAGGAGGAGGCCGCCAAAATCCGCGCCGAGGAGGAGGCGAAGAAGAAGAAGATCTTCACCAACAAGTCATTTGGAGGCTACCTGCAGAAGGTGGACCAGAAGAAGGGCAAGAAGCTGACGGCACGAGAGGAGAAGAAGAAGGCCCTGATGGAGCGCCGGAAACCTCTCAACATCGACCACCTGAACCAGGAGAAGCTGGCGGAGAAGGCGCAGGATCTTTGGCAGTGGCTCCATCAGCTGCACGCTGAGAAGTTTGAGCTGGCTGAGAAGCTCAAGAGGCAGAAGTACGACATCTACGTGCTCCGAAACCGAGTCAGCGACCACCAGAGGGGCTCCAAAGCATCCAAGACGTCTCGCGGAGCCAAGGGCAAGTCTGGCTCCTGGAAGTAAGGGTCGCAACTGGACAGCCAAGTTGTTTTCTGGACTATTTGGTGCCTAACTTGTATAATAAAAGCTATCCCAGGGATTGTATGTATAAATATCTGAGTGTTTGTGATGCTGGTATTCACCAGTTCATCTGTTCATGAGCTGTGGTTGGAGACTTTATTAAACCTGATTGGATGTGCGTTGGTGTTCATTTCACAACTCCACTAGAGTTGCATATTTTTACCCGAACAGCTGTTAAGGGTTTCGTTTTATCTGCTCACAGACAAATGTTTTAAAATGTGTGATCAAGGGTTGAAAGGTCTTCAAATAAGGTGCCAAACTTTCATTTGTTTCCAATAAATCAAGACACATTTTAATATCTTTCAAGTGACATTATATTTTCTAACTCAAACCCAAGAAACCTCTTCAAAAAAGGTGTTTCTCGTGGCAAAGAGTCTTGAACTGTTGAGTGTCATTTTGTCAGTGCGGGTGTGGTTGTGTTAAGATCTAACAGGTGTGGCACAGCTGACTTTTTAAGGAGCTAATTTAGGACTAACAGTGTAGGCCTGCAGTGTTTTTAGCAAAAAGACCCAACTGTTGACTGAGTGGTGAAAGACAGAGGCTGCAGAAGGCTTACAGAGAGGCGTTTGATGTCTTAAAGGTATTTAACTGCAATCATGAAGACCCAGTTCTTCAAAACTCTTAATGTATGTTTCTCACGTGTTTGCAACGAGAAATTAGAAATCTTACAGGTCGACCAAAGGGAAGTAAACTAAATGAGGTGTGAAAAGACAGTTACGCACTTGTTTTCACAAATAGAAAGTGCAATTTAAAAGACAGACTGACGCCAACTGAAAAAAATTAATTCAAAGCAGTCTTCCTTTTTCTGTTTCTGTTCACTCTGTTTTCATGAATCAAATCAGGATTCAAGGATTTGATAGCATCAAAATGTTCTTTTTATTAATATGTTAGTATGTGTTGGCAGTATTTTCCAAATTTATCACAATTTCTTTATGTTTCAAGAAATATTTTGTTTAAATTGAGATAAAAAACCCTTTTTCAAGGGAGTCCTGGCCAACAGGCAGCAGCACAAACTTAGAACAAGTCAAAACAAAACAGACATAGCAATCTAAAAAAATAATAAAAGTGCGGTACAAGCCATGAATATCAGGATTTGAAAACATTCCAATAAATCAGATCTTTGGAGCAACCCAAGAACTGCTGTAAAGAAAGGCTTTACAGTTGTGAAGCACGTTAAGCTCCCCATAGATCCCCATAATCTAATATAGGTAAAAAAAAAAAAAATGTAGCAGCAACAAGTTTCTTTTATACCAAACGATGCACATGTTGTTTAAAAATCAGGGAATCATCCACATAGAATCAGGTATTTATCAGAGTAAACTATTTCAGTAGTGTTTCCTTCAAGAGTGACCACTGAAGGCTTATTCTGTGGTCTCCTCTTGGCATTAGAAAACAACATGCACTTGGTTTTGTCAGCATTAAGAACAAGTTTCAGTTGAGACAGCAATTAAGAGCACTTTGCCAGTGGTCAACAGCTTTAGCCGGATCTCAGCTATCCTCATTTGTGGCATCAAAATTCATCTTAATCCCTACATCTGAGTTTTGAAAACCAACATTTAACCATTAAAAATAACAGTGTCTGTCTTAGAAAAGCTGATTTATACATAGTTTTAATCCAGTTTGATCATTAAAAAGTCTTAAAACCACACAGCTGTGACATGGCTGCTCACTTTTTGTCCAAAAATATCAAACTTTAGGTCAAATGACTGTCAAAGTGTGCGGTAGTGACATATTACATGCACTAGGTGGCGGCAGGGTGCCAGTTTTTTAATACACATACACACTTGTAGAAGAAGTGCCATGATGCATCTAATTTTGAAGAATGCAATACATAATTTTTAATGAATTAAATCAAACCATTAACTCAGGCAGCCAAGTTTCTGCAGCGTTGTATTTAATCTGAGACTAATTGAAAGTAAGTAATCGCCATTCACACATCAGCTCTCATTTTAAATCTGTTCACACTGACTTCTTCAATGCACAGCAGGTAAAACACCAAGTCAGAGAGCTGCAGTGAATATGTCAGACTGAGGTGCAGGAAATTTTCTCTCCCCTGTGGTTTTTTTTGACTCTCAGTCAGGCTCAAACCGTAGATGCCACACCGCTGTTTTGCTCTCATGGCAGTGACAAGTCATTAAAGCCTTCCAGACACGGCAGTATGCCAACAGGTTACCATAGAGACTGGGAGAGGCCGCCTATGTGATCAGGTCTCTATAACCCCACCACCACCACCTCCACCCTCCCCTCCAGTCTCAACACGCCCACTCGCACATACACCCAGCCACTTCAGCTTAAAGGTGTGGGTTGTGTATTGATGATGATGTTGTGAGAAATGCCTGACTTGACAGCGTCGGGACATACCGGTGCATCAATCGACTACTCGTGTCGCACCAGGGAACAAGATGTTCCCAAAACTCTGCTGCTGCTGCTGCTTGAGTTAATTTGCTAACAGGTTGTTGCGGGTGGTGGTTTCAGTTCAGACCTGCTACTGCTGTGTGTTGGTGTAAAAGAAAGCATGCAATTTAAGGTGATGCACATGGAGTCAAATGTGTCATTCATATAAAAAACAGTTTGTGTGTAAGTGTGTGTGTGTGAGGGAACCAGGAGCAGCAGCTGCAGCCTCATTGGGGGGCGTTGTCTGCTCATTAGTACCCAGCGGAGACTGGAGGATAATGTAAGCGCTGCATGATTGACACTTCCTGGGCCACACTTTGAACTCTGACCAGGAACTTATTTTCTGGTTCAGTTATCTGTAGGATGTTTGTATTTTAATTAGAGCAACGCAGATCTAACACGATTTCTTAGCGTTTGTCCTCTCAGCTCTGCAAAAAAAATATCCTTTAAATGTCCTTTGTCTCTGCCAACGAAGCATAAATGTAGCAGTGTCACTGTGTTGGAAGTAACACTATTTAGATATCAAAGCACAGTTGTGGTGTTTTATGATTTAAAGCAACACTGCATAGAAATTAGTATTTTTGTGATTTAGTGCCCCCATTTTCAGAGTGTAATCCCACTGTGGTAAATATGGACAGCCGTACACGTGTATTTATTATGATTATATTACTTTTTTATACAACTTTGCAACATCAAGCAAGGTCAACAACACAAGACATAGCCGCCAGCTAATATTACTTACTAGTCCAACAGCAGTCAGCCCAGCTCGGCGTCTGTCTTTCAGCCTTTTATTTCACCAAGCTCTCACCAACCACTAAAAGTCAGTCCCAGATTTTTTTTTTTCTTGTCCGGCGATTTCTTGGTGACTCACTCTCTCCTTTTCTTTTCTTAGCTTCCTCCATCAGCGTCCTCTTCGGTCTCTTCGCCTCTGTCATTATGTCTATAGAGGCTGCTGAGCCCGGTTACATTGCCGGCTTGCCCAGCTCCTGTTCACAATATGATCCAGTTTCACCAAAATCAGTGAAATAGTTGGTGGTGTGTGACTTAGTGCCGTAAAGCGTTACGTACTTCTCCTGACCCAGAGCCCAAAGTTAGTTAATAAGTTTATTCCACTATTCAACAGGTGGCTAAAGCAGGAAATAGCTCACCATTTTGACTTTTGTCTGTCTAAAAAGGATAATTTCTTTGTATTCCAGTAGAAATAATCAAGATTTCTCAGTCATGAAGAGAAAAAAAAAAGAAGATAACTGACGACTGACTGCTTGTAGCTTTCGTCTAGTTTTTTTCATCTGCAGGTTTAATTGGCTGATTCTCACCCGATGGAGACATAATCACAAAAAAAAAAAAAGTGTAAATAAATGAACACATAAAAGAACAGAGTATAAACAGCATCTGGTTGAGCCGACTGCCTGCATGGAAATGTCGCCGTGGAGGAACAAAACAATACAAGTGATGGCTTTCTTGATTCATTCATAATGTCTAAATGTCCCATATGTGTCTCAATGTGTATTTAACTCCACAATATCCAGCATAATGGCTGTCACGGGCCATGTGTGATGTAGTCGCTCATGGTTCCAATTAATTATTTACGATTACGATGAGAATTGAATCGGATGATGCCTTTTTGTGAGCAACATCAGAGCTAAAAAGCCATTTTCAGACTCTTAGAACTCTGCTTTGTGATACAGCAAACTCCTGTGTGCTGTTTTATCTTGTTTTGGTGCAAATAAGCTTTTTACTTCCAGCGACAACAAAAATAAATATCTGTTTTGTGATATGAGGGAACATTACTCCAGCTTTCATGTCATAAATTCAGGCAGGCAGTCGGGAGGTGTTTTAAAAAATAGTTCACGAGTCAGTCCACAAAGACATGGATAAGTCTGTTTTTCTGGGGTAAGCTACAAATTAAGGACTTTAAGGATCTAAATAAGTTTAGACAGACCATAGCAGACTTTTCTACTTTACGTCAATCCAAGAGCAGTAGGCTGAGAAGTTGACAGACAGACAGTTCCTGGATGTTGTTGATATCTGTCTCTCTCTTTGCATGGTACAGTCTTAACTTGTATTTGTAGACGCGGCGACAAACTGTGTTTACCGCAAACAATTTTCTGAAGCCCGTGCAGCGATATCCTTCACGCAATCATGTTTTTAATGCAATGTTACCCGAAGGGGTCGAAGGTCACGGACACTTGATGGTTTTTGGCCTTTACGTGCAGAAATCTCTCCAGATTCTCTGAATATTTTAACGATATTGTGGATTGCAGACGTTGACATTCATACATTTCTTAAAATTATGCGTTTTGGAAACACTGTTCTTCTGTTGGACTGTTTGCAAAGTTGTGAACATCGCCCCATCCTTCAACGACTGAGCCTTTCAAGGATCCCTCTTAATTTACCAGTTTTACACAGCATCCCAACGTTTTCGGGATCAGGGTTGTTATCTAAGTACATTACAGTGCAACTAGTGAACTAAACCTACAAATACAGGCTTGCTTCTTTTACTTCAGGATCTGAATCATTATTCTACCGCTTGATCTAAGCTGGCACATTAATCAGTTGAGTTAACTGAAGTGCTTAATGTCGTACCTCTTATATAATTAATTAGGCAGAGAATTTGGTACTCAAGTCTAGGCTAATCATGACTTAAACCCAAAAGGCCACACACATCATTGTTATTAAATTAGGAGTGAATTCACAGGTTAAGAAAGGATTTTTTGGGTGGGTTTATCGCTTGGGTAGGCAGTTTCTTTATGGTAAACATACTCTGATATGCCGTCCTGTTATAAACACACACAGGAGGGCACTGGGGAAGGCAGCTTTGAGAAATGCTCGCGCTCCAGATCTCTGGGCGCCTATTGCCTGTGGATGAATTAGCCTGCCCTGGAGACTGTGCAGTTTGAGCTTATCTCCAGCCTCCTCCAAATTGAGGTGGGAGTTGGGTATCGGCCAGAGGTATAAAGGAGATTTAGCCTATCCGACAGGGCATTAATCTCTGCACCTTCTCAGCATCCTGCAACTTTTCCAGCCCCGATCCCTCTGGCCATATAAAGATTTGATGTCGCCATGCATCCTATCAACACCTCAATGCAACCCTTTGAGAGTGACTTCATGAGTAGATTTAGTGTATGTCTGTGCTGGAATGGAGCCATCAGTCTGTTATATAGTCGAGATAAAAATAGCAACAGAGGATCTTTAATACTGTAACACTTAACTGGACTCTTAAGTAGAGGCCTGTGCTCTGATCACTGCTTAATTAAAGACAATTTTTTAATGGTTTATCACAAATTGATGTGACACACTTGACACAAGAGCTCCACACGAGTAAAAGAGCCAAAACACTTCAGCTATTGGCTGGTGGTCTTGGTTCCCACATCTAATTATCATATAATATCTTTACGTTATTGTCCCCATGAGAAACCTGGCTCGGTTATTAAAAATAAAACAGTACAATTCACACATACAGTGACTATATAAAATCTTTGGAGACCAAAAATGAACAAGTTATATTTAGAAATGTTCAGTTGTAGCTCCAGGTTTTCCATCGAGGGAGCTAAAGCCTTCCACTCTGGACACCTGGCTCTGCGTAGCACCTGTTGCTAAAACATGACATGCAGATTACATTGTTTAGCCACAATTTTCTCGTGTGCGTTCCAATGTTTGGCAACCTTTGGCAAGTCCTTTGAAACGTCCCATAATTTCCCCTTCACAGAAAAGCCTTTTCACAGACTGACTCAGTGTTGGCATCAGACTTTTTGGTATTTAATAAAAATAATGTTACTGTCTACTGTTCAAGGCCGTGGTTAGGGTTAGGATTCTCAGCTATCATCTTGGGAGCCACGCTGTCTCATCTTCTGACCTTCGACCGTGGTTGGCAAGACGTGTGCTGTGTCTCAATTTGAATACTTTCATTAGTACACTTATATGTAGTACACTGAGTACTTCCTGGTGTAGTGCGGCAATTTCGGCAGGGTGGTGTCGTCTCAGTTCGAGTATTGCCGTTGCGTACTTACCGGAAATGACCATCGTGACATTTTATCACCTTTTCTTGGCTGTTTTGCAGCTGTGCAGAGCATTAGCACCAACATTTGACAGCTCCAGCAGCTTCCTTGGCTGCCATTTTCACAATGGCACTTAGGTACTGAAATTTGCAAGTATGGACGTTCGCACACCGCAGGGCATATTGTACCTCTCCACAAGTCTTATTCAAATCGCAAAAAAAGAAAGATGCAGGTCAGGTTGGGTTTTTTTATTGGCATCAGCAAGTTGTTGAAGCAGTGAAGATTACAAGTTTCATGCTTCAGCAGCTCATTCAGAGACTAGACAATAATACCTGTCTAAACAAGAGTCACTAAAGAAAGGAGATTCTGCACACTCGTCATTCAAAGAGTCTGAAATGGAGATGTACAGGACTGTAGGATGGTGTACTGCTGCAGAAAACACAGAGTCTATGAGTCATTTCCAGTGAGTGTATGTGTGTCATTCTTGTTTCGTCATTCATCGTGGGGAACCAATATAAATATAAACTCTTGCAGTTACCTAACAGCTTCCTGGCGGTGGCGCCCGCCAACACATTGTAAGGACACAGGTCAAAACTATGAGTCATCACTGGAGTGTAGGAGCTCAGGATGTTCATTCATTGAGAAAACAAACACAATACTGACATCACACATCTGCTAGCAGCCAGCCAAGGTAGCAAAACATTGAGTGGGAAGTACTGTGGAGTTCATGGTGTGACGTATTTTAAAGAGCTCAGGAGCTGACGTGTTTAAAATCAAGGACAAGCAACTCTTTTGTCAAGAACAAAGTAAAACTAAAAGGTTTGAAACTTTGACTGGAAGTGTTGAAGTACAGATTTTTTTGTGACATATTAATGTGACAAAGGCGTTGCACTTTAAAACCATTAGCAAGAGGAAGGTAGCAGTGTGAGATGTGATTTTTAAAGGCAAACTGAATGCTTGAAACACTGCAAAATGCCCATTTCATGCCTTATTAACTCCACTTTTAATTTGTCTCCAGTTGTTTGTTCAGGTCCTGGTGACTTTAGAGTGTTTTGATGGACTCCAACTTCAGCATGGCTCTATGGTTGGCTTGTCAGTCCAGAACTTCAGCCCAAATTAAAAATTACTACTGGATGGATTGCAGTGAAATTTAGTGCAATTTCCCTTTGGATGAATTGTAATAACTTTGGTGATCTTCTGACTTTACATCCTGCAACATCGGGTCATAGATTTAGTTTGTCCAATACTTTGGTTTATGATCAAATACCCGCTAAACAAATGACATTCCCATCAGCTTCAGTGATACTATGTTTATATACAGTATACTATGTACTATGGGTGGTGTGTGTGCTGCAGGGGGTGTGTCTATTTGTGCGGCACGTAACCGCTGTGAAACAATCAGGAAATAACTTTTTATTTCACCGATTAACCGGCTTTCTCGGTGCCGGCGCTCACTCACTCTCATTCACTGTCTAAGTCGCTCAACCGCTACTCGCTCTTTCTCTCTCAAACCATCGGACAAAAACCAAATTAAACTTCTTCATGTCTCTATTTTGCAGCGTAAATTTGGGAGCCAGACTCAGATTTAGAAGCTCAGTTCATGAAATAAACAAAGCTAGAACACAACAGGTAGAGTATCAGTGTTTAGTCCATGAATCCACCTGGATAGTCTCAGTTTCAGGGACATTTCAGGCTGACTGGGTTTTTTTTTCACAACTCCCTGTGACCTGCACCACTGCAGCCAAACCCCCACTGAAAAACCTCATCAGCATGTTAAACATTGTCATTGTCATCAACCTCTATAAATGAATATCTGCCTGTGAATGCAGAATCTTTCGGCAAGGAACAAGATTCTGGTACCACAAGCGTTCTGGTTCCTGTTTGTAGTCTGTTTAATATTGACCAAGCATTCTGAGCGGGCTTTGGTTGCATGCAGGTATGCAGTCCGCATAGAGAGCAAAAGAGGCGGAGTTTATTGGTTGAAATGCAATCTCCGAACCCAACGGACCATGATTTAAATCTTAGCTATGTGACAAACAATCTGAACGCAGATGTCTCTTAATTCCAACTCTATTCTTGTGCGTCAAGTTGCTAATTGGATTGCAAACAATGACCAGTCAATGAAGAGAAAGTCCCAGATAACTGCTGGCCACAAGAAGCCCAGAAACATTGGGCATTACCCCAAAAAACTGGACGATAGACGACCAATATATACCCGTCACTATACCACTATACCATACAATGCCAATCACTACCTTTTTTACATTTTACGGGTTTTTTTACAGTGAGAATGAGAGCCACAAACTTTGTGTAAAGTATGTATGTATGTAAGTATTGTGTGGTATTGTCAGTTAGTCTTTGCAAGTCGATTGAAAGGTATTAATCACATGGCGGTGATTAATCGTGCAGAATAGTACAACATTTGTGTTTGTCTGCATGAACTAACTCTTTGTTCCTGTGTAGTCGGTGGAAGAGATCTGACGTCTGTATTTGTATTGATGTGTTCAGCTCTGACAAATGTTTCCCGGTGTGCCTCGGCCCACCTGTTTCACTCGGACATTGGATGTTGTCTCCGGTTACGAATGAGCCATACCTGTGACGGAATGAGCGGCATCTGATAAACGGCTGCATTTAGATTCAAGCTCACATCCTCCGCTGTGTCCTCTCTGTCTCTCTCTCGGGTGATTCATGCCGACTCCTCCACCTCTGCTCGCCATGTAAATCAGCAGAGCAGCTGGAGTGGCCCCGTTCTAGCAGACCCTTCTCCTCCAAACCTGTTATTACCACGTCTTCCCGCCACTGTGACGGCTCTGATGATAGTACCGCTGTTCACACCTGTTGGAGCCACAGTGAAACCTCTTGTATCACATCTCAGTCACGATGTTTTAATTGCCACCCTGAGACTAATTTTGAAACAGGGCTTAATACAAGTGTGAGTCAGTGGGTATCAGAAGCAAATGGAGCAGCAGGGATGATCACACAAGGGAGCAAATCATTAAGAGACCTTAAAAAGCTCTTAGTCTTTTCGTTTTTTTAATGTGAAAACACTCAAGCAAAGACATGTTTGTTATGACTGTCTTTGAATATTTGATTTTTCCATGTTGTGTTCCAAAACTGCTTTTGCTGCTCAACATTAGTGTGCGTCTCCTTTTTTTAAAAGGATTTTAAAGGTCAGATAAGCCGACCTTTGCTGTGGTCCCTCCTCAATGTTGAACGATAACCAAGTCCCTGGGGGTCTGTTTAGTTTGTTGACCCTCCAAACTGTGGTAGCAGTTGTCACGCAATGTATAGACAGCAGAACACCGGCTAACTCGCTATTTTCCACAGAGAATATAAAGACATCAGAGTAGCAAACACCAAAATCAAAATCTTGAGTGACTAGTAGTGGTTCTTTTTCAGCCAAGCATCCTTTTGACTAGTGCAAAACATTTTTGTAGTGAGTTAATATTATCTTGAATTTCTGTGAGGTTTGACAGCAGTTAATATTTGCTTTGAAAACAGCAATATTGGATATGAAATGTGGTTTATTGAACTTAATATAATTACACCTGACTGACATTTTAAAATTAAGGAGAACCAGTAACTAATGTTGTCCTCTCTTGGACTCCATTTTCTCCAGTGACATTGTTGGACATCAAACTCTTCTGGTTGAATCATCAGTCCAAGCCACTGACAGAATGCGTCGTGCATCCGTGACGTCATCCACAAGTTTCTGAAGAGATGTTTTGAAGCTCAGAGTGTGGCGGCTCCGGCAGCTGCCACGTTGGTAGTCCTGTCTCTTCTGTCTCCCAGCTAATCTAAAAATCGGCAAAGACGTGGATCATCGGTTGAGCTGAAACGAGCTAAATGACACCTGGTTGCTCTGACAAGCCATCTGTAACGGCACCTACCTGTCAATCAAAGCGTCCACGCTGTTAATTCTGCATAACTTTAAGCCTTAATATAATTTGAACAGGTGAGTTGTATAAAAATTCACCCTCAGTACAGTTGTCATGAACGGGGAAATTAGCTATAGAGACCAAAACTGTTTTTTGTACCAGGCTGTAAACATGTTTATTTCTGCTGTGAAGTTGGACATTTTAACATGGGGACTTATGGAGACTGACTCACTTCTGGAGCCAGCCTCAAGTGGACGTTTGAGGAACTGCAGTTTTTGACACTTACATATCGGCTTCCCTTTACAGCCACACAGGTTGCCGCTTGGTCCAAGACTGTGTGCATAAAGACTAATGGTGGGCTTTAAATTGAAAATATAATCTGCAGCTTTCATCAATTCACTTTTGAACTCTGGGTGAATTTTGGATGAATTAGGCAACATGTTCATGCTGTTCATGCTCGTGGGTATTGTAGTGTTTTTACAATATAAAATATAGTAATTATAACACTCCAGTACAAAAATGGCTCTGAATCTGACTCATGCTTATTCATGGCTTGGTCGTTTCTGTCAAGACAAATCAATTGAAGCAGTTAAAGTAATGAGAGAAGATTCCTGCGCTCTTACCCATGGGGTAAAACATCTATTTATAGCCATCTACATCAATACGTTGCTCCTCCGTGTCACCTCGGTGAATTTCTCCATAAAGCAAGCTTTGCGATGTTTCATCTTCCTCTCTGCTGGCGACGGCTGGTTCCAGCGGCGGCACTTTGACACTTCTGTTTAGTAGTTTTAAATGCTTGAACGGGTTATACATAACAATTATTTAAACAAGATGCTCGCTAGGTTCAAGTAGCTACTCAACCACAGCTAAACATCCCCAAACGCACACACACACAATCAAATATACACCCTCCAGACGAAACCCAACCTCTCAACTCTTACATATTACTCACCGGTCCTACCGAGACAGGAGAGGACTCTTAATGTCAGATCGGTGTCGAGATGTAGATTCTGATACTCCGCCAGACAGAGAAATCATTAAGCAACCAGGGGGCTTCGCCTGACTCTTGACAGATGTTACAGGTTGCCATGTGGGGGATTTACATTCCCTTCATGAAGATGACCTATCAAGATAGTCTTACAGCCCTCTTGGGAGTTGAAAATTAACATGTGTCCGTGTCTTTGTGTTCATACTTTTCATGACAGCGGTGGAATCACATCTAATACCGTAATCATACATCATTTGCATATCTTTTCGCATCATAAATTTCCATATTTGAATTGTGTAATCTAGCTCCTACTCCTCTGAGCATGAACACGTGCCCGGGGAGCTATTACTATTTATTTTTAATGGAGACACCGAAGGCCATAAAAACGACTGTTAGGCTGCAATGGGTGGTGGCATTACATAACTGTCTGTCCATTTACCCCTTCAACTGTAATTGTTCTTAGAATAGAACTAGCCACCGCTACCTCGCGTTTAATGAGTTGACCTCTGACCCGCCGTACTCAGCCCACCGTGGAAAATCGAGCTATAATAAATCAGTCTGTGCGCACCAATGTCTCTTCAGCTGTTAAGTACCACTGTCTGGAAAACGTGGTAAATACAAGCATCCGTAACACAAGACGGATATATCAACACAACTTGGACTTAATTTATATTTAAGAAGATGCAGAGCATTCAATATTTTTAATTAAATGAAAAGGTTTTAATCATATTGCCATCACTGAGGCTGTTTAATAAGCTAGTGATGGCTAATTAAAGATATCACAAGGCGTCATTATTCATATCAAGACGTGTCTTCAAAGAGAACAATTTGAAAGAAGCTCTCATCTTAATTTTACATCTTCTGTGTTGACAATTTGAATATATAATACCCCCCCCCCAAATAATGACTAATCCTGCAGGTGCATTGTTGACGCTAACCACGAGGCCATCCAATCTCCTCCTAAGTCTTCATAGAGCAGCGGTGTTAAATACCCGGCAGAAATAAGCATTCAGGAAAAGACAAAGCTCTAATCATATGCATCGCGGCATGGAGCTATTAGCCCCTGCTAACTAAAGATACAACTCCGCTCTAAATATGGGTTTAGTGTTCGGCGAGTGGGCAGCTTTCATTGCCAGGGAAACTAATGCAACATCCCCCCCTTTGTCTGTTTCTATCCAATATTGCGGATCAAAAGGAAGTTGTGCTGCGTCTCGCGCCGCACGTAAGATCAAAATGTTCCTTCATGTCTCGTCATCAAACGGCTGCAAGATGAGAAAGAGGGGAACCATCCAGCTTTATTCTACTTTGTATTTAAGGTCTTTAAAAGCGTCTCACGAACTCAGAGCCTTGTACCGTTAAGTGGAGTGGTTTTCTAACATGTATTATTTGCTCTAGCTGGGGGGGGTTAGCAGTAGTTGAAGGTGGCTGCATGGTGCCAACCAACCTCAGAGACAAATGGCAAAGTGTTTGGAGGAATTGTGCTCAGTGTTGGGAGTTACATGGTCCCCGGCTCGCTCCCACCTGAAGGCTGATAACTGAGCTATTGTTCAGGAAAGCTATCGGATTGCTCTTCATCACGACAACCAAGAATTTCTTTCTAATAAAAAGAAAGCACTGTGGCCTTTCTGTACTTGAAAATGTTTAATTATACAACAAAATAGCTCTGAGGCTACTAGAGAAAATGTTCTGCAATGCGTCTGTTTATAACAACAGGCTATAGGGTGCTCCACGCATGCAGTGACTGAATGTACGTGCGTGCTGTGCAACCGATCACGTGAGGATAGACAAGGATCATAAAACCAAGCAGGGAGGGGCGGGGGTCTGGCATAGCAGCGCTCACAGACGGGTGGGAGGAGAGGAACAGAGACGCAGAGAGAGGGGTGCGATTTACAGACCCTTGTCTGTAAACACAATGAAAACAATCGGCTACAGCAATTTATTGATATTAGAAAATGTCATTTTTACTTTTGCATGCTTCAGTACAAAGGATGAATTGAATAATTTAAGTGATATATGTCTATATCATAAGTCAAAACAGTGCTAAATTTGGCTGGCTTTTGGGAGCCGAAAGAGCCGGCTCTTCTCGGTGAGCTGAGTCAAATGATCTGGCTCACTAAAAAGAGCCGAACTTCCCATCACTAATAGCAACACTGCGTAGAAATCGGTATGTTTGCCATTTTGCGCCCCCAGTTTCAGAGTGTAATCCCACTGTGGTAAATATGGACAGCTGTACACGTGTATTTGTTCTGATTACATTACTTAATTGATCAAAAATTAGCGAGTCGACAACTCAAGCGAGGTCAACAACACAAGACATAGCAGCCAGCTAATATTACTTACTAGTCCAACAGCAGTCAGCCCAGCTCGGCGTCTGTCTTTCAGCCTTTTATTTCACCAAGCTCTCGCCAACCACTAAAAGTCAGTCCCAGATTTACTCTTGTCTGACGACTTTTCTCTTCTTAGCTTCCTCAGTCAACGTCCTCTTCCTTTTGCATCTGTCATTATGTCCATAGAGGCTGCTGAGTCCGGTTACATTGCTCAGCTCCTGTTCTGGCACGACTCTGGCTCAGCATTCCTCCCCAGGTCCTGGTCCTGAAAACCTCCTCTTCCTTCCCCTTCCCTTCTCCTCTAATCCTAACCCTACCCAACTAGCTGAGCTAACAGCAGCTACAGTTTGCAGCAGTTTACAACATTTTCTCCATAAAATATGATCCACTTTCACCAAAATCAATTAAATAGTTGGCAGTGTGTGACTGTGTATGTTTTCATTATTGTACAATCACCCAAGATTCACCTTAAATTGAGCTGTAATGTGTTTCTTACCGTAGAATGAGCTTTTACATCTACATATGCTGTGCATACTCTGTCATTCTCTTACCTTTATGTAACCTTCATGCTAGGAAGGATAGGGTGAGGTGACAGGGTTGCAATCAGTACCTAGACTACTAGATGCCGCTAATTCCTGCACGCTGATGTAAATGCCATTAAATGAAACGCTTCTCTGCGTCTGTGGAAAAAAACGCAAACAATGTTCTCTGTCTACTGTTTCATTTCATGCTGTTCAACACTCTGAAGGAGTCAAAGTGTTTAGTCTGAGTAATTATGGCATTTTAAATGCAGGCAACAACCTCTTGCTCTCCACTCCAGTGAGAAGGAAAACTTATTCTAATTATTGTCTTGCGATGTTGAGGAGTCATTAACAAAAGGCTGCTCAGACGACACTCAGACTGGAAGAAAAAGCAGAGACCGAGCTGTAATTAAACTCTCTTATCGACTGACAGTGTGTGACTTCTGTCCACTATTTACTGTAACTGAGGCAGGTGTGAAGATTTGATCAAGGTGTCACAGTGTTATCAGTGTGAAGTGAAATCTCACCTCGCTTTATTTGGACTATTTTGATGACTGGAGGGTTTTTTTGTAGTCTGTGTTTGCTCCCTGTAAACAACCGATGGAATGATGTAACACCCGCTGCTGTTACATGTGCTATAGTTGTTTGGCCAATTATAAAGATTACCAGGACACTTGTGTTTTCCTGTTATTTTGCTCTAAACCCTGTCCCCGTTTTTTTTCATCCTGTTGGAGGGGAGTTATATAGCTTTTGGGATTATCTATTTCCTGCTCAACAAATGACAAGCTGCCGGCAGCAAACCAACATTTTCTGTATTGAGAAGAAGAAATTTACTCCAGGGAGTCCAGTTCGAGTGATACATCCATCCTGAAGTCTGAAGGTCAAAGTTTGAAAGTTGTTTCAGCTGCTTTTGTTCCTCTTTCTAACCTTTAAAGTTAAGAGTTGACTCAAGGTGTCCACGTCAGAAAACATCCTACCTGCCATGTGCGCTTGTCTTGCACAGGTTAAATTGGCAAACATAATGTGCTGCTGGATGACACTAGAGTGCACTGACTCAGGAGTTGAACTCCCGGTTCAACACGCCCGCTGACAGTAGAAAGAAAAGACGTCGTATCCGTGATGTCACCCACAGGTTTCTGAAGAGCTGTTTTGAAGCTCAGAGTGGTTGTTCTGGTTGCTGCCATGTTGGCCGTCCTGCCTCTAGTCTAAAAACTGACAAAGACGTGGAGCATCAATGCACCTAAGGCGGGCCGAATGACGCCTGGTTGCTCAAACAAGCCATCTGTAACCTGTCAATCAAACTCACCATACTGTTAGTTCTGCATAACTTTAAGCCTTAATATAATTTGAACAGGTGAGTTGTATAAAAATTCACCCTCAGTACAGTTGTCATGAACGGGGAAATTAGCTATAGAAACTGTTTTTTGTACCAGGCTGTAAACATGTTTATTTCTGCTGTGAAGTTGGACATTTTAACATGGGGACTTATGGAGACTGACTCACTTCTGGAGCCAGCCTCAAGTGGACGTTTGAGGAACTGCAGTTTTTGACACTTTGGCATTAGCTTCACTTCACAGCCACGGAGGTTGCCGCTTTGATGGTACGTTTCTGCAGACAACCCTGGGTGAGTTTTCAAACAGATCTTTATTAACAACTGTCAACACCCAGAATAGAATAGAATAGTGGGGCGGCAGTAGTTCAGTCCATAGAGACTTGGCTTGGTAACCGGAGGGTGGCCGGTTCAAGTCCAAAATATGGAAGGTGGACTGGTAGCTGGAGAGGTGCCGGGTCACCTCCTGGGCACTGCCGAGGTGCCCTTGAGCAAGGCACCGAACCCCCCCCAACTGCTCGCAGGGCGCTCCTCAGGGGGGCTACCCATCACTCCACCATCTCTCTCTCCACATTGCATGTCTATGAGCCCTTGTATGTGTGTTTGGGGTTAAAATGCATGTAAAATAAACTGAGTGAAAAAAGAATTTCCCCGTTGAGGGATTAATAAAGTATCTCTTCTTCTTCTTCTTCTTCTTCTGAATGGTCCACAGGGGGCGACAGGATGAGTACTCGGGGCTTGATGATCACATAAATCGCGAGTTTTGGCTTTATATCACAGATGATTTTACTCGTACAGTAGGAGTTGGACTTCTAAAATCTTACAGCGTATGCCGAGGCAAAGAGAGGCAAGCTTTGACTCTTCATTTTTGTTTTTTTATTTTGTTAAAATACATATGAAACAGATACAACAAATCATATTCCAAATGTTTACTTTAAATTGTTACAAAAGTTATCACAAACTGTACACATCATGACAGCAATTGCAGTTGTTCTTGCTCAATATAGATTCAACCAATATGCAAACGATTACACCTCAAAGCTCTAAAACTCCTAAACATGGAAATAACTTGATAAGGTTGCGTTGGCTTCACTGGGTCTCCAGTTGGACTACATTGTTCACAACTATTACAGAACGTGTAGAAATTTCACTCAATTACAAGTCTGAGTTGTTCAAAGTATCACCAAACGATAGAAATACATTGTGATGTCTCTATTTCCATAAGTTTACGACGACTTCTTAAATTCCACTTTTGAATATATACAAACAGTACCATTGAGTGTATATACACAAATGTAAACACAAAGTTTGAAATACTCATTTTCCCTCAATAGTTTTTTTTTAAAGTGGTGAGAGGCATGCTACAGTAAAAATATTTATTTTTCATATTAAGGGCAGCGCTGGGGGAAATAAGCATGTGCAAGAAAGTTAACAGTACATAGCCTTTTTTCTATTTGCTATGTTGGTTTCTTATTAGTTTCTTATTACTCACATATGATGAGAAGCTATTCTGTTTTAGATGCATTGAACTAAATTTCATATGGCTTAATGTAGAAAAAAAAGTGAAGGTGTCATTTGTTTAATGGATTTTAATTCCCTGAATTTGTGACAGCTGAGGAAAAGTTGTACAATAAAGTTAAGTTGAACTTTTACTACCTGTAGTACTTTTTGAGATTAGCTAAGCCCCGCCTCCCCCTAGTTACTGTTGCTACGCCTTTCAATTTTGACTTGTTTCATGGCTGCATACATGATATTGTGCGTAAAGACTGACACTGAAGGGACATGTCCCAGGCCAGGCATTTTAGGACAAATGATGATCAGACTATTTGTAAATGTGAATGTCCATTTACTATTTCATTCTAACATAACCTTGTTTAGCTGTTTTGCATACCTATAAATAGTAGTAAGTATATCTTTAACAAGCAAGACCAAGGTTAGATTCATGTTTTTTATAGTTTTACTGTAACTTTATAAGAGAAAAGCGTTTTAGGATGACGACTAACTAACTAACGTGTTTGGTGAATGTAACGCTGTTGCAGATAATAAGTTTGGCTGGAGTTGGTGACGTGGAAACTTCCCCAGAGCCTATACAGCTCTGATATATAAAGTAGCAACCTGCACCCCAGCTTCCACACAGTGGGTAACGCTACAGAGTTGACGGTTTTTAACCTGTAATTTCTCCCAAATAATGCATAATAAAATGCTTTTGGCGCTGGATGTTAGGCTGGGTTAAGCCAAAACCCCACTGGGCACGTCACCGTCGTGTCTTTAAACCCGTTTCAGAAGCGTTTTGCCTGCCAGACTTTGTTAACTTGCTCAGATTTGGTAATTTTCCCCAGGCTTATGTGCTTCTAATTATGTAAATATGCTACGTAGTTAAATTGTTCCCCGTTTTTACGATCAGAAGTTTGTGTTTTATTTTGAAAATCTACCAGATTCTCTATGCCTCTATGTTTCTGTGTCTGACTTGTCTTGTGCAGATCGACGCAAGTTGTTTGCGCCGTCTGTCAAAAATAGAGAAGCCATATGGGGCGCTTCTGGTGGGGTTTGAATAGAACGACCACGGTTAGCTCCTGCGGCCACGGCACACACGGAGCCATCCCTTCCCGGTGGAATTTGGCCATTAGGCTGCTACTGTAGGTAGTAAGCAAGTCAGCTGGACATGCTAATGTTTGCAGCTTCATTTTTGGTATTTTCATTTTGGGAAACTTGCTTGTCAAACCTGTTGTGCCTGGGTACGGCAGCTAAGCTATGATTAGACACAAAAGTCTTTGTTCTCTCCATATTTTTAAAACAATATTCATAGATTGAAATCTTCTAATAAAGATCCATTTACCTTTTTTACAACCAATTTGTAAAGTAGGGCCAAACCAACCAACTGTCGATTAGCATTACTTCTCTGTTTCACCTTCACTTCACTTAGTTTCAATATAAAGACATTTGCAGTTTATTTATATTTAATAAAATTATCGTAATACGAGGATGAGTCTAACTACTTCTATATGCTGCTAATTCAATTTGCTGTTATGATCTGAATTGTATCTGCTGTGTACAAAACTGAATATGAAATTATTAGATTTAAAGTCTTGCCAGGTGTTTGGAAACACGTTTAATGTAAAGTTATTTTTAAACACACTGTTTGTCTGTCGTTTACCTCTCTGTACATATATGTTATGTGCTACATGTATCTGCTACAGTTTCTCTAAATCAGCTGACTTTAATCTGTTCTGATTAAAGATGTTAATGGTTAGTTTGAAACGTCTGTCTGTGAGAGTTGTGACTGGTGAATTTAAAGAGAGGTTAACCCAGCCCTTTGTAGATGCTCAGTTACCTGCATTCTTCAGCCAAAACATGGATTTATTGGCTTTTTTAAATTTTTTTATCAAGCAAAAGTTTTCATGGCGTTGAGCAGCGTAGCCCTTTAGCTTTGTGGAAAATGCTAACTTACTAAAGAGCTCATGGGGCCAGAAAAATGTTGGTGAAAAGGTTGATACCGCTGCGGGACAATCATTGAACATTTCTTGCAGTGAAGCCTACCATTCATGTGGTCTGTGTAAATGTTTGGCAAATAAAGCATTTTTCTGAGCATTTCGAAGCCGACGTATGAAAAACAAACTCTTGATTTGAATGACAGTGAGTGCTGTGCATAGCCAGCTCTGTAGAGCACTTCAAGAACTGGAGTTTAAATGAATGAAATAAAAAACAAACAACACAACCGTATTTATATCAACACATGAGAAACATGTCAGAATGAATTCGATTTTTCATACAACATGCTCACGAGAGACTCATAGGCAACGCGACTTCCCGACGACTCTAAACAAACGCTTCTGTTTTCTTACAGAGGTGGCGTCATCTCTACCTGTGATCGTCAAGGTGTCTGCGGAGGTTTGGGCGAAGGACACGAGCCTTGACTCTCAAAGCTTGCTGCTCTTCCCGGCCACTGCAAGGTAAAATAATCACAAAACACAACACATTATAAAGGCTCTGCCGTCCTTTTTGTAGTATCAAAGCACGTTATTACTCTAATCCTCAGGATGTACTGTGATCATAGGCAAAGGAGTTGTATTGGCGCAGCAGAGCCAGATCATGGCTTTAAAGAAGGGGGCTTTGTGTCAGGCAAAAAAAACTATAATCCATGGCATAAAAAGTTAAAAGTTTAACTCTAATGACAAATGATAAAATATGTGGTCTTACATCTTGTGCGCACACAAGATCTACCTTTTGAGTCTGAATCCCATACCTCTCTCTGTTTTGTTCCTTCTTGGAGCACAGTGACTGTAGTCAGCTCGGATTCAAGGCAATTACAATGCACAGTGGGGAATAAAGATAAAGGTAGGTTTGATTGGTCCTCCCATGACAGCAAAATCTAAATTGACTCTCTATCTCTTGCCCCCACCAGGGTAGTGAGAAACTTGGGAGTCATGATTGATAACCTTCTCTGATCACGTTGCCTTGGTTTCCCGGTTGTGCCAACATAAATAAAATCAGACCTTACCTGACTCAACACGCTACCCAAATCTTGATACCTGGTCTTCAGTCAACCCAAAAGGGCATATCGAGCTCCACTGGCTACCTGTAGCAGCTCGCGTTAAATTCAAATCACTAATGCTTACCACCCACCTACTTAAATGTCCTCATACAGACATATGTTACCTCCTCCAATGAACGACGCCTGTACGCTCAGGGCAATCCAAACTTTTCTCGTCTGTCGGACGTCCCCGTTGGTGGAATGTCCTACCATATCAGGGGCGTCCCTCTCTACCTTTAAATCCAGCTCTTCAGAGCGTACCTCCTCTCCAACACAACCAACAACTGGACATGCTAAATCTATCCCCCTCTACAGCTGTCACAGTACTTATTGATGCACTAACATGTCCTTGTGGCACCGTACCTTGATTTTGTCAGTCGCTAAATGCCTAAAAGTATGATGCCAAAGTGGGATTTCTTACTTTAGCTCACAAGAACATTGTTCAGAGACCTCTGAAACGCATATATGTCTTCCATTTTAAGCCTCACCCACTACCCTGTTGAGCTTGTGAGCTCGTGAGCAGGTGTTGATGCCTCCTGCTTGTCCAGTGATCTGGACTAATGCCCGGTCCTCGCTGTCCGATTTGCTCTAGCTGTCCTTGCAGGATTATTTATAATGCTTTCTGCATGTTATTTATAATCTTACTATTGTGTGTATATATACATATATATCGCATACTGTTCCATATTTCACAGCACAAAGTATCCCCAAGAGTAGACACATGACGAATGAATACAATCCAAGTTGACTGTATTCCCATCTCCTTATGCAATGACTCTTTATTCCAGAACAATGTTTGGAAAGGAGCTACAGAGCACACTCTGTATGTTTTTGCCTATGATTACAGTTTTTTTTACTAAAGCATATGAAGTAGTTTTACCACTGAAAATGGGTAATCACCTGTATTTTCCTATTCGTCAGATGAAGAGTGGGTTTGGCAAAAGAGGAAGAAACATTGATAACATGTAAAATATGAAATTACAGTAAGCCTCTGTAAAAAAAACACCTTCCAGCAACTGTAAAACTGTCTTACAGTATTTACACATGGTATCTTTTTAGCTAGTTTAGACACCAAAGCATCAGACAGTCAGCCGGGTTTGCGACTTCTCTGACATGATGCTGCGTTCAGGCACTGTGGTCCTGCTGCCGTTGGTGTATTAGAGCTTCACTGTGCAAGATGACTGCTCAATAAACCATTTTATCTCTTTTAATAGCTACTTTGGTCACATACACACATGCAACATGTAAGTAAGACAGTACTGGAGTTGTTGGAAAGCACCTTTGACCAACCTAAGCCAGCCGATTCCTCTACAAAACACATCTCTGTATTCAACGCTAAGTGATTAAATCAATGTCGATCTTGTCATCGAACTATTTGCAAGATGGATAATAAAATTTCTTAACGTAAAAATATCCGTTCAAGCTAATTTTGTTTTTGTTTTTTTGTTTTTTGGTGATTTTCTTTTTTTTTTTTTAGATTTTTATGTCGTGATGTTTAAAAACTTGTTCTTCCAGTTGCTAGTGAAGGAGGACTTGTACTTCGGGATATTTGGCTTTCGGATGAAATTTCAGAATGCACCTAAAATCAGTCAGGTTAACTTAATTTAATCTTCTCTGTCCAACTGTTCTCCAAGTGTCTGAGCCATGAATTGACCAAATGTTCTGGTTCAATGACAGTTTGTATGACAGTCATCTTCATCACGCTGTTCACATTTTGACACCATGAGACCAAGACGACACCTAACAATCGATTAACAGTACCTGCGGCCACAGTGCGAGGCTTCAAACGGGAAGTTGCCACTGAGCTGTGAGTGTCACAGAGCGTCGTCAGCAGGTTGCAATAAGTCGACTTGTGAACAGCGTGAGACGTCTAATCAAGCTGTAATCGATGCTCAAGGACACATGACAAGTTACTGAGACATTGACATGTTTTGTTGTGGTATACCCACCACTGTTAGCTTTTGTTTCAATACATTGTTTGAGATGAAGAAATTACCATTGAATGCTTCTATTTAAATGCCCTACTTTCATGATATAATATCACTGTAGCGTGAACTTCCATAAATTTCACCCGAAAGTCGAATATCCCGAACTTTTCATGAGTAGTGTTCATATACTTAAACATAATATGCTTTCAATCGCGGAAAAACGCTGATTGTGTTGCAGCTCCTTCAAAATTTGAACATATTTTTTTTTTAAAAAACTTGGAAACAGTGCTAACACTGCAAATAGCATTTTTTCTTCGTGACTTTCACCTCCATTTTTGAAATATTTTTGTATTTTTCAAGAGGATTTTCTTGTGTTTTCTAACATTCAACATAAATACAGGCACATTCCTGGATGTTTGTGTTTTTTAAAGAAGAAAAATAATCTAATCTCCATAAAGGAAATGAAGGAAGAAGCTCAATTAGACACAGTTCAGAGATCAATGTCACATTCAGGAGCTTCTATAAAGCTCTGTAAATATGAATGTCTACCTCTCCCAGAGCGTGCCAGTGGGTGATGGGCTTCCGTGGGTAAGCCAGCATTTCGTTCCAGTGATCTCGTCCAAGGCCCTCAGCATCTGGCCCAGTGCGACACACACCAATCACCTCATTGTGTCCAACCCTGTTAGTAGTAAAACACGCGTTAACATTCGCTTGGATGCACATTGTAAAGCTTCCAGTAGCAGTGGAGAGTAAATTTCATCAGTCTTAGATCAGATTAATGCATCAGAAAGTTCATCCAGGTCAGGTCTGATCAGTATTTAGTCACTGCTTAACTCACCGATCATAATCCATCACCATGATGGACAGACTGACTTGTTCCACATTCTCCGGGGGAATGTCGAAGATGATGGCCTCGTTGTACGCTGGGTTAAGTGTGCTTTTCTTGGTGGTGGTTTTTCGCTTCTTCAACCTCCGTCCATCACATATCAGGTAAACCTTAACGTACGGATCTGGGAGACATTGTTTACATGTCATTTAATAATTTGTTCTTTGGTACGTGATGTTGAAATTATAGCTAAATGGGTAAGGGTTACAGATGCTAAAGGAAGTTTTACAAAACAGCATTTCATTTTCATTTAAAAGTTCGGCTAAGACATGTATCTCCCTATTCTGACTCAGGGTAATACTTTTAATAATTTGTTCTCACTGGCCGCCCCACGTCTCCTCCCCATTTCCATTCTAAGTGGCCACCTGCTGTCTCGTTTCGGCTAAGTTTGATTTATGGCTCAGCTTGCGCTTTTGATGTGAGCCCCATCTTACTTGCTGTCGGGTTACCTGAAGAGCCTGTGATGTCCATGGCTTTGAGGTTTCTGCATTTGATGACTGTTAGGGTCATTCTCCCTGCTGTGGGGAGGTAGCACAACGAGTACATGATCTCTCCCAGGTCAACACTCTCCTGAAGGACAAAAAAAAGGACAGACAACAGGATGTATTTCGTCCATTTTAAATACTCTGACCACGTTCTGTGACAGTAAATAAAGGCGGTTGGATTTTATCTCCTTCGATGCAGCATAGACACCAAAGCGTAACTATTCGTCATTCTTGTTTGTCATTCTTAACGAATGATTTGGTTTTCAGCCACACTAGCAGCAGGCATTGTGTCATCTGGTCCACAACTTTGGCCCAAAGAGAAATATTTTGTGCAGATATGCATGGTCACCAGAGGATGAATCCTACTTAGTTTGACAATCCCCTGATGGTCCCTCTAGTGCCACCGTGAGGTTGACAAATCTTAGATTGGTTGCAGACGTTCATTTCCTTGTTATCCCCTGACCGCCATTATTTTAATTTGTCCAAAATATTGATTTATACCTTTTTGTTAGTTAGTGCGAACATATGTTTATCAGATATAACAAGCTTGTACTAGGTACCGTAGTTGTTATTGTCCCAGTCAGAGATTTGGAAGACTTGCTCTGCAGTCGAATTAGCAACTCGATACGTGAGAATGACAAAAAGCCTATAAACATTTATCTGCATATAAAAACCAAATAAATAGCTAAATCATCATCAGACAATCGCTGATAAGTTAAAAAATGGCATTTTATCCAAAGCGTTCTGCCTCTTTTGCCTCTCCACGTGGACAGAAATCTTGGTCCCTTACCTACAGATTCTATATTTATATGCAGATTATAGAGATTATCTTGCCATTGGATCAACATTGAGGTTTTGTTTGAGAATTTAAGACTAGCTTTTCTGGTTTGTTTGATTCTGTATAACTATAATATGGAATGCGGCGCTCCCTCACTCTCATTCACTGTCTAAGTCGCTTGACCACAGCTCGCTCTTTCTCTCTCACACCATCGGACACAAACCAAATTAAACTTTTCCGTGTCACTATTTTGCAGCGTAAATTGCAGATTTCGAAGATGAGCTCATGAAATAAACAAAGCCAGAACACAACAGGTAGAGCATCAGAGTTTTGTCCATGAATCCACCTGGATAGTCTCAATTTCAGAGACATTTCAGGCTGACTGTGGAGGTTTGCCCGATCTGAACGTCTGATTGGCCACCGCAGCGTGACGTCGAAAAGTCCAAAAGTTGGATCTAGCTCAACTTCTCCGCCGCAGGTCGCTGAATTTTTTTGGCAGATACCCCTGTGGCCTGCACCGCCGCGGCCACTACTCTGACTCAAATGAATGGAAAAACCTGCGTTTTCACCACAGCGCTGGATGCAGCCTTATAATCAATATATCTTTAGTTTTGCTCTTTGGGCTGCCTGGAAATGTTTTAAACCCAAAGCAACCCAAAAAAATCCACCTTCCTTATCTGCATCAGTATTTTTTTTTACATCCTTTGTACTGTAGATTAGCACATATCACGTAAAAACAGCAGTCTGTTGGCTAATTAAAATTAATATTATTATTCTTTAATCTGCATTGTAATTTGCATCTCAATCCATATCAGCATTGTGTGGATGTAGATTATGGTGCACCATAGTGATAGACAGTGATGTATGGAGCATGTTTTGCAGTAAAAGGTCTGCTTGTGGGGGTTCAATTAATAGCTAATTACATGTTCTCTGGCTGATTACCTAACAATTACCTAATTAACATGTTTTAGAGATATCCTGCTATCATAAAACTACTTGATGGAGTTAATAATGGGACGCCCAGACTAAATGCTCATAGTCTCAACTCTAGTGTTAGCATACTTTAGCCTCGCCTTGCATGATTATCTCTCTCCAATACTTCAAGATAGCTGTGAAGTCTTACAAGGTGGGTATGTAATCCTTTATAATAATGTGTTTCCTCAACAAATAAACTTTGACATTGCTAAATATTGCTTTTAAGAAACACCATAACATAAAAAGAACATAAATAAACAGCATCAAGCTTAATTGAGGAAATGGAGAATCATCTCGAGTAAGTCTGTGTGCAAAACTGAATACATAGTTCTTCTTTTGCTATTAGTATAGACTGCAGAAACTAATGTGAACCTGCAAACAATGGCTCAGTGTTTATCACAATGAAAACATTCATAAATAAAGCGTGGCTCTTCAGTAAACAGTGATAAATGGTAACGTAGGAGTGAAATGCATTCTGTATAAATTACCACATCTTTTTATAGAAAGCGTTCATGTGAGGACATTTTATCTCCAGTACGCTGTAACTGTACAACGTGTTTGTGTTTTTGTGCTGAAACAAAAACAGCTAATGTGATCAATTTTAATCTGTTGCTATATTTACATCTGTATAAATACCCGACAGTTTCTGTAAAATGTCTGTGGGTGTCGGGCTGATTAAATACATTTCCCAAAGCACTTGAATTATGCAATGTGTTCCACCTTGCCTCTTGGAACGTTGCAAGCTCTGAGAAGTGATTCAGTGCAACACTTAGATCTTTCTAAACAGTATCCCATTCAAGTGTTCTTTCCTCAGTGATAGCAACAGGGTCTTGTGCAACATTTCTAACATGGTGGCAATGTGAGGATTTGGCAGCGTGTTAAGTGTGAACGCCAACTCACCGTAGTTGCTGCAAGAATATCCTTCCACACTACAGCCTCTCTGGAAAGATCAGAGAGTTCAAAGAGGTTGTCAACCACCACCTCGCCAATCATGTCGTGGCTGGTGAAGCGGTCGAAGTCGTAGACGCTGAAGTGCAGCTTCCGGTTGCAAAGCTCGTCGTACGCCACGGGGAAACAGAAGGTCTCGTCAAACATGGGGTTCAGATTCTTGCGGTGGACGCGGGTCTGGAACTTCTTCTTCCTCTCCGGTAGCAGGTAGATCTTCACGTAGGGGTCGGACGTGCCCATGAAGTCTTTGGCAGGCAGGTCCAAGGCCTTGAGGATTCTCACCACCAAAGCTTGCTCCTCGTAGTCGTAGCGCAGCGAGAAGCTGAGCTTTCCGCAAGTCTCCACGGGCTCTTTGGCCTCATCCTCTGAGTCCACAGATTTCTGCTTGTAGAGCTCGGGTTTTATTCTTCCGATGCTCGCTGTAGAAGACTGGCGGAGAGGCACTGTGTCCATGCTGAAGTCAACGCTGGTGACATTCATCTGACGAGGCAGGTGGCGCCGAAATGAATTGTGCCTGTTGAAAAGGGTAAAGGGCATCGGGTAAATGTCTCAGGTGTCAGGTGTTATGCATGAGTGGCTTTGTTATGATAGGTGCTAATGGTTTGTCAGGACAGGAACTACATCTAAAAAGCATGATGCATAATAATGTGCTGCTCATGGAATATGTTTTGACATATTACAGTCTCAGATAGGTCTTTAATCTTCAGGAAAGAAGCACAGAAATCTCGTATAGAGGCATAAATATCAACTGAGCCACCATATGATGGTTGTAGCTCTCACTATAGGTCAATCTTAAGACAGCACTTACCAGTAATGACATATATTGTCCTTTAGAGTCAGATAAACTGTCTTAATGTGGCTAAATTCGAGAGCCCTCGAAAGACCTTGACTTTGCAGACAACCTGACATTCAGCCCTGCTCTTCCTTGCTGGTTTTACCTTCAACGTAATACTAGACAATGTCAAATCACTCAGTCAGTCAAACTGAAAGATCTCCATCATTTCTGTCCACTTGGACAATAAACAAAACACATCTCCAGCATTCAGATTCGAGCTCTTACTGAAATTACCTGAGTGCTGCAAATTTCTATGAAGTTGACATCTTTGTGTGTGTGTGTGCGTGTGTGTGTGTGTGTGTGTGTGTGTGTGTGTGTGTGTGTTTGACTCGCCAATCTTGTCACCTAGCAACTGGCCCTCCTCCTTTCTGACAGTAAGACAATCACAGCAATCTGACAGCCATGGCATAAATAATATAACACAGGAAACGCAGCTGAAAATTAAATACTACACTACACAAGTATTGTAAACAACGTTGAAGAGTGCATGTTGTCTGAGAACCGCTAGAAACTTTAATGGAAAAATAAAAAAAGGCCTGACGTACAATAAAAACACACTAACTGGACAGAAAATAGGAACAATTTGCCTTTACAACTTGTATTGTGGATGTGTTGTTGATGTTTAATCCTTTATAACTGCTCTCAAAACCCTAATTTTATCACTCTCTATTTAAGTTTTCAATAATCATGAACATGAACAAAGAAGTTTGAGGTAATGTGACATGTTCTATGGATGGTTGACACGATTAAGCGCTCATACTTGTGTGAAATGTTTTGCTTTCTGGATTTTGAAGACAGTTTAAGTCATGCTAGGACTGACGCTTGGTCTTCAATCATGACCCCACTGTGTTCTTTCAAAGCAAGGCCAACGTTTCTCGGCCGTCCATGATTTAGAGCTGAAACAGTTACATGTTTGAAGCTATTTGTAAAGTCACTGGTTCTCAAACTGTGGTACCGCTGGTGGTGCACGAGCTCCCTTGAATACACATGGAGGAATCTCTGAAATATATTTATCTAATTAAGTAAATTAATTCAGAAACATTTAATACCATCAATACTCCAAGAATTTGAATGAAAATACTTTTCTTTGGTTTCAGTATCGTCCTGCTCTGTAGTCACATCACGTTCATGCAGGTAGCACGTAGCGAGCATACATCCATGATTAGTTACGAACTAAAATATGATGGGGAAGCAGTAAGTAGAGGTTAAATAAGGGGTTCAAAAAATTCCAAATGGTAAATATCACGAGCAACCCTTTTCAGCACGAGTAACTCTGGTTCTTGAACTGGTTTCTTCCAGGATTCAACAGTCAATAATAAAAATTCTTCCTACAATATTGAAATAAACCTTCTGTGAACCGCCTGTAATTGAATATGATCAGCCCCCTGTATTTTAACCTATGTTATATTGGTGGTACTTGGAGAGCCAAATATATTGTGAGGTGGTACGCAGTGTACAAAGTTTGAGAAACACTGGGTTAAGTCATATTTTTGTAAATGGCAAATATTTGGGGTAATATATGGGAGGTTTGGACCCACCAAAAAAGCAATATGAAAATGTCTCCATTGGCTCTAGGAACTGTAATTCTCACTTTCTGATGATTCTTCTTCAATTAAAATAATCATTCTGCCTTAATTGTCCTGTTGATAAACAGAAAAACATCAGCAGTCAGTACTTGCTAACAAATGTTGAAAAAGACAGAATTTGGTTGAACATGTCAGGACCGGATAGCAGCAGGGTGTTACCTCTTGAATTCCTCTTGAATACAGATCGGCCCTTAAACAGTATTTGGAGTTGAGTTTAAAGTTTATTGCATGTTGTAGGTGTCTGTGGTGATTTATCATTCAAAAAGGAAATAATCAGTGAACATCAACAATCGCTGTCAGAAGAGTAGGCGGAAGGGTCGTGACAGTAGGCGTTGTAATCTTTAACCTGGCCTCTCTGCATCCCTGGTGGGTGTATAATTCATGAAGATCTCGGTCGCCGTATAATTTAATTAACGAACCTTACGACAAACCGAGGCAACCGTCAATAACGGCTTCCTCTGAGAAACTGAGCGCAGCTGCCTGGTGCGTCCCGATAGAAAAACCAACCTTCCCACCATGACAGCTCCCACCCCACAGCACTGCTAATTATGGACGTTGTAGTTTAAACACAGTGCTGAGAAACAAAAAGGGAGCAAGAGCTGGTTGTTTAATGACTGGGGTTGCTTCCCGCGTTACCATAGCAGCTTGACTCACACGTACAAGAGATTATAGGGTTCGAATTGAAACATGGAGATATGCTGCAGCCATGATGAGCCTACAGGACGTGATCTTTTATTTTTTTTCCTGGTCAGGGACAAACAATTCAACATGTGCAACAGTGTTTCAAGGTCACCAGCCAGTCCCTGATGCTCTACATAACACGTGCCAGACCACCTCAAGGGCAGTGGCTGCTCTGTCACGAACTGTCAGGACAGCTTTTGCAGTGTGTGTTCCCTACTGTAGCAGGAAAAGAATCAAAAATGATGCCATTGTACAGTAATTGTAAGCACCAGATACGTGTGTTTAAATAGATTGTCATCATTATTTTGTCCTCAGTGCAGGGACAGACAGGGCGGAGTGGGTTGGGGCTGCAGTGGGTTCATGTAAAACTACCTGGAGGAGGATGTTGGCTCAGTGGTCTGCCTCTGGATCTTAGCCTGCTGGCTGAGCTTTTCCCTCAGGGCTGTTTGCACCTCAGCGGGGATGTCCGGAGACGTCTGGCTGATCTTCATGGCTGCCTCCAGGAGCTTGACAGAACTCCGTCCGTTCACCTTCACTTCCGGCGGATACTTCTTCTCCACCTCCGCCACTTTGCACTCGGTAACCGGCGGGGAGTTGGGCGGAGGCGCCTCGGGGAAACCCACGTGGAGACCATTTTCCACGTGGGCTGACAGAGCCTTGCTCCTCCAAATGGGCCAGCACAGCTTCCAAAACACAAAGAGAGAGACTACCAACAGGGCGAGGCCACAGAAACCCACGACCACAGCAAGGAGACTAATAGAGATGTCTACATGTAAACCATGGAAGAAGACCCAAAGAGGAAGGAGACAGGGACACATAAAAAAAAGGAAAAGAAGGCGAGCGAGGGACAAAATATGACAGACAAACATGCAGGGGAGAAAGAGAAAAAAGGGAGAGAAAGCAAGCTGTAAGAAAGAGAGGGCAGCACCTGTTTGATTAAGCAGGACAATGTAAAGTCATATAAAACCACATGTTCAGGGACTGAAGTGGAAAAAACATTTAGTCTCCCATCTGATATTTCCTGTTCCTGATATTTAAATGTTTTCAAAGAAAAGAAAGAAAGAGGAGAGAAACGCAGGATCATTTCTTCTTTATCACCGCCACCTGTATTTTTCCACCTGTTGCTGTTTCATCAGTCTGGACTGGGCTGCAGCAAGATGCGTAACAGGTACAGAGGCACTTCCACAACAGTTTCAACACGCTAAAATACATCTAAGCAACTCAGTGGTGCAATAAAGTTTGAACAAGTGAAGCTCTGATGTTCAGTTTCTCATCCAAACGCTACAACTAATTAATCTCTTAATTGAGGGGATTAGGGGGAAGATAAAATAATGACTTTATTCTATTTACCTGCGTGTCCTTTACCTGGTATGTTGCTCTCTAGAGGAAATATATCCGAACATTTCTCCCGGTCTACGTGTCCCGTGAGACAAAGTTCCGTAACGATTTGGAGAGCCCTTTGGCACAAGGTGATGCTGTCCTCCGTCCGGACACTCATGTCTCTCCTGTCAAGCCATTGCACGCCGGAGGAGCCAGGAGGGCGGCGGTTCATTTGGGCACCTTGTTCTTTTTTTGTTGTTGTTGTTTTGTCTCTATGCGCCGCACAGTGCAGCCTGTCCGCGGGAGACAGCAAGAAGGCACGCTGCGTCCTGATCCATATCCAGTGCGCAACGAGGAACGACTGGCCAGATGCGCTCTCTGCGTTGGAATAACATGCAACGGCAGTGGCGGTGGCGGTGGTAGTGGTGGTGGTGGTGGGGTGCTGGAGTCCAACCCTCACTGCGTCCAATAGCAGTGCGCATCAGTTTGCAAGTAAGTCCTGTCAGTTGGTGGCAGTAACGGGATTACTTTTTTCTAGTAACGATTAGAGAGTACTGTTTGTCCCCGCCTTTTCGTCCAACACATGCTGCTTCAGACTCCAGCAGTTCTCCCAACCCCCAACGGGTCTTTGTCTCCTGTGACTCTGCAGGAGTCCATAGAAGATGTTAGATAACAGATAATAGATGCACGGTGAAGTGTAACTGTAGAGCCTGAAGACTGTTATTAATATTTTGCTCTGGAGGAATACTTGTAAAACTGCGTTTATATAATGTTTAGTAGCTCTCTTGACAAGTCACTATTTGCACATATATCACTCAAATATTTAGTTATTCCATTTTAAAAAGTCCAAGATATTGTAGTGTTTATCATGCAATATGAATAAAATGTATTTAAGTCTGTCTTAAGTTAAATCATTATTTCTGGGAGTCCGGGGCAGTATGATTTAACCTGTTGGTGATACAACTGAAACAAGACATGTAAAATATTATTTAAAAAAAGTAGAATCAACACGTTGCAAAGCTGCTGTAATTACATGTGAGGACCTGCAACCTGTATGTGTTAATGACTAATTATTCAGTCTGAAACTGTAAGTCATAATTTGATCCCTCTAAAATCAATTTAATTAGTGTTTTAAAGGTAATTGTTACCTTTTGACACACTTGAGACTCACATTGTGTGATTGCTCACAGCTTGTACTCTTCATCTTTCACAGCTGCATATCTAAAGGTTGTTTCTTTTCATTTTTTTTTTTTTTTTTTTTTTTTTGCATCATATAACCGTATATCTGATATCAGTTTAAACTATGAGTGTCGTTAAAGAATGATTGGCTCTTATTTTGAAAAACAAGGTATTTTATATCTTCAAATTCATAGCAAATGGGCTTATTATGAATGTCTAATGTACTTTTATGTTATGTATATTAAGATATACTGCGTATTACAGAGAGAGAAAGAAGTAAAATGTCTAACTGGTTTCTAAATTCACTTTTTTCTTAACCACAGCCACTGGTTGAAACGTTTTTAATATATATAAAAAATGTTTCTACGTTTTTATATATATATATATATATATATATATATATATATATATATATATATATATATATATATATAAATAAAAGTGAGGCAGCCAAAAGGTTCAAGGATATTTAGTCACTGTCACGACAAAGACAGCATTGTTACCTCCGCCGCAGGAGCACCATCTTTATCCAGCCTATTTTCACCGGGTATTTACCTTACACTTCATGTCAGTGGGGGTTGGAGAAGGGGAAAAAACTGTAGCCAAGGGAAACTGGAAATTACTGTGGCAAAAAATGAGAACAACAGCTACAACTGAAAGACTGACAAATACAGCTGAGGGACAGCAATTCAGAACTTTGGAGCCATGGTTACTGTACTGCACCTGACCAGAACAGGAAAGAACCGAGGACCTAATATGTACACAGCAGTGAAAAGTTTCTTTTACAGTCATTGTTGATATTCACGTTCCTGATGTTGCATTTTTAAAGCAAATGAGAAAGGACACGTTGGACATTTTAACCTGGTGAATGGAAAAAATGGAAATTCAGAGTTTTTCCATGCATATAAAGTGGCATGTTCAGAATTCTAGTCGATGTCAAAGGATACTTGGATTCTGCAGAATTACATTAGCCTCCTGTGAACTCATTTCACATGACCAGACTGACACATTACTTGTCTTCTCTGTTGTGGTAGTGCAGTAGATAGTATGTGAGAAAACATGGCTCTAGGAATAACAATGACCGTCTGTCACTCAGTCCAACGCTTTGGTCTACACCGGAGTATTTCAACAACTCTTGGATGGGTTGTCATGAAACTTGTACTTGGACACACATTGATGCCCTAACCTCAAACCCAGAGGGTGAATATCACTTTGGTGGTCCTCGGCTCCACCAGAAGGTCAAAATTTTCACTTATACACTGAAAATATTGTATAGACATCCATGTCTCTGGTGACGTTTCCTCTTGCTCCACCAGCTGTTTGACATTTGTAATTTAGAGTGAAATATCTTGACAACTGTTAGTCGGGTTACTGCGATTTAGTGCAGTTCCTCAAACGTCCACTTGATGCTGGCTATAGAACGAGACAGTCTCCATAAGTCCCCATGTTAAAATGTCCAACTTCACAGCAGAAATAAACATGTTTACAGCCTGGTACAAAAAAAAAAAAACAGTTCTTCAGCTGGAGTTAAACACTACTTGTGATAGATGCAAGCAAGCTCCTCCAACTCTATTAGACATGTTGAATGAAACCAATAGATCCTTCCCCTCTTACTGCTCTATCTGGTGTTACACTGCAGGATATAAATTCAAGTAATTATGACTGCAGTATGTAGGCGACTTATTCTGTTCAGATGGAACAGAGTTTTGAGATTCTATGCAACCTGGCAGCCTTTAATTTAATGATATATAATATAATATAACAGACAATAGATGGATGGATGAAGTATAACCGTAGAGCCATGTGATTACAACATGAAGACTATTAATGTTTTCCTTTGGAGGAATTCTTATATAACTGCGTTTATCTAATGTTTAGTAGCTACCTGACTCTTGACAAGTCACTATTTCTTAATATATCTAATTTTTTGCACATTTATCAGACAAATACTTAGTTATTCCATTAAAAAAGTCAAAAGTATTGCAATGTTTATCGTATAATATGAAAAAAATGTCTTTAATTTCTGATTTTGTGCCACTTTCTTGAGTTAAATCATTATTTCTGGGAGTCCAGGGCAGTATGATTTAACCTGTTGGTGGTACAACTCAAACATTACATGTAAAATCTAATAAAAACAATTAAAAAAGTACAAATAACAGATTGCAAAGCTGCTGTAATTACATGTCAGGACCTGAAACCTGCCTAATTATTGAGTCTAAAACTGGAAAACTAGAAGTCAATATAATTTGTGTTTTTAAAGTTATTTTTACCTTTTGACACACCGTGAGACTCACTGTGTGATTGCTCACAGTTTGTACTCATTTTATTTTTTTTTATTTTTTTGCATCATATAACTGTATATCCAATATCAGTTTAAACTATGAATGTCATTAACGAATGATTGGCTTTTATTTTGAAAAAACAATTTCTGTTTTTGAAAATGACCACCACAGTGATCACCAGGGATTAGTTATTGTTTGTATATTGTGATATATCTTAAATAACGGCACACATACGCTGTCCATTCTTTATATATATGTAGTCAATGACACAGTTTGGTAGAACCCAAGGTGATATCATTGAATATCATGTTTATTTTGTGTGACCAACAGTCCAAAACTAAAGCTACTCAACTGTAAAATAGAGGAAAGCAAATGATCAATGATGTTTGGCATTTTTCTTCAAAGTGTTCACCGCATTGTGTTTGTTGATTGATTGATTGATTGATTGATTGATTGATTGATTGATTGATCTCTCCATTTTCTGATTTAGAGTTTGACATCCTCTGTTTAAAAAGTGTTTCCACTCTCCCGGCTGAGCAACGTGTCACATTTTTGAGCATTGTGCCCGAAAAGCCATGAAGCCAAAACCAGAAAACTGTTTGGCAGACCTCCATAACTGGTCATCAACCAACAGAAGGACAAAATAATCAGCTGCTGTACAGAATTGGAGATGGCAAAGCAGCCTGAATTCAATATCATGCAATGGATATGAACCACATAGAGCCAGCAGTTTGGCAGTCTGGGCTGCGCGGACTATAATGTAATCATTTAACAGGACCGTGCACTTTAGGACACAAAAGGACGATTAAAACATCTGCCTGGAAGTCTCTGTGGCATTTTGAAGTCATATATAACTTCAGTAATCATATAACGCCAAATCTTGTATGAACATTTTGTCGGACGCTATTGTGTATTTAACGCAACGTCCCCAGAGAGTTGGTCCCATGGGGGTTTATTTCCAAGCCTTTCTACATGAGGAACCTGAAAACAACGGGGACTGTCTGCTAGACGACAGTATGTGCATTGTTGTCTTTTGTCCAGAGTAAATTAGTACTGTGGAGAGAAACAAACAGCATTTGTGCTGTGGCCAGCCTGCGGGGACGTTGGAGTACTGCTAGAAAACTCCACTTTAAAATGCATTTTAAATGGAAGTTATATGTTTAGTAATTGGAGTGTTGAAATGAGGGAGCGTCGGATGATGAAAGGTTAGTGTGTGTGTTAATGCTAACTTGTAAACACAAAAGTAATCACTGCCCACACCGTCTGTCCTGCCCCGTTATTATTTTCTACCTTACTTCAAACCCTTTATCTTCCCGTGGGGAGATGACTGATTAGATCAATATAATTGGTATAATTTGTTACATTACTCCTAAATTATCTCATACACAGATGTTCACAGAGGCAGTACTGACTGCATTATTTAGTACTGATTTTGATTCCTGACAATTTTACTTGAGTTCAATTCAACTTTATTTCCACAGCATTGAATAACCTTTACATACAGTATATATTATATAACCTTTCATTCAAACATGCAGCCTAAAGCGCTTCACAGAGCAAGATTAAGGTCAATCAATAAAAATCTATTAAATTATATATAACATAATAAACACAAGGGACAAAAAGTATGAAAACAAATAATCAAGGCTTTAAAACGAGGCGATAAATGACGAGGCACCTTAAATAAAAGCCAGGCTATAAAAGATATATTTTAAGTTTGTTTGTAATGTCTGAAGGTGGACTCCATGTTGTCCATGTGCAGAGGATCTGACAGACCTGCGAGGTCTGAGAGTTAGGCCATTCAGTGATTTAAAAACTAGTAAGAGGATCTTAAAACCAATTTAAAGTAAGCAGGCAACTAATTGTAAACTGTCAAAAGTCTGCTGCGTTTTGAACAAGCTGAAGTTGACTACAGCTTTTTTTAGACTGCCCAAAAAGCATGGAAGAGTACGGCACCCGTGTGGTGACATGGGTGGTAAAAAAACAATATTCTGTGGCCACGAATTAATAACGCGTGGGAACGAGATCCTATTCCGTGGCCACGACTTGTTAATGTGTGGGAATGAGATGATTATTAGGTGGCCACGAATTAATGAGGCGTGGTAATTTTGCGTGGCCATGAGAAATGTTAGTCATTTCATCAGTGAGACTTTCTTTCTGGCATCAGTAGCTTCAGCCGCAAACATGGACAATTTTGATCTGATTTCATTTTATTTTAATCTAGGGATGAATTACAATGATATTCTTAAGTCATTTGCAGTTAGACATCATTCATACAATAATGTCCTACAATTATCATCTAAAGTGAAGGATAACTTTAGCGCACATGAGCCACTGGCCTGATCAGGTCAACAGAGTGTTTTAATGTACAGCCCCGATCCTAGTTGAGTTATAGGTTTATAATCTTGAATATAAAAGTATAATTTCCTGTATTTACTGCACAATTGAAGACCGCTCCAAAACTGGACACCATCCCATCAATCTGGAACTTGAACATCTCGTTCCCGCGCGTTATTAATTCATGGCCACGGAATACATATTTTTTTTCTGACAAATGTCAACAGATGGGCTTGATCTCGTTCTCACACATTAAGCAAGTTGGGGCCACGGAAAAGGATCTCGGTCCTACGCGTTATTAATTCGTGGCCACGGAAAAGGATCTCGTTCCTACGCGTTACTAATTCGTGGCCATGGAATACATATTTCTTTCCACCCATGTCACCAGACGGGCTCCGTAGAAGAGGATTAAAAACATGCATTAGTCTGATTTTAGCAATGTTTCTAAGGTGATAAAATGATACTCATTACTCGTTTACACACTACGTAAAATACCGCAGAGTGTGATAAGATACAATGAAATTAAGTGGTGAGAAACTAGCAATCATATTTTAAAATACCCATCAGCCTCGCTGTATATGCTGACTGACAGGCTAATTTAGTGTTAGCTTCCTGCTGTATCATCTGTTACTTAACATCACTGATGTCATGTCATCTGCTCTGTCTGTGTGATTAAAAACCTGACAGGTGTCATGTATGAAGTTATCCCACAACAATCAAGCAGGCATGAGAGCGATCTCTCTCTATTCGTCTAGTAACATGAGCGGCTTCTTTCTTCATGATCATTCACGGCGCCATCTGGCAGGAAAATATTGTTTCACATTTTAGTAGTATCCCAACGCATTTACTGACATTAAATACAGATAATGTAACGCACTGCTCATGCGTTAAATGCGTGTAACAGGACATACAGTGGTATCTAACTTAACAGAGTAACTTGTAACAGTTTGTGTGTTTAAAGGGTCTTTAAATTGTGCTAAATATTGACTGTTTTCTGAACATGTTCTCTACTTTTACACTAGTCTACATCCCTTGTTACATTCATACATTTATGTCATATAAACATTTCACATATAAAAAATTGGATGACCCAAACACCGCAGAAATTCTCTTTCTAGAGACTTAGTTACTTTAGACGGGATCACCCTGGCCTCCAGCTCCACCGTAAAGAATCCTGGAGTTGTTTTTGATCAGGATTTGTCCTTTAACGTCCACATAAAACAGATTTTGAGGACTGCTGTCTTCCACTTACGTAACATTGCAGAAATCAGACACATCTTGTCTCAAGCAGATGCAGAAAAACTAGTCCGCGCATTTGTTACTTCTAGGCTGGCTACTGTAACTCTTTGTTATCAGGCTGCTCCAGTAAGTCTCTTAGGACTTTGCAGCTAATTCAGAATGCTGCTGCACGTGTCCTGACAGGAACCAAGATCAGAGATCACATCTCTCCCATTTTGGCTTCTTTGCATTGGCTACCTGTTAAATCTAGGTTACCTAGGTTTAACCTAGGTTAAAGCTCTTCATGGTCAGGCACCATCATATCTAAAAGAGCTCTTAGTACCTTACTACCCCTCTAGAACACTGCGCTCTCAGATTGCTGGGTTCCTTGTGGTTCCTTTAGTCTCCAAAAGTAGACTGGGAGCCAGAGCTTTCAGCTACCAAGCTCCTCTTCTGTGGAACAAACTACCATTTTGGGTTCGGGAGGCAGACACGGTCAACGCTTTTAAGAGTAGACTTAAGACTTTCCTTTCTGATAGAGCTTATAGTTAGGGCTGGCTCAGGTCATCCCTTAGTTATGCTGCTATAGGACTAGACTGCACAAATGGTGCACTGGGCTCTCTCCCCTCTCTTCTCTGCCTGTTAAAAGGAAGTTTTTCCTCGCCACCGTCGCCAAGTGCTTGCTCATGGTGGAATTGTTGGGTCTCTGTAAATAATATTATAAAGAGTACAGTCTAGACCTGCTCTGTATGAAAAGTGTCATGAGATAACTTTTGTTATGATATGGCGCTATATAAATAAAGTTGAATTGAATTGAATATAAGGGCCAAAAGGGACTGGGCCTAAACTAGAACCTTGCGGGACGCCACAAGTGACGTCTTAGTTTCTCTAAGGAGAAGTCAAGAACTAAACCACCGTAGGACCATGGAGAGTCCATGAGAGACGAGCCCAGTTTTCAAGTCCGTGCAGAAGGATTTTGTGGTTGACGGTATGAAAGGCAGCACTGGATCTACGAGAAGTAAGACTGGAAGTTTATTTTATCCATAAAGCTTTCTAAAACATTACACGACCTTATCTGATACTAATTTTTATTATCTTGTCTGAAGCAGGCTGAAAATTCACTTGGCACTTGATAAGCAGTCACCAGAACATGTAGAAGTGGCTTTTTATCAGGATGTCAATAGTTGAAAAAAGGACCCTAGGATTGTTTTGTTTTTTATTTATGAGTTCTGAGAATTGAACCTGTGTGGCATTTCTCAGCGTTTTAATATATTCTGAGAGAAAGTCGCGTAGAATATCTTAGTGTATCTGGAGTTTACTTTTCTTCCAGCAATGCTCGGCTTTCTGACAATTTCTTTGCTTAAATTTTAAAACAGGTTCTTTAACTTTTAGCAGCGCATCAAGGTCAGTTGTTGCCCATAATTTAGAATGATTTACTCATTTCTACTGAACAGAGTCAGTAGAAACTTTCAGTAATAAAACTTTCAGTCCCTTCAGGTGTAAAATGTCTTTACAGAGAGTTCAGTCTTAACCCAAGGCAAGGGCACAGACACACTGAAGTCAGTGCAAACATCTCTAATTAATGACATTACACGGCCTAAAGTATGTGAATGATTAAGGGTCAGTCCGTAGATTTGTTGTACATATTCTACAACCACGTTTCCCAAAAAGTGTGTAAAGCTGTGTAAAATAAAAACAATAAATAGAAACAGAATGTGGTGATTTGTAACACATCAAAACGCCACCTTTAATTGAAAATATCATGAAAACAAATATAAAAAGAGCTTAAAAACATTAACGGAGACAACACCAAGCAGCAACCTCCGTGGCTGTGAAGTGAAGCCAGTGCAGAAGTGCTAAAAACTGCAGTTCCTCAAACTTCCATTTGAGGCTGGCTCCAGAAGTGAGTCAGTCTCCATAAGTCCCCGTGTTAAAATGTCCAACTTCACAGCAGAAATAAACATGTTTACAGCCTGGTACAAAAAACAGTTTTGGTCTCTATAGCTAATTTCCCCATTCATGACAACTGTACTGAGGGTGAATTTTTATACAACTCACCTGTTCAAATTATATTAAGGTTTAAAGTTATGCAGAATTAACAACGTGGACACTTTGATTGGCAGGTAGGTGCCGTTACAGATGGCTTGTTTGAGCAACCAGGCATTGGCAATATTGTTTTACATTTTCTGCCCGTGAAGCTTAAAATTGCTCTCCAATTTTCATTAAGAGAAGAGACTCAAGTTAGTTACACGCTTTCCACTCATTGTGGATTAATTCTAGACAATGTGATGAGGAGATAGCACTGATTGCAGATTGTTTGGGTTTGAGAATAATACTTTCACTCAAGGCTAAACACGACGGACCAAATCTTTAACATTGTTTTCAGAGAAATATCGTGAGAAAAGTTTGGCATCTCTATTTCTAAACTTTGGTTGCTTTTTCCTTCCGTTGGTTTTGTGGAGGACCGAGTCTGAGAATGTCAAATGTCACGGTAAATGTCAGTGGAGTGGCCACCAAGGCGGCAGTGTGAAAGTGTTCATATCTCTGACGGAGGGTACAAAATGTTCAGCTTCTTCTGCTCACACAAGAAGGTAAACAAACAGCAGTGGAGTTTCTCAAGAGACTTCATATCAAGAATTATCACATCAGCGGGAGGAGGGTTATTTTTTCACGTTAACAAACATCAAATTAAAAAGAAAGCTGCTCATCATCCTCAGTGTTATGTTGTTGTTGTTGTTGTTGTTTGAATATTTCAGTCCGAGCAGACAGCCGAGGAGCCTTGTGGCGACAGACATGCTTTAAGAACATGGTCTGTTACATTGGCTGACATTAACTGAGGCTGCGAGTGAGAAATGATTTAATCATTAACATTCATGAGCGGGAACATGGGTGGCATCCAGCATGCTGCACCGCTGCTGAAAACAAAACACAGCCAGCACAACACAATAATTACAGCTGTAATCGATTATTTTGGAGACAGTGAGAAGATCATTAGAAATATGAATGCATCAGCACAACTGCAGCCCTCTAAATGTCAAGTACGTTGATTACGAGAAAGAAATACACTAAAATTCTTAGTGTTTATCTCTCAAGAGCTGCTTGAGTATGTGGACTTCGCTCCTCTGGGTTGTTTTTAAGTTCAAACTTGTATGTAGCAGCTTTTTCTTGCCTCTCCATGTCAGCCGTGATGTGTGAGGCTGGATCAATTTGTCACCTAACAGTTTAATGACACCCTGGCTGCCCCCGTAGCACCATCCTCCTAAAAAGACTGCTAATTATTCTCACAACACTCGAAGCCGCCTAAGCTGGGATTCGTTTGGCTGTGAGTGCCATTTGGCAGATTTAAAAAGGCCTCAGCAACACGACAGAGATTATTTTCTTATGTTTACACACTCCAGTGGCTCCCCGCTCAATACAATTTTTTGAAAGGAGACAACACTGAGCTGTTCAAATAGGAGCAAAGTGCTTAGACTGAAGCGATGGTAGAAAGTGAAAATATCATTAAATCCATCAAAACTTTCGTACAGATGAGCGCAGGCCCAAGTACTCTAGAGATGACATGACTGACATAAAACAAATAATAACAGTGATGAAAATGTAGTACAATATATTTAAAAGCTATAATAACAAAAAATAGAGTGAAATAAAAACTCATAACATAGAATAAAAGGATAAAATGCAAATGAGGACCATTAAATACATGAAAATAAACTGAATACTTATGATACCACTACGATTACTGCTACCACTACGACTACTACGACTACTAATAAAAAAATAATAATAATAATGGTAAAAAGACGTTAAACAAAAGCTAAGAAACTAGATAAAAATTGATTAAAAAGACAAATCAATAAGAGGGGTCACAAATTATTTTATCATTATTAAATTGTAAAGGTGTAATCTATCTAGTTTTTATTATTATTGTTAATATTATTATAAAGTGGATAATGGTTGCCATGTCATGTTATAATTACATTACATATGATAAAAAACTAGCGTGTGTCTCAGATTTGCTTGCCTAGCTCCAGTTCTGGCACGACACCGGCTCCATTCTCCATTATGATTTTCTTTTTTTTTTTTACTTTTGTCATCAGATAAAGGCAAAAAATCATAATAATATTCTCAAGAAATTGAGACAGTAAATTGATCATTCTTAGTTAAAAATCAAGATGAAGATTTTGGTTTGAAAGTAACGTTAAAAGGTTTCAACACTTGTTCCAGCAAACAGTCTGAGACCTGATCAGACCTGAGGGGCAAGCATTGGCTCATTCACTGTAAACATGTGAGACGTGCTGTGTATGTCGGTGCAAGAGCATGAAGTGCTTTCTTTAAAATCAATACTGACAGACTACCGATGTATGCATTAGTCTGTCTGTGCCACTCAGAGAGGGAAAGGGTCGCACTTTAACAACATGAAGGATGGATGGAAAAGTGATAAAAGTATACTCAAAGATGCCAGTGTCAACACTAAATTTGTTGTATTTTTGAGTTTCCTGTTGACAGACTTTGTCCCACAATGCAGTGCACTAGAAAATAAAAGAAATGTTGGTGAGAGAGCTCCACAACATCATTTGTTGGTGGTAACTTTTGACATGATATGATAATACAGCGGTACTTTTAATTTCTTATCTACAGTCCTAACTGCAAAAACTGAGTATTATGCATATTAGGATGTTACAATCAGTAGTATAATTTGTAGTTTTAGTATGTAGTATGAAATTTGACGAAGCTGAAAGGACCCTGCTAGTGTGTTTGCAAATGTATATAGACAAAATAGGAATTAAGTGTAAAGATTATGTAAAACTGCAGAACTTTTATGCTCAAAAACTCTATATTTTTGAATGCATGCTGTGCAGTTTCGGTTTGTTTTTTTTAAGTTTGTCGTGTTAACAAAGGGAGACTTTGCAGGAGATCCAGAGGTAGGAATGTCCAGGGTTGGTGGTGACAGGTATATCCAAAAAAGTGCAATCGTAAGAACAAACAGAGCTGGATGTGGCACAAGGATGGCAGATGAGGGGAAATCGGAATTAATCTTAACGAAACAAATCACCAAAAAAGCAACAAAACAACAGAGTTTGCCATAGCGATTGTTACCACCACTGACAGTACAAAGTTTCTGAACAGCCGCCACCGTGTTGGTAGTCCTGCCTCTTCCGCTTCTAAAAAATTGGAATGACGAATGACGCCAAACAAGCCATCTGTAATGGCACCTACTACAACTTTAAGCCTTAATATAATTTGAACAGGTGAGTTGTATATAAATTCATCCTCAGTACAGTTGTCATGAACGGGGAAATTAGCTATAGAGACCAAAACTGTTTTTTGTACCAGGCTGTGAACATGTTTATTTCTGCTGTGAAGTTTGACATTTTAACATGGGGGCTTATGGAGACTGACTCACTTCTGGAGCCAGCCTCGAGTGGGCGTTTGAGAAACTGCAGTTTTTGGCTTCACTTCACGGCCGCTTGGGCCTGACGCTTGGGCATGGCTCATTAAAATCTACAGTATACGTTTGAAAGTGTCTGTTTGCGGTCCAACATGATGTGCTGGATGAGTCGACGCTCAAATTCGGCAGTTATGCTGCAAAAGAGAAAAGAATATTTTGACTAGCTTCCTGTAAAAGAAGAACATCTGATTTACGGTTCTCATTCCCCTCATGCAGCAGGTCTGATTTAATCACAGATTTCCTAATGGCTCTGTGGTTTAATTAGGCCATTTAAAGGTTAACTGCCAGGTCTGCACACACATCCCCACGGTCAGACATCTTTCATCAGTGTGCTCCCTCTGCAGCAGTCCTATAAGCTCCACCCGTGACTGTGGAAAATATATATGTGCTGCCTATTTCCCAGTGTATTTTTATCTAAATAATGACATTCGCTCAGCATATATTCACTCCATGTCGTCTTGCACATTAATGCCCACAGACTCATTTGTCACAGCGGGTCTCTATAGAGATTCATATTGGTTCTCCCACTTTGTGGCACACAGAGAGTATAATCTAACAAGGACTGCAATCAAATTATTTTACCTGAAACAAATCTTTGCAGTCAAACTCATTTTTCTTTTTCATTTGATCATTTATTAACCACAACACATTTCTAGAATCTTTCAGTGAATTCCTAGGATGCGACTGGAGCGATTTCCATCAACGATATTGGAGAAATCAGTAGTTTATACTCCATGCCCATGATGTCTTCTTCTTCTACTTACCACGTGTCCAAATTAGGTTCCATTTTGGCAAAATCACATCTACAGTTGCATGCTTTTGCTTAAGTGTTCTGTTATATGTGCATTTTATTTATATTTTAGCCATGCTAGCAGCGATACACTTAGTACACACATTGATTTCCCTCAAGATGAGTTGTCGCCTGCAACATTAATGACTTTTCCATCAGTTGCAGGCGTACTTTGTGTTCCATAGCAAACATTAGCATGCCAATAAGCTAAACTAAGATGGTAAACATTATAGCTGCTAAACATCAGCATGTTAGCACTTCATTGTGAATGTGTTAGCATGTTGACGTTCTCTTTTTAATGTCTGGCGGGTGGCAGTCAATGAAAATTGCTAGTTCCGTCATTGGTGCACGTGTGCTGCATTGCCCTTTGTATACTCTTCGTTCCTGTGCTCCTTTATACTGTGGATATACAGGACAATTACAACTATTGTTTTAGTTTGATGCAGCTTTTAACACCTGGACAGGAACAACAGTTTTAAAATTAGCATTTGTGCATCATATGATCCCAGTAGTTAAAGCAACATCACATAGAAATTGGTAGCTTTGCAAATTAGCACCCTCTGTGTCAGAGTGCAATGCCACTTTTGTAAATATGGACAGTTGTACTGCCTTTTCTCTTGTTAGCGTCCTCCCTCTCTTTACCTCTGCCATTATGTCCATAGAGGCTGCTGAGCCTGCTTACATTGCCCGCTTGCCTAGTTCTGGTTCTGGCACGACACTGGCTCCATTCACTAACTGCATTTGCCTCCGCCCTTGGCCTGGTGACCTCCTCTTCTCGGGACAAACACTTCCCTGGTGCGTAACATTAGCTAACAGCAGCTACAGTTGGCAGCAGTTTACTTTACTGTCAATCAGGAAACTCTGTAAATCACAGAGAGATTTGATTTTATGGTAGAAAAGTTACACAGTGTTGCTTTTAGGCACCTTTGTCATCAGATAAAGGCAAAAAATTCTAATAATATTCTCAAGAAATTCAGCTTCTTTGCCCATTTACAGTTTTTCAACTGATCAGTGGGCTTTGTTTCTTGTGAATAAACTAATAATAATAATAAAAAAATGTAAGGGCTGTAAGTTATAATCAAACCTCAGTGCTCCTTTCTATGTTGAGCATGAATTCATGAGTCAGTTTTTCCCTCTCTTTATCTCCGTTTCACGCTGGCGTGCGCACACACTCTCGCCACGGATTCACGTGGGTAAGCGGTGACTGATCACGCTGAGAGCGCCTCACTGGGATGTTCGGAACAATTACCTCTGCCTCACTGCCACTCAGGACCCCTCAGGTGAAGTCATTATCTTAACCAGAGGCTGCTCACTACAGTCACAATTAATTCACATTAACAGTGGAGACTGGGCCATCCGTCTGGATGCATAGCTCTAATTATATTCATTACTAGACAAGGCAAGGTCCTTGAAATTGGTGCTTTTCAATGGCACCTTTGGGAGGCTTAGTTTGAATGGTTGGCGTACGGCAAAGGAGGAAAAAGTGTTCAGATCATTTACCTAATTAAAAGTATCAATAACACACTGTGAAAATACACTTTAGTGCTGCAGATGTTTCATTTGTGCTGCTTTAGATACTGCCGGGTAGTTTAATATGCATGATATTCTATCAGATCATCATAAATGTTTACAGTGTTGCTGTCCTGTGAGAACCTGTAATGTTTGGTCAAGCAGGGTAACAGACAGTCCTGCCTCTTCCTCCTGGCTAATCTAAAAAAATGTGGTGGACCTGAGGCGGTCTGAATGACGCCTGGTTGCTCTAATAAGCCACCTGTAACTGCACCTACCTGTCATCAAAGCAGCCACGCTGTTAATTCTGCATAACTTTAAGCCTTAATATGATTTGAACAGGTGAGTTGTATAAAAATTCACCCTCAGTACAGTTGTCATGAACGGGGAAATTAGCTATAGAGACCAAAACTGTTTTTTGTACCAGGCTGTAAACATGTTTATTTCTGCTGTGAAGCTGGGCATTTTAACATGGGGACTTATGGAGACTGACTCACTTCTGGAGCCAGCCTCAAGTGGACGTTTGAGGAACTGCAGTTTTTGGCTTCACTTCACAGCCGCAGAGGTTGGAACATGGTACGCAGCCAAACTGACTCTTTCAAAATAAAACAGTAAATAATTAAACTTAAACCCCAAACCATGACTGAACCACGCACCTCTTTTATACCCCATTTTCACTGGACAGGAAGAGTATGGAAAATTGGAATCTGAAAGTAGCTAGTAACTAAAGCTGTCAGACAAATGTAATGGAATAAAAAGTATATTTGCCTCTGAGATGTGGTAGTAAAGACTATTTTACTACCACACTGACTGCCAAATCACTGAATACTTGACTATTTGGCGTTCATTTTCTCTTGTTCAATTATTAAATAGCTGCACAGAAGATCTGGTGCTGATGGTTCTCTTTCTCTCTTCCATCTTATCTAATACGCTCGGCATGAAGGTGAACCTCGAGCAATGAATCGTAACAAGGCTGTTGGTGTTCAAACAGATGACTCTTACCTTTCCACTCCCATGAAAATCAAGGTTCTTGTTTGCATACTGTTATACTTATTATATCAAATATATACACAGCTTACATCTATTATGAATAAAAGACTAAAGAAAGGTGCAACTCGCTCCTGCTCCTCCTGCATCCTGCTGTTTAAACGTTGAGTGGTGAGAATCAGTGTCCCTTTTGTCTGAGATTTCTCATCTTTCTTGTCCGACAGTGTTTGTGTTTGATGGGCTTCAGACCAGGCAGTAATAGTGGAGTATTTGGGCTTCTTGTCCAATTAACAGATCTATTCTCTCAAACTGAAAAGTGTGCAAATAAAATAAATAAGGCTGTTTTCAGGAGAATCTTGCAAGCAATATATATAGATTAATTTAGAGGTATATATAAGTGGAATATAAATTCGTTCTTTTAGAAGCTGCTCAGTGCCTGATCTTCCACACCACAGAGAGCAAGGGAACTAGAGACTTGTGCAGGCTGAGCCGTTAACTTCTGGTTTAGCCCTTCGCTAACTTGAAAGGAGATGATTTAACTGTGTCGCTCTTCTAGATTGGACGGCACGGTCGCCTCACGGCAACAAAGTTTCTGGTTTGATCCTCGGCTGGGGAAGTCCGAGTGCTCCGAGAGTGACTCTGGGTGTGAATGTGAGTGTGAATGGTTGGTTGTGTTGTTGTGCCCTGGTTAATAAACTGACTTGTCCAGGGTGTACCCCGCCTCTCGCCCTAAGTGAGCTAGGATCAGCTCCAGCCCCACCGTGACCCTGCTGAGGATAAGCAGTTACAGAAACTGGATGGATGGCTCTTCTAGACTCTCTAAAATGTGTTAAGTTATTGGCCTGATTGTGTAAAATTCTGATCTGTGATTGGGGTCATTTCTTTGGGGTTGTGAGAAGTCAGTTTGGGACAGTGTGCATCACATCCAGTGCTCTGGCAGCTTCCTTGTTTCCTTGAGGGGATGTTGAATGCCTAATATAAAACGTCTTCTTACATATTTACAGGTATTAAATGCTGAGTTTTAATGATGTGCTATGTTTGTGTTGTGTGTCTAATGTTAATTAAGGGGAAGCCTTTTTAGTCCACGTTTCTTTGATTATTTCTTAGATAAAAACATTACAAGGACAAACTGAATGCATCGGGAAACATTGCTTCGCTTTGCCTTGCTTTGCTTTAACTCATTTTTTTTCTTGCTTTTTAGTTCAGACTCATTTTCCATTTTACTGTACGTTCAATTTAAAAAAGCAGGTCTGACCTTAATGTGCTCCAGTCATGATAATCAACATGCCATCTACAGTCTGTGCGGTTTGGGCCGGCTATTCGAGTGTTTTTCACTTAACCCGAGCCATGTGCTCGCTGCAGCGTCCGGAGTTTTGAAAGGAAAAATAATGTGCAGACTTGAAGCACTTTAGCTTGCTTCGTCGCTACATTTACCATCAAAATTGGTCAAAAGTGGGCAAATTGAAAGATGAGAGAAGAAATTAATTTGCTCCATACGTGCTCTTTCCATAGAAAAGTGTGTGCTTTGCATCTAAAATATTCTCTTTCAGATGAACTAATCAATAACCAGGTGGCCATGATTTCAGTCCTACCATCTCCCGCTGCTCTGTCACACATGGTTCTCTCTAAATACTTCTGCAGAGAAAACAACATCTGCATTTAAATACTGTGTAGCATGAATTATTCATTTATAGTGTATAAAAAAACTGCATATAAAGATATTGCAGATGTTTCTTCTTTGGAAAAGTGACACATTCATGGGGGGAAACCACCGCCTCTCATAATTTCTGCTCCTCTGTCCAGAGAGTCCGTTGCAGTGCGGACATCCACAGTTCAGTTGTGTTGTCTTTGATTGAGCTGTTGTCATGGTAACGCGGCTGTTCGATAGATACGGGGCTGGACCGGAGAGAGAGAGAGACTCTCCCCACTTCTCGCAGAGCTATAATTAAACACAATTTAGAGCAAACCAGCAGCGTTAATCTCTCTCTCGGTGGCGGCGGGCGCAGGTTGTGGATATTGCAGGGATGGTGTCAGCCAGCTCGACAAACTCTCGCTGTGTGTGTGTGTGATTCTCTGGAGAATAGAGCAACGGCATGCAAGGATAAATGAGGTGATAGCCTCACGTCAACCCAAAACATTGCTGTTAACTGTTCTCTATTTCCATGGCAAGTGAAATCATTAAAATGCTCTGTTTTTTTTCATGTCTGGTTTGTTGATGCTCTAATCTGGCAGATTTGAAGGTGCATGATGACACACGAATGTCATGAGTCAGACTGAAACATCATTTTTTCAGTTATGATGAGAGATAATCAGATAATCCCCCAAAGAGAGAGAGAGAAAGGCAATAGCTTGTAAAATGTTGTGCTCTTTCCCTGAATGAGACAAATCTCATGACGGTAAAGCAATCGAGACAGGGACACATAATCCCCCCAATAAAGTCACAAGGCCTCGTCGACTTTATTAGAATCCTGAGGTGCATTTGACAGAAATTAAGAGAGCAGACACCCAAACAAACAGGGTTGGAAAAGATGGTGTTATTCAGCTTCTTGCTCTGCTCATGATCTATTTTCACTGACAGGATGTTGGGTGACCTATTCTTAAACCCTCGCCCACGCTCAAAACTCAACCCATGAATGAAACTTCCCTTGAAGCGCCCTTCTTCAGTAGTTTTTTTTTATGAGAGGAGATAATGAGGCAAGACACTGGGCTGCGGTGGTTATGAATAAAAGGCAAAGCTCCCAAGATCCGCCGTGGCGGTTACATAAGAGTGTTTAGGTGTTGTGTTATGTAACACCTGTTGTGCACCACCTGCTGTGATGGACATATCTTTTCACTCAGAAAAACATCACGTCTTACAGTGACAGGCCAGAGTTGATTGAGTGAAGCTTTATTTTCTGTTTTCCTCCTCGTATTATGTGGAGTGTGGATGGTGGCGCAGGAATGATAGACTTATTCAGGGTCTAATCAAGTAATAAACTGACTTTTAAAGTGTCATAAATTTGACTTAATCATGAATTAAATGAATTTTAAAACACAAAGTCATGATCATTGTTTTCAATTCTTTAAATTCGACTTTTTCCAGATACTATCTATATTTACCCCAATACTGTCTGTTCACAATTCATCTACAGTTTCCACTTAAAATCTGGTGATTTGGTGACTCACAAAATATTTTCCTTTTTAACGAATCTTATGAAAAAATCAAAAACCGACAATGAAGTCTGTATTTCCAAAAGCCTGATATATTTCTTTCCTCTGTGCCATAGAGCTCTATTGTTGTCACACACTGTAGTTTATTTTGAGTTGATCCCACACAGCCTCCTGCTACTGGAAGTTTTCACTATGACCAAAATCTGCAGCTGAAAATAGTAACCAACAAAAGTATTGTTTACTTCAGTCTGTGAAAGTGTTCCGCTGTTTTAGGAAATTAATAAAAAAATCACAATGAAGTAAAGACAAACAAATACAGCAGAACGATAGAAGTGTTGATCACCTGTAGCAAAGTCACAGCTTTGTTGAGGTTTTGTTGTGCTATCACATCTGCCTTTGCCTCTAAAATACATTTGTACAACCACAAGAGGTTCTTATTTTCGCTGAAGACAATTAAAAATCAAAATGTCTAAATGCCAGACTCCATTCTAATTTCCATCGCTTCTTGATTCTTGCCTCAAAAGACACTAGACAAAACCCAAAACCCTAAATCTTGCCTCTAGCTTGGACCTCTTGCAGGCAGGTGATGATCCTATCTTGCTGTTTGCAGCCTCTGTACGGGTGAGATAGCATGCCTATATAGGGAGAATCAGCTCATCAGCACATCACCTGGGACAAAAGGCCAAAGCAGGAGGATGGGATAACACTGTTGTGTAATCACAGCTAACAGAGACACCGCTTCTGTCTTGGTCTATCTCCTTTTTATCGGACTGGATTATCAGACTCGGGTTAATGGTTTGGGGGAATGGACGGGGAAGGGATGTAAAAGCCAACGATCCCGGTTGTCAGGCTCTTCTTTATTTCAAGCTTTTAGGTGGGGGCAGAGGTTTGAGAAATAGAGAGACAGAAATAGCTAGAACAGAAAGGAACAGCACCGAGAAGAGAGAGAGAGAGACAAGTTTTTGAAGGATGCAGATTAGATAACGGTCTGAATTTTAAGCTGTTGTGAAAGGACTTTTGAAGAATCAACCAATTACCAATAGTCCTATTTATATAGTTTGGCAGGTTCTGCTGTCTTCGCAGGTGATAGCTATAAAAAAAAACATATGGTGCCTTCTATCATCAGTTTGATCAACAAATCCGAGTCGACTCGATCTACAACAAAAAAATAGATTTCTGTGGCTATTCTTTTTATTTACGTGATGGTTAGTCACCTGGATTGGGTTGCACCAGCTAAATCCATACAGAATCCATGATAAGTGTGTCTTGGTTTTTTGGAGCCAGAGGTGACCATGTTTAGATGGGAGGTTGAAGCTGACGCCTATATCCTGATTCGAAGAAAACCCAAGAACACACTGTGGTAGCAACTTTTCAACAAGGTAGCTTAACCCTAAAGCACACCCTGCTTTACTCTATTAGACTCTAAAAGGAAACTAGAAACTCTATGCTGTATAGAAGAAGATCTGAAACTAGCGATTGAGACCATAAAGTCCTGAGGAAGCTGTTTACTGAGGTAACAAATCATGCGAGAAGTAGGGTAAATTTCTAATAAGCTTACATACTTTACATTATTTTTGCAACCAGTGGAGTCACCTCCTGCTGGTTGTTGGAAAGAATGCAAGTTTAAGGCACATTGGCTTCACTAATCTAACCTTGAACCTCCGTTCACCTATTATACTGTCTATGGTAACAACTAATCTCTACACGTGAACTAATTTGTGTGGATCAGTGTAAATCTACTCTCGTCTACACAGCCTGTGTACACGGGATGCATTCAGGTGCAAAGATGAACTTGAATATGAAGTGAAGTGCCAAAAACTGCAGTTCCTCAAACGTCCACTTGAGGCTGGCTCCAGAAGTGAGTCAGTCTCCATAAGTCCCCATGTTAAAATGTCCAACTTCACAGCAGAAATAAACATGTTTACAGCCTGGTACAAAAAACAGTTTTGGTCTCTATAGCTAATTTCCCCGTTCATGACAACTGTACTGAGGGTGAATTTTTATACAACTCACCTGTTCAAATTATATTAAGGCTTAAAGTTATGCTGAATTAAGAGCGTGGCCACTTCAATTGACAGGTAGGTGATGTTACAGATGGCTTGTTTGAGCGCCCTGGCGTCATTCAGCCCGCCTCAGGTCCACCGATGATGGGAGGCGGCAGAGGCAGGACTGTCAACATGGCGATGACCAGATGCACAGGTGGGCATAACTGGCTGACATCAACTTATTTTGAATGGTTGTTTTGATGAACTGGTCCCTATTTTGTTTGCACGTTCTTCCCCAAGGACACAGATGAAGTGAGACACATTCCTGACGATAATTCGCATTGGTAAAGGACCAGGAAACACTTCACAGTACCTTTACAAACACAGACAACATATAATGTACACCTAAAAGTGTGAACTGCAGAGTATGCCTTCCACTGTTTTTCCTTTGTGTAAAATAATGTTCTGTCCCACAAAATGGGAAATGACAAGAAAATCACAGTTATCCAGTATTTTCCCTTGATATATAATTTCTGTCTTGCATAGGTACAAAAAGAACGCTGCATTAAGAGTAACGGCCACCTCCGTTGTCGATGCAAATGGTAGGCTGTGAAATTTCAGTCCCGCCCACAAGTCTCCAAGCGTGATCTCCCTGTGACCATTACACAGCTCCATTGTACTTTTTGAGAGCAGCTTTTCATGCTCATTCATGCAAACAGTGGATTGGTGGATTGCCTCGACCCCGCACATGAGCAAAAAGTTAATTAGTAAGAAAAGAAATACCCCCCGAAGTCAAATGGATTCAGCTCATAGTCAGATAGTTTCCAGCAAACACAATCGAATGGCGAATGTGAAAAGAATCCACTTGGCTGATCTGTGCTTGTTTGCTAATTCATTAATTAATGGAGAGGACGAGCAGTTGAGATTTGATGTTACAGTTGTGATTCCTGTGGGTGTTTACCTGATTTTAATTTTGCTTTATTGCTCTCTTGAAACTGAATAAACGACTAGAAACACTCCAGAGTGTAGTGGATTATGTAGCCTATTGACAGGTGGATTGATTATTATTCAATATCACATGAGAGGGAGTGATGCAGTACTGAACGGTCAGCACGGTCGTGTCACAGTGTGCTGATATTCAGTATAACATCACAACGTCAAGCGAGATATTGCTTTTATACGACAGTTCTTCAAGCACCATTTATTAGTTAACAGTAATAAGTCACAACAGATTGTGATTTGTTTGTTTTTTAATCATTTATTTGTCTCTGCCAACACAAATAGATCCACGATTGTAGCTTGCTAGCCACTTTGTGCAGGTTATGTCAGTGTATGTTGACAGTATCAGTCTGTTTCTCATCTTGACGCTCTGATAAAATGTTTAATTTATCAGACGGTAGGTGTGTAGAGTGACATTTTTACAGACACGTAATGAATTATTAAAAAGTCATATGAATTAATCTCCATCTGCTCTGCTCGGGGTGGCCTCAGCGTGTCATCAAGCCACCCTTTAAGGACCGCCCACAAAATCCTGGACTGAAAACTGGTGAAAAACTCTGTTTGAACCTCTAACTCCACATTTCAGTAATATATCGTTCAGAGTCTTTTCACGTGTTTTCAGCAACTATTTTACAACATATTTAATGTATTTTGAAAGAAATCTCAGAATTGCCTTTACACAGACTTTAAAACTCTAAAAAGGGAAGTTGTTTTCTATATCAACACTCATGGGATGACTTTTGTCTCAAATTACTTGGTCAGAACTAACTGTTGTATAATATTGTATTCTTCTTGCTATGAAATGCTGTGAAAACACTCTCCCTAAATGACCATAAATCAGCCTGTTTTCTTTATCCTTTGGACTCATTTCACCTCTGATGGTTAGTTAAAGTTAAAAACTTGGAAAGAAAACGGTTTGTCTTGAACATGTAGTTTAGTATTTCTCCTCCAGTTCGTTTTGTCTGTCTTGGGTCTGAATACAACTGTCACTCTGCGTCTCCGACTGAATGCCTTCTTTGATTTTGCCTCAATTCAGCAAAGTGCTCCTCGAGTAAAAACCTCTGAAGCATTTCTGTCTGGTATTAACAAAAAATGATGGATTCAAAATGGCCTTTCTGATTACTTTTCATCCATCAGTGGGGTAATGCAAGCAGTTTTACACACTGCTACACACAGTATTATGTCATAAAACGGAAGATATGGCATTTGAGGCAAAGGAATACCCTTTGAAGCCTGGCCTGCATGTGTGAGAGATCATGGCTTTTTTGTGTGTGTCAGATAGGTATGAAGAGCTATCCATTAAATATCTCATTAAATATTTTAATCAGAGATCCACAGACATTTAGCCTCCTCATTAAGCATTCAGAATGACAATCTTTGCTTTCTGGCGTCCGTAGTTGGACCTAGAAATAACCATCTGCAAAGAAATATGCTATTTTTATATTCTGATATAAAGCACACACATTATAGATAAGACTGTAATGTTGCTGGTTGATACCAAAAAAAATTATCTATACTCGCTCAAGCTTACAGGAGTTGAGCCATCTGGAAGAGGAAACACAATCACATTAAAAACTTCTCCTGCATCAATTTTCATCTTGTTATATTGACCCTGAGAAATTCAATAAACCCGTCAAGTTACTCGGCTTCCACACACTGATGTTGGATTATTACAAACATGTAGCTGTCGGCTCCTCTTGGCTGTCCTTTCTCTCCTGGATGCTTTTATTCTTTTCACATCCAGTCCAGTGTTGCTCCAGCTCACGCTGTGCTGGCAAGGTTAATAAAAAACGTTGCTATCTAAATCTCAAGGTCACAGAAGGCTTTGCTGCATGTTTGAATCCTCGGACAGTGTTTTCTTCTCTCATGGCTCTGCTGAAAGAGCTTCCTTTGCCACATTTATGTCGACTCGCTTGCTGCTGACAGTTTGTCCCCTGAACTGCTCTGGATAAATGTTGTCACTGTCAGTAGCTGCTGGTTGTAATTTTGTCAGCATGGGTGCAACACACCTACAGATTCTTATAGCTGCTGGTAGCTATATATTCACTTGTATGGATCAAGATGTGTCTCATAGCTAAATGATATGTTTTGCACTGTTGCATGTGGAAGTTTTATTCCTGCCAATTAGCAGAGTCTGGCTCGAGATTGCGTTGTTATTGATTTATATACCAGATGTCTGTGATTATAAAAATTACTTCATGCACACACACGCAAAGAAATTACATCTTTTCAACTTATAACAAGACAAAGAAAACTCCAGACACATTCTGTTAAAGCAGCAGAGGTCAGAAATGTGCTAATAAATTGATACCGTTAACCTGCCATGTGTAGAAGAGGTAATCTAAGTTGTTAGACGAACTGAGCTGTGGGAGAAGACTAAATTGGTTCTTGATAAGTGATCTGGAGCACTTTGAGTTCACTGGAAAACCTTTCTATCCTTAAGAAACATTTTTGTGCTGTTTAAGGTTCTTTGGGAAACAATGTTGCATTTATGGTTCTATGAAATATGTAATGGAATACTGATTACTGGTTCTTTTAAAGTCTGTGTAAAGTAAGAATAAATCTGCGTTCTGAGTTTGTCAGACCAAAGAAGAAAGTGTTATTAACCACCAAGCCAAATTTGAATGACAAGTTTATGAAATTAGGTGTCAAAATCAGGTAAAAATGAAAAAAAAGACAAGAGGTCCTACATTGAATCTTTTTTAATAAGGGAACATTTGTAAGAGGATTTGTAAATAATCTCTGCACCTTCCTCGTCATCCTGCTGGCGTGAGTTTAAGCAGGGCAGATCTGTGATTTTGGATTCACTGAGCTCGATCCTACGCAGTCGCCTCGCTCATTAAATATGTGGCCTTTCTGCTGTGTGATGTAGCACCACTGCTCATCTTTCCCTGAAGCATAATAAGCCCTCTTTCATGAAAATGTAATAATTTCTTCTGACGTTAGCGGAGGTGCTCTTGAGTTCAGGCTGTGGAAAACCCTTCCTTTTAAATGTTTTAAAAAAAAATGTTTCTGAATCTCAGGAAAAAAGATGCCCCTTAAAGTTTGAAAATGTGAGTGACTGTCAATAGATTCCCTCCTTATCTATGTAAAATTCATCACCATTTCCCCGGGTTCCAGATCAGCGTCAAGCATTTGCCAAAGGCGTTAAACTCGCTCCTGAATGCCGTTTTATCTCCCTTTGTAGTCAAACCCACTTAAGCTGCATCATCTGCACATTTAAAAGGTTTTGACAGCTTCAGAGTGCTAAAAAAACACACTGGTGTTTAGCGTGAAGTGGAAAGGTTAAAGGGTACAACCTCGACGAGCTCCTCTGCACCACCAGCATTTGAATAAACTGCTTCTAACATGCCTGGTGAGAATACATACAAACACTTTGCTGAGCTTGAACTGTAATTTGTGTGTTTATGTTCCTAACTATCCAACCACCCTCCCTTCTATTCGCATGCCTGTGCTTCATTACTCCACATCTCCCCTAACCTTTAAGTACAGATGCATTCGCTCCCCTCCCGGCTAGCTGGGTGGTTCTCCTGCTGCCTTAAAGGTTAATAGATTTACCGGCCCCCTTGTGCAGTGAAGCGCACCGGGATGGGAGTCATGGTCGTGTCGTATGTGCATCATATTTGTCCATTCGAGACGTTCAGTGGAAGTTAGGATGACATGCGTTTGACAAGTATCTGATTGTGCCCTTCTCTTAGAGTGACCTGCAAATGTTGTTTTGTTCCTTTGAGAGATTTATGTAAACATGTTGACAGATTTCACACAAAAGGCCACACTGAGACACACTAAATTTGCTAAATGTTATGCATAATCCTCACACGTTTGTGCTTACAAAACAGTTTGAGCAGTTTAGATCCAAACGCACCATGCAGCTGCTTCAGCGTATTTTGTCTCTGAGCGCAGTGTTTCATAAAGAATAAGCTTCAAACTCAGGCCGAGCTGCGTTTTTTGGTTTGTGGGCAGATTGGTAGCTGTAATAGTTAGTAACCATGAAGGGACTCCCGCTGCTCACCCATACAAGCAGGAAAGACCAAGAGCACACGACGGAGAGAGAAGAAAGAAAAAGGATTGAGCTATCGGAAAGGGCAAGGCGAGAACCGATGGGGCAAATTGATTTCTCTCAGCGAGACAGCAGAGCTGATGATCATGCATCCTATGTTGTATTACATAAGCATCTCGCCACAGCTGAAGGGAATGACAGAAGTAAACAGGGCATAATGGCAAATACTAGCAATCGGTAGTGACAGGGTCAGAGACGTGGGGCCACTGGAAACCAGAGGGTGGAAAGTCCTGCGTTGGGAAGTCATCAAGAAATCCAGTCGTCGTCCACAGTATGATTGTCTCATGACACTGAGGGCTTGTTAGCCGTGAGAAGCAACATGACAGACAAAATCAGTTTAAATCCACAACGCTGATTGGGCTTTCAAATGGTTCTGAATCTAAACGGACAATATTTGATAGTGACAGCTGAATTTAGGGGTGGATTTGACATGAATTTTAGTCACTTGCTGACTTTTTTTTGATACTTTATCAAATATCCATGAATACGTGACATGAAGCATGCAGAGAGCTGCAGGTGATTAAAAACAACAGAGAAAAGGAGCTGAAAATGACTTTAATACATATTTGATGAAACCTGCAGATGAGACAGAGATTGTGTCCTTGCAGACTGGATTTCATCATCAAACCAAACCAGAACAAAAACATTGTAATGATGATTGCTTTGTGTTACAGACATGCTAATGACTCTGTTAGACACAGCGGTGCTGTTTAATCTAAATTATGTTTAGCAGCTATAATCTTTACCATGCTCATCATGTTAAGTGCGAATAAGTAGTCATGACTTTTCCAAGTATTTATTCATAATATTTTGACCTGCTGATGCCACTAGATGAAAAGTTAAGAGATCAAGTTATTACAATTCATCCTTTAGGAGACATGGATGTTTTTACCAAATTTCATGGCAGTCCATCTCATAGATCTCGTTCGACAGCTGACATTTCACTCAAAACTACAAATGTGAACTTCATGGTGGCACTAGAGGAAAAGTCATCAAAATCAGTAGAAACGACCCTCTAGTGACCATTAATGTCATCTAACAGACGTAGAGATATAACTGGATAATTGAGAATTTTGACCTGATGTTTGCACTGAATGAAGACATCACCAAAGTTATTACAGTTCATCCCAAGGGGAGTATGAATGTCTGAATCAAATTTCATGGCAGTCCATCATATAGTTGTTGAGTTATTTCTGTGCAGACTCCCTTACTCTCCATAAACCAAGGAAAGACCGCAAATATTAGCAAGTTGACAAAGTCTGGCAGGCAAAACGCTCAGCTACTAAAACTGGTAGGGTTTGAGGCCATGTGGAGAATGGACCAAAACAGTCGTACCTGATGGGATCCAGGCATAAGTACACAGTAAAATTGTGGTAGGGGGCACAGAAAACTTATTTTTGCTTGTTTTGTTATTTTAAAGGAAGTAATCAATCTCATAACAACTGATAAAGAAAAGAAGATCCATCCTCTCGTCCCATACATGTGACATCATACAACAGTGATAGTACACATTGCTAGAATAATCATATTATCAGTATTTTGTTGTGTTGCACTGATTTTCATTTCTAAAACATCATCATAAAATAAAAAAATGAGATTAAAGCTCAGCCAGAATATCAAGCTTTTGGTCTCATTCATGTCTAATTTAGAAAATATCTATGTACTATTCACAGAAACATCAACATCAAAGGTCATATCTGTTCTTTTGTATGGAAATTAGATTTCTTTCGCACCATCATTTGTTGAGCTTGTTGTACAGCAGAATGAACATTGATTCATGCCAACTGTGGGAATAATGCACAGTTCATTTCAACACAGCTGGGAAACCCATTCATTAGCAGAGTAGTCCTTTCTGTCTCCGTCGACGGCATCGCTGATTAGATTCTTAGCGCTATACTTTCTTAACATTGTGTTCATGCTCATGAATCCAGAATAATCCATTTAGCAAAGTCATTTTGTGGATTTTCAGGCATTCACTGTGACAAGACCAGCTCGAAGCTTGGCAGCAGACATTTATTTGAAAGAGCTCTTCATTTTGTCTGCAGTTTGTTTCCTCAACAAACATTGTCAGTTCAGTATTGCATTGTAAAAATTATGTTGTTTTTTTGGTAACAAAAATGTAACCAGCAAGTCTTTCAGGGAATTACACTCATGTGATATGATTCTCTCAACATTTAGTGTCTTTGCAGGAAGTAGTTCATATTGTGTGGTTAAAGGGTTTGACGGTTTGGATGGTGAATGGCGATTAGCAAATGATAGCACGCTAAACTAAGATGGTGACCATGGTAAACATGACTTGATGAACCATCAGCATGTTAATATTGTACTGTAATATTTCTAAAATGGAAAAATAATAGTGTCTACAGTTTGAAGCATAGTATCCATAGAAATAGATGCAAGTATCTGAACCACAATGAACTCAACTGACTTTCTGCCGTTGCCCAACTTGTCGTCCCCTTGACTGTGTGGTCAGCAGTCTTGTAGTACTTAAGATCAGTCTTGATCTTGAGACTAGTTTCAAGACTTGGAATAGACTGCATTATTGCAGTTTCTGATTTATTCGTTAACTGTCTGGGAGGAGGCATCAGCCACATTTTCTGGAATAAAACTTGGTTTATATAAGCCACAAAGAGTTCATCTGCAAAACAGCGTCTGAAAGAACACACAGCAGTTTGTAAATACTTCAAGGCGACACTTTTTGAGGTGACGCAATGTAGCAACCATGTTTCACCCAAAGAGTTTTTGTGAATATTAGCTACCTAAGTAGGCTATATACTGTCTGGTCTTGGTCTTGTCTCGGTCTCGCAATACCTTGGTCTTAGTCTTGACTTGGTCTCAACCCCTCAAAATCTTGGTCTTGTCTTGGTCTCGATACACTCTGGTCTTCGTCAGGACTTGGTCTCGGTTCAGTTGACTACAACACTGGTGGTCAGGCCATCCATTTAGGTCCGCTCTGGTCTTCTTCTGGTGTTAACAACCGAGAGCTCACGCTGGTTTCAGTTCATGACTCCAGAAGTAGAAGTTGCGCTTTGCTTTCATCTACGGTGCACCATACTCATGTGTCCAAATTACGCAAGACCTGCTCTCTTGAGAATCAAAAATATATGACAACCTGTGACCATGTTCACTTGCTTTTACAATTTAGCAACAATTCAGCCCCCCTGTGATCATAAATCAGATTCTCTTCTTTGCAGTCTAATTGGCACCAGTGTAGAACTGCTTATTAGCAACCACAGAACAGGATCTGTTATAATAAGGACCACAGGATCAAAGACTGTTCAAAGTTCTTGTTCTTGTGTCAGGGACATTCACATCACTGTTAACAGTTTGGCTGTGACAGAGTTGCCAATGAATTGGGAGGAGTGAACCACATCAATGCTCACTGGGTCGACAAATCCTCATTGAATCCGAGAGCAGTGTACTCTGCTTGATGTGTGTTTTTTCTTTTTTGTTCGGTGCTGGAAATGACTGTTTACCACTATCTTTTACTTTTCCTAATTGCAGCTTTAAATCTGTCGGAAACTGTATTGACAAATATTAAAGAGAAACATAATAAAGAAACTCTCAAAACGTCATTATTGCCGCTGCATTAAGCTGCACACAGCTAGTCATTTTCATGTCCAGCTGAGAGGTGGATTGCAAAATTATTCACTTTGGATTTAAATAATGTACTTTGAGAGGATTAAATTAAGCCAGCTTCTAAAAATCTAACAAACTCCAACTTAACTTTAAACGAACATCTTTCTGAATATGATTGCTGATTACCGTGGTGAGGAAACCTACAGTAAATGTTATGTCCTCCTCCTTATTTGCCATGCATTTATTTTTGGAATTGATATTTAGATTTATGTGTGTTTGCTCTTATGGCTGAGCTGAGTCTGGCTTCTGGGTTTTTCTCTGACCTTTTAATACCATTTTGAGCATGAGTCTAGCCTGAAAACAAAAAGCAGTCTGGTCTGTTTCATCAGGTTTTTAGAGAAACTACGCCTGTAGGAGTGGGCTGGCCAACTTTATGCTGTAGTGTTATCATTCTTCTTCTTTTTCCTCAAAGTAGGATGATTTAATATTAATCATAATTATAATATTTGATGATAGTTTGGGTTAAATTCTATAAATGACAAATGATAATACTGTTTCAAAATGTTCTTTTTGTTTTATTTTAGGTTAATTAAAGATGCAACAATGTCAAATTACCCCATTCAAAATACTACTCAAGCAAAAGTACTGAAATATTATTGATAAAATGCATCTAAAGTAAAAACTGTCCCAAATTTGAGCTATTTTTAACTACTTTACAAACAGATACAGAGACCAAAAACTTTTGGACATTTTAACATGGGAACTTATGGAGACTGACTCATTTCTGGAGCCAGCCTCAAGTGGACATTTGAGGAACTGCAGTTTTTGGCACTTCCGCATTGGCTTCACGCTTGTTACCAACCTAGTGGACAGGCCTCTCTAAAGGTTCACAAGAACAGTTATTTAAATTAACCCATTTCAACTTGATGAGATGGGTCTGAACTGAGAGGGTAAACCTCAAACAGTGGAAAAAACATGTTGAGGGGCACATTGTGCTGTGATTAATAGACCAACTTTCCCCCCACAGCCAAGCGTAAAAAAAGGTTTTTGTGATATCTTTCCATCATCACACCACAGGTTTGTTTTTTGCAAATTGAAAATGGGCATAAAAGCAGGTGAACAGAAATGCACCGTCATCTGAAATGTGGCAACAGCTGGGATCACAAGTGAAAACAGCTGGATGCTGTATTTTATTATGTTTTTTAACGTAACAGTTTAATCTGCAAACGTTCAGATAAATGTGGTGAAAGAAAAAAAGGACACAGCGTCTCTGAAATGTAGAAGTCTAAAGTGAAATGGAGACTTTCAAGTGAAGCATATCAAAACTTTATTTTAAAGACAAAAGGTGGCAGAAGGGCTGCACCCTCTCCTCTGCTGTCTCCTGCCACCTGGACTCTTAAACAAATCAAAGAGAACTGCCAACAGCTCCGAGCACACTGACAATACAATTACTGGATGTCCGCGCACTTTCCCTTTTTGTCCTTCCAAAATCCATTATGGCTTCCACCTCCCAAAAACCTTCATCAGACCTGAGAGCACATTTTGATGGACGCGCAGCCAGTTGTCAAGCTAATCAAGAAGTCTGTGAGGCTCGCTGTTCTCAGTGTGATGTTGAATCCGTGAGCAGAAATAATGAGCCAAGTCCTGTCTTTGACCCACAGCTAATGCTGCACACTGCAATCCCCATGCCCTCCTCCCTCACAAACATCATTGTCAGCAAACAAGGTTGTTTGTTTCCCGCAATAACCTGCCTCGCAATTTCTCCTTCATGTGTAATTGGTAATGAAGTAGTTTTAGAGATTACTAGTTGCCCGGTAAGCCATTACATTATTGAGGTTAGGGGGTAATTGCAAGCAAACTAAAATATGACTCGGCGCATGTACGGCTTCGGCAGAATCCCATTAACAGAAGCGAAGCGTATATATCGGTGTTGACATGTCTGAGACATCCTGTAGCTTAGGTGAGATGTAAAGCTATATATATATGTCCTCAACTTCGCTGCAGGTACACACAAGATGAATTAAGTAAATGAATGCATGAGCACTGCAAGAAGCAAACCTGTAATTACTGTCAACATAAGAAATAATTAAGACCGATATTTTGATTCATTACACATAAAAATGCCTTTAGACATTTCAAAGAATAAACAATATTTGAATTCTATTCAATAATATATAAATTTGAGGTGGATTGTTGGGCCTATAAAGTGTCTGACAGCACAGACTGTTTGTATCCCATCTCAGCAGTTTAACGTTGGTGTCTTCTGGGGCGGTGTTTAGCTCAGTTGGTAGAGCAGCCGCCCCATGTGCGAAGGCTCAGTCCTTGCTGCGGGAGCCCAGGGTTCAAGTCTGGCCTGTGGCTCTTTCCCGCATGTCATTCCCCATCTCTCTCCCTACACTTCCTGTCACTCTTCAGCTGTCTCTATCGCAATAAAAGCTTGAAAAGGCCAAAAAAATAATCTTAAAAAAAAAAAAAAAAACGTTGGTGTCTTCTAACCATCATCATGATCTTTCTCTGACCTCAACCCAAGACGTCTTAGATGACTAAACAAGGTTCATTCTGGAAGCTTTGGATTGCATCATCTGATCTTCCTCAGCAGATAAGATTTGCCTAGTGGTCAGTGGAAGATGTTTCCATTTTTAGTTTAGGTTAGTACTAAAGATTATTCGGTAACACCGAGAATTACAGTGTATGAATTAGATACCAATGAGACACTGACCGGTTCCAACTGCTACTTAAATGTAGGTATAGAGGAAGAAATTGTACTGTAAATATTGGGTGCTTTTGGAAAACAGTTACCTACGTTTCCACCAAACACTTTTGGCATCGTACCCTTGAAACCAGTACCTAACCACACACCTAAACCCTAATGACGACCAATAAGTGTTTTAACACCACCTTCAAGTATCGTCTCAACTGGCCGTGAACCTCAACGGAGGGGCGACAAAAACATCAGAAAAGCTGTTTAAAAGCTGTTCTCTGGTGCTGTATAAGTAAGTAAGTAAGTAACCAGTATTTACAAAAATATTTCAATTATAATTTATTTCAATTTCTTCCTAAATGCCTTCTTCCCCACGCTCTTCTTTTTGAGAATGACTCTTGGTCTGATATCATACAACAAGTATATAACATGAGTGGTCTATAGTGGTCTATATTTATTAGTAAGTGTTACTGGTTATTCTTGACCTTGGAATAATCCATCTGTCTAATTTCCATGACTATTAATCCTTACCAGGGTCACGGGGACTGGAGCCAATCCCAGCTGACATTGAGTGTGAGGTGAGGTACACCGAGGACAAATCGCCAGTTCATCACAGGGCTGACACATCAAGACAATCGACTGTTCACACTCACATTCACACCTAAATTTAGTGTTGCCAATTAACCTTTTATTAACTGCATGTCTTTGGTAGCCGGAGAGAACCCATGTAAACACAACCCCACACAGAAAGACGATGCCTTGGAGTCAGTAGCTGACAAAACAATCTCACCACATCAAATTTATTCACATGTTCACAAAATCAGGTTGCCTCAGGGGGCTTTACAATCTGTACAACATTCAACACCCTCTGACCTTAGACTTTCGTTTCAAGTGAGGAAAACTCCCCTAAAATACACTTTAACAGGGAAACAATGGAAGAAATCTCAACAAGAGCCACAGAGGAGGGCCCTCACTGCCAGGACAGACATATAGGTGTCGAATGCACAGAAGAAATCAACAAAAATCACATTATAGACTAATTCTGATGACAGAATACAGTGCTATACATGGATAGACTATATGTAAAAAATGTGGATACAGAATGGCAAGGGTTTTTTTTTTTTTGGCAGCTCTTCTTTTTCGTTTTGTTTTTTGGCGTTCTGTCTTTATTTGATATGTCAGTGGAGCTACAGACAGGAAATGCAAAATGAAAAAGAGAAAGAGAGGGCTAGAACATGCCGACATGTGATGCCAGATCAGAAAACGCTCGCATTGAAAAGAAATAAACGCCTGATTTTGTTGTTTAGCTACAAAGACTTGCTGTTTGTTGTGTAAAACAGAGCTCAGACAGCGTTTTGGCAGTGAAATCATTTTCATTTATTCACATTCTTGAACAGCAATCAAAGTGAAAGACCAGACAAATATAGAACAGGCAGCTGAGCCGGGGCTTAGACTAAAGCAAGAATGACACCGAATGCAGAAAAGTCTGTCGAGTTTTCATAACTTACTGATGTCAGGTGTGTGTGTGTGTGTGAGTGTGGCAGACATCAGGAAATGGCATGCTCGGGCTGAACTTTAAAAGGTGTCTGCTGAATGTCCCTGGAATCAAAGTACAGAGTGTTGCTTTTCATTCAGGACTCCCTCGAAGAGAGCCAGAGAGAGACCGGAGAAACAGGCGATATTTATGTGTCTGTAATATCATATGCAGCAAGCTCACATGTCAGAAGAACAAGAAATTCCCATAATTTTGTGTCAAAATCCTTTTCCACTTGAACATTTTGACATGAGAAACTACCAACAGGGACCACTGCAATTGTGAGGTTGTCTGTGGGTGACAAGAAACAATAAATACATCGAGCTTCCAGCAGTGACAGCTTCTTTAACATCTGCAGAAGCTGGTACAGGAGAAAACTCAACAGCATCAAATCCCACTAATAATTTAGCTTTAGAAAAAATCTTCAAAATACCACCTAAGATTGCTTTTTCATACTGTGGAACTCTTGTTTGCCCTGGTGTATCTGCTGTCTCAGTATTAAGTGGCTATAAAGGGAAAAGCCAAAGGGAACTTCAGCAGGCATTGACAAGCTGCCACCAAACAGACGTGGTGAACCGGAGGCCGATCCGTTAAAGCGTTACAGAGTGAAAAGTGTTGCTGACCCGCGGTCTGTGTCAGACGCTATTGCTGCTACCAGCTATTATTATATCATGGAAGAGATGAGATCAGAAATCAGTCCATCGACACAACTTCATTTCAAGATAATATCAGCAACCAGGCAGTAATAGAGCAGGCTAACAGGCACTAATGTCAATATTTATCTCATTATTTTGATTAAATATTCAATATGAGTTTGATATCTCATTAAATATAGATTTAGTATGTGTGGAAATCAAAATTTAAGCTGTCATTTAGCCGGTTATTATTGTTCTCGATTGTACTCAGCCCGCAATTGTTAGTAGTCGAAGGTCAGTGGTCACCTTTAGCCCAGAACTGTAGCTAAACTCAGGTCAGGTCCACAGTTCAGTAAAGGTACAAGTACAATGAAAACCAAGGGAGCAGCTTCTCACCTTGTGACATTGAAGGACTGTAATTTAAAATTCAGCCAAGATCTGGAGTGGTTCCAGTTCGTGACATTTGACTGCTTTCTCATCTGCAGATGATTTTTTGGCCTCGTCGGTCAGACTGTGATCTGGAGGAAAAATGTAGCCTGTGTCATTAATGTGGAGAGTGAGGAGCTCCAAAGAGGTGCACCAGGTATTTGGTTAAATGAGCGAGGTCAAACCTGTGATGAGTCCTTCATAGGAAAATGCTAACTACCTATTTGTGTTGAACTTGCAGTTTTTGGCATTTCCACATTGGCTTCATGTAACAGCGACAGAGGTTGCCGCTTGGTCATAAATGTATTTATTGGACAATTAGACAAATACTACCAAAGTGATTACAATTCACCCTGATAGGAACATGAATGTGTAAACCAAATTTAATGGCGATTTATCCAAGACAGTTCACGAAAACCCACAAATGTGAGCCTGATGGTGGCACTAATCATCAAAAGTTTCAATAGTTGTTGATCAAAGTAGTGAACTAACCAAGAGAGACTCCCAATGCGTTGAATTCTGAGCTTCTGTCCAGGGTGCTATTATTGTGGCACGATGGTGCTTTAGATGATGGCTTTAAAGGGTCAGTTCACCCAAAACACAAGTGGTATATATTCATGCAGATCATTTTGGATTTATCTGCTCACATTTTGAGATGTTAATATTGTTACACGGGGTCACGCGTAGGCCTTGAGGTCCTCGGCAGTAGTAGTTGTTTGGCTTTGTTTGAGGAAAGCAGGTGCCATCCTATCTTAACGTTGTGGTGACCAGGATCGAGGGAACTGAATGTTGGCTTCCTAGACATAATAGATAGCTTACAGTGGCTCCAGACTAGAATGTACTGATGGCAACACAAACATGGGTAAAAACATTCTCTTTGAATATTTCTGGGCATATAGTATTTGTGGTGTGATCTGTAGGGGTTTAAAGTCTGACCACCAGCATGAGTTGGGCAGAATATGAGATCGACTGAGGCACTTTTGATGTACTTTGAGAGTGTCTCTATTTCTCCTTGGCCAAGCTTCAATAAATATTACAGCATAAGACATCAGAGGCTCCTGAACACTTTCTTCGCTCCGGAACTCACCATTGACCTTTGACTTCAGCAATTTCTCCACAACAAATATGACAACTTCTACCTCCAATTCGCTACGGTGAAAGTGAGTTTGTGTTTGTCATGTTCAAAGCATTGAAAAACGGTGCCAGTCTGCACAGAAACAACATCCTGTTATCCTGTTTCCTCCAGACAATCTGCACATTGTCAACACTTTTCACTGGAACCACTTTCTAAAAAAAAGAAGTAATAGTCTCAGGAAAGATGAGCTCCTGTTGAGGTTTTCAAATGTTATGTTTAGAGGTGTGTTTAGAGGAGCAACAGTGAAATCTCTTTTACCTCTCTTGTATTGTTGGTTAAGGGAGCAGGCACTATATGAAACTATGCTGGTAATTGAGAGGCTGTTTAGCCACAAAAAAAAAAAACAACTCTGTTTTTTCTTAACACTAAGCTAATGATACAAACCTTGATTGTGACTGAAAGAACAGTTATTCATCTATACAGCATCCAGAAGACTACTGGGAACGATCAACGAGGATTAAACTCTACGGAGACATATTACAACGTCCCAGGTGACCTGCTTTATGTTGGTCCGCAAGGATTTGTCACGAGCTACAAGAGGGACTCTTGTGTTTCGCTGCTTCTGTAACACCCCAAGCACATTCAACTTTTACAGATTGCTTCTTGAGTCCTGCGTGAATGATTGAAAGGAGTGATTCACAAGAGCTTTACAACAGAAAAGAATCACCTCTTTTGAAAGCGAAGGGCTGATATTTTAGAAAATCACGCCGGCTACAAGAAAACATCAGCGGGAATCATGCTGCAGTTCTTTCAACACAGCGGTCAGGTGTACTGGAGCAGGAGTGAGCTGTCTAGACGATGGCTGACCTTTCTGTTGTGACCAGCGTTTCGCTGGATTTCAAGGCTTTTTGCTTGTTTTTGCATAACGTAACCTGACTGGTTACAAAAGATGACCTTTTTTTGTTCACGAACAACATTATACCCCTATCTCATATGATTTTGTAACACAGCATGCATATTTTATCCTGCTTTTCATATTTTCATTTTTGTAAGAAAGTCTACCTAATTAATAATGTGCTCTGTTGTAATTAATTTAGAGGGTATGCAGGGAATAGACTCAGTTTATTATCCAGCAGAACATTGACATCTCCCAAAAATATCTAAACCTTTGATATAAACCTTCTGTCATTCTGTGGCAGCAGCACAGCAGACAGAACCCGAGCAACTTTTCCACATCTTTCTTCGGTGCACAACCCTGTTCGTCAGGTGGGATTTTTAGTACGTTCCTTTGTCTTGTGATGTTAGTGTCAAACACCTCCGGTGCTGTGTTTGAAACGCGCACAGTTGGTCTTTTTCTGGCTCCGATCCAGCACCACCTGTCGAGTTTTCCTGAGGAGCTCAGGCTGTTCTCTCCTCCTATCATCGACAACAGGAAGAGACAAAAATCGCAGATTTATTCCAACAGTTTTTATCACATTCTGTAGAAACTGCCCCGTCACGTTTGGATTATTCCCGGTGAGGAAATCACATAGCTGCAGGACACAGCAAGAAACAAGAAAATAAAAGAGCGCAAACACATAAGAGAAAACAAACACATATATTATTAGATACCTGCAAATATGCAGGAATATATTTCTCTTATAGTTCCAGCTTGTGACCAAAGTTTTGTTGATAACAGCTTGTCTGTTTGGCACAATTTTCCAGACTGTTCCCATTAGCATATGATGATTTGACAGTTTTTGACTGATGCACCTGCAGTCTGGGCACAGATGATTTCTGGCTGCTTCGAGCTCTGTTGTCTCCTGTGGCTTTGAAAAGTCTCATATCAGAACCCTGACTAGCAGCAGCAGTGTTTGTCATTATGATTAAAGCTCCTATCTATAATGTGTTTGCCGGATGCCAGATTATACCTTTAAAGTCATAATCCACCCTGATTTTTTCAGTGTGCCTCCAGGCAAAGTCGATCCATCCACCATTTTGGTCTAGACTGAAATATCTCAATAAGTATTGGATGGATCACAATGACATTACAGTACTTTGTGTTAAGTCCTAATTGGCATGTATTTGCATGTTAATATGCTAAACTAATATGCAGATAACATTATACTATTTGTATATACCTATACAAGGCATTACCCTTTAGCTCAGAGCGCACTGCTGCTATTTATTTATGGTATTTTTTCAGCCATGGCCACTCGTCATATGTGCATTCTGTAATTGCACCTATATATAGTTGCTATTTTGCTATGGCCACTTCTCATGTTGGCTCATAGTAATCAAGACAGACTGCCTCAAAACACGTTCCAGCCGCTGGACAAAGAATCTAAGTTGACTTCAAGAGTCACTTTAATAGCATCTGATGTGCTATTTTTCACCTGTATGTGTGTGTTTGTTACGAGGCCTGAGGTTGGCAGCCTTGAGTCTCTGTGCTGTTGTTTTCACAGTCTTCGTACACGTCCAGTGGTTCATACAGGCTCTTCAGTACAGTTAGTACTCTGGTCTGGACGGAATCCACCTCCTCTTCTGGGCAGTATTCGTCCAGACTGGACCTGGACATAGTGACCCGTGTAGGTTTGGCTTCAGAAACAGCTAGCAGCAGTTGTTTTTATTGTTACCCAAAGCACAAGAGATTCACAGGAAACGACACGCATGGAGTGGGAGTAGATGTGATTTGGAAGGCAACCGCTGCTTCACATAATTCTATGTGAAGCAGAGGCTTGTTTGCTTCCCTCAGAAATAGTTCAGTATTTTGGGAAATACACTTAGTAATGATGAAATACTCACAGTGATGATGAAACTCTGGGAAGCCAAAGAACCAGGCTGAGAAATTATCCAGTATGTTCAGTAGTTCATTTTTGTATGGATTAAATAAACAAGATTTAACCTCCGTGGCTGGGAAATGAAGCCAATGCGGAAGTGCTAAAACTGCAGTTCCTCAAACGTCCACTCGAGGCTGGCTCCAAAAACAAGCCATCTCCATAAGCTCCCATGTTAAAATGTCCAACTTCACAGCAGAAATAAACATGTTTACAGCCTGGTACAAAAAACAGTTTTGGTCTCTATAGCTAATTTCCCCGTTCATGACAACTGTACTCAGGCTGAATTTTTATAGAACTCACCTGTTCAAATTATATTAATGCTTAAAGTTATGCAGAATTAACAGCGTGGACGCTTTGATTGACAGGTAGGTGTTGTTACAGATGGCTTAATTGAGCACCCAGGCGTCACTCAGGTCTGCCGATTATCCACGTCTCTGCCAAGAAGCAGGACTACCAACATGGCAGACAGCTAGAGCCACAGATTTTGAGCTTCAAAACAGCTCTTCAGAAACCTGTGGGTGACATCACATATACGCTGTCTGTTCTTTTTACTGTCATTGGATGTCACGTGATATAACGAGTTGCTGATAGGTGGATTTTATACTTTTGGACCAAGTCAGGCTAGCTGTTTCCACCCTTTTTCAGTCCCTAAGCTAAGCTATCCAGCTGCTGGCTGCAGCCTTTTTGCAGTTAACAGACAAACAGAGTCATATCAATCCTCTCATCTAACATGACCGTTTTACGTTATAAGACTGCTGAACCTTTAAGGTTTGTTAATATAAGCCAGACGTCATATTCACTGAGTTTCCAATGAAACAAGCGTTAAATCTAGTTTGTGGTCAGAGCTGAAAGAAATAACAGGTTATTTTATTTTCTGTACTCCAAGTTAACCTGATGTTTTCTATGGTTTGTTTTAGTTGATGTGAGTCACTGACATTTAGTCCTCTGAATACTCAGATATCAGTGTCAAGCAGGGAAAATATACAAGGCTTTCCACCTCTCTGCTTCAGTGTGTTTGGTGTTAATGGCTTGGCATCGCAGAGGAGTCTGTTCAATAAGAAACATATTTCATACTGTCAAAGCTAATATTAGCTCTTTATCCCCTCTAGAAATGATGTAATATTATCTCAATGGAAGGCAGAGGTGGTGTTTACTGTACACATGGGTTTATCCCACAGTCATTCTGAGAGAGCGCTTAGCCTGTAGAAGATTTAGAACAGGATTACTAAAACAGGGACTCAGAGGAACACCTACGCTTAACTAAATTGTTTAAATCCGGGGATTTCACAGCACAACTATCAGCACTTCATATTCAAACTGAGCCTTCTGTTGAGAAACATACAAAAACCCAATAAATGTTTGCAGAAGAGCCAGGTTACATCTTCATGCACATCTTCATTTCAACTGGAGGATGTGTAATGGCAGAGATATTCATAATAATGGCAATAGACTAGTTATTTTCACTTCTCAATGTATAACACAAACATCAAGACATTTTTCATACATGGAATTTAATCAGTTAAAGTTGCATAATTTATTTTTTGCTCACATGGGGTTGGAGGACCTTCACAACAAGCTTAAACATACAGTATACGTTGGATATACCAACTTCTAAACAAAAGCCTGATTTCATATTTTCTCTACTGTTTTGGTCTCCTCCAACTCCTGAGTGAAATATCTTGCTCTTCAACTGCTGCATGTTTTTGACGTTCCTCACCAGCTAGTTTGCTCAAGCAGCCGTCTGGCGCTTTCTGCTGTCTGCCGTGGCTGGAATTCAGGCTCGTGAGAGCATATTTTGTTGGCTCTAAAACCAAAACAATCAGCTCAAAGAGGCTAAAAAGCCACATGAGCCTCCAAAATCTAATAATAATAGTAATAACTCTCTGTGGCTTCATCACTACGGATAAGTAGTTATTTTATTCATTGCTACAGTCATACATGATGAGTGGAGCGTTCACCAGCCGTGGAACTACAAATGTTTAAAGATGCATTAATTGATCTTTTTGGCCACTTTGCACCAGCACAACTTTAAACTTTGACATATTATCACCTCATAAAGTTGCGATGGGGAATGTGTCCAACACATTTTCAGTCCAACATTCACTCTCTTTTACCTCCTCTTTTGGGCTCCACCACCTCCTGAGGGAAATGTCGTACTTTTTAGCTTGTAAATGCTCCACTCTGTTCTCCAGCTTGTCACTAACTGTGTTTGTCTGCGGTTTGGCATTGAACAGTTAGTGTACTGTGGCTTTGTAGAGCTTTTTTTTTTTTTTGCTGAAATTAGGTTGGTGAAAGCAGTTAGAGTCAACCAAAACAATGAAGTTGTGGGCCATAAAACCAAAGCAATAAGCTGAAAGATGCTAAAATGCTCTATAGCTGCAAGTTAGGTGATAATGTTCTGTGTAAGACTACACCATTTATCCATTGTTAATATAGAAATATTGATTAGAAGAGTTTTAATCTGTCATAAATGTCTTATTTCTATCATCGTCCATGAAACTGCCATCATTTAAAGTATATTTGTTTTATAATTAGTAAATATATATTATCAGTTGTTATGGCAGAGTCAGGGTGAGTGAGTTTAATCGATTCCTCCATCATATAACACGTACATGTTGCACTCACCTTCAAGTACCTGTTCAAACTGCGTAATAACTCACACACACACACAAGTGCAAGCACATGCACAGAAAGAATGAAGTGTCTCATGTTTGAAGGAGGACAAATCTTCCAGGATGAGGCAGTAATGCGATCTCCTACAGTCAGACAGACAGCGGAGTGGAGGCTCAATATAAACATAATTACATTTATGACAGAAACTCGCCACGTCTCATCAGTCAGCGGAGCAGAGAGAGGCTGGCTTGATCCGTTTTGTTGTCCATCCTGAGAGTGATGTGGGGATATCGTTTCATCCACTTCTAGCGTATTAGGCTACAGCTAATTAAATTAATTGGATAAGGCTCAAACCACACTGAGAGTCTACTCTCCACCTCACCCACTAACAGGCTCATCTGTAATCACATCCTTCACACATTTGAAGATCCTTATATTAAATGTTTTGTCATCTTTACTGACTGACTTACTCTCCGCACTTCTACTTCGACAGTTTTGGGTATTTACAAACCTGTTTCAGGAACACTGATGTCTATATTTATATCCTTCACAGTTACAGTGCTTTTAATTACCTAATTACTTAGTTCAGTGTTCATACTAAGTCCCACACCCTTGTGGCACAGTCTGCGGCAACATCCGATATCTTGATTCCTGATTCACAGTATGATGTGGGTGTTGTTTTACCGGTATCCGTAAATCCAAACGAACAGCATGTGGGAAATAGCACCGAGCACATGTGCCTTTTGATTTGCGTTTTTTATTACTCAGAGAGGCTAGAGGCTTGTTTACCAAGCTTTCCCTTAGGGTGAGTTTAAACTTAGAAAAACATCAAACTTGTTTGCCAAGACAGTTTTATTAGATGTTGAATCAAGAAGAAGCTTTAGAAAGGGTGAGAGTGAAAGCCAATACACTGCCACTACACAAGACAGAACATCAGGTTACTGTAATTGAAAACACACGAGACAGACTAAAAGCATGTGTGAGGATTACAAAATCTTTACTACAAGGCTGTTATATGAAAATGGTGAAACAGGATTACATGCACACTGTGATCATAAACAGCTATTTATATTATATATATATATATATATATATTTAAATAACTACTTGAAGTTTAAAAAGCATGCTTAGTTTTAGCCTATAGCATAAACAAGATTAAAGCTGCATACTTCTGTTAGTACACTTCTATGTAGTACACTGTGTACACTGTGTACTTCCTGGTGTAATGTACTAATTTCAATAGGGTGGTGTCAATCTGAGCATGGCTGTTGTGCAACTCACATTTGTACATTGCAGTGTTAACTGTGACCGCTGCAGCTCCAGCAGCTTCCTTGGCCACCATTTTCTCAATGTCAGTGGTAACTCCCCTTCTGCTACGTAGCCCAAATGGCGACCGCTGGACGAGAAGCGTCCAGAGTTCCACACTTAACTTTTTGACCGTTATGAGTGTACCATCCAGGTACTCACAGTACACTGCACATTTAACAGTGTAAACGCATTTATGTACAGCGTAATGCTCACAGTGATAACGCCAACATGCTTATGTGTTAAACAATTATAATGTTTACCATGTTCACCATCTTATTTTTTGCATGTTTGCATGCTAATATAGGCTAATTTTAACAAAATGCAAAGTACAGCTAATGGGAAAGTCATTCATTTGATCTGATGATGGCAAATCAACGCTGGCAGACAAAATTTGGAACTACTTCACACTCCAGTCCAGCAGGTGGTGGTAAAGCACCTTAAAGCTGGTATGGAAAACAAACAAAATAAATACATAGAAAAGGAACAAGTAAAATCTCATATATAGTCGCGTATATGTAAACATATTTTAATGGGGCACTCCTCATATTTTCCACATGAAGCTAATTTACTAAGAGCTTTACCATAAAAACAGCTGTATATTTTCTGTAACTGAAGCTTTCGAAGGTTTGAAAAAACACCATTGAGTTGCATCCAGTGTTTTCAGAGCTTTTCCTAATACTGTGGACTAATAGTCAGCATTTTCCAACGTCTGCTATCTCTCTCTGTAAAAGCTGTCTCTTGTGAATCCCCAGCCTTTATGGAAATTAAATACTAAATTGAACTCTTTAAGATGAGATAATGAGATAATGAGTGAAATCAGTTATTATGATCCATCACTTTTTGTAATGTATTTTTTCTTGTATTTTATTAGGTTTTATATTTTGTAACTTTCACATACAAAAATTTTGTTGCTGTTGCACTCCATTCAAATGTTTTGTAGCACAGTTTGGACAGAACATTAGACCTCGTCCGACCTACAAATTGTTCAATTTTCTTTGTTTTTATTTAAGGTCTTGCCGTGCTTTGCTTGCCAAGGACCAAGAATCAAACAACATTTTATCTGCTTCCTTCCAGGTTATATATTTTTTCTTAAAAAAGGGACAGAATGATAAAAGCTTCAGAGCATAAACAAACAAAATGGAAAAGGACACATTTCAACAGATGAATCATTCGCCTGTGTGCTTTTTTTCAAATTAAATATGGTTGGCTTAGCCAGGCGCCTCTAACCCACAGTGTGCCCCAGAAAAATGGGTGAATTTAAAAAGCAATTGCCAAAATATGCTCATCTGGGTTTTTGTATTGGAATGATCAACAGGGTGGAATCTGTTAGGTCAGTGTGGTGTGTAATGTGCCACCGATGGCACAGTGTGTCCAATATACCCAACTGAGAGCTGTAAGAGTTGCTTCGTCGTTGATCTGAGAGCAGAGACGAGCTCGGTCTGCTGCAGCCTGTTGCTAGGTTTCCCTGCGCTCTACCTGGCAGAAGATAAACCAAGCAGATGCTTTTGTCTCAGGAAACTGTCCAATTAGTGAGTGGTTATATCAGGCAGACAAATAAACATGGCCTGCATGATGTTTTTTTTTTAAAGAAAAGAATAGAGACCATGTTTTACTTCTAATAAATCTTTCTTATTAAACTCTAATTATAAGAGGTTCTGTTTATGTCAAAATAATGTTATGTTTACTTATGTTTACTCTCATGCCTTCACCTGCTGTTCAATGTGGACTTATATCTGGTTTTACTGTTGAATGTGCACAAGTACTGATGGACAAAATGAAACAACAACAGCGATAATATCATAACACCAACAGAGCTGGTTTATCTCCATTACAAGCTCAAGAAAAAAGCTCCTAAGTGGACTTTGAGCTGGAATTGTTTTGTCCAAGTTGTATTTTGAAAGTCAAGAATGAACCGCTGTGATACAGAGTGAAAACACAACAGAAGTGATGTGAAAAATCTAACAGAAGCAAAGATAGGTGTAAAATATGTGAAGTTGGTGGATGGTCGACATGGATTCATTAACAGTCAACAGTGATTGGTGGATGGTCGACAGAGAATGGTGTATGGTTGACAGGGATTGGTGGATGGTCGAAAGGGACCACTGTCATAGTCAGACATAGGTAGTTAAATGAGAAAATGAGTTTCTTGTAGCATCAGTCAGCTCTCATTTATGTCTTATCCTTACCATTAAAACCTTACAATATTGACTCATATATATACAGTGTATATATATAGCTAATGGAACATGAACATATGCATCCTCCCATATACATCTGTTGTCACTTACATGTTTAATGAGGTTACAGTTTTGTGTGAAAGACTTATTGGATTCTTTCTTACACAGATACTGTACATTTTGCACATTTTTTTTTAAATAATATTAAGCAGCAGTAAAATTCTGAATAGCTGAAGGAGCTTGAAGTGTACGTAAATATTTTGATCTCCACAAGCATCATTGTCACAACAGCTACACTTCCTTGGCTAAAAGCAACAACAAATTAATTCAAAACACTGTAGTGCAGTCTTTAAAGTACCAATCCACCAATTTTACACTTGAAAAGTAGAGGACGTGTAAGATTCAGTCTGTGAAAACGGTTGCATAATGTCTTCTGTGGCTGAACTTTTTAAAGTGAGAAAATAACCCTGAATATGTAATCAGCTTAGAGACAAACAATTTCAACAAATTTCACTAAATTGGCATGTGAGGTTTGAAAGACATTTAAAAGGGAGGCGAAGTAAGTTGTAATTATCTACATTGTGTTGACTGTCATTTGAGATTCTTGTGTTTGTCATCCTGGGTGTTATTTTCATATTTTCATCCGTCATGGTAAATGGTAAATGGAGAGATTTTGGATCGTCTGGAGGGAACAAATTCACATCTTCTACAGCTTTCCAAAATACCTCAATTCAAAACACTGCACTCATCTCATACACTTGTCTTTGAATCCGACACAGAAAGTAGTCCCCCCAAAGTGACTGTAGGTGTCGTAGTAAACAGTGTAGCATACTGGATCCACACCAGTTTGTTTACATTATTGTAAGGCTGCTTGAGATTTTGCTTGTGTGCATGTGAGAATAACCCACATTATTTACAATTCATTTTATTCTTGTACAGCACAGAAGTCATGAGGAGGATCAACAGCCCAGCCTCACAAAATGGCGTATGAATAACGCTGCATTACACTTTTTTTTGTGTGCAGTACATACGCAAAAGTCCAATATTTGACTCATAGAGGCACTAGAAGAATGTCATGTAAAAAAAATGTTTTTACAGTAAAAAACTGGCAGCTGTGGTTGCCAGGATGAGTCTATAGTATATAATACTGTGTTATATTACTGTATATTACTGTATAATATTAAGGTAAAAGGATGTAAGTTGATTTCAGATTTAAGGTTGGCATTTTGAGCCACATTTTACCTTATAACAAAAGAAGCAGCCTTTTGCCATGTAATTAACATGTAAATAGCATATGAATACTGTATAAAATAAAGGCTTTGTCATTAAATATGACAGTGTATACTGTACAATTTACAGTGGCATTTAAAATACGACTTTATTCTGTATGAATTCCCTTAAAATGGCGTATTAATAAAGGTTTTATCATGAATATATACAGACTGATAGATTTTGAAGTTTTACTCATAAGGAGGCGAGATTGATTTTGGGATGAACTAACAAAACAAACTCCAGACAGTCCTTTGGCTGGATTTATTCTTTCAGTCTAAGAGAATCAAAAATGTTAAGTGACCAGCTTAAGTGACAGGATTAAAACTCTCGCTGTCGTCGAGCCCGTTGGATTTGCCGAGATCAGTTTTGAAAGGATGAGTGATCCCTTCATTAGTCGAGAGTTGAGGGTAGAGGTGCTGAGATGGTTTTATTTCATCATTTAGCTCCCCGCTGACGAGGGCCGGGAGATCACATTCCTTCGTTATTACTTCATTTCTTATGTAACACACCTGACAGGGTGATAATTAATGAGATGGGCGCTCAGGTGGCAGTGTCCCCCAGGGCCCAGAGTCCCCCCTCAGTGACAGGCTCAAATCTATGGCCTAATGTACGCCAGCTTGGTAAAGTGGTACTCATCACAGCACTTCAAAGCATCACTGCTTACTTTTCTCACCCATCATTATCGCTCTTTAAACTCACTAAAGTCAACAACTGAGTGATTTGTTCGATGGCTGTTTCTCGCTCTGCGCATTGAGCATTCATCCAGCGTGCATTATATGTTGTCTATAGTTAAACAAAGAGCAAGTGGGATTTACATGGCTAATCTCATGTGACAACTGATTTACATACTGTGACAAGACTCTAGCAACCGTCACCACTGACTGCAGGCACTGAGCTCTGCATTTCTATTCCTAGGCTGCTGAAAAGAGTCATTCAGCTCTGTATGCCACACAGATGCCTTCCCTACTGCCTCTTAAGTGCAAGTTGCACTAACAAAGAAAAGAACACACTGCAAATAGCTTCGTCCATCAGCCACGGAGAATCTCCTGACATCCCGTAATTATTCCCTGATTGTCAGGAGGCTAATAATAAAGTTGCGGCTGCCCCGCAGAGAGCCAATTGAAATGTGAAACTCAGATGTAGACAGAAGTCACGGAAATACGAAGAGGCCCAGAGAGATGGACCACAAACAGCATTTAAGATTAAGAGAGAACAAAGAAGAAGAAATGACAACAATGGTAAAGAGGTTAGCGTAGATGCTGCTAGCACTTCCCCAGTGCTCTGAGCCACTAACAGTAGAAAGAATGGACGCCGCATGCATGACATCGCTGGTTTCTAATCTAAAATTTGGCAAAGATGTGGATCATCAAAGGACCGGAGGCGGGTCGAATGATGCCTGGGTGCTCAAACAAGCCATCTGTAATGGCACCTACCTGTCAATCAAAGCGGCCACGCTGTTAATTCTGCATAACTTTAAGCCTTAATATAATTTGAACAGGTGAGTTCTATAAAAATTCACCCTCAGTACAGTTGTCATGAACGGGGAAATTAGCTATAGAAACCAAAACTGTTTTTTGTACCAGGCTGTAAATATGTTTATTTCTGCTGTGAAGTTGGACATTTTGATATTGGGGCTTATGGAGACTGAAATGTTCTGTAGCCAGCCTCAAGTGGCCATTCAAGGTACTGCAGATTTTCATTTTTTCTGCATAGGCTTCACTTTACAGTCACGGGGGCTGTAAAGTGTAAAGTGCCGCTTACTCTGAGCTCACAGTCCGGGCAGAACGGCTAATAAAGTAAGCAAGCGTGTTGCATTGTTAATGTGTTACCTGTGAGCATGTTTGCCATGTTAGCACTCAGCTTAAAGTACCATTGTGCCTAGTCTCATGCTGCCTTGTTTGTTGTCTATGTAGCTTCAGTCAACACTGATGCCCTCAACTACTGTACATGGGTTGCATAAGAATTGAAATTGCTGATTGGGGTTTTGAAACTCATTTGTGTAAACAGTCATAAGCTGTTCAGAATGAATTACCGGCGTTCAAAGCATCAAGGATATAAAGCGATTTTAAACTGCTTGTTTTCTGCAACAAGGTACAACACGGTAAATAGTTTTTCTCCGGGGAGAAAGAGACAACAACAGTAAAATTGAATAGAAAGGAGAGGAAGGGCTGCAGCAGTAGCTAGCGACAAAAAGAAATAAGAGGCAATTATAGAAAGGGTCAAATCTGAATTTATTTACAGTACATGTCCTCTTGCTTTCTTTTCAAGCTTTGTAGTTATTAGACTCTCCGGCTGACAATAACAGCACAGCAAAGGGTCACATACAGATTGGCCCTCTCCAGCTGTCCTCCACAAACCTCATCTTGGTGTGCTCTGGATATTGTGCATTTGTCTGTGGGTTTGACATTTATCCAACAATATGTCGGTGTAAAAATGACTAAAACTGATGATTGTTTTCAGTATTTTGATTGCTTATTGATTGCCTGACACTGTAGATGTATTTTGTATGTGTGTGTGTGTGTGTGTGTGAACTGAAAGTAGCAGGTGTGGCTACAGAAAAAAACAGTGAGATCGACTTGTTACACACTATTGGCTATGATTAGGAATCAATGCTGCTTTTTAGACTCAGTAGGTTTGAATTATGGTTTCTATTTGCACTGCTGGATACTTCTTCAACCAGAGTGCTTCCACCTCCATTAATGTGCACAAACAGGAGCACTTGACCCCAGCGCTCCAGCTTCAACCAGAACAACTTGACATCAATTCAGCCATGTTGGCTCTCAGTTGCTTCTGGCGTGCTCACCATGTAAAGAAATTAAAAATGATCACAGGGGTCTTTCGTGTATAGGTACTTCCAAGCAACAAGGTTGCCATGGCCACTAAAATCACCATCGATGCATGATCGGTTGCTTTGGGACATTATCTCCAGAGATTGTGCTAGATAGGCAAAACATTTCACGGAGCCAGAATGACAGCAGGCTGCAGAGTTAAAGCTTTCAGTGGCATAATTTCCATTTAAATGGTCGGGCTAATGTGTGAGAATTCCAATCATTTGCAGCATTTGTTCAGGATTTTATCAACAGTAAGTGCCCCTGGAAAAATCATAAAAGACAGAAGGAGGCTGTAAAAAAGTACTAATTGCTTTTACTGCTATATGATGAGGTGCACGGGGACAGGCTGTCCCCTCAGACTGAGGCTCAGAGGAATATGTCTTTATGAGAGTCATTTGTGAGACCAGCTAACATGCGTGCCACCAGATATACTGACACAGATGTCTTTATAGAGAGGCAGCGAGGCTGCTAATGGAGGAGAATATACTGTGTCTGTCACAAGGAAAATATTGTTGCTGTCCAAAGACAACTGTGAATCTCCAAACTTGGTGGTTTTGAATTGAAAACTGGAGGATTAGTGAAATCAGAATAAGAAAAAGGTTTATTGCCAAGTAGGTAGTACGTGTTTTGGTGTCACAACAGACCATAGCAACATAAAAGCTCCTGTTTCAGTAATGATACCCATATCAGACCTGTGCATTGCTAGAAATTAAACATTGTATAACTCAAGAACATAGGGCCCTCAGAGATCACACATGTAGAACTGGAGAACATAGAAACCTAGAAACATAGGAATGACCCGACTGAAGCTGCCTTATAAAGACATGGATTGTGCATCAATCATTAAATGCAGATTCTTTGGCACGGTCACTATGAACAGAACAAAGACTCAGGTTTTAGTGCCACAGCAATTCCTCACAACATGTTACCTTCCATAAAAATGATGCCCAATAAGTTCCACACATTAAATTTAAAGACTGTGAAGACTCAGAAGAGAAAAAGTCAGATCGCACATCCATAATTTCATGTTTTTCAAATCTTGAGGTGATTTGGCAACACATCATTTAAAACAGACTGTTGCGCTGTTGTGCTTTATCCACCTGACTAATCCTCTGATTCATCTTACATCCACACACTGTGATGATTATCATTATGAGACGATCTTTAGCTATAGAGTATAAAAATGTGAACTGACTGCCTTTTTTTTAATTCAACCTCTATCTGTATGCACCACATTGCTCTGCAAATGCAGCCAAGGAACGAGTATATGAAAGAGAGTTACGATAAAACAAAACAAAATGTGCGTATGTCAGATATTATAAAGGCAACAGCTGAGAGGAAACAGAAGCATGTGTAATGCAGTACAGGCTTCTATATCATAATCTGTTCCTCAGTGAGTCGCAGCTGCAGTTTCAGCTCGCTGTCTCTGAGCTCCAGACAAATTTCCTTCAGCTGTTCTGCTGCAGGGACAGTCTGTTACATCATGTCTACAGTACATGCACTTCTTGTATTATGAGACAAAATCAAGGCTCCTTCATGAGGGCAACTTACTGTGTTCCTGTGTGTTCCCTCCAAAGATCATGAGAACACCTCTCACTCCACCTACTGGTCAAACTTGTCTGTGTTACATCTCCATACAGATAGCGTGAGAAAATGTTTATCAGGAGTGTTTTTGAACAAACAACAGGTGATTATTCTGAAATGGACTGGAAATGAATTTGACCTTTTCTCGTTAAGCATGGGGTTTTTTAATTTGCACTCAGTGTAAGGTGATTTGCCGCCAATTTGCTTCCAAACACCCACGCATCGGCCATTATATTATAACTCAGCGAACTCTTTAGTGAACTCACTTATCACACCACTTAGGTTCTTTTCGCATTCATGCTGTTGCTAAAATACTGTAAAATTGCTTGTTTTGGGGAATTCTGCACAGTTTTAGTGTGTATATACTGTCCTGGAAACAGACAAAGAAGCAGATAAAGCCACAAATAAAATCTAGAATTAGGAGATGCGTCACTTCTCTGTTTGTATAAATGGGATGACAACTTATCTCAATGTAAACTTGAACTTTTAAGTCATTTTAAGTCTAAAAAACATGTAGAATTGACTATTTTTTCCTATTAAAAATGTTGTTAATGGAGGAGCAAACAAAGAACAAGCCTGTCTCCTTTTGAGTTTGTGAAAGAATTATTCAGATCATTTACGACTATTTAAATAGCAGCATTTTTATTGTTGTAGCAGGGTGAGGTGGAGCCTATAATTAATCAGTAATCTACAACAAGGCATCGTATTAAATAAACTGATACATTTTGGATGCAATCTGCAAAGAAACTAATGACTAAAGAAGTAAAAAGTTCAATATTTCCTTTACAAAAGCTACTTTCCAGCTCTGATTTTCACTCATATGAGGTAAGACAGTTCATACAAGGTGTTAATTAAAAAAGAAAAGGAAAGAAAAGCAATGTGCCTGCTCTTCACTATTAGCAGCACTTTGGTTTTTGAGTACTCTGATGAGGTGAATCCAGGTAAAAGCCATTATCTCCTGTTCAGCAAAAGAAATTAAATCAAACCTTCAAATGGAAATAAAGAGATGTGGAGAAAATAAGCAAAGCAGCTCTTAATTGCAAAATTAAAAGCACTTAGACGATTTAGATATATCTGCAGCTCACTTGAGACGCCTTCTATGTCCTTGGTTTTGAACATTTGAGACCTTATTACTGTCGGACATTTTAATCACAACATGTTTTACTACCGCCATCAGATATTTAGCAGACAGTGTCGGATAGAGTAGATAAACTGCAACAAAAAAGCTGTTTGTTGCTATAAGGCTGATTTCAGGCTTTACATGTGAGACTGAAAGGACATACAGGCGTTGCCTTCATGGCCTCCTTGTAATTTCCATACTTTAATGATTTTTTGGTTATTCAAATAGTGATTCTTCAAAAATATTGTTTGTTGTTTTTAAATACTTTTTGGAGAAATGAAGATGAGACACCTTGTCATGATTTCTCATAAGTAAAACTAAACTTTTTCAGTAGTTCAGTTTTATCTTTCCTGGTGGATTGTTCATGTGTTTTACAAACTGTACCAAATAGATAAAAACTCTTTGACTTGTGACCCCTCAAAATGAAGCAATTATCTTTATGTGACTCTTCTGTGACCCTTTGGAATGAATACAACAAATTAAAATAAATAAATGAATAAATATATATGTTTGTTCAGTTAACACCTTGTTTATTAATTAATTAGTTCTATTAGGGCTGGTTATATATTGTTAAGCACTTCACTTGTATATAGACTTTGTATGTTATTAGTTCATATTTCATTGACAGGATCACAGCTGACTTGCACTTGTGTCTATTCAGTATTCATTTATTTGAACTATTTGTATTAGTGTGCAACACTTGTGTTTCTGTCATATAAACTGAGGGTACAGTTGCATAAAATGGAAACACTAAATACTAAAGTAAACTACTAAACTAATACCAAAGTGCATGACATGCAAAAGCAAAGGGCCGCAGGTCGGATTCGACCCCTGGGCCACTGCGGTATAAGGACTGAGCCTTCGTACATGCGGCAGCTCTACCAACTGAGCTAACCAACACCCAATATAATCATTCTTAATGCAACAACAACAACAACAACAACAACAACCGCCACAACAACCACCACCACCACTGCTAATTGCAGGGGAAACACCCACTGATACCTTTAAAGCTCTTTAATTAACACCTTGTTTTTTACATACTGGGGAAACATATATGGCCTTTCCTGGTTGTGACCACACCACTCCACCTGACAATAATCAAAAGTAAACTGAATCAAGTCAGTTCAGACATGGAAATACACAATAAACATTACTTTTTCATTTTTATAATAATGATGTGTTTTTTTAAATATAAGTGTACTGTTTTATGTTGTTTTGCTGCTTTGATGTTCTTTTTATGTACAGTGTCTTTGAGTATCCAGAAAAGCGCTTTTGAATAAAATGTATTATTATTATTATTATTATTATTATTATTATTATTATTATTATTATTATTATTATTTTTAATCACTATTATTTTTGTATTATTATTCCGTTGGGCGCCTCCACTCCAATTGACAGAGTCTTCCGCTTTTATTTTGAAGGCCTCACTTCCTCGCGCTCTGTCCGTTGGGCGCTTGACGCCGCGCGGACTCGGAGTGGCTCTCTGAAGTTTGGGATGAAAACTTCAGTCCACACAGAAAATCAATGGGAAGGTGAACGCCAGCCATGAAGCTCCTCTGAAAAAGTGCTCGTAGTGTTTGGAGTAAAAGCTACCGGATCCCTTCTTTGGCGTTTTATTTGGTCTGGAAAACTGTAAGTTTGACCGAAGTTTAAACGAACTCTCGAAACAAAGTTAGTTTGAACGGTTTGTTTATCAAAGCTTCGCTGGGCTGCTAGCTCAATTGTGACAAAACTCAGGACAAAAAAGGCAGTTTTACACCTTTTAATTTGATTTAAGGCAGCTAGAAACAAAGTATTTGTTTCCGCTGATGTGCTAAAAGAGTTTAGCCTTCGTTTTATATTTAATATATCATTTATTTCAATGGGAACGTACAATATTTACAATATCTGGTGTGTTTATTGTTTAATTTTATTACGTTGTTCTTTGTTTTGTCTCCCATAGCTATTATCCTTAATGCTGCTGTGATATTTTATGATTATTTTATGGTTTTAATCACTATACTCCTCAATAAAGTGCTAAGATTTCATATTAACAACAAAATACACACGTCAAACCTACTAATTCATATCATATGTCATCCACAGAGAAGGACAAAGACAAATAATTATGAGAGAAGGCAATATTTCCACTTATTTGGTGCTTTTCAGGCCACCTTTTTAGCAAGTTGAATTAAGTTAGCTTTGCTTGTAATTAAACCAAAGCTAATTTATGCATCACATGTCCGTTGATGTACAAGCCAAATCATGAATCACTGCGGTGAACCTCCAGTCAGACTCAGTTTGGCTCTCACAAACATTTACTGTAGAAAAAGGCAGTAGCAGCCAACACGAAGCCGGCAGTTTTAACAGATCTGGTCCAGTGTCAGCTTCTTTCATTATCAGTCTCAGACTTCTGCAGCCTTTTGTTTGGGTAAACCTCTGCAGTGTACAGTTGTTCAGGAAAAAAAACCTCCCTCCTGAGGCGCTGCATAACCTGCTGGCAGCTCTCCACTCTGCGTACGTCTGATGTCTTTGGCTGTCGGGCTGAGAACTGAAAGCATAACAAAGGATTTTATTTCCTTCTCTGACAATACCATATTAGTGTCCCTCCACAGTCTCACAGCGGCTCAGAAAATCCACGCTCTTGCACACTTGTTGTATCTCATGTTAGAGTAGAAGCAGTAGAGTAATAAAACACATTTTCACATAATAAGTCTAATCTCCTGGCACAAATCATCTTGTTTCCACAGGCATTTGTTTGTTTGTCAGGTAAACAGGAGACAAAGTCCACTGTTGGCCCTCGTTTGTAGGTAAGCTCACATGGCACAGACCCCAAAGTCTTCTAGTTTTTATTTTTCTTGTAGCCACGTGTCAGGAAAATCGACAGGGACCTTTCCATCTCTGCCATCTCTTTTTTTTTCTTGACATCTACATTCTTTGCATTCTTGGTACAGCACTCTTGTGGTGTGTTTTGAAAGAAGGGAGGTGTCACTTTTGAGACACATGATATATTGGGATGTTTACATGCTTCTGAAATTGAATTAAAATCTTAACTTAATATGAAACATTTGTCTCACAGGAATATAATTAAAGGGACTGATTTATATATGAGCCGTACGTGTGGCTTTTGGGGGATTTAGGCTTTAAGTTTTGTTGGTACAGCCAGCGCTGAGATTGCTGGGAAATGGCAATTTCTGACAAAGAGGAAGACATTTCTCTAGAATGTAGCAGGAAACGCTTCCTGACAGGACTCAGTGAAGGTCTTCCTGAGTGTGGGGATGCCTCTGTTTCAAGCCTGTTTATGGCTTCACTCATTGTAGACTCTCTTGTAAACAAAGCCAAATGAGTTTCGCAAATGTTTCCAGCAGCAACTGTGAGATTAAATAGGACATTATACTTAAAATTGGCTGCTTCTGTGTTAACCCTGATAACAAAAGCAATGGGTTTTTCTTGGCTTGCTGTACTCAGTTCCTCCTGCCCCTTTCCACTATCCTCTTTAGTTTTTCCCCCTCCGATGTGGTTTCTAACTGTGATGTCGTTGAGGCACATGGAAAAACTGCAAAAGCTTGAGTTCAGTGTCGCAGTGATATCATGTGAGTCTCCTAAAGACAAAGAGTTGTTTGTGCAGCACTGGTTTGTAGTCTGCGCTGTCGTTTCTGTCAAACAGTCTGACCTCACAGCAGCTCAAACTTAAAGTCCACCGTACCATCTCTCAGGGGGAAGGGTAAACAAAGGCAGGGTGTTTGACTGGTGGTTGGGTTTCACGTGAGGTTGACTTCCACATGGCCCTCGGTCACGCTTCACGTCCACGTTCCCTCTTAAAGTACTGCTTTAACCACTACTCATGTACTGAGCTCAAACAACTGGTTAATTGACAGATATGCAGTAGCAAAAATGTCAAACATTGTCTGGTTATAGCCTTTTTGCTTTTCTTTGTCTTGTATGATACTGCACTGAATATCTTTGAGTTTTGAACTGTTGAACGGACAAAAGAGATACAATTAACGCTATGCTAAATCTTCAGTACTTACATATACGGTCGGTCGATTTGCTCTCGGTTGGCCAATTTCTCATTGGTTGGACAATCGCTGGTGTAAACTTTAACTTCACTTTACTTTTTGGTGTATGCTTTATGTAAATTTACTTGATAGACATGCCTTGAAGGTAATGATATAACCAACATTACGTGTGGAATTAATTTGCTTGGCAATGTTGTGTAACTTTGATTAGCATTGTTTAGCAGCTAGCACGTATTTAATAGTAGTAAGTAGAGAAAATGTGCAAATTTTTCTTAATCCACTGACCAACTGGCAGGTTGAAGAGTAGAATTTCAGTCAACCAAAATTTTCTTTCGTTGACTGTAGCCCTACTCATATTACTACAACCTCCTATTAAATACACTGATACACTTGCCATAACTACTAATACCACTGATAATTGAGAAAGACCATAATGTTTGAGGGTATGAGGAACTTTTAAAGCTTTTTAAATCCACTGTCATTGTTATTGGCTGTAAATCCAACTAAGGATGGTCGATATCTTGGCAGCTTGGACAGCAAAGCTTTCTAAATTAAAGTGTGGCCTCTGGAGGCAGTAATAAAATCTGACTTTGTCATATTTCTTTTGAGGATAAGTTTGAAATCTGTCTTCAGTAAAGAGTCAAATGTCACTGTAATCAAACGCCACTGGAGATGAATGGTTTAAAAGTAGTGACAACAGGATGAGAAACAACTCTGTAATAAGAACTCAAATACATTTTTAGAGTTTTGTGGGATAATCTAGTACCAAACCAGACTCTTGAAATATATGATAGTTCTGCAATATGACAGTTAAATCACCAATGAGGGCATGAGAAATTCTGAGCTATTCAAAAAGAGCAGACAGAAGTTTGTAGAGCTACAATGATTTGTTGATTAATCGATCAGTCAATCTAAGTTAATTTGTCTGCATCTAATTTGATGATTGATTAATCAAGAAGTTTTTCTTCAAGCAGATATGACAAACATTTGATCGTACCAGGTTCATCAGACACCACGAGACACATTGACGTCACTTTGTGCTCTAGATTGTGATAGGCATTTTTTTACTGTTTGCTGATATTTTATAGATCAAACTATTAATCGATCAATCAAGAAAATAATCTGCAGATTAGTCGATAATGAATATAATTGTTAGCTGTTTGTTAGTGGTATTGATGGCTTACAAGATGATATCATCGCTTTCATAATTGCTGGAAAACAGATGGTATTTATATGTAAATAGAAAGGGATCTAGTATTGAGCCTTGTGGGACACCTTCGATTATTAAAAAGAGATTTAATTTGAAACTGTCGACAAGAAGAGTTTGAATTTCAGATCAACTTAAACCAGCGGAAAGCAAATTATTCAACCTTCTCTTGACTGATACTTGTTGTGATTTAAAGCCTCCGATAGAGACACAACTGGTGCAACATCATTTTATTTTTCATCCAACAAGCAGCTCTAAACTCTTGACTGCTACTACTACGTGTGTTACTGTACTGTAACAACTAATGCTGCCTCTATTAGTACTCTGAGCCAGTTCAATTTGAAAATGCACATCTGTACCACAGCTGGAAGCAGGCTATTGGAGCACCAGCAGATGAGTGTGTTTGTGTATATATGTATGTGTGTGTGTGAGAGAGAGTGTGTGTCTTAGACCCCGACCACTCAGCATAGGGTCAAGTAATCCCAGCTTATTTTCTTTTCAAATGCATTGTCCCTCCCCCTCCATATCTTCCTCTCCATCTGGTTGGTGTTAAAACCAACTTGCAGCGTTAGAGAAGTTTGCTTTTAAGGCAGATGTGTATTGTGATAAAATAGACTGGGAAATATTAGTGCTGTCAGATACATTTAGATCGATGGCACTGAATTGTGTCAATGTTCTATGGGCAACAGAGTCATTGTGTTTTTAATGTGGTTTCATACTATTAGCCAGACACATAAGAGCATAAGAGCAAGGCTTAAATAAACTGTGTTCAAAGCATGCAATGATTACAGTATTATTGTGGACAAAGAAGTCAATTTGAATAAGCTGAAGTTCTTATTGATGTCTTTGTAAAATGAACATTTTATACTTGGCATACAGTCAGCTAATGTTTGCTAATGAGATGTTATTTTGTCCTGACAGAAATACATGTGCAACCCTTTTTTTCAGAATATAAAATCTGTTCGTCCATGATGTTTCCCAAAAAGCATGTCTCAGTTTCAAATCAAAAGCCTGAGTGAAATGTGCAACCTCTGTTCAGTATCAGTTAAAGGATAACTGTTGGTGTCAACAAATCAACATGTTATCCCGTCACTTTTGGTGCAGTCAGCCCCAAACATTCCTTTAAAAGGTGTAAATCTTTAATTAAATGGGTCACAAATGTAGTTTCATTTTTAAGAAAGGCCTCTGTCGTGTTCACTCAAACTCAAGGAGTAAATAGCGCATTTATTTGGGAGTATTTTTTTTTGCTGGATTAATACATATAGTGTAGTGCTTTAGTGAGTATTTACTGCTGACAGTATAAAGAAAGCTCAGCGTTACCTGTAGGTTTCTGAAGGAGGTTCCTGTCTCTGCCGCCTCCCGGCTAATCTAAAAATCTGCAAAGATGTGGACCTGAGACGGGCCGAATGATGCCTGGGTGCTCAATCAAGAAAACAAGCCATGGTACTCACCTGTCAATCAAATAGGCCAGGCTGTATACATGTTTATTTCTGCTGTGAAGTTGGACATTTTAACTCAGGGGCTTATGGAGACTGACTCACTTCTGGAGCCAGCCTCGAGTGTGCGTTTGATGAACTGCAGTTTTTGGTGCATTTCTTAATTTCTGGCTTCGTTTCCCAGCCATTGAAGTTGCTGCTTGGTATTTACAGTAGCAGGACAGTGTATGTAGTCCATGGTGATGGAGGTCACCCAGTGAGTACCTCTGTGGCTTTGAATACACTGATAGTACTTGTTGGGATTGTCAGTTTTGGTCTTTTTAGCCTCAGGTCCGTTCAGTTTTCAACTGAAAATCCTCAGGATTTTGTCTGAGGGTTGGAGGGAGGGAGGTCGCAGAGGTCAGCGGGGATGGCAGTACCAGGCATCACTGTTTGGTTTTCAGGAGAACTAACCTGCTCAGGAATGTGCGCAGCGCTCACTCCTACACTGTGGCCATTATCAATCATCATTACGGACACTTCTTCGCATGGCTGGAGAGATGGACCCTCAGCTTTCTCTCTCTTGAGGTTTCTTGGTCAGAAAATGCTTCATGGATGACCTGCTGGTCACTGATGCGAAAAGAAGTGGAAAATATCTCAGCCTGGCATTTTTGAAGGTCTGAAAAGTGGACAGACTAGTTTACGTGGCAAGCTTCAATGCCATTTTCTGCACGTATAATTCCTGGTTTGATTCTTTTGCAACTATAAATTTAGCCTGATTTGCATGTGGACTGATGAGACGCTCTGATTTTCACCAGACTTGATCTTGTTTTATATTAAAATGTTGAGTAGAGTACACATCGGTGTTTCTCTGTTTGTGCCATTTGTTATTTTCTACATTCACACAGAGTGATGACATTTTTTTAATCCTCAACAAAAACACCTTTTTTTTTTTTTTTTTTTTGAAAAACAGGTTTCTCTCATGGGGTGAAACAAACAGCTGACCAAATACAGCTTCCACCCCGGTGAGAGTGAGCGATAGTTTTCCACCAAACTCTGGAAATACCTGCAGAGGAAAACACATTAGTTGCAAGATGTGTGTGTGTGTGTGTGTCCCTGAATATCCCACGGGAACTGTAAAATGTCACTGGGAAAACAGGTAGTTTTCTGGCATATTTACTGACCAGAAGTCATGTTTTAAATGGCATGAAATAGTTTGCGTGTGTGCATCTGGATCGTGAGAACTCCTTCCATCATCAGTCATAATAATGTTTAAGGAGTAGTGCACATACACAGCAGTGTGTGTGATGCTTTAGGAGAAGCTTTCTGTGGAGTGTGTTGTTGAAATTAGGCAACGGAGCACTTAAGGCCCCTTGTGTTAACAGCAGACCGCAGCCAGCTCATATTGAGACCATTGGTTTAATTATGCTCTTAATGCTCATGTTTTACCCTGCTGGGTGTGACACTGTGACCCCAGAGAGGGAGGAAATGAAGTAAACCCTGCAGCCCCTGCCCCCCTACAAAGGGAACAAGCAGAGCCTCTGTTTTTATGTTAGTCCTGAGCTTTAGCTGCTCTCTCCACATACTGCGTACTATCTCAACTCCCCTTTTTAAATCAGATTTCGTTTGAAGTGATAAGTGGTCAGTGCAAGCAAACGAGAGACATGTGATACGTGTTTGAATTCAGCGGTCATGGGGATACTGTCCAACTTTGTTATGGAAGTTTGAGATGCCGAAGATGCCAATGATACGAGGCCCGAGACCCCTAGGGAGAATAGTGCCATTATTCCAGATAGGAGCCTGCCCATAAGCACCCGTGACTGCCTGCCTGACTGCCGGAAATAAGGCCTGCTGGGTAATAAGTCCTGGAGATCACTTTGTTTTTTGTCTCTCGGGCAGTGAGTGTTTTGTGGCACAGACTTCAGGGTTAATTTGATGCAGCGGCCATTTGAAAATAAAGAATGAGAGCTTGTACCATAACAGAATTAGTGATGCTACTTTTCAAACAGGAATGTATAAACATGCTGGCAGGATTTTGTAGAGGAGCACAGCAATGCTCTGAACAGTAAATATGATACAGATTAGGGCAGCAACTAACAAATATATTAATTATTAATTCATCTGATGATTTTCTTGATGAATCGTTTAATTGTTTGGTCTATAAAAGATGAAAAAAACGTCGAGAATCACAATTTTTGTATGTTTAAAATGTCTTTTTTGTCTGACAACAGTCCAGAATCTAAGAATATTCACTCTACTTTCACATTGGACAAAGAGAAGAAAGCGATCCTGACTATTGAGAATCTGGATTTAAGGATTAATGTTTGATTGATAATCAGATTTTCTGCGTATACCTCGCGACCTCTGAAAATTAGAGCTGAAATGATTAGTTGATTGATCAAACAGTTGATTTTTAATGTGAAAATGCTCATTTTTGAGTATTTACTTGTTTTGTTTGATAGTAAATTGAGTATCTTTGGATTTTTTGGACTATTGGTCAGCCAAAACGAAACAATTTGAATACGTCAGCTGAAAAATTGTGAGTTTTTTTTGTGTATTTTATAACAAAACAATCATTAAATTAAGAAAATACACCAATTAAACAACAACACATTTGCAGCGCTGATAAAAATAAAAATAATAGTTAAGATCAGACTCTACTGTATGCTTTATATTTTAATTACACTTGTTTACACTTGGCATGACCTGGTGCTGATTTTTTTCTACCTACATGGAGGAAGTGGCTCTTTTTTCTTTTGGCTTCATTAAATCAAGACTTTACCACCAAGTTCCGAAAAACTCTTCGAATCTGTCTGAAACTTACCTGACATGTTAATAGATGCGTCATTATTGGCAGCTGAATGTGTCGACTACTTCTTTTTATATACAGTATGAATATCGCAAAATTTCTGGATTTCGGCTCGAGAAATTCTGAATGTTTGATTTAAGTGAGAGAGTTGAAGCTCATCACGATGTCCTTTTTGGTTGTTGTTGTCATGGAGCTGTCGATCTTATCACACAGTCTTTGAGTTGTCTTGAAAATGTAACTGTCGATGATCAAATTTCCATTTTTCTAACCACATTAAGGACTAACTGAGATATTCACCACATCATCTTTTGGAGGCCGGCTACTTTTCTGGTTTGAATTAATCCTAAGATCTGTGTGTGTTCTTCTTTTTTAACTTGTCTTACTTCCATAAACACATATTTAAGGTTTCATTGCTGCCGACGTTTCTCATTTTTGTTGCTACTGAAAGTTTTAGAGAACCCACTCTCTGTACAGTGGTTGAATTCAAAGCAGACTATTATTCTTCAGCTCTGGCAGAGTCACTCAGAGATCCTTCTTGTTTTGTAACTCTTCTTCTTCTTCTTCTCTTCTGTTTCAGATTCATTGAGCACAAGATGATGTCTGACGCCAGTGAGATGTTGGCAGCAGCCTTGGAGCAAATGGATGGGATCATAGCAGGTAACCACATTGTACACTTGGACTTTAAGACCTGGCGATAGCAGTTTTTTTTTGTTGTTTTTTTTAAGTGGGCATGGCATACTATATGGGGTCCAGCCACATCTGGAAACCATTGAAATGAAAGCTGGGACCAGCGGACGGTAATACAATGTGCCCTTCTCCTTCCACTTCTACCTGCAGTTTAATTTAATCCTCCTGAATATACATAAAAGTTTAGAATAATGCTGAAATTGTGCTGCCGGATCACTGGCTCTTTATTCTTCCACTGCATTCCTCCACCATGAGAAACGAAAGAAAGTTTCCATTGTCCCAGCAGTGACGGAAACTAATGATTATTCAAGCTCTGTGAGTTTGGAATACAAACTACTGCCTGGGAACTTTTGGCCACGCTCTGGGTACTTGTGCCGCTGCAGATGAGCAGAGCAGAGCTTCAGTTTCAGAGTCCCTACTTTTCCGCTGATGTGTGTAATTATAGCGCTGACCTTTCCAATGGGAGCGAGGCGGCTGATCACATGACATCCATCCCCCCCTCACCCTCCTCTGTTTCCGCAGAAACCACAGCCGTCGTCAAGCCCCACTCCCCCGCTACTGTGGGGAAGCCGTGATTGTTTGGATATGTATTTATTTAGCCCACTCTTTGTGACTGTTGGACATCTTCATTATGGCTGACATTTTAGACGGATGACAGATGGCGTGGAGCAGGCTGCAGCACGCCATCGTGAACTCGAGTTCAGGCGACACGCTGCCGTGTTTGATTCCAAGAAGAATCAGAAAATATAATCATCGTCGTCATTGTTTGCTCGTACAGTGTCACATGATGTTTGATAGAATCCATATAAACATTTGCTTGCCCAGTTTGTTTGCAGGAGTGTGTGTGTGTGTGTGTGTGTGTGTGTGTGTGTGTGTGTGTGTGTGTGTGTGTGTGTGTGTGTGTGTGTGTGTGTGTGTGTGCGTGTGTGTGTGTGTGTGTGTGTGTGTGTGTGTGCAGGGGTGGAGAGAATACCAATAAGAACCTAAATATAGTTATTTTGCTGAAATGTTAGCTCAAGTGGGAGTAAAGTTTTTCCTGAAAGATGCCCTGTGTAAAAGATTGAGTTGCTTGTGTCCTCAGGGGAAGTAATACATGACACAAAAGTATTTTTAATTAAAACACTTTATTAAATGAATTACCTCAAGGAATACAGCACATTCTTGATTAAGAGATCTTAGACGCCAGATCTGTAACCAATGCAACCGTGCATATACCATTTCCCACACATAAACTGATATCAAAAGAGAGTGTGCGTACCAGAACAGACCAGAACCTTTGCAAAGTCATTAAATCCAATATTTCAATAAAATGCTAATCATAAGCAGCTAATGCTAATGAACAGGCTACATGACACAACACTGTCAAACTGTTCATGCAGGAGCTGCTGGTTAAAAAGAGGACAAAAATTAACAGTGTGAGTGTTGTGTTTTACAAGAAAGATGGACCAGTTCCTATTTGCTCACAGAGGTAAACGGGAACCAGTGTGCTTGGTGTGTTCACAGCACCTTTCACTGCCCGAAGAATATATTGTTCTGCACCACTATCAGACTCATCGTGGCAAAAAAAAAAAAAAAAATACAACAACTTGCAAAGACAAAGGGAACAGAGAATATAAATGAATAGTGCGTTTGAGGAAACGGCAGTCAGTTTTTAGTCGTAGCCGTGAGATCAGCGGTGAAGCTGTGAAAGCTGACCGCTAACGAAATAACACACTGCATGCTGAAGGCTGCCCCGACAGGCTTTTACTAACATCAGCCTGACGAGACTCGAAGATACGATTTGGGATCTTGCTGAAGAGCCAATTGGAACACGTTCAGTTGCAATATAGTGAGGAGGTGTTGTTATTTATATATCGTTATAAAACCCCTTATTTGAGGGCTGTTAACTAAACCATTGATTACCTCTGTGACATCTGATTATGATGATTTGAGATATCATGTTGATGGTGGGTTACAGGTGAGGAATTAATGGTAATACAGGTTATAAATGGCTAAACCTGTGTGCTGTTCTTCTAACTGTAAAACTGGACTAAGTATTTATTTGCAAACGTATGATTAAAGACTGCTGGAGAGGAAATCAGGCACCCAGTGTTTGAGGTTCATAAACAAAACAATATGTGAGTATGACCAGCTTTATAAATCTGATGAAAGGAACACATATACATATTTCTGACTGGATTCTAGGCATGAACCTGCAGAGTTTTGTGTATCTGGTCTGTTTGTTTAACAGCACCCAGAAGAGATGAAGAAGTTTGGTAGCATGTGGCGACAGACACAAGTCGCAATTTCTGACAAAAGAAGTAAACATACAGTTAGATAAAAACTCAAATTTACAGCTTTGGGTCTTTAGTCATCCTGCTCCCACCACACCCACAGATCACCGTAAATCTGTCATTTTTTTGTCTGTGACAATCCCACAAATATCCTGCCAGTCTAATGAGTCATGGTAATTTGACAACTTTATGATCCGTGTGAAATAAAGAGCGTTTCTTTCCACATCTAACTCTTCCTCTCCTCCTCTCCCCAGGCTCCAAGGCCATGGATTACTCCAACGGGCTGTTTGACTGCCAGTCGCCCACTTCACCTTTCTTGGGTGGCCTTCGGGTGCTGCATCTGTTGGAGGATCTACGGGGAGCACTGGAGCTCATGGACAACGAGGAGAAGGACAACCTGCGATGTCAGATCCCCGATTCCACTGCAGAGGGGCTGGCAGAGTGGCTGCACGGACGATTGGTAAAAAGTTACAAAGTGCTGTTTAACCGTCCATGTGTGGCTCTATGTGTCTGAAACAGAAGATAAGATACGCACTGACAGTTTTACGTGTTTGCATCTGTAAAAAGAATCGTAAAATCTGACGGCTGTAGACATAAATTTTTACTTCTTGTTTGCTGTTATGGTTTGTGCTAACCTCTGAGTCTTTGAAGGAATCCAGGCTCTTTGCGTATTATTGCTCTTGTGCTGCTGTAACTTATGATGGGAGCATTTCTCTCTGGCGCTATTTACACGTGCCATTTCAAGTGTCTCGTGTCTGCGTGAAATCCAGATACGCTCACACTTAGTCACACGTTTCCATTGACAAGATCACAAATCTGATTGCAGTCTCTCTTGGTTTACATCTAAATAAGGTTAAACTCCACTCGACTACACTTGAATTTGTTTAATGACCAAAAGCATCTGCACTTTATCCAAGTGTGAACCTGCTGTGACGTCACCCGTTGGTTTGCAGATCACTGTTTCGAAGGCTCGAGTTTGGCATTATGGCACCACCAGAAGTGCTACCGTACTGCGAACTGGGCTGCGTTAATTGGCTGCAGCCTGCCTGGTCACAAACCTTCTCGTTTTACAGTTAAACAGTAACTAAAATATTTTTCTGAAAGCACTTGAGGCAACAGAATCTTGATTCATATTTGATCAGCATTTCCGAGTTTGAAAGTTGGACCTGAGTTCTTGTGAGGCTGGTGTGTTGAGCTCTAAATTGAACCATAATTTACTAAATGAACATTGTGCTGTATGAAAGAAAACTTGAAACTAGTGATTAAGACCATAAACTCATCAGAAGGAAATGAATCAAGTGAGAAATAGGACCATTTTTCCGTTACAGTCAATACAAACGCACTTCTTCTTGCAGCCAATTGAGGCGCCCCCTTCTGGCTGTGAGAAAGAATGCAGATTTAAGACACTTCCACATTGGCTTCACTTTTTAAACCCGGAAGCTCTGTCCACTATATACTGTCAGTGACTTTAGCAGTTTAGTTACAACAATAAGAGTTAAGCTAGCAAGCTAACAGCAATCCAGAAACTAACACAAAATCATGGATCAGTCATAGATAGACATGACAATGCAAGGCATGTGTTTAAGTAGCTTTAAAGACAAAGGCAAACGTTAGGATAAAATGTGAATATGTATACAAATTCTACATCATCATCTACACAGGCTCATTCACTTCTTTTCCACATGCACACAGAGCATTCGTTGACTGAACTGATTATCACTTTAGAGGAACAAAGATCATGCATGTATCTTAGATGCATTAACATTAAAATGCTTTTTAAGCATCTGGATGGAATGCATCTAAAATCACTTCCTCAGATTGTTTACATTGTGCTTTTTGTATGCATTTACAGTTAGCTTCCTTGATATCCGATAGCTATCCGATCCACCCAAAGCTGCATGAAGTGACTGAGAAAATGTTTCTCATAAAGAGCTATCATTGTTATCCATTTGTTTTGCAGCCCATGCCTTTATATGTTAATATGAGTATCTTTACACAGCCCAATTTTTTTAGACGTAGCCTGGTATGAATTATCCAGTTTTGCGTCTCTTGATCGCGCTCCGTTGCCGGGACCGCGACCCTCTGTTTATTGTAAAAGTGCTGTTATGACGTGCTCCGTGACTGATGGAGTTTCTATAGAAGTCCTGCTGCAAATAGTTTCCATCTTCCAGACTCACATTGACTCGGGCCGAGCGTCTTGTTTTTCTTCCCTCATGGCCTCGAGTCGTCTCTCCACGTGCGATATCTGAGAGAATAGTTTGCTTTTGATTCAATTTTCAAATCACTTTCATGTGAGAGTGCTATTGACACTCACATGTCTCTCTGAAAACTCAACCCGCATATCTGTTATTTCTTATCTTCAAGGCAAAAACCATGTGAGTACATTGTCAGGGAGGTTATATGGTTATACACTTAAGTGGAGTGCACCCATTAGAAAATCCATGTGGCTCAAGCCTGGTGTGTATTTTCATTTGGACTCCTCAGCCACAGTTGTATTTCAATATGACAGCTAAAGCCCCCCCCCCCCTTTTTTTCTTTCATTTCAAAAGAAATACCATTCGAAAAACATTATTGCAGAGAACGCAGCCGTTTGCTCAGACGGCACAAATCAACACGTATTGTTTGTCATTTCAGACGAACGGCCACGGCTCCGAAGCGGTCCACCAAGAACGTCTGTCACGACTCGAGAGTGACAAAGAGTGTCTTATTCTTCAGGTTTGTGAGCGAAACTCTTCTTTGTGGCTACAAGACAGCCGAACAATTACATTTAAATGGAGAATTAAGTCGTATTGTATGTGGCTGAATTTTGAGTAATTACTTATGCAAAAAAAGAGTGATGTGTGTTTGTATGTTTGTCTGTTAGTCAGCATCTCATAAACAACAGGGTTTTTTTACGGATGGGAACTAATTTTTTGTTTTTAATGAAGATCTTCAGCTCATTTTTTAAACTTTGAACCATGAGGTGAATATTCTTGGATTCTTTAGTTCAAGACAAGTTCAGGCCGATCAGATTTTTGGTGCAAATTTCTGCTTCTACAAAAGTTGGTCAATGTTGTTGCCATTTTAGATATTTGCAGAATCCGGGAAAAATGTCTGGTTAACTATACCCTCTTTCTGGGAATGGTTGCTAAATTGTTGAAGCCATAAACTGGCATTACTCTTGACCACGTTGTGCAAATGCAACCAAATTTAGATGACACACTTATCTATTTCAAGTGACTCTGCATAATATGGCATCCTACCTACGGATTGTACTGAAAAAAACTAAACAAAACCAACAATTTGCCGGTTCGTCTCTCTCAGCACTTGCCAATGTCCCTGCCCTGTCTGTGGCACTCAGCGCCACAGTCATTCAATCATACTGCAGATGTGAATCTCAAAACGGAGGTCACGAACATTGTTTTATTTTTCAAAAGAGGTCCAACATTCTAAAATGTCTGTGTTACTAAGTATGTGTCACCCAGTACAAAATGGGGCTCTTTTATGCGTTTCTAATAGTTTTTGGACAACAATGGAGCTCTTTAACAACCTTTCATAATTCATCCTTGTGCAAATCTTCTATATTTGGCTACAGATCTGGTTTCAGACGCACACTAAGAACTTCCAGACATTTTCTTTTATCAAAATCATATAGTTTAAGCGATTGTGTGGCCTTGGAGGACCTACAGTTTGTGTTCTCTGAGTGCTTTCTGGTTTATAAATTGTGATTAATACCAATGTCCCACTATCGTCCAGGTAAGTGTTCTAACAGATCAGGTGGAAGTTCAAGGTGAAAAGATCCGGGACCTAGACACCTGCCTGGAGCATCACCGGGAGAAGCTGAATGCTACTGAGGAGCTGCTGCAACAGGTGAGACCTCTATAACGTCACCTCACCTCGCTTCAAATCAAGAACACTTCTCCCTAACTGCGATCTCTCCACGTAATATTTAAGCGCAGCTTGTGCATCTCGCTCCACAGGAGCTGTTGAACCGATCGACGCTGGAGACCCAGAAGTTGGAGCTGATGACCGAGGTGTCCAGTCTGAAACTGAAGCTGACGGCGGTGGAGAGAGATCACAGGGACAATGAGGTACACCCACTTCCTTGGAGTTGCACGTGCACACCTTGTTTTTATGTGATGTGACAATCCTGGCAGCCCACACGGTCATTGTTGTAAAGTCACAAAGGTTTGTCTCACTTGACTGCAGGGCTCTGTCATGTGGTGCAGGGTGAACTTCTTTAAGGGTTACAAGAGAGGCCTAAACACCCCTTAGTGCTCCAGCAGCTGTTTCCTGTCAGAACCCTCCCACCGACTTCCATACCCATACCTCTCCCCCTCTCCTCTCTCTGAGGGGCTAAAAGGCTGTGAGAGTTATAGTTTCCATACGCTCTGTCCACTAGCTGGGGCATACATTTGTGGAATATTATTTGATGTTTCCAGACAGTAAAAGCCTGAAGCGAAGGGACTGAATTAAACGCAAGTGAATGTGTTTATTTTTGTTTCCATGCAGCCTCCATAAAGCTTTAAGTCAAACCCTAAAAAAAAAAAAAACATGTCAGTCCCATCTAAGTGTTTGATTGATGTATTTGTTCAACCTTTAGCACCTGATTGACGCTTTTCTGTATCAAAACACAGACATCACACACATCCCGCCAGAATCGCTCTCCGGTGACAGCGGGCGATCTGTTGCACACCAGCTCTTGCATCATGATTATTAAATTCAGACCTTGTTTCATTAATAAAAGTAATCCAGGTCTTTTAAATTGATGGTGACAGTGCAAACAGGAAGTGCTAGTAGCCAACCCAGCATCGCTTATCATGGTGCTTATTTGCCAAATGTAAAACGTGGGGCGTCAGAAGATTACACACAGTTGCACAACCCACTCATACTAATTTGCAGCTTGTTTTGACTCTACTGTGTCGACACCAGAAAGTAACAACAATAAATGTGTTTTAAAAAAAAAGTCCCGCATACTAAAAACGATAAAACAGATTTTTCAGAGTGCTGTTGAAGGAGGGAAATTGAGCCTCTACTCACACCAGTAATAAATTTAAATAAGTTGTAGGGGAGGTGAGACAGTATCAGATGTAATTGGCGGTGACGTTCTCAAGTCACAGTTTAGTTGATGTCCAATGGCGCATTTGTTGTATCATTTCCTGTTAGTGTAAAACGCTAAATTGAACTGTTGATTTCTTGTATACTGTCAGGATTATGAAAAGTACACTGTGTACAGTTGGTATGTTGTATGTGGTATGTACAGTAACTGACTCCACGGCAGCATTATATCACAGACTGTGGGGAGTGTGGGAGTGAAAACTAGCTCAGAGTTTAAGATGAACGATCGAGAAAAGTCCTATACACATTATATTTAATGACCGTTTCTCCATAGATCTCCACTGCTGCTGCTGATCGGGATCAAAGCAGTTTCACAATAATTGACCATGATGTTTCCCTTTAGTCCACTATTTGTCTCCATGTGTGGACTGAGCTTCTCAAATTCTCTCCAGTGGGACATCAGTCTGAAAATAATGTTTGGTACTTTTGGCAGGAGATCTTTCTGCCCCCCTTCTGTTAAAGAATTCTCTCCCACACTGTCTCCATAAACCTCCCCAGTGCAGGTTTCTCTCTGTTTAATGGGTAATGGGAGTTCTTTTTTGCCTCCCCAGGGCTTATACCAGGAAGTAACGGACCTGCGGTTCAGGGTGACTGACATAGAGAATGAAAGACTGCAGTGTGAGAAGAAACTCAAAGCTACGAATGTGAGTGTGTCCAGTTAGCGGACACTTGATTGTTTTACACTGGACATCTGAATTTATTTCTGTCACTTGAAATCGTTACATGATTAAAACCTTGTGATTTTCCCCCATGACATCATTCCTCTGCTCCCTTTACCCCCTTCTTCGCCTCCTCCTCCTCTTCTTCCCTCCTTTCTACTGTGATTGTAACATCTTTCTGCAACATGCTAACCTGTCAAGCGTCCAAAGTGGAACACTGAGCGGTTCACTGGAAGGGACACGAATGAGGTTTAATCCCCAGCCCTGTACTCTTCTCCTTTCTGGCCCTTTCTGGCTCCTTCTCCACTGCTGCACACTGCTTTCCTGACTTTCAACACGCTCGCTGTAAGTGCCTCCACCTGCACCGGTTTCAGGATTTACACCTCTTCTTCTTTTTAGCCTTTTTAGATTTCATGTATAAAATAAAAGTTGCTGGTACATGTAGCAGCCATTATCTTTTCATGGTTTGATGGTGGAGTCATCCTGTTTTTGAGCACCGTTTGATGAATGGCTGTTTTATGAATAGTATGATCTTCCACTGAATCATCACAAAAGACCCACAGTGTGTTAAATAGAGTGCAGGGAGGTTAAACTAACTGATTCAGTAACTGACCTACTGCCTGACTAATTCTTACTAATGTTGTGTTTAGGGAGCACTCCACCAATCCTAACCCTTAACACAAGAAATCGAGTTTACTCATCGCAAGGAGTGCTTTCATCAGCTCGTAAAAATGACGTGGCTATGAAGCTCGGATACATCGGATACATTTAAATCTTTTAAATCTTGACCTGATGACGTCAGAGGATCACTGAAGTTTGTATGAAATTTCAAGGTAACAGACGTCTTTCACAGCAGCCGTTGTGACGTGAAATAGTGAGTTAACACAGGTGTTTCCAATGATACTAGTTAAGGTTCAGTTCCATTTATTGCTGGAGAGCCTTTTGATTGAACCAACATGCACCACAGCAGCACCCTGAATCTGTTTAACCTGAATGGAACAGATCCTTAATTAGTATCATTGGTGACACCTGTGTTTACTCTACTATTTCATGTCAAAATGGCTGCTATGAAAAAGGTTTACTGATCCAATAGTTGTCCAAATATTTCAGTCTGGACTAACGGTGGAGTGGTAATTGGCGGTGGACCGACCAATCACTAGAGCTGTTAGCGTGGCTAAAAATGAAACGTCGGAACATTTTCTGACATTTTATAGAGTGAACCAGTTTTTCTCAGTTTTTACCACCCCAGAAAATATTTAGCTCTCCACGTACCACCATTATGACAGACGTTAAAATAGTTGTCATTAATACTATTTTAGGCTAAAACTACACAGGATGGGGTCCTCCTCGGTCACGGGGAATAGGATGGGCGAAGACGTGGGTCCTTGCCACAGGAATACGTGTTTTGTCATGCTTTATTTTTATTATAGGTGTTGGTTTTTTCCTGTATTAACGTTTTATTATGTCTCATATGCTCAGTAATATAAGTCTTGGCACTGAAATCGAGTGAATTAAAAAGACAAAACTCGAAATCTAGACTAAATACATTCTATCTGTCTGATTCACAAATAAAGTGATTATAATCGCAGGATGATTGCTTAATATCGTCTTTCATCTCAGGAGGAGCTGCAGCTTCTGCAGAGGCAGCTGGAGGAGCGAGAGGTGGAGCTGCGGAGGCTGAAGGACGATAACAGACTTCGGGTGGAGAGCCACAACCGGGCCGAGGGAGGAGAGAGAGGTGGGAGCTGTTTTAATAACTGTCTGGGAGCTTCGTGTTTCATTGACTCTAATATTACAAAAGGGTTTAAGAGGATTAGACAAATAGACATTTCACATTCCAACAACAGAACCCCCTCGAGCAGCCTTCCTGAAGAAATAATGAGTACCTTGCTTTCATCTGGATTTCTACATTAATTAGTTCTTCATTACCTTCGATTTTATACAGTCTGAACTATAATGAGGTGATCTGAAACCTAACTTCTTATCTGTCTGGCTGTGGTCTCCATACCAAACATATCTGACTGTTCTACTCCTTCCACCCTCTGCTGACCTTATCTTATCCACCCTGATGGAGGAATGCCATTTATTTAAAGGGGGAGTCTCGTGTACATGTCAGCCTGTAAACACATGTTGTACTGTATAACCTGATAGAGACGTCTGCTTCAGAGGAAAAAACAACAAAAAAACAATCAGGTTTCAACATGTTTTTTTTCTATTCTCTCTGAGTGGTCTTGACAAGGATTCTGTTATTTGGACTTGACTTGGTCCTGGACTCAAACAAAGGTGGTCTTGAAACCAAAACAATGAGCTGTAAGAAGCTAAAATGCTACGCAAAGCTGACGGGGAACTCCAGAGTTTGGTGAGCTGGATTCTCTGTGGGTGTTTCACTAGAAATGACCCCTTTGATATACATGCAGTAATTTGATCTTTATTGATTCGTGCAATTCGTTGAAATCTGAACCAAAATTAGTCATAAAGATGTGATGAGAAGATTCGATATGATTCTAATTTATTACATTTCTACATTTCGAACCCCAACAGCACTCATGTAACTCGATGTGATCACAGGCTCTACACACTTCAGAGTTCACATGAGGTTTCCTCTGTAGATAAACATGATTCGGATTAGATTACCAAGCGGTTGGCACATGTTTAATTGTGTAGCCCTCCTGGTAAAACACCCAGAAAGTCCCTATTTCTGATAATTTGCGGTGATAATTGAATCACGAGTTCATTGCAGCAACAAGCTGAAACAAGAGCCCTACTGACCAGCACACTGAGCCCCAGTGGCTTCATTATTTCTGGTTTCTGCTGCCTGGCTTCAGTGCCAAGGAGAGTTGAAGGTAAAGTACAGAGTATAAAGCATCTGTTTTTGGTTTCAGATACAGAAGTGTTGAAGATGAAGAGGGTGTTGGAGTCACTGGCGTCCTCCAACGATGAGAAGGTACAGTGTGATGTAACACCGCGGGTCACGAGAAGCTTTGATTTACTTGAAACAGCCGTAACTGGAACATTGTGTATGTTTTACCTACAGGAACGAAGGATAAGAGAGCTGGAGGAGTCGCTTACAAAGTGCAAGAAAGTGCAAGAGCTGGTCAAAGGTCAGAGTGTGTTTAAAGAGCAAACGCATTACTCGTTATTAACCCACCATTATTTATTTACTCACCGTGATATTGAGTTTGGTAAAGTCTTTAATTTCAGAGCTTGCTATTGCATTTTTAATTTTGGCTTAAAGGAAATGAAAACATCTGTGTCAAATTAGGACACTAAGGACATTTTAAAACTGTTTATTATCGATATATCACTGCCAAAACTCGTCAAAACAATCTGCAGCTGTAGTGTCCTCAATTTCTATAAATAGCAATTAGCAAAAATCTGCAATGTGCGCCAAGGTCAGTGTTTGAAATGATGTCGAGTGAGATAAACTTTTGAAAACGTTAATTTATAATCTCTAGAGTTCATGGAGGAAATGATTGTAATGACTGTCTTTAAAGGGTTTTTATTCAAGATGCCAAACCTTACTTCAATCACCTACAAGTTAAGACATTCAAAATATAGTAAGCTGTGGTACTGTAATCACTGTAACCACTAAACAACCACCAACATCAAGAAAACTCAATGTAAGAGAGACCTCAGTTCATACACAGAGGGGAACTGTTCTCCTTACTGTAGGCCAAAATGTGGATAAACTTTAAAAGAAGGATAAAGTGAGCTTGGTGGGTTTACGCTGCGGTACATCCCTGATTACTATCCTAACTGTCCCCTCTCAGAGAAGTTAAAAGAAGACGACTATGATGATATCCCAGATGATCCCTCGGTTCCTGTTGTATCCATGGAGGTGGATCAGGTCACCCTGTCGTTGGTGGGGGAGGCAGGAAGGAGCTCTGGCGAGGTAAACACAACCTCTGTCAAAACAATTCGCACACAGGATGAACGCCAGACTGTAGACTTCCTTTTTAGAAAAGCTCAATTTCGGGGCCTCCCACTCTGATATTGTTCCTCCCAGGAATTCAAAGCTTCTGTTCTGGTTATTATTATTTTTTTGAGCTGTGTAAATGTTCCGCTGCTGATGAAATATGTTCAATTAATCAAGTTTTTCTCCGTCTTCTCAGTCCACTCCATGTATAGCAGTGCTCTCTGAAATGAACGAGCTGGACAGAGAACGACAGTTACAAGCAGCCGAAAGGTAAAACTGACTTTCACGTCTAATTATTGTTCCAACGTCTTGTTAAAAGCGGGTTGTTTTTTACATTTTCGTGTCAGGGGTGTATTTAAATCCACTGAAATGTCTGCACATCATAATGAGTTAATTCAAGCTGATGTTTCTGACCTTTCTAAAGTTTGTCCACCCACATTTCTAATGAAGGGTTTGTGACTGAATCCATCCGGTTTTCTAAGAGTATGGTGCGTGGGCGAAACAAGTGCCAGCTGTTCAAATATCAACTTTGATTAATTAATGTCGTGTCACCGAAACTGTCAAGATTTAAGCATTCATTACAGGTCTGATGTTTACATGATTCTGGATGATTAGACCTCTGCTCAGGCTGAACGGAGATGTCCAGTTGTTCTTCTGGGAATGTGAGATCGCCTGATAGGAATAATAAAGTTGAAAAATGAGACAGGAAGATGTTATTCAAACAAAGTCTGTGCACGCAAACGACTGATAGCCAGTGAGCAGAAAACATTAATTTTGCTTTGTTTATCTTCATTATGTGGACATTTGTATCAAATGAGGGACTCCTCTGATCTTTTTCTCATACACTGAATAGCATTTCAAATATTCAGGGGAAGTTATTCCACCTTAAAGATCCAGTATGTAGAATGTAGTTGCATCTAGTAGTCTAATCGCTTCATTACAATCTCCTCACATCACCCTCACCTTCCTAGTGTAAAGAAGAAACACTGTAAAGGCCTCGTCTAGAGTCGGTGTTTCAAGATGTAGATGTAGATATAAAAGGATATTTTTTAAGTAACAAAAACAAAATAAAATTCTTATTTTTAGGTGATCATACATGCATGAAACCATAGTTATGAATATTATATTCCATGTCTGCCTTATTCTGAAAATAAAGTCCCAAAATCTTACACACTGCACCTTTAACAAGAGCTTTCTTTTGTGTTAGTCCATGTGTACATCAATAATCTGACTTTTCATCATGTTGTGTGTCAACTGGAGGACATTTCAGGACACCTGACTGAAGCTTAAATACTGTAATACTCATTCTTGTTATTTCAGTTCCTCAGACGTCACACATCCGGGAAGCACTGACCAGGTAAGTCCAGCACACACTACAGAGTGTAATCGTTATCGCTTCATTTATTTTTATTTGAACCTGTTAAATGTGAATTTATCCATGTGAGTAGGTTGAATGAACTGTCAAAGCTTCTTCTTTCATCAGTCTTCATGTAGTCACAGGACTCAGTCTGACATCTAGTGGTCAAATGATGCCACTACACACTTCTTTTTCTATCTTTCACCGTATCCTGACTGTTCTACCGTCCTGTGTATTTTTCTCATAGGCCAAAAATAAAGCGGGTTCTCCACTTCATACCAAAGCAAACACCACAAGCGTCGAGAGTTTTGGCACCAAGAAGGCCCGTTCATCTTTCGGCCGTGGCTTCTTCAAGCTGCGTGGAGGCAAGCAGGCAGCCAGCGCTCCAAACCTCGGTGATACTGAGTTCCTAATTCTTAAAGCTGTCCGCCAATTCATCACTATTTCTCACTATTTCGACATGTTTTGTTTCTTTCACGGCTCTGTAAATTGTGAAGATCGCGCCCGGAGTGCCAGTGCTCCTGCGTTAGGTACAGTAGAGCAGAGGGGGGCTTGTTGGCCTGCAGTATGGCTGCTCTGGATTATACAGCTGGATGCAAACTAAACCCCACTAAATCCTACACACTGCTCCTTTAACCTACCGTAGACGAACTGATGATCACATACCGACATACTGTCCTCTGACAGAGTAACAACTTTACCCCACTTTTCTCTGAATCAGTGGTTCCCAAACTTTTTCTCTCAATCAAATCTTTGTTTAAATACTTTAAGAGTTTAAACTATTCTGTGTTTGATAAGAAACGTTTGGGATTACTGGTCTAAACCACTGTTGAAAAGATGTTTCTTGTATTTTACTCTGGTGTGAGGTGTTTCTGTCCAGTTGTCCCTGATCCATGACTTTAAACCATCTGTAATGAGGCCTTTTCGGTGATACTTGCCAATTAAGTTGAAGCATTTCTCATTTGCTGTAAATGAGAAAGTTCTGTGGTAGCTAACTAGTCTTTTGCATGGGTGGTGCCAGTTGTAACAGTCATGTTAAATTTAGTTTGTTAACATCGGGTCGTAGTGGTGCTCCTGTAGTTTTGTTTAGAGCTGATCTGACGTGGTCTGGTTGTCACGTTAACGTGTATCTAATTAATTTCACAGCTGAGACGGAGCGTAAAGGCACAGAGCACCTGGATTTGGCCGGCGTTCCTCCACGAAAATCCCACGACGGAGCTCCTCTGCCGTCCTCGCCTGAAACCAAAAAGAAGTCCAAAGGCTTCAGGAAATTCTTTGGCAGGTAACTTTGACGGGTGCTCAGCTGTATTTAAAGTAATACCTGCTGATTACTTTTACTCAGTTACACTGTGGTACTCCTGCAGACTAAAGAGGAGTCACTCTACCTCTTTCAACCTCGATGATGCTGCAGAGATGGAGTTCAGGAGGGGCGGAGTCAGAGCTACAGCCGGCCCTCGACTCGGCTGGTCACGTGAATCTAAACACACGTAAGTGACAGACAGCTGAAACCTTTTACACAGTGTAAGAAGCAGTTGATCGATATTCCTCCTCTGTCCCCGTCAGTGCTGTCGATGTTCCCTTCTCGCGCTGGAGTAAAGATGAAGTCTGCGGGTGGCTGCATGAGCAGGGTCTCGGGTTATATGTTGCTCAGTGTCAGAGCTGGATCAAGTCAGGACAAACACTACTGCAGGCGTCACAGCATGATCTGGAGAAGGTGAGGCTGCCATCAGGAGGCATGTTCTGAAACTCATCATTTAAAGTATGTACTAATATATAATATACTATAGTTATACTGCAAACATGAGTACAAAGAAGTCATTGAGACGTCTGTATCATATTCAGATCATACTTTACTCAAGTCTGGACTTCCAAAACTCGGTTTTAAGTGTCAACTTTTTAAATAACGGAAAAAGCCAAAAGGAAAACATGGGATATTACTCTTACTACCTTCACTGATTGAAACTAACTAAGTGCATTTACTCAACTACAATTTGGAAGTACTTGAGTATTTCCATTTTCTGCTACTTTTTACTCCACTACATTTATTTGATAACTTTAGCTGCTAGTTACTGTGTGAATTCAGATTGGTAATTCAGAATATAACATAACTAACCAACACAACAATAATAATAATAATAATAATCAATACATTAAAATAAATGCATAAAATAAATAAATTTATCTCAATTAAATTAAGTAAATAGAATTATGACATGGTGTATAAAATCCAGATAAAATACATTTAATTAAAATCTATTAATTTAAGTAACTAAAATTTAGTTAAATAAATATAATTAAAATAAAACAGTGAATCAAAAAATAAAATGTTCAATAGATCAGAGTGAGAAAAGGAACTTCTTTAGATATGTTTAAATTAGATTATTATATTATTGACTAACATTTTTATTATTATTTTATATGTACTGAGAAGGAAATACTTTTACTTTCAATATTTGGAGTATATTTTGATGGTAATACTTTTGTACTTTTTTAAACTTAATTAAAATTTTAAATGCAGAACTTTTACTTCACAAGTAATAAAGTAAAAGTACTCTTTCTTTCTCTAAGAGTATTTCTACAGCGTGGTGTTCTTTTACTTACTTAAATACTCGAGTACTTCCTCTTGCTGCCGTCTGTAAGCGCTCCATGTGTGTGATCGATGTTTCGTTTGTCTGATCAGGAGTTGTGCATGAAGCAGCCTCTGCACAGGAAGAAGCTGCAGTTCGCCCTGCAGGCTCTCGGGTCGGAGGATGACGACCTCAAGGGCAAACTGGACCACAACTGGGTGACGAGTGAGTGTGACGCAGTCTCACTTAATAATAATAATAATAATAATAATAATATAAATGACCCATCTTTTAATTTAGATTAAAAGGTGTTGATGTTTATTTACAGGGTGGCTGGATGACATCGGCCTCCCGCAGTACAAAAGTCACTTTGACGAGGCTCGTGTTGATGGACGCGTGCTGCACTACATGACCGTGGTGAGTTGCCAGAACCTTTTTTAAACCTCGTCACGACACACTGGAGTTTCTGTAAAAGCTTTTTTGGAATAATAACTCTTTAATATTCTCACTGAACATTCCTACGCAGTGAATCATTCAACAGATGACTTTGAAAACTCTTTCTTTGTCACCATTTCCCAGGACGACTTGCTGTCTCTGAAGGTGGGCAGCGTTCTCCACCATCTCAGCATCAAGAGGGCCATCCAGGTCCTCCGCCTCAACTCCTACGAGCCCAACTGTCTCAGACGACGACCCTCTGATGAGGTATCTCACGGGAACTCTTGTCTTTGTTTTGTTTCGGATGTATCTGCAGCTGAACTCTGAGATTTTTATTCCCTTGTCGTCGTCTAGAACAACATCACACCAGCAGAGATCTCCCAGTGGACCAACCACAGAGTGATGGAGTGGCTTCGCTCTGTGGATTTGGCAGAGTACGCTCCGAATCTGAGGGGCAGCGGCGTTCACGGAGGGCTGATGGTGAGAGGGGTTTGATGAAATAGATCAAATTTAACAAATAAGGGTGGTGGAGAATAGATCATAGCAGAAAAGTTCTGAGAGGGAAAGTCTGGCCCTGAGTTGTGAATAAGATTTTAACTCCCCACCTCTGCTGTGCGAGCTCGTGAACTTTGTTCTCTGTTTCCCTTTTTAACCTCTCACCACGATGTTTTCTCAAACGTCTGCCCGCTCCGAAGGTGTTGGAGCCTCGCTTCAACGTGGAAGCGCTCGCCCTTCTGCTGAACATCCCTCCCAACAAAACCCTGCTGAGACGCCACCTGGCAACACATTTCCACCTGCTCATTGGCTCAGAGGCGCAGCGGCTAAAACAGGACTGTCTGGAAAACCCAGACTACACCGTCCTCACCGCCACTGCCAAGGTCAAGGTAACCCACCCGTCTGCTGCGTCACAAACAAATCCCTCTCTGTCACTGAGGTGATATCGGCTTCGGTTACACTTATTATCTCAGAGAGAATGAAACGCTTGTTGTCCTCATTTCACACACTGAACTCATTGTGGACTGATTTTGTTGTATTATTGATGCACATTGCCTTATTGTCTGTTTTAATACTAAATTCTGTTCGACTGGAAAACACAGCTGTTACAGCTTTTGTAGCATTAAAGTGGTCAAATTTTAAAATGCAATTACAACTCATTATAGATCGAAGAAAAATATCAAAAAGTAGTGAAACAGTTCCCCACAATAACTTCAGTTTTTGTATGATTTAAACTTACAGGGTTTAATATATTTGGACAGAATCAGGCCGACCCGTTTCCCCATGTTTTCAGTCTTTATGCTAACCTAAGCTCCGATTAGCAGATTTCACAAAATGTCAAATTCTTGCTTCAAGTCGAACGTGACGTCTCCAGATTGCTCATTCTGTTGACAAGCAATCAGAAAACAATTCAGCAAATCCTCGAATGTCTGTAACACTCCGAGCTTCTCTATCAGCAAAAAAAACCCTCGATGACACACTAACCGTCTGTCTCGTTTTCCCTCCTCCAGCCGAGACGCCTGTCGTTCGGTGGTTTTGGCACTTTGAGGAAGAAACGTCAGGATGAGGGCGAGGAGTACGTCTGCCCGATGAACGTGGAAATGCCAAAGAGCAGCAGCTTCCAGAGGGGCGTTCGGATCTACGAGGAGAACCTCGACCACCTGGAGCAGGTAAACAAAGTTTCTACTTCTGTTCAGCTCCTTTCATACAGGAAGAGTTACACTGGCTTGTGATTAAATTTCTTGATTTTGTATCTCACTCGTCTGTCGCCTGACCTTTTGTTTGGATACTTTTTTTTTGACAGATGGAAGACTCTGAAGGGACTGTCAGAGAGATCGGAGCCTTTTCTGAGGGGATCAACAACCTGACGGTGAGACTCTGACCTGACCTGTCGTTAGAAGTTTTGAAAGCGAGTTCATCTTTTGACTTTCCTTCATCCTCTCTGGTCGTCTTCGTGTTTCAGAGCATGCTGAAGGACGACGAGTTTTTCCACGAGCTCTCCGCCTGCCCTCCGGAGGTCGACGCGGCAGGAAAAAACGACAACTCTGGCTTCTGAGTCGCTGCGCTTCGTGAAACAAACCCCAACAAACTGTGCCAACACATATCCCACCAACCTCTGCAGTCAAACATGTGAGAGCTTTTAGAGTATTTTCATCATTCAGAAGTACAGCCATAACCCTTCCATGACCATATATATTTATTGAAGCTGTCCAGAATGTAGTGCATGAACTGAAAATGCAATGTATCTTCTTACTGCATTTATTTTATTAGTCAAGCATTTGTTTTGTCTTCAGTACTCAGCGAGGTGAGCATACATGTGTTTGTTATTTTGAGGAGTCGCCCTCGGCTGTGTGCAGCTTCAGTCATTTGATTTGTGGTACGTGAAGTTGCTTTATTATCTTTTTAAGATCAGCTCGCCAAACGTTTTCTCGCTTACTTCTCGTGGTGTCTGACCGCAAACATAGTTCAGGGTTTTTAACCGTCCAGGTTATGAGCTCTTTGACACTGTCCTGGGTATCGAGGATGATACACCGAACATGTAGTAGTGGTGAAAATCTGGACGAATAAAACCAAAACTATCTCTGCGGTCAGATACCACCAGAAGAAGTGAGAATTAGGTTCCTTTTAAATATGAAGCTACAGCCTGGCGGTGATAAGCTTAGCATAAAGACTAGAAGCAAAGGGAAACTGCTAGCCTGGCTCGCTCTAAAGCTCACTAATAAACACTTTTTTTTGTTTAATCACAACCAAATAGTTACAGCTCGTAACTCTCCCTAAAACCACAAAATGTTTTCACGTTCGTCTTTGAGCGGATTAACCAAACAAGTTCTTTAGTGAGCTTTAGATGCGTGTTTCTTTAAGCGTCTCCTCTTCATGCTAAGCTACTAAACTTTTGGCTCTAACTCTGTACTTAACACTCACACAGACACACAAATGGTTTGATCCTCTCATTTAACTCTTGGCATGAGTGTTTTCCTCCAGTTTCCTTTAAGAAACAGCATGACTGAAAGTAAACATGGAAACCAAAGTCATTGTTTTTAAATGTTTTGTAATAAAACCAGAGAAAATGCATTTTTCCCCGTCGTCTTCAGTGTTACTAGCGTCTCCTGTTTGTAAATGAGGATATAACCAAGACCTGGAGAGCGACCACGTTACAAAATAATAAATCGGAAGCGTGAAAACTTCAATAGCAGTTGATCTTTATGTTGCATATCCAAACACAAGTTGCCAGACTTGCGGCAAAGACGTCAGATCAGTAACCACGCCACGTTCAACAAATCACTGTCAACATGTTCAAGCATAATATAGACATATTTTCCAAAGACCATCGATAAGAGGGGCACTCATAACTCTGTAACAACTTCTCAACAGCGACGATGGAATAATACAATCTGTATAAATGAAGCAAAGTGGTCACAATTCTTCCATTTGGTGCATAAAAAAATAAGCTTTGCAAGTGTTAAGGCACTCAGATAAACAGCCGGTAAACCGGACTGAGGCCACAGCGGGGTTTGTTTGTTTGCAACAAATTTGGAATCACAACAGTCTGAACACTTCCTCCATCACAAAACAACCTCCTCTACGGCTCTAAGCTCACCACCTCCTGCCCTTCCACGACACTTGCTGATTACATGAATTGGTCCTTGCTTGTGATTCTGCTGCATGAAGAATACCATGGCATAAATATAGTATACATAGTGCAATACCCACTGCAACTGTACGAGTGCTTTAATGCTTTCGGGATATGATAACCGGACTGCCGTGTGTGTCCGAACCTTCGACTCTTTGGCGTGCAGACAGCGCGTCTAGAAGGTGAACCTGCGGTCGGCGGAGTGGCCGACTTTGTCCAGGTTGGGGTTGCAGGCGAACTGGATCATAGGTGGAGGTCCGCACATCAGGATGAGGGTGTCCTCGCTGGGAGGGGGAAGGTGTTCCCTCACCATGTCTTCATTGATGAATCCTTGGCTGTACTCCCAGTCTGAAACACAGAAAAACACAACACAGCTCAGCGTGATGTCAAAACTTTTCATCTAACGGTGTCACCGATAAGTTGGTTACTTAAGATTGTTAAGTAACAATGTGACAGATCTTGCACCAACTTCTTAAGAAGTTGGTGCAAGATCTGTCACATTGTTTCACCACATTTAAGAATATCTGAGACGTTTTCAAACACAAAAACGGAAGAAAAAAATCAATCGCTGCATTAAAAACTATTATTAATCACGTATGTGAGTTGCCGAGTGTCCAAACAACATGCTGTCCAGCTCAGGAGATGTTCAGAGCCTCAGAAGTCAGAAGAACTGACTGTCAGTGCGGCGATGGAAAGATCTGACAGGACTGAATCTGAGCCGACCAACACGACTAAAATCAGACATATTAATTCACGTGTCTTCGTGAAAATAAGATCTGAATCTGGCTGTTTTTTTGTTTTGTTCACCTTAAACAAGCTAATTTTAAAGAAAATGAAAGAAATATATGCAATATGTTAGTGTGTTTAATTGTGTTTAAAGTTAAATATTGTGTATTCTATCTGTTAATCTGAAGAGCAGCTTAAATATTGATAGACTACATCGCTGCATTAGTGACACCTACTGGTGGGAATAATATCTAAACATTGACATACAGTGGTGGAAAGTAACTGAGTACAATTTTGAGATACTTGTACCTTTAGTGTTATTATTTTATACTTTCCTGTCATACTTCCTCACTACAATTCAAAAGAAAAAGATATAAAATATATATTACAATATTTTAAATGATTACTAATTACTCAGATTCAGATTTTTGCATGTGAAAGACGAGATTAGAAAATGTTGAAGTACACAAAGTCCTCAAAACTGACATAGACAAATAATACAGTATATTATTTATAGTGTTTCAATAAAAGGAGCGTTTCTGCAAAATGTGTGATTTTTTTCTTTAAATATAATTTTTCTTTTCATAATTTTTTACCTGTAATTAAGAATTTATTTCTTACAGCTGTAACTAATGATGACTTTCTTCAGTGATTCATCTGCAGATGACTCTCTTCATCAATAAAATATCAGCACAAATGTCACTATTTCTAAAAACCAAAAGGTCACATGATCAAATCTCCTGTTTTCCTTGAACAGCAGCTTAAATATTTTCTTTATTATCACATTAAAAAAAAGGACTGTGAGACAAAATGAAGCGATCACATGATTCTACAGAAAATTAAAATCAGTCACGAGTCTCAGCTTTGGTATCTAACGAAATGTCACCAGCTACCTCAGTTAACATCCTCCTCGTGGTCTGCGCCGTACGTGACACAATAAGTCGACTCATCGATCAGCATCGTCAGATTTTAATCTGACTTTTTAAAAAAATGTCAAGTCATGTTTTAAGGGGGAAAAAAGTGACTTTTTCTTGCTTCTCAAATCTCAATCTTTGCTGGTTTTGAGTCTTTACTGATCGTAAACTGAATATTTTGGAGTTCTGAGCTTTTACTTTGACAAACCAACAGTCTGAAGACGACACCTTGGAACGTTTTATAGACAATTATTCAAGAAAATAATTGTCTGATTCGATAATCGATGAGGATTCTGTTGCAGCACTACGTATAAAGACAAACATATTGGCAGCAGCTTGTTGTTGGTGAACTCACCTTCAGGTGCTCTGTCTACGGTGAACCACAGCTTGAACCGGTCCGGGTTGTTGACTTGAATCTCCTCCAGCTCTGGCCTCAGCAGGATGTCTTTCTCCGTCTGCAAGAGGACAAAGAATCAAATTTCAGCACTCGATGTGCTGCTTTAATACAGTCCACTCCTCACACTCACAAAAGGAGACAAATAACTTATCGTTGGCAGGCGTCGGTGCGTCATGTGACGCCGGCTGATGAAACTGACCTGGTTGGCAAACAGCAGGTGACACACCGTCTGGTCCTGAGGATCCTTCATCACAGCTGTGATGATCTGCAGCATGGGAGTGATGCCTGTGCGATTAAAAAAAAAAGAGTTATGTTCACGTGTTTTTGGCACATATTCACGACTAAAATAAGCAATAAGGAAAGCTACAGAATGTATACATGTCTTTAGTTATAATTTATTACTCTGCTTCATTAGATTAGATTGACTTTTACTGAGAAATGCAGAGAGGTAATATGTAAAAGAGCTGCAACGATGAATCTTTTAATCAAATATTGAATTAATCGGAAGCTATTTTAATATTCGATTGATTAAATTTAGTCCAAATTCTCTGATTTCAGCTCCTCGATTGTGAATATTTTCTGTTCTTTTGCTGGTTTGTGACACTTTACGGACCAAACAACTCGTCCTGTAATAAAGAAGCGATCAACAGATTAACTGACGATTAAAATAATCATTAGTTGTCGCCCTTTTATAATCAACAAAACAGCAAGTGGTAGATATGAATACATAGATTAAGTGTGAACATGTGCAGTAGTTACAGTGGACTGTGTGGGTGTGGTTTGATCAGATAATAACAATGTTAATCTAACAAGCCAGCTGAGCCTCGCCCTCCACAAACCAGCGACAAAAACAAATAGTGAATAATCAAACACTGAAATTACTATACAGTAAAATAGTATTCAAAGAAATGTTTGGTGTGCAAAGACTTGACTTGTCTGAACAGAGCCAAGCCTCACTGAGATCGACTGGAACACAAACTGTGAAGTTATCTCGTCACTCAACACCAGACTCCGACTTCACGACCGCAGCCGTGTTTCAAAATGTGTTGGAGCAAAATGAGTTATAGCAGCGTGATTTTAGGATGTCTGACGTCCATATATGGGTGTAATGTTCAGGTGTCCACATACCTTTGATCATGTGATGTATTTCTAACTATAGCTGCTGCGCTGTGTTTATGCACACGTGTAAAAATCAAACAAACCGGGACGAAATTGTAACACCGAGGTGCCGAATTCTTGGAAAAACAGCAAAAAAGTCAAACTTCTAAATCATGAATATTTGTTGGGTTTACTTATTTTAAGTGGTTTAATCTACAGCAGCAACTGTTCATTTATCATCAAATCAAATTAGATCATTTTAACTCTAATACTCATTTTACTGATTTCTCTCAAGCAAACACGATAAACATTTGTTGGTTCCAGCTAATAATTAATCTTTGGCGTCTCTAACGAGCAGGTTTCTGACATTTAACATACAAAACGATTAAAGCTGCAACAATTAGTTGATTAATTGACAGAAAAATTACCGATTCATTTTCTAAATTTGCTTTTTTTTCAGCTTCTCTAATAGATAAATACTATAGCTGTCGTGCTTTTATCTGTTTAACATGATTGTAAATTGAATATTTGGGTGTTTTTGACAGTTGGTGAGAAAGAACAAGACATTTAAATAAATGTTTCTCCACAATTTTTTGCCATTTTATCGACTAAACGTAAAAATGACACATTTAAGACAGTTTATGATGACATTTTTCAGTATTTTTGACATTTGTAGACCAAACAAATCAGAAGATTGATTTTAAAAAATGAGTAGCCGCAGCACTTTTATGAAATAAAACATTATCCTTCAAAGAACAAGAGCAGACGTGATATGTCACACAAATTTCTGTGTTTTTATTGAGTGAGATAAGATGTGTTCTTTTCCTGAGTGAAGATTCTCTTACCTGTGCCTCCGGCTATCATGCCCACACATTTGGCAGTCTTGATCTCAGCTGGGGACTTCTTCTCTGGCTGAATGGCAAACACACCTGTGCAGGGAAGGTTCAGGCATCAGATCAGGCAGCCGGAGCTCGGTTTGGGTCATAACTGCACAACTCCTCGCTCCGTTAGGACATCAACTTTATCGTGCTCACCTCTGCCCTTGTAGACGAGGAGACCGCTGGGTCCTCTGAAGTCGATAGTGTCGTTGATCCTGAGGCTCTCCAGGTACTGACTCAACTTCCCTCCCTCGGGGAATTTAGGATTAACTTCTTTAAAGTAAATCTGTCAACGAGGGACGACAACAGAAACCGGTTTAGGTAAATAAAACGACACCTATCAAACAAAACAACTTTCCTTCAGGCTTTTACCTTCACCACCAAGTCCACGTAGCCTTTGTCATCATCGCTGGACACCGGCGTGTACGGACGGACCACCAGCTTCCCGTCGACTTTAGCAGACAGATAGATGTGCTGCCCTGGAGAGGAAAACACGGGCGTCAGCCAGCTACAGCTTTATAGTAAACGTGCATCTTTACAACTAATCAGCAGCTATTTTGATGAACGTTTATGGTTCCAGCTCCTTAAATATCAGGATTTGCTGGTTTTCTCATCATATATGACAATAAATTGAATAATTTTATATTTTCTTGAGCTCTGACACTTTTTTTTTCATCATTAGTTGCACCTTCTTAGTTCAACTGTTTGTTATGCATCAAATTACTTGAATGTATGCTTTATTTTTTAATCATAATTCACTTCCACTGAGCAGGACGAGCTCTCTGCGTCACCCTACGTCTTTATATTTAGCTGCGTAATAATCCTATAATTTAACTCCATGTTTTGTCTTGTATTTTGACTGTATGCTTGTTTTTCAATAAAGGTTCATTCAGACAAATACTGGTGCTAGTTTCCATATGTTCAATATTAACATTGACTGATATTAGTGCACACACTGACCGATGGGGAGGCCGAGGACGTGTTCAGGGGAAGGCAGGGCGAAGCGAAACTTCCTTGTGTCATGACTGACGATCTGAACATGCAACAGACACAGAGAGAAAGCTGCATTAGAAAAATACCAACACAAATCTGTGGTGCATGAACGCATCTGCTGCGTTTGCAAACAGCCTGTGCAGCAGTTTCTTGCAGACTTATTCAATCTGGTTACCTGTTTGTCCAACAGTCGCAGTGCGTACTTAATGTTCGGGTCCTCTAAGGTGATGGCTGGTCTCCTCTTGGAGAAGAACAGTCTGAAGATCAGGTTGATGATGCCGTCCAAGCCGCCTCGGATCAGCTGTGATTAAAGGCCAAAACAGCGAGACAATGACTCAGACCAGCAGCAGCTAAGATGTAGCCACCAAACTGTGAGAGACCTCTCTCTGTGGGGCGTTGTCCAACTTAAGTCAAGTCATTTTTGTTTAATCCATAACAGGAGAAATGAGTCACAGTCATTCCTGTGGGCTGTGCAGGCCCACCAAAGCTTACCAACTTTAAACTCAATGTTAGCTGCCAGCTAACGCACAGGAATTAACTAGAACAAAACGAGTCTGAATAATTGTATTAATGTATACTTACTCCAATAATGTAGGACAGCATTTTCAGTTGGTTTAAGCAGCCGTGAGGTCGTCTGTCAGTGCAGAAAGCAGCGCCAGACGAGTCTACTGTGACTGTGTCGGTGCGTAGTGCGAGCTGTCAAGTCGATGCTATCAAGCTAGGCTAGGGCACACATCACATCCGGTCACTGTTTTTTAAGAAAGTAAAAGCATCGTTTCGAAAGAATAATTAAAAAACAAAATAACATCAAGAAAGTCCAGTGTAACAATGAATGTTTTTGACAGAAATCAGATAGGCTTTTTATTTGTTTATTCGCCCTGAAAAAATTACGGTTTTAATATTGTTTTCAACCGACAAAACGGCTATCGCACAACTTCCGGTATGACAAGCGCTACTTCGCGCTAACTTGACTACGCACAGGCTCAGACGTCACTTCCACACGGCAGGCTTGGATTTTCACAATAAAACCCTTCAATAAATAAAATAAAACACAGGAAAAACGCCTACACTTCCCAAAATAAAAGTCTACAATAAACAGTTGGCAGAGAAACAAATGCATTAGGCGAAACATGAGACAGTATTATCCATGAGCACCAAAATGAACATGACACAATGTGGCTTTGGTGTTATTTGATCATGTAGCTTTGATTATTTCAATGTAGACCACAGGAAGCCATTAGAAAGTGGAGCATATTTGGTCGTTTTGGCATAAAATATTGATATTTGAAGCCAGAACTTTGCAATATCTTATAGATATAGATTATAATGACATGCTAGCATTTAGACACAATGCACAAATACAGTGAAATCAGTCAGAAACATAAAATATCTGATTTTACAGCACTATTCTAGCCATATTTTGCTCTGTATTACTTTAGCCTCTTGTCCGGGGCAGGGCAGCTGCTATAAATCCTCACTGTGCGGCCATATGTTGTTCAAACTCACAGAATTTAATTAAATCATTGTCAAAAACACCAAATTCAGGCTAAACTTTGGGGATATGTCTGCAAAATGATGCAAAAAACAACAACAAAAATTTGTCTCAGGTTTGAATATTTTACTGAGTGCAAACTAAACATTATATAGCTTCAAGGAAAAGCTGGAACAAGCTGACATAATATAATATATAATAATATATATGTGAAATTGGCACACTTTGTTTTTAAGTTTGAGCTTGAGTGTGTTTAAATGTGTCTCTGACTGCGAAACACCACTTAGTATTCACAGGATGTTCTCTTCTGATTAGATGTTTGGCTTTTAACACCAAATGAGCTTCATTTCATAGCAGCAGCCTGAAAATCTGTAAATCTACAACCACGGGGTGCTCCACTCATCAGATCCACTCTCATCTGAGCTTCACATCGATGTGACATCAGGCATTAGCTGGGAGGACGAACTCTTGTTCCTGTTTTCTGTCTCTGGTAGACATCAGTGAATATTCACTGATAGGAATTGATCTGTGCCCAGAGCAACTTCTCTTTTCATTGTTGTGTTCATACACTGTGTCATGCTCCTTTACGTCCTTTAGATGGCAGTAGCGACTTTGTTAAAAGGCTGGGCTGGATGATTCGAAGCCAATTCAAAGCAAACTTGATTAAAACTGCAAATTGTCATGCGAGCAAAGTATTCAGACACTTTTCTTGTTGATGTGACAGGAGTTTCACGCAGGAGCAGTGACTCATTCTTCAGTTCTGCCATTCAGTTCTGTACAAACACCGTAGTAATAGTAATGAAGGTTGTTTTTGTTCTTAAAGCTACTATTCTGTTAATTACATGAATGCTTTATTGACATCCATGCACCACAAATGAAAACATGACATGATAAGCTTCTGTATCAACAGGAAATAAAACATTTTTATTGAGCATTTGTGTATATGAAGTTATATAACAACAGTCAGAAAACTCCACAGAGTGAATCACTACACAAAGTGAAACAAAACTGTAAAACACCTCGTCAAAAATGAAGGTATACACAGCAAATATAACTGTCAGCGGCTCGCCGTCCACCGCGAGCGATATGGCAGGAAAAAACACCCCAAACAGTTCTACAAGATTACAGAGAAAAGTTTCCACACACAAAATACTCAAGCAGGCAGTTGATATACACAAAGGCAACTAGGATCTTTCTACAGCATCAGATTCTAATACTTTACACAGCTTCGTTTTTGAAAGGTCAGTGTGGCTTTTTCGTCAGAGAATCTTGAGTTTCTTGTCACACAGAGAGCTTGATAAGGTGTCTTCTTTACAAGAGGAGAATTTAGGGTTTGATTATGCGTGCATACTTTGGTAGGAAATCGTAATGAGAGGAGCATTGCGTTTGCGTTGCAGGTAATGGCTTTTGTTTTGTTGCAATCTGATGTGTTCTGCAATGCTGCCCCGTTACGGACTTCCCCGATACGTTTGTGTCATTTCTGTTTTTTTCTTTCAGCTTTGATTCGATCAGTACAACCTTTTTTGCATCAATAGTGAATTTCTCAGGCCGCTTTTGCAGAGCCTTTACCTTGTACTTTATTCCATTTTGTCATTTAAATCTGAAGCTGTACTGGAATTCATGAATCTACAAATGTAAAACATGTCAAATAAAAGAATCCCTCAGCCGATGAGGGATTGGGAATGCAGCTGTATTTCAGTATATTCAGTGATTTTTGGAATGCTTTCACACGGGGGGATTTTTTTACCCCAAAGGGTTATGAAATAAATTCATAATAGTTGAAAAATATAAACAAAATGACTTCTTTTCTTTCTTTTTTTTTTACAACAAAAAGTGCGAAGTACATCTAATCTCACGGTTAAAGTAATCTACACCAACACAGTCCACACTGTACATTCAGAGTTTTCATCTCAAATATAAAAAGGGGTTTTTTGAATGAACAGAGCAGTTAACAAATAAAAACATCCATAATGAAAATGACAATGCTGATGAGATATAGTATATGGATGATAGATAGATAAAATGATATTTGCGGCTGAATAATTATATTCATGTCACTTTTATATTCATTCTAGATATACATTTTTGACACGATTATGTAAATATGTACATGGCATTTTAAGGGGATATTTTAAATGTAGAATCTCGTATTTAACTAATACTCCCTGAAACTTCTGATGCTGGAACTGTGTGCAAGAAGAGAAAAACAAACCTGCAAAAAGGGAGGGAACCCTAGACAGAGGTGTCAAGCTCCAACCAATCAGCTGAATCTACGTGTGCTGTGTCCTAACCAGTCACTGGAAAGGAGAAACATCTCTCTGGACTGGAATCATCCTCTTAAGAGTTAGAATCTTTTTTTTTTTTCCTCGGGCAATGCCACCCACGTTAACACTATGGGATGAACATACAAGTATTGCACAGTGCTCAACAAAATGCTGTGTGAAGCGACCCCGCTTGCGCTCGGGTAAAACGTGTTCCCACCTTTATATATTTTTTTTGGCCGCGTGCAGCCGTCGCGACGCCACGCGCTCTCTATCTCTCTCTTTCTCTGCGTGTAGAAGGGAAAATGGCATTAAACGCTACGACATCACTACAGGACAAACTGGTTTCGCTACCTACTGATAAGTCTACATGTCTAAGTACACACGGCAGTCACAGTGATACACAAAGCAGTCCTCAGAGACTCATATGGAATGACAAGTAGCTTTTTCATAATAGTGCTATCAACTACACAATAACATTGAAAACATTTAGAAAGTCCTCCTGAAGCTAGCATCGAGTATATGCAAGAGGTTCCTCCAAGATAAGAGACTTCATGGTTTTCATGGATTAAAACTTATTCCTTTGCTAATTGGACCCGTAGTAAAGGACATGATGGACTAATAGCCTACGCAGACCATTAACTTTACGGTTATTTCGCGTTCTCTTGGTGTAGTCCTGTGCCAACAAGAAAACAAAACTGATGTAACGTGATTTGTCATCATTGCTTTCTTTTTGTAATTATCGATCGAACAGGTGGGTTTTCTGGCTTCACCTGCAGCGGTCCTGAAATAAAACCAGCTAACAATTGTCCAAAAATGTCAACAAGCTAGTTTAAAGACATCCAGTGCAAAACAGCAGCCACGTAAAAGTTAAAATTGGCAGTAAAACATGGCTAACTCTATTGTCACTGTGAGAAGGCAACGCAAAGCAAAGACTGCGATTCAGGGCACCATTGCAGCCAAAGACATTGTTCCCAATAAACCAAAGCTACAACCACTAGCAAGTGGGAGTGTGCATGAAGAGAGGATCTCTACGTAAGTCACCTCCCTGAAAATGGCAGTGTTTAGAAACTCGCTTCGCCTCCGTTAATGTAACCATATACATTGACCCAAAAGATTAAGCGTCACTCTTGATTTTTCTTTCCTCTCTTCCTCTTTGAAGGCAAGGGGATCGTATCAGAAGAGACAGCCCCTGGTGTCAGTAGATCTCCCCCCCCGTCCCAGCCTTTAGTAAAGATTGTAAAAAAAATCATGCAGTTTACTAAAAATAGTCAAGACGTTGAATTGCTCTAAAAAATAGTCCTCTTAAAACCAGAGTCACGACTCTTTTTTTTTTTTCTTTTTTTTTTTTTAACTCCCTCTCAAAGATCGGACCCTGGTCTAGATGCAATATACTTCCAACAATGACAAGGCTGTTCAAAGTTAACAAAATATTGTTAAACGAGCTTAAGGACACAATGGCTACAGCTTGGTGCTTTATGTTTTTTCCACATGGGGTCTGTTTCTGAAGGGGTCGAAGGAAATCTTTTTCATTTTTGGAACAGAGAACGAGCCAGTAAAAGTGAATGATGGCCTTTAAAACGAGGACCTATTCCACTTAGAAGAAACTGCCAAATATGGAGAAATGAAATGCTAACTGGTTTGTGTTAACTATCGTTTCTGGTAACAGTGTGCATCAAGCTAAACATATAGGTCCTCTGATTGAGAAATAAGTACAAAAAGTTGTAAGAAATCATGTGCTTGTATAATTTCCAGCAGCATAATTTTTCCCTCAGAACCATAGCAGTTAATGGCCTAGTATTTTGGAGTTTTGTGTGTATATATTCTGCTCATCAGTTCGTCTTTTCTGTGATGATCCTTTGCTGAACTTATAGCCAGACATCGTCCTTTACAATGTGAATATATTTCCACTAGTGTCTTGCAGGTTGGAATTCATTTTTTTCTGGAATGCAATAAGGTAATAAGGTAGAATTTTTAAATCCTGGGATATATAATATTGGCTTTCCTCTATATCTGCATTTACATAATTTAAAATAGAACATCTTATTAAAAACATCAAGATATACACAGATTAGGAAACGGGTAACAACATACAAACACATAAACTAGAAATCATTTTTGTCTGCATACTTATATATACAACTGTGGTACAATAAATTCTTTCAGTCATGCGCTATCTATACAGATCATATTGCTTAAAAGAAGGGGGCATTTGGTCGGGGCGATTAAGGGCACAGATGGAAAACAAAAACTGCTCAATCAGACAGGAACAAAAACAAAAAAGAGAAAGCGAGAAAAGTAGGGAACCTGATAGAAAAAAAGCAGAGGGTGGGATGTTGTCGCAGGACGTTTGAACAATTAGGATTGATTGTGATATTAGGAGCAGTAAAGCTGGGGGAGGCGGGGTAAAGGGGGGGGGGTTACATGGATGGACCCATATATCACTGAGGTATTTACACATACTGGCTAAAGAGTACTACAAGGCAGGGGCTGAAAGGGACCCTGCCTATTTCTTGGTGGAGAGCTGAGCATCCACCTCTTCCTCTGGCTTCAGCACGTGCCACTGGGCGATGGGTCTCCTGGGGTTGGCCAGCATGTCGGACCAGTGGCGCAGCTCCGTCCCCGAGCTGTTGAGGCCCACAAAGACCTTGCCGATGGCATCGTTCTTGCCGATCTTGTCATAGTCCAGAACAGTTATAACAATTTGCACTTTCTGTGGAAAGGGAAGAGCGGGACAGAAGAGAAAATGTAAATATAAATCGAGGTGTCGTCAGCATGTAGGCGGTTAATGCTCATGTTTGCTTCAGTTGACTTGGTTAACTGAGTGTTATTTTCTAAATGACTTCCCAAATCACAAATCCATGACAACTGGGCAACTTCATCTGCTAAGGAAGGTCATGGTATATGATCAAAAGCTCCAGAACAGCTACTAAAGGAACCTTGTGGTGTCAATTCAATATCAAGAATGTGCTCTTAACAATCCTGAGCCAAAAAGGATGAAAAGTTCACATTTGAACATTTACAATTCAATGACAACTGTGCAACTTCATCTGCTGACAAATATTGTGTGATAAGTAGGCCGCTACTAAAGGGACCTTATAATGGTAATTTTAAAATTTCTGTTTGAAAGCCTGTTTTGTTTTTATTCTGTATTTCATCTTGTTATTGTGACAGTCTCTTATTTCTCTGTTTATGATGTAAAGCACTTAAGAAACTTTTGTTTTAAAAAGTGCTCTCTAAATTAAGTTTATTATTATTTTTATTGGATTTGTTCCTGCAGACATGAGCTGTACTGTATAAGAGTATAAAGAAACCTAGGGAACCATCCAGAGAGCAGCATTTTCCAACACGACAGATATTTTAAAGGTCCAGTGTGTCAGATTTAGGGCATGTTTGTTCACCTGTCAACCAGTGTCTAAGTTCCTCTGAGTGCTGAACTGCTCATGCTATTGACTCAGTTTTTCTATTTATTACAAACAGATGAGGTTTGTGTGACTGGGAAAGAGCTACTCGGTGCTGAACGGCTAGAAGAATATAATTTGCCCAGCGTGCACTAGCTTAGGAAAATGTATGCATCTGAGTAGTACTGGTAACGCAGAGAACGAGGTGCTTCATTAATATTGATTAACAGTAGCTGACATCCCAGACCAGGCCTCAGTTATTTTCAGAGCCAAACATGGCAGAATGTTTGATTACTCAGAGGTCTAAGACTCAGCCTCGGCATGTGTTTATTCAAAGGGACGCTGCAAAGAGGAGTGACCTGGGCATCAATCTCTGGCAGAGAATATGAATTAGTGCACAAAGAACCCTGATTAAGTTTCGATCCACTGGCACACTGAGACGCGGCTAGAGCCACCTGCGTGAGCAAAGAGCCACTGTTATAAAACAGCATGCCTAATATGCCATGTAATGAAATGCTGAATAAGGTTCCCAGATGGCCAGTTAGGGTTAGTTGTTGTTTTTTTTTTTTTTTTAAAGGGAGAGTTCACCTTCAAATTGCTAATTGAATGACTTTGCTTGATGAGATATTAGCAGGCTCCTTTGTTAATCATTAATGACCAGTCAATAGTGTTTGGCTGCTTCTATTGTCACTGCTGTGATTGATTTACCAATAATAATGAGAGTCATTCAAAGAACAGCTCAATATTTTAGGAAATAAACTTCAGGCTACAGCACAGGTTGCCACACATTTTAGTATACCTATCTGGGGAGCTGCATGGAGCCACTGCACCGACCAAGAAATACACCTTCCACTAAAACCTCAAATTATTATTGTTTTTTTACATTTTTTGTGTGTGTACAAGTGAAAAAAATGAGATAAAGCATGTTAAATTGTGAGCTTTAGAGACACTGGCGGGCATTTTTTTCCACTTTGGATAGAGCCAGGCTCGCTCTTTCCCTCTCCTTCTATTCTTTATTTAGGCTAACCAAGTCCTTCCTCCAGCTCTATATTTAATGCACAGACATGAGATTGATATATATGTTCTCATCTCACTCTTGGAAAGAACAGAAACAAACATATTCCTCCTCAAAATATTGAACTATTCCTTTAAAATATACTTTTTAAAGTTTTATATAGAACCAAAAAAAGGTTAGATTGGACTTCTTTTTCCAGGTTTTACTTTATTTAATGTCTTTAATGCATTATTTAAGCACTGACAATTGGCGCTGTGTATAAAATGTATTATATTTTTGTATATATTTCAGGTTTGAGGAGGGACACAGTTTAACAGTCTATATTTGCTACCATGGGGACAAAATGAGAATGTAGAGCTTATAAATTAAAACAAATTAATCTAAATGGTGTCACTGACTGCCGTAAAGCTAATTCTGGGTACTAAGGTGGATGCACAACTACTTCAGTCAATAACAAACCTTCTGTTAGTGTTAGAAAACAGGCCAACTGTTTGTAATTCCCACACAATCTCTGAGACAATTACAATCTTAAGATTAATCACACAAACGTCACCCAAGGTCAAGTTTAACTCAGATCCACCGCTCCGCCGCTGCAGATAAAAACATTTAATTTGTAGCTTTCTATAAGTCGGCATAATTTGTTGGAAATGTTAACAGGGTGGGGAAAAATGATGCGTGTTAAACTGATTAATAAGTTAAACTGTATTTGTTTCCCTACAACATCAGACAAAGTAATATTGTGGGAGTAAGACTGTAATTCAAAATCATCCGAGCTTTAAGTGTCTTTATTTAAAGTCAGATGCAGCCAGAGGCCTAAAAGGCTGTCAGCGTTTAAACAGCCCATTAGTTTAACATTTACTTCGTCTTCGTACGTCTTTAAGGAGCTTGGTTGGTGTTTGACTGATTGGCCACAGTTAAGTGTGTTTTTAACTCGCTCGTGAGCATTCAATACACCTAATCAATGACAAGTTTATGATTCATTCAGTGGCACTAATAATTATTTAATGATCAACCTGGCTCTTGGTGCTGGAGATAAGAAATGTAAATGTAGCCAACATACCGGTATCAGCAGCACTAAATATGGGCTTGATTTGGATGGGGTTGATTGGGATCAACACAGTTTAAATTGAATCTGAGGCTCATGGACCCAAACTCGTGATTTGTGAGCTGTGACAGGTTTAATCAATTTGAGTCAATTACTGTCTTGCCTGAAGAGATAATGTTGTTCATTTCTTTCTGGCACAGTTTGTGCATTCTTTATAATTTTCCCTCATAATGTTCCAGAAAAAGATGCAGGCTCTTCTTTGTGTTGGATATATGGTAGTTGTCGCTGTATCCACTTAAATCATGATGTGCGTGGTAATCCCTCATGTCAAGACATGCAACAAATAGCATTGAGATAGATGCCACAGGCAATATCAAGTGCAGAGAATAACATCAACTGAGCAACAAGCTTGTCAAATTGTGAAACGAAGGCTGATTTAAACTGAAGTGCCTTTGATTATACTGTTATGATGAAACGCCTCTAAACTGATTGTTTGTTATACGAGCTTCCACTTCCACATAAACTGTTTATGCAACAAATGTTCACTGGTTCTTTGGAATGGATATTTTCTGTAAATGGATGACATTGTACCTGGATTTGTTCAAATGGGACTTCAAAGCTAAAGGACTCGTTGTAGTAAGGGTTGAGGGTGTTCTTCTTGATTGTCGTCTTCTTCTTCTTCAGCCTCTTGCCGTTCTGCATCAGGTGGATCTTCACATATGGATCTGTAGAGGAAAATGAAAGAATAAGTTCAACTTTACAAGATACTTCTTCCTCCATTTGCCTGCCCTCTTACACAACCAGCAGACACAGAGCCACATCAGCAATCATTTGGAGTTGTGTTTCACGGATGGAAGTCCAATTTTCACGCTCCTTCTAGCTCTGTTTTTGGTCTCTACTAAGAGAAATATCTGTCTCTTTAGCAGCTAAATGCTCCTCTATGTTCACCAGCTAGTCGCTAACTTTGTCTCTCTGCCATTTGGTGCTCGGCAGGTCGCATACAGTACAGTGGAGGTTTTTACTACCTGCTGTGCCTGAAAATAATGCAGATGAGAGCCTGAGCCAGAACAGTAAAGTTGCAGGCTGTTAAACCAAAACGACGACTTGAAAGACACTAAAAACCTCCGTCGAGCTGAAGTAAACTGCAGAGTCCACTGATATTTATCTGTGAGAATGTCACGTGTGACATTTTATCCATTGTTGATATAAAAATACCTTCAAACTTACAGTATCAACATTTTTGTCACCTTCAAAACAAGCGACGGGCTATGGTTAAAATGAGATGTCCTGTGTGTTTACATCACTCAGTTAACCTTCCCCGTTCAAGAGCCTCATTTTCATCTGTCCGAATGCGATTTCAAGTGCCGTCCAAGTGGTCTGCTTCGCCCGTCCTCATCCACTCTCTGGCAATCAGGTAGATTGTGTGTCTGAAAACGGCAAACCACCCATCGCTTTCGTTTATGACGTGACTCTACTCCCCCTGACTTGTTTACAATCTCAGAATTGTCATCAGAACTAAATTGGCAAGAGGAGAGTTAGTGTCTCGAAGGGAAAACTAACAGGATGGCAGGCAGCAATCTCCTTTTTTTTTTTTTTTTAAATTGTGAGATAAGTACTGTGTTGTTTGGCTTTAATTGGTCCAGTAATGGGACGAGGTGAGGCTGGTCCTAAATGAATTAGAAAATGAGGACAAGTGTTAATTATTTAGAATGTACTACGCTGGTACGTTGTTAGCTGGTTGCCAATCATGCCTTAAGGTGACATGTCACAACGCCAAAACTCAGCTGTCTGCTGGAACTGGCTGATGGAAACAAGTCAACTTTTCCTGTTGGTTAGGGCCAACAAACTGAAAACAAACCAGGTTACAGTCAGTTTGGACATGCAGTAATCTGTTTTAGTCATATATTAGAGGAACCAGATTTCTGTAACAGAGAAATTGCGAAGGCTGGCCATGTATATAGGTAATCAGATTTAACTGTGTTTTGACAAAGACTGCATGCAAACACAGATTCACAGTAAACGCATGGTCCAATTTCCTGCAGAACCTGATTTCTCCAAGTAACCTTGGATGCTTGGGTGCATGTAATGAATGTGGAAGCTGCAGTTCCACTAATGGTCACTAGATGCTGCAAAAAAACCTCAGAAAACTATTGACTTTATTGAAGCGAACAAAAAATCTTGCACCTTCTCCTTTGAAACACAAAATGAATATCTATATCCCAGAAGAAGTTATAGAGTCAGTAGTTATTTTCACTTCTTTTAGCAGAACGTAGATGTCAGTTTTTAGAATCATTGTTGCATTATATTAAGAATGTTTTGAGCCATGCAACGCTCTTAAAAGTCAGTTCATGTGGCTGCCATTTGCTCCTCACAGGCTACAAATCGAGCAATAAATCAGTCGTTGAACCTTCATCTTGGGGCAGATGGATATATTTTTGGGAACTCCGATGTCACTCGTTAGAAATACATTAATGTAAATGAAATAAATGAACGCATGTTGGAAGTTCTGGTTCCACATGTGAAGACTGCATAATGACGCTTAATGATCTCTGATTTCACCCACGGTCTTGACGACTACACAGGCTACAGGAGGGAAGGAAATAATGTCGTTTATCATGTGAGACAACACGCTGTTTGAGAAAGACAAAAACAAATAACCACAATAATCTCAGAGATGCTAATGAGGTAGTCCCACGCCCGAGGCTAACAACATCCCCCTTAACTACTCAACCGCAGATCTGTGCATTGGAATGAATAAGGACCAAGACTTTGAATCAGAGCTTATAATTAGTTGTTGAACCACCGCTTGCTCTGATAATCTGAATTTATTTTTAAAGTCTTTATATTTATGCGTGTGCTGCACCGAGAAATATCTCTGTTTTTACTTGGAACATTGTGAGATTTCTAGCAAACGCTGAACAAGCTTAGCTCCCTTAATCTTTTATCCAATTTGTGGTGGTGGGATAAGGACCTGATTGCAGACTGGCAGGCTCGTCCAGGGCAGCTGACAGGAATACATAGAGGAAAACCACACAAATAGAGTAGGAGGGGGAAAAAAAGCAGGGAAAATAAATAGATGACAGAGACATGAGTGAAACGGTAACAGGCTCCTAATGGAGTGGGTGTCCATTATTACTCTCCTGCTGAGAAGAGCTGGAGTGCTGGGATGAAAAAAACAATGAATGAGGGTTGTGTGCATGTTGTCACTTTGCGTAGGAGTACAACCAATGGTATCTCAATCATGAACTCTGCAGCCTCATTTCAAACAGCAATATGAGTCCTTTATGGACCGGTTTTATTCCTTGAATCAGTGTCTCAGATTCAAAATATACATCAAAAAAGCATTACGTTTGGTGCATAAACTTAAAACCTTATCTTTCTGCAGTGAACTCCTACAAGTTCTGTCACATTTACCCCTCTTGGATCATCTGTATGAGTGAAGTTTCTGTAGGTTTTCTTTTGTCTCATCAGCCACGGGTGGCTGTCATTGCTCACAGAAACCTCCTTTCTGCTTTTTTTTTTTCAAACTGATCCCGCGTAGGCAGACCTCTGTCTCGTCATGTTTACTGAGATATGAAGAAAATCAACCACAAAAACTTGAACTGGCAAAGGGCAAAAAAAGGGTCTAAGAAAGGGGGATCAGTGAGATTTGAACTTGTTGAATTAGATGAAGGAAAGAACAAATTTAAAGAACCATGAATAGTAGTCACAGTTTACCTGTGCAAAAAGCATTAAACAACATTAAACTAAGCTAAACTTTAGCTTCCCCTCTTGCTTCCTTTATAATGTTTGACTCATATTTAAATTTCATATTAAAAGAAAAATATATACTTGATACATGATTTCATGCTAAAAAACAGAAGCCAAAGCTACATATCCCAGGCAAGAACAACATTTCCACTAGTTCAGGGGCTGAATTGGTCTTGTATTGCAGGGCAGGAGCTAGTAGTCCTGATACTACATGTGAGATCAGACTGTTATTTTGTTCTAACAAGATCCTGCTGGATGCTACAAACGTATTTATATTTTCAAACAGTATGCCTTTACTTTTAATGTTACAGGAGAACAGTCTAAGTATTAGGCGATTAACAAATGTGTTTGGCAAATGTCACGCGTAAAATGTCAACCCAGGTTGCTGGAGTTGCTGACATTAGCTTAAGTCTGATAGCATCCATTAGCCCCGACCTTCACAAAATGGGGGAATACCACACACACTGAATGTGCTAGTTGAAACCTGCGAGAAAAATAATGTCATTACCTAACGACTGCAATTTATAAAGATAAAGACAGATTAATTAGGTGAAAAAAGACAGCACTCTTCAAACTTTAAGGCCTACGGTGCAGAGTTATTGTTGCTAAACCATGACTGGATATTCACTGTTCTGGGGAAAGGTTTAGAGAACTGTAACTGGTGAAGATGTCTGTCTTTGCCTTGTTGTCGTTCAGTACATGTCATGTATCCTCTCATATTGGTAACTGTGCCTGAATAAACACAATACAACAGCTGAATGGGATTATACGAGATAACCCTTTCTCAGTGTTGAAAAAAGAAAACACACCTGTGGCGCCACATCACTGCTATCCAGGCGACCCTTATCTTTCTGGCGAGCAGATGAGAGTTTGGCATTATTGAGTTTTGGGAGGCTCGCCGTACCTCATATCCGGCCCATTTTACCGCCTTATCCCAGACGGGTGTAATCTCCCCCATTTCATGGATGAAAGCCAGCGCTCCTGATGCAAGAGCGCTTCCTCACATATGTGTATAGCACAGAGGCTCGCCTTCGCTATCCTGAGGGTTACTCATCTGAGTCCTGGATCTTGGCCATAGTTTTATGAGGCAATGCACTATCAGTGGTCTATACATTTCCCCCAGGAGGCTCGAAGCAGGTTTCTGGAGAAGTGAGCCAAATCAGCTGCAGAGTTCAGTAGAGCCGCTAAAGCTGTCTAATTTTAAAGTGGTTACTTACGGTTTGTATTTCAAGCTGTGAATAATTGCCAGCTGTGACTCACTCGGATGATTTTGGAGAGGGTAGTGCCTCTCACAGCTGAAATCTTCAATACTATATTGGGTACACAGACATATGGCACCGAACAAAGAATTTGTTTCTTCCGTGTTCATCGACTTGTAGCTGCTGCGGGCACTGGCAGCAGAGTTGTGCCAAATGAACACCGATACGAGCGAGGTTAAATATAGCCTGGCTGTCATCTTAGCTTCCTTTCCATCATTTTGGATTTGCCATGGTGGGTGCACCAAAGGGTGACTGTCGGTTTAGTTTTACACACTCAACTCAGTGGTGAATGACACACATACCACACAAACACAGCTTCAAGCGTTTACAGTTCTCTGAAGGCGTGGAAAACCGCCTCCACAAAATCTGAGGGAGATCTTGGCGATATTGTGTTGCAGTCTCGTTTGAACAATGAGAGTCTTAATGATCTAAAAGCTTAGAAATCTTCCTGTAACTCATCTGCTTCTCATTATCTTCTTGGGAATTTGTTTAGATTAAAGAAAAATTCAGAAAGAAACAGACACTGAAAAAATAAATGCTTGCAATCCCTAATCTCTTTCAAATTGTTTTCTTCTATCGGAGTCTGTTCATCATCTTAATGATCCCGCTGGCCCGTCGCTTTACTGACAAGGAGAAAACCTCTCAGTCCAACCAGCACGAGCAACAAAACAAATAAACCCTCCAGCCGAGAAGCTTGATGGTGAGCTGGAGCACCGGGTCAGGGCAGTGCGGTTTCATTACCGCCAACACGACGCCTGTGTGCTTAGATACCCCCCCTCACTGCGAGCCATTACCTGGTTATGTGCAGCCCTCTGGGAAGTCTTAAGGGGGTACAAAGAGGACGGGACAAAACACTTCTGCTGCCACCACTACCTCTATAAACCCGCATGTCCTCATTTGGAGTCGCTTAGCCTTTTTTGTGTCTGACACTTCTGAGTCTGACTCACCTTTGATGGCGCACCATGCCGGGGATACACTATAGTAGCTTCAAGTATTATAAAACACACCATTTCAGACAATAAGTGAATTTTTTGTGCTCCTTAGCACAAAATTACATCTGTGGGAGGTTGAAAGAGTTGTTGATGACTTAGCCTGCCGCTGCAATTACAAGCTATTATAACGCACTTTCTGGTCTGTGAAACTGTGAAACGCACCGCCTACTGGAGTTTCAAGTTTCTTTCAAATGTGATTGCCTGCAAGTCGCCATAATGGATGCCGTAACTATACATTTCAGCGGAGTCGGCTAAAGAGGATAGAGGAGTAACTTGTCTGCAACGAAGCTGGGATTATTTTGAGACGACAGCTAAAGAGCATGGTGCCCGCTGCATCACCGCACTTAAGTAGCAACGATCCTAAAGAGCACCAAAAGTCAACTGTCCTTTAAAAATATCAATTCTGGTTTTTTGTAGGACACACAGCGCGGAGTTAGATTTGGAGGGATGTTTCATGAAGAGCCAATCAAAAGAATTATTTCTGATTATACATTGGTTAATGATAATACCCACATCTTCCTCTCTGAGCCATAATTAGGCATGGTAAACAGGATGACAATAGAGGAGAAGGCTGATCCCAGGCCATCAATTACTTGTCCTCCTCCTTAAGCTCTGGCTGAGCCGCCCTGTGGATGGAGGCTAATTATTGTTATTACAGACCTGCCCATTATTTCATCCATCTGCTACACTTTTAAGCCCATTCTCGGAGCAGAAAAGCAGTCGCAACTAACCAAAATCAAAACTCAAACTGCAATTTAGAGTATATTCTGGTTGTGTGTAATTAGAAAACATGCACTGTGCTATTACTGTATGCTAATAATTCACCCTGAAACCCACAGACCAGTGCACACAGATAAAACATGCTCCAATTAAATGTGACATACAGTATGTGGTGTCAAACTGTCTGGCTTCCCTGCTATTTCCCTTCTCTGTAAGAGAGAAACTTGGCCTTCAACGTGAACAGATTCACACCGTTTTCGTACTGGCTCGTCGATGTGGCTGACAACTCAAAAATACGTACAATCCCACGATGCAAATGGGTACAGGTGAGAGCTAATGCCAGTAGCATAAAATGGCAGCGGGGGAGGTGTTTTTTTTCCTGCCAAATGGCTGCATGCGCCGGTCTGATAGATGAAAGGGAGCTCGGAGCTTTTAATGCGAGCTGCGTTACTGTACTGCAGGATGTTTAGGCTTATATGGAGAGACTGGGGCCGTCAAGCAGAAAGCAAGTGGACCCAGGTGTATGGTAATTGCAGCAGAAAGAGTCAAGGCGGGGAGTGAAGTGCACACCAGGGAATTTAAAATGAAACCACTGAAGAAAGTCAAAGGAGAGGAGGGAGGCTAGGAGAAGAGGGGGCAGCTTATTGTGTGATTTTTGTATTTGTGTTTCAGAGCGCGTGCGTGTCGGGCTCTGCCGTGTGCGACTGATCAATACGGCACCTCGACCTCATTGTCATAACGCTGGATCGTCGTGGTGACTCTTAGATAAGGCGCCTATAGATTAAGCGATAATCTTACAAGTTAACTGCATGTCACACGTGAATTAATCCCGGTCACAGTCCGCGTCAGACAATATCAATTTTGAGGTGAGCTCCGGTGAATGAATAGCAGCCGAATCGTAGCACTTGAGATGTCAATAGGTAAAAAGAACAATGTCTGATTGAAGCGTCATCAACCTGTGACGTTCATCTGAGTCACTCTTTTGAAAAGGTGGCAAAACAATGAACAAGCACTCAAAAGAGGAGGACGAGGAAGAGATTGTGACGCAGGTTACGGCCACGGAAAAAAGCGAGCGTGAGGTCAAAAAAGTTTAAGCTTCATTTCACATCATACACGACTGATCGGGTCGTAGCAACATTCACATTGTGGGAGTTCGCCTATAGATTTTCAGAAGTTTGATGCATTCTGTCTTTTTAAGGAGTTCAGCAAACAAAGATTTCACGTTTCTCTCACGATACGGGCGGCACGGTGAGAAGGTGTCTGGTTTGAAGCCTTTCTACGTGGGTTCTCTCCGGGTACTCCGACTTCCACCCACAGTCCAAAGCAAATGCACTCGACAGGTTAATTGGTGACTATAAATTGTCCGTATGTGTGAATGTGAGTGCGATAGGCTGACGACTTGTCCAGGGTGTACCCCGCCTCTCGCCCAAAGTCAGCTGGGATAGGCTCCAGCTCCACCTGATGAGGATAAGCCGTTTTCTCTCACGATCCCATGACCACACCCTTTAAGCCTGGAACTAAAGATCATACTCAATCATCTAATCCATAATATTACAGTATTAAATTTAATGCAATATTGCTGTAGAGGCTTCTACATCCCGAGAGGAACACAATTCTTTGGAAAACTTTTGGCCTTGATGTGCTTGTATGATAATTGTAGAAAATTAAGTTCAGATTTAAAACTAATGCACACGCACAGCTGGCTCTGCTACACGCCTTTGCCCACATCGCTGATTTGCCCCCACAGGAAATAAACCACCGTTTCGCAAAATGAGATTTGAGCTTCACAGCGCGGCATTCAAACTTTTATAACGGGAAACTGAGAATAAATTAAGACTGAGCTGGGACTGTGATTGAAAAAAGACAGACGGACTCCATGTTGTTTGTGTTTCTTCCCGTCATGAACCTGCAGGTGTTGCATGTACGAGCATGTCCACCCCTCTTCTGCCCAAACAAGTGGCACATTCTGTTACCATGACATCAGACTCGCTATTCAGTTGACTGTATTGTGATAAATGTCATCTATTGATCTTAATGTTATATGGGTTTATTGTTGGAGCTCCACCGCAGCAGGAATACATTTCATTCTCGACATACTGTCTTCAATCATTAACGGTTTCTTTAACACAACTTTAAATTTTTTTCCCCTTTGACCAGTGATGTGTTTGTTAGCAGGGCTGTAGGAGAGGCAAAGTGTGTGCTGCAGTGCATGTATAATTACAGACAAAAGGGCCTGTCAGAGGGAAAGTCAGTGGGCACACACACACACACACACACACACACACACCATTATAATTCTCCTCACCTGACAAGCCTCCCACATCCATTTTCTTCAGGTTTTTGGCCTCGAGGACGACCACGGTCAGCTTGCCGGCGGTGGGAACGTATCGCAGGGAGAAGCAGATATCGCCCAGCTTCTCTTGCTGTTGGACAGGTGGAGACATTGCAGAGGTGAGAACAGTTTTAACAGCACACTACTAAACCCAAATTTACTGCATCACATGCTCGCAGCAGATGTTTGCTGAGAGGCTAGATGAGGGGGAAAAAATATCTCGTAAATTCCCCTCCAAAGCACATTAGAAATTGTTCAGCCAACCACATCTGAAGCTCTAGTTTGCCTTTTTAATGTGTAGACGTGTTGTTTATTTGGCTCTGCTTTGGATGATGTACCACCATGTCTATATAAAAAGTGGTGGTTTTAAAAGGTTAAAGTACAGTACAGTACAGAGTTATATACAGTAATTACGGTGTGCAGTTAAGATCAGCGTGCAAATGTGCTTAAAATTTACATAAGTGACAGTGATAAGTGTTTGTAATTGCTTTAAGTGCATACATTTTTATGCACGGTGCTTTCTAATGTCGAAAAAGTCATGGGAAGATCAGCTGACATGATTCAGCAGTCAGAAAACAAAAATACTTTGGTACAAGAGGAAGCAATACACAAAAGTTAGCACGTGATTTAGCGACTTCTGAAAATGGAGATTGAAAGAAGAGCAAAGAACGGCACTGATGGAAAATATGTGTTCGCTCTTCTGCGGACTGACTTTGGTAAGAGTTTGACTACATTATATAGTTTATTGATCTTGCTTGGTTGTTCACCTGTGATAGACAGATGGTTCATCCAATCCAAACCTGGCCCCTATTTTTTTTTTTTTGAAGGTGTCTGCCCTTCTCCAAACTGATTTCAACTTCCCAGATGCTTCTGTTTAACAAACCATCTGGCGCCGTCAGGTTAAAACACTCCCATTACTGATTTAAAATGGAAGACCACTGGGAAAGCATCCTCGCATCGATGTGATAACTTAAGATGAAATATGTTTCCATGACTAACAGTTACTCCTCTGAGAAGGTCTTCTGCACTCTTGTGGGTCTATTATAAGCAGCGTTTATGAGGAGTGTTTATATTTACATTACAGCGGCAGCCAAGAACATATGCAGCTCACAATAAAAATGAAAAAGACAAATGGAGACAATTTCTTTGGAGAGAAATATGCATACACAAACAATATATTGTATATTCGAAGCATTCTGCTGAGCCGTTTGCAGGACAAGCTGTTAACAAGGTTAGTCATCATGTGAGCCAGCTGTCTGCTGTCTTATTGGATAAATGGAAAAATAATTTCAAAATACTGACAAACACACTGCTCGTTTACTTCAATTACAATTTTTCTCAAGTGAGAAACTCAGCTGCAGCTGTAGTTGAATAAATGAAATGGGGAGCTTAATAAAACTTAATAAAGTCCAATTAAAGTAAGTAGAAATATGCTAGTGCTACTGCAGCTGCTGGTACAACTAATGACAGGAAAAACAGATGATGCTATTAAATGCAGTGGTGGAAGAAGTATCTTTTTTTTACTGGAGTAAAAGAAGCACTGCTACTAGGAGGAAGTAAAAGTGCAAAAGTATTTGCATCAAATATACTTACAATACTAAAAGCAAAGTTATTAAACAAATGAATATAATATTTGCCTCTAAATCGTAATAGAAATACTCAAGTAAAGTACTTCAGAATTGTACAGTACTCCAGTGAATGTACTTAGTTACTTTCCACCTCTGACTACATGTTACAAAAACATATATTTAACGCCAATTTTAAAATCTACACTGTAGTTATTCTATAATTTACAGCGTACTGGACTCTGTCATGTTAAATAAGGTTAAATATCAAACAGTATAAATATGGACGTCATATCTGTGACGTCACCCACAGGTTTCTGAAGAGTCGTTGTGAAGCTCAGAGTGTGCTGGCTCTGGCTGTCGCCGTGTTGGTCCCGACTCTGCCAACCGGCTAATCTAAAAATCAGCAAAGACATGGAGTGTTGGTGGACCTGAAGCGGGCTGAATGACGCCTGGTTGCTCAAACAAGCCATCTGTAACGGCACCTACCTGTCAATCAAAGTGGTCATGCTGCAAAACTTTAAGCCTTTATATCATTTGAACAGGTGAGTTGTATAAAAATTCACCCTCAGTACAGTTGTCATGAACGGGGAAATTAGCTATAGAGACCAAAACTGTTTTTTGTACCAGGCTGTAAACATGTTTATTTCTGCTGTGAAGTTGGACATTTTAACATGGGGACTTATGGAGACTGACTCACTTCTGGAGCCAGCCTCAAGTGGACGAGAAGAGGAACTGCAGTTTCTGGCACTTCCGTATTGGCTTCACTTCACAGCCACAGAGGTTGCGCCTTGTTTAATATATATATCCATGTATTTCATATAATTCTACTTTGCAGGTCAATCAATGTTCAAATATTTTCACGTTCCAAAAAACATCAATCGAAACCTGCATCTCTGAGTCAGAGCTTCAGTCTCATCCAATCACTGTACAAAAACTCCTTGTATGATTTCAATCTTCCATTATGGATTCGGCCTCTTGTTTTTGGTTTGAATGCTCTCTAATATCAGGCCCCCTCTTTTGTTTGTCACTCATCGCTTGGCCGGAAAAGTACTGACTGCAATCACTTCACTGGTTTCACAGAAATCACAACACAAACCTCATTATCATACACTGAGCCGAGAGCAATTCATATTCCCGACATAACCTCTTATCAACAAAAGGAGCAGACACAGTCAATAACTCCCTCTCAGGTCACATCTGCTTTACGCGTGGCCATTTAAGAAGGAAGATTATAAATCGGAGACAAATCAGACCAGAGTATCGACCTTTGTTTTATTTCAGGAGTCTTTCATCAAGTTCCAATCAAGGCTTATTTCCACATGCAGAATCAGTGTGCTGGAAATGATTGTGGTTTCGTACTGGAAAAGCCTCCCCCCGCCCTTTTTATTTATCATCTAATATCTTGACAGTTGCACTACAAAACCAATGACTAATATTCCTAAATTGATGACAAGGGCCTGGTTTTAATCAACACAAATACACACTCCCCTGGAGGGCAGCAAGAGAAGGAGCGACGGTTAATTATGCCTGTCAAGTGCGGTGACCAGGCTCTTTGATATTTTCTATGAACTATAAAAGGCCAACAGCTGCCTTTTCAACTTAAAGGGCATTTTCAGAACCTGCTACTTCATATTTGACCTTAAAGTAAAGAGGTTTTGGCTACCTGTGTGTAGGTGGAGTACTGAATCTCTAATTTGATTCATTCTGTTGCCTTTTCACTGAGACCACTTTTAAAAGATTTATACCTGAAAGTGCAGCTCACGGTGGGTTTTCTTTGCTTTATATATATTTATAACAAAAACATCTTGTTATCTCTTAAAACAAATCCTGAAGAGGAAAGAGTATCCAGTATTTTACAAGAAAAATAAAAAACAAACAAACAGAAAAACAACTTCCTATAGCAGAAATATGTATTTTCTGGGTGACCTTGGAGTTTAATAGCTGACTTATGTGCATGTTATTTGTCATCTCCCTTCTGATGACTCTCTAATAAAGGCATAAAAGTATCCCCAAAATATATATGTATAAATATCTTTTCCTCTTTCCTGTATCTCTTTAATCATCTCACAACCACTTAAACTTACTTGCTCAGCTTACCATGCAGGCTGAACACAGGGGGAAGCAGCTGGCCTGGCTAAAAAGTTCAAAAGTACACCTACCAACACATCTAATTATCACTGATTAACATGTTGCATCTTGTTTGTTTAATCCAGGGGCGGTTCTGGTGTTTGTGGTGATCTGGGCCATAGCCTTGAAATCTTTGAATGAGTTTGGGGTCACGTGTAAAACAGTGAATATTGCAAAGTTCTATATGAATAAACTATTGTTATATTACTTCAAATACACAAAAAGCTACAGCTCTTGTAACATAAACTCCCATAAACTCACTTTTTTGGTTCACTTATACAATTTTATGCAATTCAGAATAACAGATCTGGCACAAATTCAGTAGTTTAAATTATATTGTTCATTTTTTTTCAGGTCTAAGAACATAGGGTGTTAAATGCAAATTGTGTTTTTGGGCTATATGAATAAAATTTAATTCAACGTATGCCAAAAATGCCAGAAACTGCAGTTCCTCAAACGTCCACTTGAGGCTGGCTCCAGAAGTGAGTCAGTCTCCATAAGTCCCCATGTTAAAATGTCCAACTTCACTGCAGAAATAAACATGTTTACAGCCTGGTACAAAAAACAGTTTTGGTCTCTATAGCTAATTTCCCCGTTCATGACAACTGTACTGAGGGTGAATTTTTATACAACTCACCTGTTCAAATTATATTAAAGCTTAAAGTTATACAGAATTAAGAGCGCGAATGCTTTGATTGACAGGTAGGTGCTGATACGACATCTTTGTTTTATAGTATTTCAATGTCTTTCATGGTCTCTTTCTGTATTCTCTCTACTCAGCTTGAGCACTGCAACGCATCGCCTCACTGTCTCAATCCTTGAGTAAAATTGTCAGGTGCAGGTGTGCGACCGAATGCTAAGGAAGTATAGTGATGCCCTTCAACTCAAACAACACCACAAGCCATTCGACGCTGTTATAATTAACCTTTAATTCAAACCGCCGTAATGCTAAAAATGAGGTTCCCCTGGCAACATGTGCTATATGCCATGACATTTACCATGAAAATTGAATCTCCTGAACTGTTGCCTGGAAAGTCACACTTCTATTAATTGAAGGGGAAGTGTGGACATCTGATTAAGTGACATTTCCAGGGGAGATGGATTACTTCAGCCATGGCAACACATTTATGTTTCGAACACAAATGGCTTGCTGAACACAGCAAAATAATCATTGTGATATCACTTATGCAAGCACCAATAAAAAATACTCTTATTACTGAAAGGGCAGCTACCAGATGTACAAATCTGAGCCTTGACGCAGAGACGGGTGTCACAAAATGATTTACTTGACACGTGTATCTGCCGACACAGGTTTCATGAGTCTTACCTCCTCCTTCTCGGCGCTCTGCAGATCCCGCCACTCCTCTGTTACGTGGCTGAAGTCCACCTTGTTCATGGGCACCTTGATGTCGCCAATGGCATCGTGTTTGGAGAAGCGGTCAAAATCGTACACCGTCATTACCAGCGTCTTTCCACCGAGCTCTACGTAGGGGACCTGAACAGACGACAGCAGTAACAGGAGAGTTTAAAAGAGAAGCATTAGCACACAGTGTTTCCTGCACAAAGGCTGTCCTTGGATGGCTCACCCAATATGACCCATTTTAACAAAGGCAGAAGATTATAAAGACAGTTGGAACTAGTCCAAATATAGACAAGCTATGAGCTAAGTTAGCTACTTTTAGCTAACTTTGAATCATTAATCTTTATTTCAGCCTTTCAGCTCTTGGGTATACTCCTCTGCTGCTGCCCCTGAACTCTATTAAGAGGCCCATTGTGTCATAATGACGAAAACAAGTTGGGTTAAAGAGGAAGCATTGAGAAAAACAATGCCGATATGATGAAAGATTGCCGAATTGTTAGTCGGTTAGTCTGTTGTCAGAAGCTGAAGTGATGAAATATTTTTAAATAAACATGATACTGTCATAATGGGCACTTTGATGAGGGAATAAATCCTCATTGTCTTGTGTTTATCTATTCACTAAGACTATGAACTTTAAATCAGCAGGCTAGGCTAACATTTCCATCTGTAACCGTACACCATTTAAACTGAGTTACCAGTTTACTTAGTATACCTGTTGAATGTAATACAATGGGTCCCTGCAATAACTTGTAAACTCCTTGTAGTTTATCATATCCTGTATTTGTGGTGACTTCTGAAGCCATGGTTTGTGGTATTGATGTATCAGACTGTAATATGTTAAATTAAAAGTTTTGTAAAAGTTGTATATATATATATTCAAAATTAAATTTAATACTGTCAGTCCCAGACTTCCATAGAAAAACCCTGTAAAGTTGCCAAGTAGAGTCAGATGTGTGTGTTTTTGGAGTGGGTGGATGGTGATTCTGTTTCCAAATCAATCACAACTCCTCCAGTCACTGCTCTGTTAGACGGTGTTATCAGGCCTACAAGTTGGGATGTGTAAAAGAAAGGTGAAAAGGAGCCTCCAGCAGCACTTGTTTCCCTTGATTCCCTTCAGTTTTGGGACAAAACTTATTAAATGTTCCAGGACAAAAAAGAAGAGCGAGGGTTTGCTTTGAAAAATCATCTTGATGATCCTGTTTTTCTGTTTTAACAGATTTAAAATGGCAGACCCACAAACAAATAAACCTTGTATTGAAATGGATATCACATCACATTATGCTTAACTTACAATACACACCTGCGCTCTTCACTGTCGGATGAATAACAAAACTTTCCCCACTGCTGAGCAACAGCCATGCATCCATTATGGCCGAGGCAAGGCCAGGGTGTAGCAGTGCATCTGCCTGTGTTAATCCCAATCACGTTGAGCCTCAGTGTGTGTGTATGCGAGTGTAACTGTGTGTGTGAGAGATATTCTGTCAGGAGCTTGTTAATGTGCCAGCTGGTTGCTGTCTCCATACCTTCCCAGCATTCACGGCTGCATGCAAATCAGATTGTCAGTGGGACCAGAATATCTCCAGCTACAAAAAAGTGCTTGAAATGAGCAAATGATTTTCGGTGGAGGAAAAATGAATTAAACTCTTGTGAGATGTACCTTGAAGGTGAACTGCTCATTAAAGACAGGGTTGAGGGTCTTCCTGTGGACCTTGGTCTCAAACTTCTTCTTCTTGTCAGGCAGCAGGTAGACCTTTACGTACGGGTCAGACGTGCCACCCATGTCCATAGCAGGCAGCTCTGCAGCCTGGATGATCCCCACTATGAGCTAAAAGAGGAAGACGAAGGGTAAAAAAGTGAGAAAGCATGTCAGACTGTCTCCACTAATCCAAAAGAGCAGAACTTGCACCTTCATCCCACCAACATCCTTACAGAGAAACCATATCTCCTTTAAAGGAACGTCTAGAAATATTAATCACTGCTCTTCATAATGGGCTTAAAGATGATGCAGTGTCATTTTTCTGGGATATGGTGGTAATATGAGAAGGTTGTGTTGGCAGGGCTTGGCAGCGGCTGAAGAGATCGTAAAGGTCAGGATGTGTCAGAGTAGGAATGAGAGGACTGTTTCTGTTCACATAAGGCCGATAATTGATAACCACAATGGGGGGGCCCGGGAGGCTGATTGACCTGCCAGTCAGAGCCTCTACTCAAAGGCCTCTCGGGGGGCCCAGCTAGTCAGTCAATCAACTTCCTATCAGGCAGCCATCAAGCAGCAATCTGGAGGCTGACCAGGGCACTCAGCCATGGAGCTGTACAGCTGTCAGGAGCTGCATCAGTTTACTGTGTGGAGCTACCAACGACACAGTGGTGAAAAAGTAGCAAACAATAACCTCCGGTTGGTAATGGTCACAAGGAAAATACCACCAATACGAAGGAAAATCAATTTCACAGATATGAAACCATAAATTTAGGTTTTTCTTTTTTTATGACAGAGCAAAGGTAGGATTTTTAAAATACTTGAAAAATTGTCAGAGCTGTCCTGAACACTAGAATTTAGGTAAAGCCACAGGAGCACAGTTTTTTGGACGTGTGGTATTCAGATGAAAAGGACAAACACAAGATCAATGTACTTGAATTAGATGTAGCAACGTATCAAAATTCATTCTTGACCTTAGAATAGAACAATCCCAACTCAAGGTCCACTGAGTCTTCATTAGAAGATGGACTTTGATCAGTTGCCACAGAGATGGCCTTTATCCAAGCACTTGTTATCCAGGTTGGCTTAAAGACTGGAAAATTGTAAAAGCAATTGGGAAATTCTATTCTAGCATTTGTCTTGACGTCACTGCAGGGTTAAAACTTAGATTGTTTTGTGAACACTGACTTCTCTCTTTGAGATACAGGGCAGCTGTGTGTTTGTGTTCAGGAAAGTAGACGCCATTCTGATCATCACTAGCCGAGGTCAGAGGACAGAGCTGTGTCGCTCCCTCGACACAACAGATAGGTAAATAACATAGAAGCCCCTACAGACTCAGATAGCAAAGTGGGACCACTAAGGCTAAAGATGAGGACATTGAGTAGTTGTATCACTATCCTGAGAGCATGTAGACAAGCCGGCAAGGACAGCTACTTCAGAATAAAGGTGGCATGACGTGAACTGATAAATCCTCCATTCTCCTTGATCAAGCTTCAATAAACCTTTCAGCAATAAATATCTTGTCCACTTTCTCTCCACTGACTGAACCGTCCTTTCATGAACAAGATTCTCCCAATCATGTGATACATCTGAAAGTTTGTAAGTGGGCCTTGAGTTTGGATTATTTAATCAAGACCAGATCCAGCCAGTCTAGTCATACCAGGCTCCGAGGTTAGACCTTCCAGGATGAAAAAGTAAATACACGTAGCTAGCTAAGCTAGCAAATTAGCCCGTGGAGTTTGCAGGATCATGCTCCGCTCTGAATCAATGTCAGTAATGTTTCTATTTTAATCACACTTCCATCTTTGCTTCTTAATTGGCCTCCATCTGATGCTCCAGCAATTTGCTTCCACACATTAATTTTTAATTCAACTAATTAGATTATTTCTGCCTCCAGAGCAGCTCTTTCCCTGAGAAATGTTTACATAAATAAAACTTCACTCAGCTAAATGTACCTTACTGTATGTGAGTTTGCATTTACCATGCCATATGCCATATAGTATGAGTTCATGCCCTGATGGTGTTATATGTAGGTGGGTAGCTGCCTCAGTAGGCACAAATCTGCATTGGATGTTGGTGAGATTCCAGTTAGGGGAAAGGTCTTCATGAAATGATGGAGTATTGATAGCACAGTGTCAACATTGTGTAAATGTACCACAGATACACACACACGTTTGCTGTATGCACACACACAACATCACACATGGCAATAGTGAGCGCAAGACGAGAACATTATGGCACTTATGGAGTATCTTTGATTAATTTACTGCTCCCCAGGTGATGCACAACATTTTCTTGACATTACCTTGAAAACACACACTGCAAGCACTGACATAAGAGTCTGTCATGATTTCAATGGACCACTCTGACATAAATATACCTTCTATAATTGCACATCTGCGTGCAGCTTATCAGGATCACTCACTGCAAAATAGTTACACACCTCCGAAGGCAAATAAAAGACGTACAATTATTGTAGCTGTCATTCACCTGAACTGAAATGTAACCATGAGTTTGCACTGTGGTGCTGTGAAGTGACACTTGGATTTGAGTGTAGCAATCCATCCGTGCACGCTGTCCTTCTGATTTCCACCCATCCGTCAGCACAGACTGTGGCAGACACGGCATGTCATACCATCTTTAGCGAAAGAGGCGCCGCCGCCTTAGAGGTGAGATAAGAGTAGGAAGAGGTTGGAAGTGTTGATATGTAGTTTTCTGCTTCAGGTAATTGTATCTTTCCTCGTACTGTATGAGACGCCATCTCAAGACAGGTTTTCCAACAGCTCATAAGGAACGCCTTTGCTCAAAATCAAAACCAGCAGAGCACTCCTTGAAGTAAAATCATGCAAAAATCATATTGTTTTACTCAAATTTCACTTAGTCCCCCAACTGTGAGTCTACCAAGCTTTTCCTAAAGTCACTTATTCGTCCTAATTTACTCAAAATTGGTTTAAGTGGAGGCAGTGAGTTTTAGGAAAACCCCCTTTCAGTTACAATAACAGAGTAATTTGGTGTAACATGGTGATTTTCCAGCTCCTGCCATTTCATTTCAACTGTTTTATTTCTTGCTTGCACAGTTTGTAATTTTCATATTAGAGTCAGAGCTGCAGTTAGATCCATTATATTACCATTTACTTTTCATTTAATCATTTAATGTCATACATCCATCCCACATTCTGTGATCCCAAGGTGACATCAGGGCTCAACTACTTTGTATTTGTTCTACTTACAGTATATGCGCCATAAGATTTGGCAATCAGCAAACCATAAGATTTAAGAAGCTGCTGACAGAGAATCTGGTCAAATCTATCAAATCTTCCAAAACAAAATACATATTCAGTCTAATCAAAGTCGAATGAGATAAATGAGGTTTGACTAAATTAAAAACAAAAACACAAATATATTAATATACTGTATAGTTAATCAACAAGAGATCAGGTCACATGGCCAGTGAAATATTTTCAAGGGTGATGTCAGGTCTTTGAAACCGCCACAGTCTAAGCACTTTTAGTTTTTTAATTTTACTGCCTTGAAATTAAGATGTGGAGAACTATCCGTTACATGAATGTTTGGAGGTTTTGGGAAAAGAGAAGGAGAGGAATGGGTATCTTTATACAATGAGAAGATGACACTGAATCTCCAATACTGCTGTTTCCTATTCCACAGGGGCTAATACCACCAGATACCAGAAAAAGATATCGGCCTGTTTATGGTACTCAGTCGTGGACCTATCAATTTTCGATGTAGTGAGAAAGGAGGGGACACATGAGCCAAGCAGAGTTGCTATTTTGGGCAACATAGACAATGACACATGACTCACGCTCACTGAAGCACTTTTACAGTTTGTCACGAAACTCTCCTGATTAAATCACAGACCAAAAGACGCAGAAACAACTGAAACTATCTTGTTCCTTGACAAAATAACCTAAAGATGCAAACAAGAGCTCACGGTGGTTGCAAGCTAAAAATTACGCTGCTGAAAAAACTCTGAATTTAGTAACTTTGGTCATGGGATTTGTTTTAAACTGCAGAGACGAAGCATCCTGAAATCACTCCCATTCTGGTAGGGTTTCTACTTAATGGCAACAGCCACTAAGACTCATGGGTATTGTAGTCTTCTGGGCTGTAACAAAGCCACAACATAGACTTCAGGATTGTCACGTGTCCAGATGTTCAACACTGAGGATATCATTGAATACAGAGCAAGGAAAAACACGTCTGGCATCTCCATTTAGTAACTCTATAGTTCTACCTTCTCTAATCTACTGTTTCAGTACCTTTTATTTTGAACACCTGGCTGTTGACTATTACACATATGAGAGTGCAAAAACACTGTGACTTTGTGTTTGCACATCTGTGTGGGTGTTTCTGTTTAACCGAGGACTTGGGCTCTATCAGAGCAGAGGGTTTGCTGGTATTAACCCTCTCCCTGTTTGTGTGTTACTTTTCAGCCCACTGAGCAGCACGCTGAGCAGAATGGGTTCAGCATGGTGATTCAGCCCTTGGCAGCTTATCTTGGAGAGCTTTGTCCCAGTGCATCATGGTTTCTGCTGTGACCACTGCACACACAGACACATACACTACTTCCAAAGAAGACCCAAAAGTCATTTTACTGGCTAATATTTACCGAAGCAGCCTTGTGCGGTATTTTGGAAATAAACTGTCAAGGGGAAATTCTGAAATAAACAAAAAACAATTAATATGAATGCTTAATAGTCTTAATAGTGAGTTTAAAATTCACATATTCTTACTGGACACGAAGCAATAGGCCTGTTCTTGACCTGCTAAAAGAGCAAGGAAAATGGTAATGATGTTGAAAGTAGGAATGACATTATAATTCCCTCCCCGCTGTGCTGAGAGGGCTCTTTGTGGTTCATTTGCTGTGTATTTGCCTGATGTAGCCGTGTCGTCGCTCCCTGAGTGATTTGGATCTTTTACAAAACCTTTTCGTCTCATTAGTGTAAAATCCCAGAATCATCAACACCAGGGGCAGCAGCCATTTGTGGTGGTTAACAGACAGAAACAAAGCTGAGACTCATTGCCACGAGGACCTGACATTAATCTGCATGTCTTTTCCTACTCAGCCTGATCTTCTTGCCTCAGTCTCTGTACGCACACAAATCAGCGTTTCCGCCTTCTTCCTAACAACAAATCTTTTAGGCAATCATAAGAAATCTCTCAAAATTCATCTAGTGTATACTGTTTTGTAGTGGTTGCGGCGGTTGTTGTGTAGCTCATTAGAGTTTCACCAAAAGTCACATAGTTTCCAAAAGTCCATAAGCACGTCTGATTAACCAGGTCATTTGGGATTCGTAGCTTTTTCATGATCCACTGCACTGGCTGGTAGTATTCACCTTCCCCTGACATGTCATATATAAAGATTTATGGATACAAATCTGATAAAGACCATCACTCAGAAGTTATATCATTTGTTTTTCCGGACCTTATCGCAAGACAAGAGGCTGACATTGGATGACTGTGATTGTGCATTTCTGACGGCTACCTGTCAAAATATAATTTAGTTTAACATCTGTGCACAAGTTCAAGTAACTAAAATATCTACAAAGGAATGCAGAATCAAGGGACAAAATGTTGGTATCAGAAGCATTCTGGCTTCTGTTTGCAGTCTATGTAGTACTGACCAATTACGTTTGTGCAGGCTTTGATTGCATGCTGGCAAACGGTCCTCGTGGAGAGCAAAAGAAGTGGAACCCTTTGGCCGAAATGCAATCTTTTTTAGCTCTGTAAACTGGCTGCTTGTGAAACAATCTGGTCATAGACGTTGTCTCTCAACACCATCCTTGTGTCTCAAGTTACAAACCAGCAAACAGAAGAGGAAGTCCGCTGGCTAAAACATTGCTGGCTGCTACCAAAGACTAACCTGTTATCCGACGATAGCCGATGGGTTTCAAGGTTGCTAAAACTCTTGCTTATGGCTAAGAGTCCTCGTCTGCTGGTGCTGGCCTGTGCTGTGTCCAATATGACAGTTAAACATGCTACATGCCCATCACACGGAAGGATAGGAAGGGTTTGTAACTCCCACTTGAGCTCCCTTTTTCATTTTGTCGCTTTTACCACAAATGCTTCCAAGGAGGCCGTGTAAAAGATTTTTCAGCCCTCTCCATGATGGCCAGCTTTTTGTCCGGCCTACAAGCATATCATGCCAGAAAAGACAAACACATTTGTCTTGAGATGTGGTCGGACAACAGTGAGTAATTCATAACAAGTATACTCAAGCCTTGCTGTAGAAACGTCAAATATAAATCTAAAGGGATACTGGGCTAGTTTTTCCAATTGTGACATAGTTTATTCAAATATTGAAATTTAATCTAATAAAAGAGAGAAACACTGACATCCTTCAAAAGTAATCAAATATTATTTCTAACCACCAATTACCCCAAACTAGACAATCATTGTTGCTAATATCCTCTCTCTAAGAGCTGCTAATCAGTAACTATTGAAAGTTCACACGCAGCTTCTTCTGTTCCATAAAGACACCTACAGCCAAAGCATTAAACCAATCACCTGTGGCCGTCTCCTCAAGCAGTTCTAGGGTGCTCACATTGATTGCATGTGTCTCAAAGCCTGAGAATTTAAAAAAAAAAAAAAAACATGTCCTGAAGGCGACTGTGTTCGTCACTGAGCTGAAAGTGGGTCAGATGAACGGCTACCTCTCTGGGTTTATAGACCTGTCTCTTGTGAGCTTCTTTAACTTCAGAGGCAGCTGGAGCGGCATTGAGCCGAGCCGAGCCCCAGCTTTTCTGAGGTCACTGTCACAAAGCATGAAAACTGTCATCCATTCATTACACTTTAGCGCCACTGTGAAGCTTATTACCATTGTAATCAAGAACCTCATACAGGGACCTGTCACTGCCTCCCACTACATGACAGATCAACTCTATGAAATGTAATATTGTCCTCATAATACCCCTTTTTATGAAGTGACTCAATACTTTGTCATTTTCTTCTTTAAAAGGAATAAGAGGGGCTGCACGGTGGTGCTGTGGTTAGAGGTTATCACAGTCAGCTCACAGCAAGAAGGTTCTGGCTTCAAACCTGCCAGCCAGCTTGGGTCTTTCTGTGGCTGGACCCTGTGTGGAGCTTAAATGTTCTCCCTGTGTCGGCGTGGATTCTCTCCAGGTGCTCCAGCTTCCTCCCACAATCCAAAGACTGTTAAATTGCCCATAGGTGTGAATGTAAGCATGGGATTGGCTCCAGCACCCCACAGTCCTGATAAGGATAAGCGGTTATGAAAAATGAATTAATGAAATAAAGGTCTGGTTGACTGAACACTAATGGTGTTGAATTTTATCAGCATCATTTTTATACAATCTGTAAATAGATGAATCTCCAAAAGTAGAATGGGAACCAGAGCCTTCAGTTATAAAGCTCCTCTCCTGTGGAACCAGTTCCCATTTTGGGCTTTAAGAGTCGGCTCCTTTTTGATAAAACTTACAGATCGGGCTGGCACAGGGGAGTCCTGAACCGTCCCTTAGCTACGCTGCTATAGACCTAGACTGCCTGGGGACTTCCCGTGATGCACTGAGCTCTTCTCTCTCCATCTGCACACATTCACATCCCAGTCAGTCCATATTACTAAGTTCTTCCCTGGAGTTGTTCTGCCTTCTCGTCTCGCAGGTTCTCAATGATTGTGGCTACATCTAGATCAGCGATTGACCAATGAAACTGACACAAAAAGCATTTTTGTTCAGATTTTTTTTGTGTGTGTAGATAAGGAGATGTATCTATGTCAGTGTGTGACTCAGTGTGTATAGGAGCAGTGAGTGTTACTGTCTAATCTCAGCCTGTCAGTTCTGTTTATAATGGGGAGTTAGCTAACCCAGTGAGGGACAGCGCCATGTTCACGCACCGCATCTATTATCTGTCACACAACATCTGGCGCTAGGAGGTTGATGTGCTTCCTCATTCTGCTTTTTAAAACTCAGTCGCTGGAAAAAAAAAAAATAATAAAGCAGATGGATATCTGCAAGGGCTGTTTTCAATCATGTAGAAAGAAAGAAACAAATTCAGAGACGAAATAAATCCCAATGGTGTGCCGTATCTTTTACAAGGCTCGGTGGCGTATGCACAAACTCGACCGCCATGATATCCCTTTGAGATCGCTCTCAAGCTTCAGTGACCAGACTGTGTTTACAGCGGTGGTAATACAACAGAAGGAGAATGTTGTGCACAACCTGGGTGGGTCTTGTTTAATCTCTGGAGGGATGAAAAGTTGGACCACCTCAGAGGTTGGGTGTGACCATACTTACGAAGGAGGACCTTTCGCAACAACGACACACACAAAGAGATTCGGAGAACAGATCCTTACCGTATTCTCTGTGAAATTGTAATCCAGGGAGTATTGTAATTTGCCCAGTTTCTGGTCCTCCTTGGGCTCGGCCTCTATCTCCGTTTCAGTCAGCCCTGTCTCCGCATCCTCCTCATCCTTCAAGGCCTGAAGGAGACACCCACCAAGAGTCAGTGTCGCCTGTTTGTCGCTGGTGCTAGCACCCAGCCAGCCGTTCCCCCGCCCAGGTCCTGCCAGTGGACCTACTCCTGTAAAAGCTGCCACTTGTTTTATGGTGTATAAAGGGGGAAACGGAGGGGGGAAGCAAGCACTAAAACACCATAGCAGTTAACACCAGGACATGCTCTGTGATGCACTAAAGCCCCGGGCCTGGTCCCCTGATGATGCTTTTCTATCAATCTCTGGGTGTTTCTGTCTAAAGGGAGGAAAGATCAAATGATGGCGCCAGAGATGAGAGCAATGGGCAGGCATTAGAGGAAGAAAGGGGGGAGGGTAGAGAGACATAGAGAGAGGACAGACAGAAAGAAGGAGAGAGAGAGATGCTTCCGAAAAAGATCACAGTAAGACAATTCCCTTGATGTTATTTCAGGCAGATCAAGTCTCTGGCAAAAACACATATCAACTGGGAAGTGTCTGAAGAGGCAGAGAGTGAGAAGTGAAGTTGCCCTTTCGCTAGCCTGGCACTCAGGTAAGGGTAGCAGGTGGTGGTATTGGTGAAGAGGAAGGGGGAAGGAGGTGTCGGGGAGGGGAGTGGAGGAGTTTGTTGTAAGACCAACATGCGATTGAAGAGGCAAAGACTAGATCTCAAGGTCATTCATTCAGCGTCAAAAGTTGCCTTCCAAGATGTCTCTTTCGTTAGGCATGCAGAGCATTCTCTGTCGTACAAACCGGTGCTCTCGTGTGATTTCCCCCATTCCCCGAGTCTGGTTACGCCCTCAGACATACAGTCACATTGCCATCATAACCCCTAAAGCTTTTATGTTATCCCCTACGCCGATGGTAGCTAGAAGCATCATGCCAGCGGTGGGTAGGTAAGGTGTTGGTAAAAGGGGGTTGTAATGTACATCGGGGGGGGGGGCCTGCTCATTTAAGTTTGTCAAGTTGCTCATGTGAAAGCAAAAGGCTGAACAACACTGATTGGTTTTAACGTTTTCCGCTGAGCCACTTGGTCTCCACCTTTTGGGAGTAAATCCAAATTGAGTGGACTTGAGGTTTTCTTTGATACGTAATAGAAGGAAAAGTGGAGCAGGTAAAATGATTGAGGAAATATAAAACCCTAATTAATCAAATGTATGATTTTATGTCTAACATTTTTATGCATCTGTGCTCCAGGACAGGTGTGATTTACTTCACCTAGCTGCGAATGCAAATGCTGCTGTACGTTAAAAGCTTCCTTTTCATTGCCACTTTCAAAAGAACGTTTACTTGTAGAGCCTCTCAATCATTCTACGTTCGCTCGCCGCCACTCGTTTGAAATGCAAATTAAAAGATTCAAAAGGCCGGAGACTTTAGCTTGGCACAAAAATCAGCATGGTTCAACCTTGTCAATGCGCACCCAGTGTTTTCTTTCATACATATATATGTGCATATGCAGGATGTACGCACATATATACAGTAGATATACATGTACTGTATGCATAGTTACATATATTTGGTTCTACGGGTCAAGTTGTTGTCAAGAGGCTACAAAAAAAAAACATCAGAGCAGCAGGCTTAAGAAGATCCAACAGCAATTAGGAACCTACCGCCAGTGACCATCCCGAACAGTCATCAGACACAACACAGATAAGGAGGACATAGAAGGAAGAAACACAAATTAAAACAACCACACACAGGAGTTAACACACCAGAGTCTGGGCACACCAGGAGAAATGACTGCTCGCCTCAGACGTGGCAGATTCACCGATCTCAGAGATTAGTTATTAGGGTGAGCAATAACTGAGATCTTTGATTTTGATGAATGGCTATTTGAAAAGTAAAAATTGGATGGTTCGAAAGGCAGTCAGGATATTGGAAGTTAATGGAAAATCTTCTCCTCTAATGAGCTAAGTGATGTAGTATACTGCAGCTATTCGATTGACCTAACTGGATGTTAAAGCTTCCAACTGTTGTCTGTTCCCCAAGAAAATAAATGAGTCTTTGAACATTTCATTTATGCTGTCCAACATTGTCAGTGTCTACGTTCTACCTCTGATAACAGAGATGCTGCAGCAAATTAAACACACTTTGTGCATGTTCCCACCGAGGGCGGCAGCATAATGAGTGTCAGCATTTCTATTCTGTACGGCTGAATTTGGTTAAATTCCCATTTTTTGTTTAATGTTTGGTGATGTCATTTCTCTGGGTGGATACCACTTCATTACACGGCAAACGTTACTCACACTCTTCAACAAGTGAGCAGGTCCTCATATGACAAAAAGAAACACTCACAGGAACCCAAAATTAGGAGAAAAAAAGAGAGACTGAAATACTCTCTCTTCAACCTGAAGCCATTTAAGTGACTTCCATTAACTCTCCTGTAATTAGACTGAATTTGTCTTTAATTAAGTGGTGAAATATCATAGTAAGTAATACTGTATGTATCTCGTTGGCACAATTAATACATAATACACACAAAATACATGCAGCACAGAAGCATTAAAAACTAGGGACGTGTTTGACAGCCATATTTGCAGTGACATTGTCTCCATACATGTTGGTGAAAACAAAACGTAATGTGTCGATGGAGTTACTGCAAATGTGACCAATCAAATCTGTCACCATACAGCGTTAGAAGCACTAAATTTATAAAAATGTAATCCACGTCGAACACAGAAAAAAAAAAACAACATTATTGGATAGTTTAGTGTCTTCTGGTGTAACGTCATGCAGAGAGAATCAAGTAAAAACAAAAGGTTTTGGCAGTAAGAGTGTGATTAAATTAGCATGTAAGGAGGGATATGTTTCTGAATTTTAAGCAACAATAGTTCAAAGTCTTTACCTCGGTTTTGGCCCCATCCTTGACGTCCTTCATGTTGATTGCATTTTTGCCCTTGTCTTTGCCCTTCTTTTTGTTTTTCTTCTTGAATATCCATTTTTTGCAGATGCAGAAGCAGCACGCTAACACCAGGATGATAGCCACAAAGGCAATAGAGACAATGGCCCATGATGGCACTGGGTAAAGAGCAAACAGGAAAGAGTTTGAATTAAACTTCTGGGAGGAAAAAAAAAACGCTGCTGGAGAAAAGAAAACAAGATTTCAGTGAAGTGGGACAAAGCAGCAAGTTCCAAAAAGTGATTATACTAACTGACAGGTGAGATAAAAGTTGGAAAATGTGTGCGCCTGCAGAGTTGGCACATAAACCGGCGCCTGGGTCCATCAAGAAGTGGCAGACTTCTAACGATTGGGCCTGACTTGCAGGACAGGACAGGACTGCACAGCTTCAGCCAATTTAGTGGAAGTAACAGATGTTGGCATTTTCCACTTGCCATTTAAACAAAAGATTTTCAGACATCTGACACTTTTCACGGCAATCACCGGCAACACACGACTTGCTGAGACTGAGAGTGGTGGTAATTTCGCAGGGTGTGTTTGAGAGGCATTAACAGCGGTGCGACCGTGACAAGCCAATGATGCAGTAAAACCAGACAGGTTCACAGGGGTTTGACACACATTGTTCACATGCTTTCAGCTCTTATGTTACCTTTAAAAATAGTATGAAATTAGCCTTTTGTGTTGAAGTTTAAAGGCTGAGAACTTTTTTGCAGATAGATGGGTTAGAAAAAAAAAAAGCTCTCTCAGACAAAAAAACATAATCTCACTAGTTAAATTAAACCTGAACATTCAAAGTTCAGTCCAGAGAGAACAATAGTGGGAGGGTCTCAAAATTAAAATCATCAAACCATCAATTTCCCAGTAATCCTGTCCTTGTCAAAACATTTCTTTTATGCCTCCCAGCTGAGCCAGAGCTGAGCCGCCTCCCTCACACAGCTTGTCATGTCTTATAACCTTTCAGCAAATCTTTTTACATAGCTAAAAAAATTCTAAAAAGTCAAACTATGCTTCAAGCCAAACTCTTTAACCTTCGCAAAAGTATAAAATAAGTCTTGAAAATCTTTCACTTTCACATATTTGTTAATAAATGAACAGTCCAAGTCTGGGCTAACTTTTACCTTAAATACCTCCTTTTCTCCAACTACACATCTAGCATCTTCAGTCTTCTACAATTTAATTAAGACAACATAAGGAAAACATAGTTAAACAGATACATTAAATGGATTTGATACATAGATTAATGCAGTGGGAGATTGCTAGACTTAGGCACATCAGTCTATTTATGTCAACGTAGACAATCAGGTCTGGTGTTTGAAAGAACTGAGGCTACAGTTTGAATATCTGCATGTAAGATGACTCAATGACCGACCATCTTCTTTGTCAAGTCATTTAGTCTTTTTTTGCTTTTCCTCTTTTCCCATTTTCCTCTCTTTCTACGGAGCCCCAGAGTTTCCACACAGAGAAATATATATATATATCAATGCCATGTTTACTACACAAAGCTCTCAAAATGCTATTGCGATCTAATTCATTCCCACGTTTTGATGGACTGACAGCTGTAGAGGTTGTTGTGTTTACACAGAGGGTAGCGCAGCCTCTATGCTTGACTCAAATGGTTAACTCATAATCCAAAATTACTCAACACGCTAATAAACAAGGCTGGTCTGTTGTGCTGGCTCTTTGGACACAAATTAATAAACGTCATTGTATCGTCAGCATATGGAATAACATTTTGAGCTCTCAGTGTAAAAAAAAAACGTGGCCTTGATATACAGTATATGTTTTCTCTGTACCTTTTCATATTTGTGAATTGCCAAATCAGACTGTGAATTATTTCTTCAGCAAATAAACAAACAAAAAGGATCGTTTACTCACAGTCAAATACAATGAATAAAGCAGCACTTGACGGGGGAAACCAATCTAAAAACATATCATGATTTACGACGAAACATTTTTCTCTATTTATTGAAGTTTAACTGAACTGATGAGTTTATTTCTGCCTCCTGAGCAGCTCTGCCAATCATGATGCAATTTAATACCCTTTTCAAGGCCAGCCAAAGTATGAAATATCAAAGAAAACTGTTAGACAGATAGACAAGGTGTGGAATTATTTACAAAGTGCACGCATTTATTGACATTTACACATCACACTTTTGACAGCTGCTTCCAAATAATTCCTGATACCATCAATTAAACACGACCTGGTTAAGCAGCAGAAAATGGACGGATGAATGGATGGATGGATGCAATTAAAAAAATAACTATAATTAATTAAAGGTCCATGTATGAATTTTTCATAAGTTTAGAGGTCTGGAATAATAGTACTGAAGTCACATACAAAAACAAATCCTGCTACATTTTTATGATAAAAACAGCTTCTAAGATAGAAAAGGGGATTGTGGCATAGAAGTTGTTGTTTTTTTCCTTCCAACATCTGCTGCATGGACCTGACTGGAGAAATTGGACAACTAGCAGTCATCTCTGTCACCTACAGGCCGTCACACGCTCAGCTCAACAACACGGTGACAGCCATCTGCAAACACGGTGACACCTATCTCTAACCATAGTCAGCAGTCAGCTAGAGCTCCCTAGAGCATGCACACAGGTACAGTGAGCACCACACACACACACACACACACACCAACAAACACAATGATGGAAGGAGAAGTGGGTTGTTCTAGGTACTGGAGAGACAACATAAAGTCCAGATGGACTGAAAATAATGAGGGACCTCGAAACAGGCTTCTCCCTTCAGCAGTCATAATAGTCGCTCCTTCAATCTCAGCAGACATCAAACACCTGGCAGCACACCCACTATTTTAATAGAGAGGAATAACAGACAAATGAGTCGATTTTTGGAGCATGCTTTTGGTTTTCTTATTGCTTACTACCCCTACAAGCAAAGGGAATAATTTTGACTGAGGCAATTTGGAGTGCCACATCTAAGCAATATGCAATAGTTTTCTTGACAAAAACACAAGATACACCCGACGTGTCATCTCAGAAATTAGCCCAACAGTGGTCCTAAATCTAACAAACCAACAGATAACAAAAGCCAGGTTAAACTCTGTGAAGACTTTATCTGGATAAACCCATCAAAACAGAAAAGTATATCACAGTCTATAACTTTGGGGTTTTGCTCACCAGCATTCAGCTGTGGTTTCTTTGCCGAGGTCCGAGGGGAGAGAGGAGAGGAGAAAAATCGATGCTCTGTTGACAAAATCAATAAGCACTCTCCTCCAAGGAAAAATAGTGAGTGATGCTCTAAAATAACTTTAGGATCTACAGCTTCGGCCTTGCCTCGGTGCGCTTTGGTAATGGAGGTGACACTGGATGGGACGTGTTTACGATGAGCCACCCAAAAAACCCCCAGGCAGCATTTCCTTTAAAAACATGAAACTATACAGAAAATTAACTCTGGGTCAGGCAGTGTTTGTTCAGTTTATACATTAGATACATAAAAAGAGACAGTTAGTTAGTCAGTTTTTTGCGCTTAGATTTAGATTTTTCAGAAAGATTTGTGGTGCAACCTTTTAATTATGATGAAATAATGGTAATATTACTGATAAATAATGAATAAAACATGCTAATAATGCTTCAGAGATTGATCTATCTCTGAACGCCTTGCAGACATATCTGCATGGATAAAGGGACACCACCTCCAGCTGAACCTCTCAAAAACTGACTCCCCATCTCCTGCGACCGTTGCGCTCCTCCAATGAACGACGCCTGGCTCTGCCACCCGTACACTCAGGGCGATCCAAACTTTTCTTGTCTGTTGTTCCCCTGTTGGTGGAACGTCCTACCAGTTCCTACCAGATCAGGGGCATCCCTCTCTACCTTCAAAAACCTCCTGGAGACCTCCAGCTCTTCAGAGAGGACCTCCTCTACAACACTACCAACAACTGGACATGATAAATCTATTGTGCAGCTCTTTTTTCAGAAGGTCAGAAGTTAAAATATCTGATCGGTCACATGGATTTTCCACAACCTGCCAACTCAAATATCCTTTTTATTGCTTATAACTCATCTACAAAGCTTAAATACATTATTTATTAATAGTTAATATTGCCATTGTTAGACCCTGTAAACCCTTCAGGGTCACCTTATTAGAAATTCTGCGTTCATGCTCTGCATGACTGACATGGCGGAAAAGTTCTGTCTACATCTCCTGTTCTTTTAGAAAATCCTGCAGACACCAACCAAACTGAACACCGGAGACCTCTGACCTCAGACAAACAGGAGCATTTGTCAGAGGCTTACACCTCCGAGGATACTGTGGCATATTTCAACGGTGGAACAGCTACTTTTACCTCACACATAAAAATGCAAACACAAGGTAAGGCAAGAAGACAGTTTTTTAATGGAAGTGTCGGAGATGTGACAGGTTCGTATTTCAAGCTGTCAAACCACAGGAATAACCAATCGCCGCTCTGAAGGAAACCAAACGGAAGCTCTGATTAACAGAAATCAAAATAAATACGGTGTAAAATCTCTCTTTCATAACCCCAGATGCTTATGTCACTCCACAGCTATTCTGGCATTTCATCAACGCCCGATGGAATGCCATTTAGCCAGTTACAGTGGAAATCAATCCATGAACTCAGCCCTTATCTTATTCATCAAGCATGTATTTTCCATTGAAAGGCAATTCTGTGTCCCTTAATTAAAGGAACCTGAGTCCCAGAAAGCAATGAAAGCATCTCCTAATTAACTACATTGTGCGAGTGTCGTTTCTCGAGAGAGAGAGAGAAATAGAGCGAGAAAGTGAAGGAGCGAGAGCGAGAGGGAGTATTGCCAGCGCGCACACTGCACTTCAACTCCCGGCACTTATCTCTTGTTCCGCCAAGCGACGTGGCATGGAAAATGGAGTTTGTCTAATGGATGGGTTGCCCATGATGAAATCCATGTTTGCTGTTCCTCAGGGCTCCAATCACTTCTCATTCATTGAAACGGTATGGTATGGTGGAAAACCAAAGCACTAAACAATGAGACAGCTTCAAAGGCAGACACTGTGAGTGACATACTGTCTGTAGTCATTTTAATTGTGCCTTTGGACTTTTTTCACAGCTGTTCCTTCAACACTGAGACTAAGGATTAAGGGTCTTGTATGCCGTACAGATTGTAAAACCCCTTTGTGGCAAATTTGTGATTTTGGGGCGACATAAATGAAATTGACTTTTACACCAAACACCCAAGAGGCAGAGTGTAGAATAAAGCAGAGAACGTAATCCTGCAAAGTTGATTTTGTTTCTGGAGTAATGAAACTCTGCTCTTTGATTCTTATTGGGACATGGATAAAGAATATCAAGCATGACAGAAAATATCAGAAAACTGCTTTGCAGGATTACAAGAACAAACTTCTGCCTCCTGTCAATACCAGACCACTTTGGGATGAAGGTTTGTTGTCTAGCTTCAATTCACTTTGGCAGCAAGACCTGGTGGAAAATCTGCTGTGCTGCTACAGTGTGTGTCGAAACTTTGTTTCACCTCAGAACAACATAGATGTCTTTCAGGTGATTTGATTTTTAACTCCTATCCTGATTTTTTTGGCTCAGGATGGATAATTACATGAAGAACCGATGCTTGGTAATCTTTCAGTTTTGTCTGATTCAGGTTTGAAACACATCAAGGAATTGAACCGCTGCAGCAAACCATTACACGGTTATATTTGGAGGAAAAGACTCTGCTTTTTGAGGGAGCTCACAAAGAATCCGAGCAGAACCGAGGGTTCTGCCTGGAGGACTAATCCTCCCCATAACAAGCACGCACACACACAGACATTAAATCCTAATAAAGTCAACAACACCAAAAGCTTAGCACATACGGAGGAAGGTGAAGTGGGGGAAGAACCTGCAGCTCCAAACAGCAGTGTATTCAGTGAGTAATGTCACCTGTACAGTATGAATACGATTGGATGATAATATTCAGCTGGTAGCAGGAAGCTGATGTCTGGTGAAGCCTGAACAATAGACAGCTTATGCCAATCAGTTAATGCAAGTGCAAGTTCAGCTCTGCACTGATTCCCTCTCCAGTCAGCTACCTTTTATTGTCTTAACCAAGCGGCGACCTCCGTGGCCAATGGAAGTGCCAAAAACTGCAGTTCCTCAAACGGCTCAACTTGAGGCTGGCTACAAAATGAGTCATACTCCATAAAACCCCACATTTCACAGCAGAAATAAACATATTTACAGAAAACAATTTTATATAACACACCTGTTATAGTTAATTAATTACATTAAGGCTTGAAGTTATGCATAATTAAGAGCTTGGACTGACAGGTGGCCTGTATGAGCAACCAGGCTTCATTCAGACTGCCATGATGGTGACCAGAGCCACCACACTACTCTGAGGTTCACAATGGCTCTTCAGAAAACTGTGGGTGCTGTCATGGATGCTACGTCCATGTTTTATACTGTCTACGGTCTTAACGTGTCTGACTTGCACGGTATATTTCTGTCTGCTATCTGCTTATTTTGATTCAAGGTTTATCCCTGTACTCACGTGGCAAATTCAGGGAACCACTCATCGGCGCATCACAAGGTTGAAACATTTTTTTTTTAAACTTTCCAAATTGCAGAATGTCCTTCAAGAAAACCATTGACAGAGAAATACTTGAGAACTGAGACCATCTATTCCTGGTAACCACTGAACCTGAACTCCACCTACCAATGTAGCAATGAATCGAGAAAAACAACAACTCCTTTGTCTTCATATCAAACTCGTATTACTTCTCAGAACATAGGATGTTTGTCGTGGTTCCTTGCATGCCAGCAGAAATATTAATTCCTCTGAATAATACCACCACAGAGTTTTGAGTGACAGATGATATAAATAAAAAGAAACAAAAAAAGTAATTTGCCGGAAAACCCCAGCCCAGCTGATTTTGGCTCAGATGCACCGCCATGCTGGGTTTAGGTTCCCCGTGAAGCTTATCAGATTTCATTTCTGAGCTGTGAAAAGAAAAGGCCAAAGAGCGGCAACCTCAGCACAAAGCAAAAAGCCAAGTTTCACTAGCTGACATTTTGTGTCCTTTAAACATACTGTAGGTGTTCTAAAAGTCACCACAGATATAGTGAGAAGAAGAAAAAAAGCATAAAATACATGTAGGTCTATGAGTCATTCTTACTATATGTGGTACTGTGCCACAGAGGTCATTATGATCTCAAGAAAAGATCATCCAATAGACATCTACTTTCTATAAAAGCCTTTAGACCATGTACATTTTTTCATTAAATCCCATGTTCTAGTACTTTAAGGATAATTCCTGTTCAGTACAACTTGGCAAACATTTCTATCAGTACTCTGTCCTAGAGTCCGTTTTATTGTGCGAGACGAGGTTATTAAGGATATTTCAGCTCTGTTCAAGTTTTGGTTTTGACCTCCAAATTAAGCGGTTTAGATAATCTGGACAAACTATGGACTTGTTTACAACCTGTGGGAACTTCTGATAGCTCATGATTTTCAGTGTAGCGATGTCACATGTTCCCAAAGCAGATTGGTGACCACACTGTTATCACAACCATTGAAAGCGATGGCCAAACCAACGAAGACAAGTCTACATCTACGTCCCCATTACATTACTCCATTTGCTAAGGGGGATAAAGCTCAATGGACCCCTTTTGTGATTGTTTGGCTTACTAGAAAAATGAGACGGCGTACAGACATCCTCTCAAGAAAAGCATTCATCTAGATTTACTTGCTATCTTTGTATGTGATTAGCATCACTTTTGCCACTTACACTGAGGGATACTTCAAATTTATGTCATAAAGATTAATGGCAGCCCTATGAGAGGCCTCTGTTCTGACTCAATTCTGTATTTAAAAGACCTCTGTTGCAATATCCCCGGTAATACACGGCACTTTACATTTGAGAGGAAGGCTTTATGAACTGGACAGAGTTTGGAGGATGCATTTAGAGGGAGAGTGTGTGCATGTGTGTGTGTTTAATATTGCATCTGGGTTATATCCACTTCCAGCAGCCCACACTAATCCAATGTGGCAGGACCCTGTTGGTCAATTAACCTTGACATTATATCTTGTTATGCTTATGAGAGCAACACTCTGTCCGTGCCCTTTCCCTGCTGTGGCTTGTTTAAGCAAACAATATGACTGCAGCAGGGAGCATCATCCAACTATCTGTGATTGTCTATACAGCTGATACATGGAAACTGTAGTCAAGAGATCCCGTGAGAGAGCATCTCCTTTCATACCAAACAAGATTGAATTTTAAAAAAAGGGGGCTGGTCTTTTTCTTTGTGATTTGGTTGAATTAGATATTTCCATTCTGTCTGGTCCATTATGCTGATTATTATCAGAAAATGTGCGCCCATCAACGCAATGCATTTGCAGGAAATCCTATGAGTTGAAGTGATTACATTAACAGTGCATGAGGTGGATTTACAACAATATGCGTGATAATGACATGAGCTAGAAGAGCAGTGATTGTCCATTTCGAGGCACAAAGAAGAGTAGCAGTTTAAATGTGGTACACGAAGACGAGTCATCTTCAGTGTAAAGACGTATTCACCCTGAATATATGGAAGGATTCATTCAAACAGAGAGGCTTTGTGGTGGTCAGGGTTCCACCTTTGGTTCACCTCATTTGGCCATTTGAACTCGGGCAACACGAAATATAAACACCAACTTTTGAGAGTGTTCTGTCGGACAGTTCAGAGAACCCAAGTGCAATTCATTAAGAGTTAAAAACAACAGCAATAAACAAGAGGAAGGAACCCAAAATCCCCAAATGAAAAGATTATACAGAGAGCTTAAATCCAACCCCACTTCCAGGGTTTTAGCCACACTAGCCTGAAATAGCTCACCTATTAGATGGATTGCAATCAAATTTGGTTCACACCTTCACATCCCACTGAGGATTCATTTTAATAACTAGTGATCTCTTAATATTTCATCTCGTGCCATTGTTTGGTTTAATCTAAATTTGTCCAATAGCATGTTTTTTTTTGACAGAATACCTGCAAAACTTCAACAGCTGTTAGCATGCTAACACTCGAAACTAAGATGGTGCACAGAGTACACATCACATGCAAAAAATCAGCATGTAGCATTGTCATTGTGAGCATGTTAGCGTGGTGACATTAGCATTTAGCTCAAAGTTTTTAGTAGTTTTATTCGTAAAGCTCTTTTAGTACAGGTGACAAAGTGCTTTCAGGATAAAAGACACAAAGAAATCAAAATAAGGTAAAAGATAAAAATACAAATTTTATAAAAACGTGTCTTGAGAAGTGAGATAAAAACAGGAAATGGACCTTGTCAGCAAATGCCTTCCTTTTGGTTTTTCAGCCTAGAGTTATCATTTGCAGCGTCCTACCAGAGGACCTCAGTCTGAATCCTGGATTCATAGGAGACTAAAAGGTCAGAAATGTAGGGAGAGGCCAGCCCATGCCTGGCCTTTAAAGGATTTCAAAATCAATCCTAAGAAAGACAGGCAGTCAGTGTATGGATGCTACAACAGGGGTGATGTGGTCATATTTTTCTGGATTGAGTTAAAGGGCAAGCAGCGGCATTCGTAGGCGGTGGATTGATTTCTGACTGAGACAGGTATTTGGGGAGTTACAGTAGAAATAAAAGCAGGGATGAGTTTCTCCAGATCTGTAGCTGAAGTAACAGACTTAACCTTGGCTATATTTCTCAAATGATAAAAACATGAACTGAACAAAAAAACTAAACAACTTTTTCTAGATGAGGTTTGAAGTCCCCGAAAAAGATTTCTGGCACAGGACTAAATTGCAAGTTCAACATGGTATGCCATGATGTGACTTCTGTTCATGGAGGGACTGTGTATAATATCACCTGATTTTGTGAGGTGTAACCACCTGGACTCCTGAGGGTTAATTAATTAAAGATGTATAAATCTGTATTTTATTTCAGCAAGGCAAGCATGGCTGCAGACTCTCAGACTTGTTGTCAACACGTTCATAACATCTTCTCCTGTCCTGGACAGCATCATTGGAGCAGCTCAGCGAGTCCTTGCAGGGGCTGCAGTTTACTGCTAACAAAATAATACTTTTTTCATTCAGGTTGAAATGACAGGCTGCTCACGTACTGTCCAGCACAAATGTCCATTTAACGTTCAGGTTTTCAAAAGGACCAATGAAAGAAACATTGTCGATGAATGGACTTGAAAAGGGGGCAGACTTCAGCTCTTGATAAGGATGGATGTTGATCTGTCTTTGTGATTTAAGCCTTAAAAGCATTACATAGTAAAATAAAAAGAACTGTCTGGACTGCTGCTCATATTCAGCTATTTTGAGTGTTTGAAGGTGAAAGATTACAGCAAACAGCACTAACACGTCACCATGTATAAAAAAGCTCCAGCACAGACACTCATAACAAATATTTCACCTTCAGATGCTGAAAGAAATCTGTCATCTCTCAGGATAATGATACTTTTTCAGGCACCTACAGAGGTGAGAAGATCTATTTCCCATCTGTTGACTGAAGGCTCAGAGGGAAGCTGGTGCTGGTTGAATCTGATCTGGATTTGGTTGGACCGGCGCCCGGATGGCGTCTCATGGCAGGCAAACTTTTGCAAAGCGAGGGCAGAGAGTAGACGACGAGGCTTGTCGCCAGAGCAGCAGGCAGGCAGAGACGAATCAGCTCTGCTGATCCACCGCCGTAATCCCCTTTAATAAACTCTGCTGTCTGTTGACTGTGAGCAGCCACAAAGTCAAACAAGTTGAGACAAATTCAAACTCTGACGTATCTTTTTTGTGGTTTTCTTTTCGCTTTTGTCTCAAGTTACATCCTCACCAAGTCTTTTACATTCTTATCAGTCAGGACCAAAATTGACGCTGTTGGACAGTTGCAAAAGAGAAAAAAGTCCCAAAGTTTTGGGTATGTGCTGTGGCGGAACAAAACAAATAAAGATAACATGTGTAACTTTGAGGTTTTCTAAGCTGCCACCTGGAAACAAAAGTTTTAAATCAAATGGATTAAGAGCGCCAAACCTGTTTATAATGCAAGTTTCAAGTTATAGCTCAAATTTAGCAAAATATGACAAATTGCTCCACTAGAAGAGTCAAAAAAGATTTTAATTTGAGGCAAAATTTCACCATGATGGCAGATTTTAAGCCTTAGGCTGACTAAAAACAAACAGCCCCTAATAAAGAAGGAAAAAAAATATAAATTATTTATTTTCCTGAAATGTCAATCTCAGTCTGTGTTATTTGGAGTAATGGCTGATGGTGCCAGCAGTCATGGATCAAACAGCCTTCATGTTCAGAGGTTAATTGTTATCGGGAAGTAAAGCCTTGGGTGTTTAGAAAACTTACTGAGAAATTCAATACACTGGTCTCCTTGGAGGCAACACAATGGTTTTGTACGATTACATATCGGATCTCAGAGTGTGTGTGAGTGTGTGTACTCGTGTTTCTGTGGAAGTGGAAGGCACGATCATTCACAAATTGATTAAAAGGATTCATTTTTGCTGCAGAAGGAATCATTGCACACACAATCACGCTGATCTATTGGAATGATCACTTATTGTCTCTTATTTCTGTCGCCGTAGTGGGTGCAGTTCTCTGCTTTTCTCGACTTCTTGTTTTATTCTATTTAGTGTGTTTATTAGGAAATGTTAGTGTCTTTTGTTTTTAGACAAATCAAGCACTTTGGAGCTCTGACAACTCATTATGGACATTTTCCCCCAATTTACTGACATTTTCCTAAATAACAATTAACAGATTAATTGAGAAATACTCAACAGAATAATTAATTGTTAGTCGCAGCTCAACAGCGCATCAAATATGATCTGAAGGCAATAACAAAACCACGTTTTTAATGAATAATCCTCACCAAATTAGAATAAACAGAGGTGAAATTGGATAAAATATGTATTTGTCCTTGAAACAAAAAAAAAAAAAAAACAACAAAAAAAAGAAAACAAGCACAGTACTTTCAGAAAGATTTTAAATAAAAGTCTTCTGGCTTTTGTATGCTTGAGCCATTAGCCAACATGACCGGGCCGAGGAAATATCCCCTGCTCAGAGATGCGTCTTTCAGATCCTGATGGACAGAAACGCACCAACAAGTTAGGCCAGTTTGGCAGCTCCATGCCATCAGCCTCAGAGCCTGCGAGGCTTAAATTGGATCATAAGATGAAAAAAACAAAACAAACGTCTGCAGCAGCATTAGAGAGGATGCACATTCAGCTTCTCCTCTCTCATATTCTTTGTTAAATATGCTACCTGACTTTCTGCAGACAGTATCGATATTCCACGGAGTAAACAAGTCTTTGGGCATTCATCATCAGCTTGGCGGCACCGGGGAGCAAATGCACTGCTTTTGACTGAGGGGATGGAGTGAGAAAACAGTAATTTAGAATCCTTTATAACTGACAGGTGGTTTTTGGGAAGCTCTTAGATAACTTTTTCTGCCTACGGTGTATACAAAAGAAACCCTAATTTAGTTCTTGTGGGCGGTTGTGCCTCAGGAGGTAGAGCAGGTCGTCCACTAATCAGATGATCGGCGGCTCGATCCACAGCTCCTGCATGTCTGCATGGCGAAGTGTCCTTGGGCAAGATACTGAACCCCAAATTGCTCCCGAAGGCTGCGCCATCGGTGTGTGAATGCGTATGAATGGTTAGCTCCTAAAACTGATGAGCAGTTGGCACCTTGCATGATATGTAGTGTAAAAGCGCTTTGAGAGGTCGGAAGACTAGAAAGGCGCTATAAGTACAGTCCATTTACCATTTACATTCTTCTCCAGACTACAATGTCAACATTTGGAGGCAATAATCATCTAAAGATGACGTGAAGAAGTTGTTGCTAGGTGCAGTAGGAATAGCAATGTATTTCAGTGACAGACATTCAATGCTGAGCCAAAGGGGACATCAACTTCAGCAGCCACATATTGGATTCACAATGGATAGAACACTGTTGATCCTATTCCTTCGCTCTCTGCAGAAAAGCACGCTTTTAAAATGCGTTCCCATCTACCATCGACGAAAACGTCAAAAGCTAAAGATTACTAGTAACAACCACAAGTTATCTGAATAGAAATTGGGTGTTTTATTGTGGTAAATATGCAGCCTGGTACAAACAAATCTTCCTCCGTGGACGGCGGAATTTTTCATGCTGACTTTTTGCACCATTACATCTTTGGAAAGGAGAATATGACTGGCGGTGTCATTTGTGTTGTTGCTGAAGAAATAGGGCTTCTATTCCACAGGAGCCATTTCCTGCTGTGAGAATTACTTCCACATGAGCCTGTGGATATATCTATATTTCGATTTCTGCTGAATGAAAAAAAAAAAAAAACACATTTGGATCTCCAGGCAGTGCTTTATACTAGATGACACAATGGCATCATATATATATATATATCATCATATACCTAAAATAATGCTGCAAAATTCTCCAGGCGTGCAGATATGGAAGCATTTGGCTGGAAGCTTTTGGTGATAAGAGGGCAGGGGGGGTTGGTGTATTATGTGGAAATGAAGACACAGTGTCAACTAAAAGCACAAGTAAGACAGAAAAACTGAAAATCTAAGAGCAAATAATAAAGCCAGTCACACATAATTTAGCAATTTATCATGTCAAACACTTATTACTGTTGCCAGATGTTTATTCTCCACTTCAAATGCGATTACTTCTGTCATATCATAATTTAGTAAGACAATTCCATCTGAGCCGTTCAGTGCATGAAACACTTGAATTTGTTGCCGCCTCAAGGAACAAAATGTGTTCACCTGATTCACGGAAGTCTTTGTCAGAGGTCACGGGGTAACAATGACGTTTTCTTGTGCGTCAACAACAAAAAGTTCACTCACAATCACTCCGCTGAATCATTTTGACTCACACCAGAATCACGCTGAAAGCTTCGAATGGTTTTGTCCTCTGGTGGATTCATTTTGAATCTGTGACGTGTAATTACAGGCACATCGCATTTAGCTGCAAGGCCGCAGGAAAAAAACATCATCGGAGAAAGGTGAGCGAGCGTATTTTTGATATATCTCACATATTAATGTCTTTGTACTCTGACTATTTGAGTCGACTGTACTTCTGATTTTCATTCAATGCTTGGATTGTTTCGCTTGTTGAAGTTCAGCTCCCTGGGCTTGTTGGATGGTTAAACACACCTGTAATCATGGAACCTATTGATACACTACTACTGCTAGAGCCTCGCCTGCCGCGAGGGCTTCATTCGGTACCGTTAAATGGCTGAGAGGACTACTATATATTTTTGAATGGTCTTTCATGCTTTTAGGTTAGAAAATGCTCTTTACACATTTACAAATATATAATATTTAGTTTGAAAAAAACAAACAAAAGAAAACATGGAAAACAATCGTATGGTTCAACCAGACTGACAACTGAGAGGGCAGAGAGAGACAAAGATGCCTCTGAACAACAGGAGAAATCAGCAGTCATTGGTCAAAGAAAATGGAAGCGTAGCATCAAAATTAGTGCTGATTTAAATGAGAACAGGTTCCTGTTTCAGTATCAAATGCACAATAATGCCTCTAACAAGCTTGAATTTACAGGGAGGATGCTTTAACATAGCTATTCTTCAAACCTCTACATAGAAATAGAAAGTTATCTATGTTAAAATTGCCAATATTCGGAAAATCAATATAAAAGGTGGCTCCAAACTTTTACACGGGACACGGGTGTGACCGTTTTAAAACATTTTTGACCCAATAAAGATCCAACAGAAATTGAAAGAATGTCTGCTTCGATAGATTTTGTGGTTTAGAGTCAGACGCTTCCTTATTCATCACTGCATCCATCCTTACTAAATGCACAAAACGGAAATTAAAAGGCAGGGTGAGTCATTCTGGAGGAAGACAGCTGATTGCTGAGTCTCATTCCTTGGTCGTCAAATTCCTACGACTAAATCATCTCAATAAAACCAACACTTGAGCCATGTGGTTGTTGGATTAAAAGTTGCCAGTTACTTTTTTGAATCACTGAATAATTTGCTTTACGAAACGTCAGAAAGTCGTAATAAATTGCCATTATAATTGCTCAGAATACAATGTGGTATCTTTGAATTGTTGTTTTGTTCAACCAACAGTGAAGATATTCACTTTAAAATCATAGAAGACAACAAATATTTGAACTTTTGGCATTTCTGTTCAAAGAAAAGAACAGTAGTTGCCGCGTAACTTGACTAAGGTAAACACACTTACGTGGGATTTTGTTCAGCTCATTCATGAATTTGTCCTTCAGCTTGGAAAAGGCCTCGTCCTTCTCGCCCGTGCCCGGGCCGGCCATGTTGGTAGTGTTGGAGCCAGCCGTGGCGGAGGAGGCGGTGGTGGGCTCGGGCGCCGCCGCCGCCAGCGCTTCCCTTCGACTCTCACTCATCGTGGCGATGCCGGGAAGCCAGGCAGATGCTGGGCAAGTGGAGGAAGAGAAAGACAGAAACGGAGCGGGTTAGATTTTTCTTTTGCTGCTGTGACAGATGCATGTCAGAGGCGCAGTGCTCGCCTTGTCAGATGACTGAGTTGACGCAGACCGTGTGAGCAGCTGCTGGCTCAGCCTGGGTAAACATCAGCTGGGATCCAGAATGAATTGGCCAGCTCGCTGAATTCAGAACAAAGCTACTCACTCATTGCTTAAACTCCAGATTAGCATCACAGAGCAGAGATAAAATGATTATTTATTACTCTCATACAGCACAGGCAGTAAATCTCAGCACTGCTAGGCTTAATTGGTATTATGTTCTTTTACAAGTCGACCCAAAAGTACAGTAAATAATGCTGCAGTGCAGAGAAGATTACTCATCCGCTATCTTATCACACGGTGCTCTTTGTACACAACAGGTGTATTTACTTTACATTCAGGTCTTTTGTAGAAAGAAACAATATATTGCTCATGGTGCTTTGTGTGTGTGTGTTTGTGTGGACACACTCAATGTGTCCATACATGTGCAGTGCTGTGTATAATGTACTGTATATCGCAGCCCTGAACATGTTAGTCATCACCTCACTCTCACTGTGGGAGGTTGGTTCCACATGAAGTTTCCACACAGCCTCCGGGCAACAGAAGGAGACATTTCAAATATACTGCCGCGACATTAAAGAATGCATAGATTTATGGTGTGCTATATAGTCCATACATAGAGCAGGAACTTGTGTTGCTTGTAGTACAAATATATACAATTCTAAGCAACTGGGGCTGCAACTAAGGATAATTTATCATCATAATCAATTATTCTGATGTTCAACATCCGTGGAAGAGGACCTGCAACACTTGTAGATATAAAAGTCTCATTTTAAAGGTAACAAAAACAAAGATTCGTATTTACAGGTGATTGCACACTAATAAAAACATAGTTATGTATATTATATCCCATTTCTGCCATATTCTGTAAATACAGCCTGCTAAATCTGACACACTGGACCTTTAATCGATTTAAAATAGTCGCTGACTCATTTTCTTTCAGCTCTAAGCAATAGAATAAAGCAAACTGTGTAATCATGCATGTCATTTCTATGAAAAGTAAGTGTCAGTAAGTGTTTTTTAATAGGGAAAAGAACCAGATGTTAGTTACCATGGAATGACATGACTGTTAGTTAACACAGGCTTCTTCCTTTAGTTTTCCAGTGTCGTGTACTACTAGTATCATGACACACGACTGTCGGGCAAAGCTGCAGCGCCGTGACAAGTCTACTGCAGACAGGAACTATTTATTGTCCTCTCTCTCTGTGCAGGTTGTAATTTAGCTCTGTCACCATAGCAATCAAAGAGGATAATGGCACACTAAAGTTGTAGAGTTTTTTCCACCCGTACACACTGGAGGTTGATGACCTAATTCTCCTCCTTTGCCACAGTACAGTGCTCATTAAACTAATATTTTCCCCCATTTATAGTACTGTTTCATAAAGGCCACTGCACTGGTGCCAACAGGGAGGCTTTTAAAGGTTTCTATGTAATTGAAAAATCTAAATGTAAGCTGCAGAACGGCCTCCAATGATATCCGTTTATAAACCACAAAGAGCTGAGAACAAAATATGGTGGCAATTCATCCTAATATAATCTTTAAAAAAACACAAAGGGAAAGAGAGCTTCAGAGAGCTGAAGTCCAATTTGTGTTTCTTTGAATATATAAAATTAGGTCTGCATGGCAGCGAGGCAATTTTGACTTTCAATATTTGGTCTTCTCAGATACAGTTTAGCTATATCTGGACACGGTGCGTTTCATTCTCCTGATCTAGACAAAGCTGATTATTAGCTGCAAGATCATTTCGAGGGAAAAAATGATCTACTGTTGGCAACTGTGCAGCTTAACTGGAGTAGTTGTGTAGTACCATATTCCCTTGTTTACTTAGCTCCAACTGAATTTGGTGTGGGAGGGAAGATCATTTCTCACTCTCTGTACTCTCCGAGCTCGACATTTCCCAGCCGATCTGGGAATTCAGTCTGGCAGCCTTCCAGACACAACCCTGTTTCTATAAAATCTAGGTTATCTCTGCTGCTGTTGAGACCGGTGCCATTAACAACCACAGTAAGTGGGTTTTATTAAACGACATAGCCTACATTCATCTGTGCAAAATCGATTGGCCATCACATACATTAAGCACTGTTGGAGGAAATGACTTGCTTTTATTTCAAGCTGTTGCCTTGCAGAGGCAGCGGAGAAGAAGCTTCCTATAAATGACATATTCCCAGTTATTGGTACAAATGTGGGGAAATATTTTACTTCATGTACAACAAACTCTCAAATGCAATCAAGCGTAGAGAAACTGAAAAGGTCAAAGCCAAGCTAAACATCCTCATAAGAACTTTGCCAGTGTCCAATTGAACTGATATTTGGTTTAAGGTTTAGTCTTAACCTTCAGGTTGAGACAGATTTAATCTAGCTTGAGTTACAGGAGTATACAAACTATGTTCAAGCACTTCAATGCTATATTGACTTTATACTGAATATACAGTGAATATGGACTGTGGACTGGGAAAGTGGCATTTACAGATGTGTGTCAGTAAGTGGAGCAACATGACATTAATGGACCCCAGTGGTATTGCTTTGCCCCAGGTACGCTGCCATTTTCTCTTACACCATGTATATCTATCAAAGAGAATAAAGACAATTCACTGCAGCAAATATCACTACTTTGTCTCATATCACACATCAAACACCAGATGTTTGATCTATACATCAAACAAACATACTTTGAACCAACAAAAAGTAATATTAGAGAACATATATTAAAAATAAGAGACTGCTTATATAATTGCCACCAGCCAAAGATAAAATGAAACCAACAAAGGCCCAACGTTTTCACCCTTAAATCGATACCTCTGCCTTTTTGTGAATATCTGAATATTATATTACATGACAGGACATTACATGACGTACAACAGAAACCCTGCAGGAAGACACACAAGGAGAATACAGAACATCAAAGACCCAGAGACAACAGGATTATTCAAATTTAAATACAAACAATGGCAGAAGAGGAAGCAGGAGAAGCTAATAGTGGCGTAATCCCAACACACATTTACTGAAGCTCCAGTCCCAACCAGCCTCACCAGACGATGAACTGTTTGTGCTGTTGGCTCGAACACCAAAGGCCTAAACATTTCCACATCTACAAGACAGACTGTCTATACTCGCATAAACGTATACAATGAAATTGCTAACCGTGACTCATCACATACAGATTTCTTTCTTGTTTCTTTAGGTGAACAGTTCATACTCTATGTCATAATTATGAGGAAAACCAGGGCTTGTAAACAGAAGTCAAACAGTCTGTGAAGTAGCTCTTTGATTAGACTGATAAGCAGTCATTTCTCCATGTTACAGTTATTCTTATTAGTCTGATTATCTGCACAGAATCTCGTAAAACACTGCTGATTTATTTTCATCTTGTTTCACATTATCAAAAGGGTGACATATCTTCATTATCCAGAATACTCAGTCCCAAATTTGGAAACATTACATTGTGATTAGTATGTCCTGGATTACTTAAAAAGCTGTTACGCCAAAGCTCACTGCTACAGTCCACCAATGACAAATAAAACACAGAGAGCCAATAGCCTCTCTGATGCTGTTGATGTTCTGCCACCAGCAAGCATGGCTCGGTAGTGGCCAATTAAACTAGCCAGCAGTGGCAGAGCCGCTAGCCGGGACAATTAACATCAGAGCCACCAGAAACCAGCATGTTGAGCTGACTGGTGGTAAGAAACCAAGTCACCGCCGGTCCAGTGGAGAGGCAGTGCCAGTATGTGTGTGAGAACAGGGTGCTTGAAATGTTCTTGAGAAATAAACCACAGGAAAAACACCTGCCGACTAGGGTAGTGCTTAGCACTCAACTGGTGGCATTTGCCAAGAAAGCCTATGAGGGATCATGTACTGGCACTGCTGCAGCCCCTCCAACTGGTTGGCTGCATGTACATTATAGAGTAGGTATCTGAACAAGGGTTGTATAAGGATTTAAGCCTTAATGTGAAGTTCTTCAACAGAAAGTGAGAAAAAAGAGGCTTCAGGTTCCAAGAATAGGACAAGATGCAATACAAAACTGGCAAAGACGAGGACTGATAGAGGGGAAAAAAGAAGGACAACTGTTGCCAAAGAAACAAACAAGCTTTGCGCTGCTGCTACAGTAACAGTAGCTAGGTAGCAAAACTAACACAATATGAATCGCTGATTGATGACGATGGTTCATTGGTTTTTCCTGCACCTTCGCAACGACACCTAATTAATAATTGCTCAGTTGTTATGCACAATTGTCAACTAAAGACATGATAAGAAGCTTATCCATTAGCAACCAGCTAAACACACTGACTAACCCAAAGGTTGGTCACATTGAAGATCCTCACTTGCACATGTGGATGTTGGTGGAGGTTGTTGTTGATTCGTTTCCATAGACCATTCGCACCACAATGTTGAAGCTAAACACAATGACTTCTCTACATTATTTGCCCTATTTGAACATCTCTAATGTTGTTTTCCAAGCCGTACAATGGAAAAAGATTATTCTTGGCAGTGATTCATGGCCTTGTTTAATTATCCTCCATATGAGTAATGGCTGATAATGGTTGACATTCATCTCCCAAACACAGTTTCTTCAGTTGTGTATATCTGTTGCCAAAAGCTTCTTTTAAATCCAAGTATCACCTGGGTGGTACTTGTATTTTGTCTGACAGAATAATAAAGTGGTTCTTATCCTGTTCATGTTGCTGGATTAACCATAACTTTACTGGACATCCAGGACATTGTATCACTGTAGAAATGTCACATCAAAACAACCCCACTCATGAGCCTTGAGCTAAATTTAACAGAAGTTAAATCCCTTGTCTTGATACTGACAATAAAAGCAATTGTGACTGAATCGCTAGCATGAGGTGGTATTCACAAGCTGCTGCTTCGCAACATACTGTGAAAGCATGATATCACTGCACTGATACCATCTCCAGTTGTGATTTTAACACTTAACTAACACTTGTTTAACGTCTTTGTCTGTCACCAACAGATATTTTCGAGACATGTCATGTGGCTAACTGCTGCAGAAAATACTGCGAAAAAGAGACGAAATAAAAACAGCAGCTGGTATGCAAAAACTAAACCTATGATCAGAGCAAGAAAAACATGATTCATTAAATGATGATTTAACTTCAGGTAAAGAGTAGCAATGAACCTTCTCTTGGTTTGAACAAAGAAGCCATTGGTTACCTCGGCCCTCTCAACCTCCCGCTTTGTTGCATGGACGCCTACGCATGTCCATGTTCGCTCAGCCTCCCTTTGGTCTCCCTTTGAAATGCTGCAAGGTTAGTGTGGGGGCTGAGCCATTGAGAGGCACGCTTGGCAATGACAGAGATACTTCAACACAGGCGAGGACTTTTAGGGGGCACAATGATGCTCTGCAGAGTGCCTGTGGGAGGCTTCTTCTATAGAAAAAGAATTGATCATGCCCTGAGGAGGGTGGGAGGTTGGGGGCACAGGCTTTTCACTCAATACTTCCAAGCGAGCTTGTGTCACACGATGTTTTAAGACGCTTGCACGAAGACATGTAATATGTAGGGAGCTACATTCTGAAAAGACAATAATTACCATAAAGAATTCAGCAGACATGTGGGCGCAGATTTTTATGTAAATGACACCATTCCGGTGAATTAGTGACATTTCAAATAGTCAGAATGAGACATGCATCTGAATGAAATAATGTTCCAAGCATTTACATCTTAGGATTGTGTAAGGCTGATGATTCTCGGGTCTCCGAACACAATGTCAAATAGAAGACAACCAAATGTGAGCGGTGGACCACCCATGGAGCCTGTTATGCCTCTCGCATCAGGCCTCACATCACCGGCAAAAATGAAACATTAATTCAGCTCGTATTTGCACCTTAATGACTACTTGCCCATTCAAGTATAAGATGACAACTTCCGTATTATCTTCATTGTCTGCGCTACCTCACAGCAGGCAGTCCACTTGAAGAGCTGGTGTCATTTGAAGTGGATCAGGTCATATTCATCTTGAGAGCGGTGTTGACCTTTTTGCCTTTTCCAAGAGCTATCATCGCTACGTAATCAAACTGTATACCCACCTAAATACAAAGTTAATATCTGCCCTTCACCATTACGACCCACTCGGAAGGCAGCTTTAAATAATGATGTTGTTTTTGCACAGAATGGCTACACGTTCCTCTTTTAGTCACGCAGCAGCACATCCTTTCCACTCCAATGACAAAGTGTCACATTGAATCTTTCCATCTTGTAACCTGTGGGCGGTACAAGCCAAAAGAGCTGAAAGATTAATATAAATTTAGGCAACACTACGGCACCAATTTATCTAACTTACTCTCAAGTTTCACTATGCTGCAGCCTACAACACACTGCTTGTTTCCGCTTTCTTTTTTGCTTCCAACCACCTCTTTGGAGGTGGGCCGCTCAGGTGTAAAACCCCAACCCAATTACAGGGCCGCCAGATGGCCCAGCAGGTCCCCAACCACAGTGGCGATGCTGGCACACAGCTCCCTCCTATCACCTCTCTCTCTCTCTCCATCTTTCTCGTGTGCTCTCCCTCTCTAACTGGGTCAGCTCTCTTGCTCTCTACCTCCCCCCCTCTATCCTTCCTGCTATCTCCTCCATCATCCTTTCACATTATTTTCCCCCCTCCTCCTCTCTGGTCTCCTCCACCAATGGATTCTTGTCTCCTCAACCCTGACAGTAGTAATACCATTAACATGACCTCTTCTAGAGAGTAAAAAGAAAACACAAATAGATAATGGATAGATTAGCAGCTAACCTGTAGATAAAAAGGATGTTTCTTGCGTTCAGATTTTGGACAGCATGTTGGTATCGTATGGATTGCTCTGCTCCCCACTGGTTCCAGTTTTGGCCAGCTTTCCCAGTGTGCCGGGTGTGACATCTCATGCTGTTTGAGGAAGTGATCAAGCTGCCAAATAAAGCCCAGTCCAGGACTAATGCTGTCCATTTTGCCATCAAATTCGATATATGTTTCACAGATCACTGTACAGTACAGTAAGGAGAGCGAGATGCGGGCGGCCTTTCGCCAATATCACTTCGCTCTTGTCATTTTATTGGGTTTCATGAGTTAATCACCCAGTAAATCACCAATTAAACCCATTTTTATCAAGAATTATCTGCCGATTATCCCAAAATGATTTGGCAGTTGGTTTATGTCAGCCTAATTTAAACCAATTGAACACACGTACGCACAGACACCACAGAAAAAAAGGAATAGAGTCAATATGAGAGGGCTCATCGTCTATGTACAGAATAGTTATATTGAACAACATGCAATCAACATGTGCATTATACAAGATTGGGACTGGGTATGTCATCATTTCTTAGCCTGAATCTAAAATCAAAATTCATATCAAAAGGAAGCATGTGTTTGAAACAATGACAGCATAAAGAATGGACAGAGACCCCCTCACAGTTGTCATGGGTGGGGAAATTAGCTATAAAGACCAAAACTGTTGCCTGAACCAGGTTGTAAACATGTTTATTTCTGCTGAGAAGTTGGGCATTTTAATACGGCCGCTTATGGAGATTGACTCACTTCTGCAGCCAGCCTCAAGTGGCTGTTCGAGGAATTACAGTTTATTAGCACTTCCGCATTGGCTTCATTTCCCAGCACCGGATGTTGCAGCTTGGTTTGAAACCAATTTTAACACTACTCATATGAAAAATATGTAAGAAAAACAAAACAAGAATACACACATATCTGAATTGGTGATGTGACATTTTAAGATAAACTGAAGGTATACATTCCTTTAGAGGTGTGCAGGTCTGTATTTCTGGTAATTTCTGCTATCATAATCACTGAATCATGGTCTAAGTGAGGCAAGATGGATTAATTGTGAGTGTCAATGGATACAAAAGAACTGACGTCAAATTTAATCGTTTAAAATGACCAAGGTCAAAGTCTTCAAATGTCTGGCGCTTTGACACAGTAAGTGATTCAAAGAGTCTGTTGTTTAGTTTTTGACTTTTTATAAGCAGGAAGAGACTAATAGTGGAATAAATGTTTTGTCAAAGACGCATTAAAAAGCAGCGAGAGACACACAAATTGCTGCCGTAGTGCAGGGATCAATATTTGAGATCAATAGGGGAAGTGCTTTGACTAAACAAAGACTCTGCTCTTGAGTGGTAGGCAAATAAAAGAGCCAGAAATAAGTGTTCTCATTTGAATCCAGAATCAGTGCTTCATACACCCTTTATAACACTGAAATTAAGTATTATTATCTTGTTTATGGCAGTCTTGATCATTCACTGGTTGATCATTATGAATAGGTTAAATCACAGTCCAAAACATGGAAATTCCTGCTGCAATCATCAGGAAAACACTTCCGGATAAACTAAATAATCATAGCAAGGACACATTTTTGATCCGAAGGCACACAAAGAGTATAATTACACTAAATGAAAACAGAAAGAAACTCTTTAAAGCAAATTAAAGCTTGTGTATGCATGCGTAATAGAGTGCGGCATCAAACAATTAACACCGTTACATTGAACGGGGGAGATATTCGCCTGATAAATTAGAATTTCTAAAGTAATTCCACGCTTTATAGACCATTTAATTATCCAACGGTTATGACTCATCTTTATTGAATGAATGCTGTTCTTTCTTGTGGCATCAATAGTACACCTAGGAGAACAAGTGGCATTCAGGACTGGCCTTAGTCATCAATGCCATTTGGCTAATGGCAGTAATATTTAACAGTATGTTATTTTCCGGAGAGTTTAGATTCAAGTGACCTTGTTCTGGGCTGAGACATGCTGGAACTACTACTCATGAAAGACATCTTATTCTTTTCATGGCTGTATTTTTAAAAATCTGCACAAATGTTTGCTGCTACAGGATAATTGGCACATTTCTTACAAAGCAACAAGAAAAAAAAAAAACACTTTTCCTTCTGGAATAGTCAATATTTTCTCACCCCCATTAGAACTGCAAACAATAAGAGATTGAGTCTGTTCATACGTATGTGCTGGTGGACCGGTCAGTACTTATTAAGTGGCAACCAGACAAACCAAAGTGTATGGCAAGAGCTGGCTTACTTTGTGCATATAAACGTAACTAATGAGTCTGTTGGGTCATTCTAGTAGAAAAACAGCAATTCGTGCGTAAATCCTCAACCTGCACGTCGGCTGAACTCCAGATCCTACTGTGCTCCCTCTTTCTCTCTCACTCTATCTCTCATCAATGCCTTTGTTCACTCTCCATCAAAGAAAATCACCAACAGTCAACCAGTGTCAAACCAATTGCTGTGTCATTGCTTCTTCACAAGAACAAGAAAAACTCAATTTTATGAAATCAACTGGCAGCAACAAACCAATTCAGCCCAAGAGACTGACAAGAACTTCAAAGAAAAAAATAGATACAGGTAAAAAGAAACGCTGGCAGCGCACCTAAAGTTTGGTAAAGTGGATGAGGAGGACATGGACTGACACATTAATTACTGGCTGTCAGTCAAGTTCCACCGCTATCTATCAGGCACTAATTTGCTAGAGAATACGTACGTAGACACAACGGTGGAGTCTTTTATGTATATAATAAATCACGTAAATGATTGTCAGGTGAGCTGCCTGCAGTGAGCAGGGATGAGAAGAGGCTGAGAAAGCGCCGTGGCCACTTCCCCTTGTCCAGTGCAGCCTCTTTACTCACCTGAAGCCAATCTCGAGGGGTAATGGAACTGGAAAAAGTTATTAACCCCGCTTTGCAGCAAGGGCAGGACAGCTCTATTAAGCCAGTGCACAAAGATTCCTCCATTTTCAATTACTGCTTCCAAAGCACTGAGGAAAGTTAGAAAAAGCAGCCTTGTTGTCAGCCAGAGAGACGGACTCAGAGGCCCCCAGATCCCAGCAGCTCTTATCATCTACTCTTGCTCCTTACAGAGTGTAGGTCTGACACCCTCCCTGAGTTGTTGGTGGATACGTTCAGTCTATTTATATGACATAACATTGCAAGGCGGCACGTCCCCTAGAAAATGGGTCTGTCAGCCGGAGGCTAAATGAGAGGCTGGAGAGTAGAGAGCAGGGTGAAGTGTAAAGAAAGCCTGCTGGGGTCTTACATTTAGATGCTGAATCTGGCATTAAATGATGTTGCAATGATTTGAATTGATACCGAGACACTAAAACAATCTAAAAGGTCTCTCTGTAGGCAGCACAGGTGCAAATAGACCTTTCACGATTCAGTACATTTTGTGCGTACTACTGAACGTATGAGCTACACATATAAAAAAGGAAAGCCTGCAGTGCAATGAAGACAAAATGTTGTCAGGACTGCTTTAGTTTTATTTCAGCAATTAGCTCGGGCTTTGGCCATCATAAGGTCCATTGCTCACAAATTACTCACACATGAACTGTTGGGGGTCTGTAAGGGTCCACTGTTCCTCAGCCCCCATGTTTATTTGACAGACAACAGGGATCACACGCTATAGTTAGCTGGCTGACTTACTCCGTTTCCCATCACATTGGCGGATACGGTTTGAAGGAGCTCAAAAACCCACCTCCCACATTTAGCGACCCTTAGCTCTGGTTGCGTGCTTAGTTGGCTGCGAAGCCGGAGGGGGCAGCAGGAAGGTGGTCGAGGGCCAGGGCTTATATAGCAGTGCCTGGGGAGTCATGTCTGTTGGAATCAGTCTGATGTGGGAGGTGAGGCCAGAGGCCATGGTGCGACTACTCGTAGGTGAGTCATACAGATGAAGGGAGGCTATTTGCTCAACCACTGCCTGCCTCCAGGGTCACCCTTCAGGGAAATCTGCCCAGCAACTACTGGCTGTATGACAGGCTGGCAGAGGGAGAAACTGAGTGACTGGATTTTTTAACGGTCACGAAGCGAGACTGACCCTTGGAGCAGGGCAATAGATGGACTCCAACTGGCAACAGAGAGTTCTGGGTTCATTCTGTCAAGCAGAACAAGGTTTAAGATTCAGGACTGTGCTGGTAATCTTCTCTAAAGAAAGTACGATGCTTTTAAAAGAGCTAAATGGACAGTAGTACCCTGTTAATTTGGTTAATTTGGTTGTTGAGTTATGTATCCCAAATGTTTCCAACGATATACAAACCCAAAGAAATGCATCATCTTGTTCAAGGTAATGCTGTGTTTCATTTGGTCACCTGCTCTCTCTATTTAGGTAGATGCGTCAGAAATTGAGGAAGGAAAACGTAACATGAATAAAACTTTAATACCTCGCCTACGAACATTATGAGTCACGTCAGATGGACTTTAACCGGCAACACTGGCTGTTTAACAATAAAGACAACAACTCCCATGATCCCAAGCTACTTCACATCGTCATCAAAAAACAGTTTTTGTTGTTGTTTTGACGTGAGAGACCCCTAGTGGCAGAAATTGCATGCTGTGCCTTTAAATTTGCTAAAGGCTAATTCCGTAGTCACATTTAGGTTTCGGGTAGCAATTTATTGGCGTCTATTTCATAAAAATGGTCTAAGCTCTAATAATCTTGTAGGTGGACATCAGAGTTTAGATTATTTTGATACATATACGGTTCATCCAACTAATTTAGCTAAATGGGTTGAGCAAAAAAAAAAAAAAAGTAAGCTTGTTTTCATAAATTTGATGTCAAGTGACATGCATCGTGCTGTAGCTTAATGGAGAAACAACATAAAACAAATGATTTTATTTAGCTTCCACCCTCCAGCTTCACTTCTTCTCCTTCTTCTTCTTCTTCTTCTTCTTCTTCCTCCCGCCCACTCCTTCACGCCTCCCGCTGCAACACCCAGCCTCCCGCAGGGCTCAGCCACAGATATCACAAATGACATGGTTTATCAAGGCAAATAATCAGGAGGGGAATACTGCGTGAAGTTGGGACTTCACCAAAAGGCAGTGACTAAATTCAGAATACCGAGGATCATTATCACCTCAAGTCTGCGCATTTTAAAATATTCATCGCTTTTGTGCATAAATACAAATGAAGATATGTTTCCAGTAAATGTTTAGAGATTTGTGATATCTTGGTTTCCATGAACACTCAGACTTTTCTCTCCCCTGGTTGTTGTTTCTTTGGTTACAGGTGACGTAGCAGATGGTGACGTAGCAGATGGAGCCGCAGCACTTCCTTATTTGTTGTCGCTGGCTTTTTGTCATTTTCTATGGAGCCCGTGTCAAAAAGACACGTCTCCAGGGCTGCCGTCACACAGACGGCCCTTCAAGTGCTCTTTCCAGACACTTGGCAGCTGACCTTTTAATTCTGTTTAGAGTGTGGGGTGTGTGCAGTTTACTGATCATGCTGCCTCGGATTGGCTCGTACGAGGAGTGGTTAAGAAGCCGGTGAATAAGAGATGGATATGTGCCATCTCATCTGACTTATGACTAGAAAAAATGATTCAAAATCCAAGGAAGGGGTATGTCGGCTATGTTTGTAATACCTGCCCATGGGCTGCCTCAAACTTTCTGCACAGTGTCTAAAACAAATTTTAACTTGCACTGACATTTTCAGAAACAAACAGAATATGCACTGCCTGATCTGATTTTTCTATTCAACAAAGACAGATGGACTGTGTGAGTTTATGCGAACAGGCTGAATTACTCAGCATCAAAACTCATTGAGATGGGGTGAATTTTAGGACGTCGAACATCAGCATCCGGCTGAGTGATGGAATAAATCGGCATTCTTCACCGCAGACACCCACGTCTTGAATCTAATTGACACTTGCAACAGATCGGTGGTCTGATTTCACATTTCACTCACAGGATTTCTGAACCCCCTTTCTTTTTAATACACACACACATACATACATACAAAGCTGACAGGTTTCTAATCCGATAGAGGTGTCATGGAATGATGCGAGAGTGTGATAGAAGGTGACAAATAATTCAACTTCAGAAATAACAGTCCAAGTGTCACCGATCTGCCATTTCAGGCAGATGTGAACAGATCATGGCAGCACAATGGGGGAGACTGAGACGATTAGGATGATTAGGACATAACGCTTCATATGCTAGCTTTCACACTGGCATTTTGACTCTTCCCTTAATTCATGTATCTCCTCATGGTGTCTGTTTCTTTCGCACTTTGATGTTTTTCCCTTTCTCCTCATCCATCCATTAGAAAGCCTTTCCCCTACTGGGCATCCTTTCATACGCCTACGTCCTCTCACAACATTTCCACCCACACACTTTGTTTGAAAAACAGCATGCCTGCCAATGTCCAACAAGCTCAATAATTGTCACAAAATGATAACTTAGCTGCGCTTATTATTTTTTTTCCAGCAGCACAAGTAAATAATGACATCCAAAGTACCCGATAAATATCCATCTAGGGAAATTTGACCGTTGAAGTGGGAGCAACAAGTCAGAAAAATAAAACATGCTATCGTTTTACAACATTTCTTTTTTTTTTCATTGAATTAGAGTGAGCTGTCAGATCGGATCTCACTGGCACTATCATTTAACACAACAGCATCCCTAAATCATACTCCACAGTGCCAGGGTGGCTTAAAGAGTGAGTCTGAACTCATTGACAGTGGTGGCAGCTTGATAGATAACACTGTGAGGGTGACATTGAAATAAACATTGTGCATTGTGACCACCAATCTTTCAGCTTATCGTTTGCCATCAGGCATCTCTGACGCTGCATTAGCATGAGTTTTGCTTTTCTCATTTGGGAGAAGCTCTCTTATTTGGGAGCTGAGACGAGAGACAGATGTGTCTGTCATACTTATATTTCTTTAGTGCACTGATAGACATCATAGCTCAGATCTGGGCTATAGCACTGGTGTTATTGGGTTTTAGCAACAGAAACCTACGCATGGCGCACACTTGACAGGCAAACTGGATGCCATGAAAGAGATTTCTGTTCCTGCGAGAATCAAGTCTGTAGATTGGGATCAGATGCGGCCGTATCAAGACAGCCCATGAAATTGGGTTGAAATTGCTCTTGAATAATACAGTCTGCAGCCATGATAGTGCCATAGAGAGATGGAGCACTAAGATGGATGTTTTGGCGGTATACAGCTGGTGAAAATGGGACAATGCTTACAGAGGTGTCCCCTGCAGTTGACCCTGTCCTGGACTGTTTTGCTTCTCGAAGCACACAGGAGAAGCCTTTGCATGATGTCTGTCATTACAGCTGGAACCAATGATTATTTTAAGATTAGATTAAGTAGTTAATTAATTAATGGGTTATTGTTTAGTGTATAAAACATCAAAAATGAAGAACAAGTTGCTTGTTTTGTATGTAGAGATGCTCAGATCTATTGGCCAACAATCATTATCAGCTGATATTCAGTAAAAATATACGACTGGGAGAACGATTGATAACACATGTATCTGTTCGCTGATGAATCTTAAATTCTCCAATATGGCGCCAACGACCATAACGAAAGCAGGGATTTATTCATCTCATATCGTCTCTTGCCGTAGTGGATCGTTACATTTTGGGTGAAAATGTTGGATGGCCTAGAACAGACTAGATTAAGCTTTGTTTTTAACTTAGCAGCTCAATCAAGTTCGATCACTTACGACTCCTATTGGCCAGTTAACAGAGCAGTCAAAAGCCAATCACTATGAAGATCGAATTTCAGCCATGCTTGATTAAAGTTACATTTCCCTGGCATATTTAGTTTCCTGTAATGGACTGATCAAGGCGAGGAAGAAGGGAAAGATGGTGAGTCATCTTTTATAAAAAGCAATTTAAGACATTAATTAAGACAGCGCATCGTGAACAGGCTATTTTTCAAGGCATACCAGTACTTTTTAAATTGCACTACCTGCGTTTCTCTGTAAGCTTTCTCTCCCCTCTTTACAACCAGCTACATCTTCACCTCCCTCCTCCACTTTCTCACACTCTGCTGATACCCGAGAGACGTCCCTTGCTAGCTGACAAAAAAAGATAAATTAGAAGTAAAGAGGTTAATCATTTCACCCCCGAACACTACAGCGCTTCAAACACCAACCAGCCGCTGACCTCTAACCCCTTCGGCTCCAACAGCTACAACCAACTCACTGGTCCCGACACTTGGAGACAGGATCGTAATCAGGATGATCCCAGTATTGGCAGACAAGGCTCCGAACCACAAACATCTGTTGTAGCGGTACCTCCAGGCAACAACAGAGAACCCTCCCCACCTCCCACAGCCCACATGATAATTATCACTGCGGGCTGTGACCAAGCCAGCAGCTAACCATGCACGCTGCTATGTCCAAGAAACACTTGAGTGAATTTTGGGTACTGCACGGTCCTGTGATTAAAATAAATGAGGTCTGTGGGGGTGTGTGTTATTTGAAATCAAGATTGTCTTTCATTAGTTTGGTTATTTTCAGTGACTGAACGTATTCTGGCTGTCTGTGGTGCTGAAGAGATGGATAGTACTTTACACAAATTGCAGGTTTTTGGTCACACAAACACGAATATCTGGCTGAATCAAACCAGACTGACTGGACCTAAATTACCAGTTATATTTTTCTAAATAACAATAATGTAACAGCTAGAATGTTAAAGACTGAAAGTAAAGTGGGGATAGAGAGAGGGGGGCTCAGTTAGAGAAAGGCTGTGTCTCCAATCAAGATGGAGCGATGTTTGAATCAAAATCTTATCACAGATGGTGTGTTGCTTTCTCATTTTACAAGGACACTGTCGATCAAATCTTGAACTTTGTCACTTGGTTATGAAAATTAAAGACAAATATTTGAGCTTTAAGTTTGGGAGTAGAGGAGAGTAGAGGCACTCTTAATACTTGGCTGCACGCTGACAAAATCTTGATTTTTAATTTGGATACACTTTTTCCATGTGTCAAAATGTCTGCTGAGAAAAAGGTCTATTAAGTGTAAAAAATTGTGCAAGAAAAATGAAAAGGACCATCATTAGCTCGACCTTTTTCACTTTTTTTTTAATTTGATGGGACTCAAGCAAGACTCAAGAACGTCCATGAGAGCTGAGGAGGTAAGGTGACGTTCAAGAAGTTCTCAGACACAAACACACAAACATTAACAAACAACAATGAACGCTAGTTAGAAAAAGGGGAACAAAATCTTGTTCTAGCAGTCCAAGAAATGCCATATTCATCCAAAAACAAACAAAAATGCATTTTCATCTGGAAAAATCAAAGGTTTGATTGAAAGTTTGAAAGTTTCAATGGCCATCTTGCATAAAATCATGATTTGCCTCCAGAGAAGCTCTGAATTTGTCTGAGTAAACTCCAGTCTGCGTACTTGACACACCACCCTGTCAGAGTGGATCAGGCCCGGGCCCAAAACCCCGTACACATCCAATTTCACTGCATGTCTTAATTCCAACTGGGCTGTTGAAATCTCCCCCCATATAAACCTCTCTGTCATGGCTTCTCATGAGTCACTGAACCTTCTGGCTTCACCGATTCCTCATTTATAGCCTCACCATCAACACTTTCTTTCTTTCTTTCTTTTTTCATTTTGACAAAGAACAAGCGTGAAGATCCATCATGGATTCAAATGAGATGTTTTCTCATTCAGATGCAGCACAAACGCTTTCACAGATGACTATGACTAAAGCAATGAGATGACTAACAGATGCTGCAAACACTTAAGCCTTTTCTCTACATTCTCAAATCCAGAACAGAACAATCAAACACAATGTAAAAGTCGACAGGCTGTTGATTAAAGCGGCAATAAGTAAAACAATTTTTACTGCCTGCCTTTACTGAATATCAATAAAACTCGACTGCTGTCTCTCCAGGTGGTGAAGTTTCTGGCTTCTCAAACTTACCGTCTTTATGCTCTGACGTCTAACTTCACTTCACTTCATATACATCACAAGACATTAAGGCCTGAAAAGATCACCATTACAGTGCTGAGCACGATGGCAGACTCATACATTTTCCTGTGGGGCTCCTGTCGGATTTCAGCTCTAATTAGCAGATGAAAAAAATCCGTCCGATTTAAAGTTCTATGAGAGGTTATTGGTATAAAAAAAAAAGCAAACAAGATCACGACGGCGTGTCTCCAGTGACGATGCTTAAAACGGCAGCAGAAATGTAATTCCTATCGATCTGAGTCTGATTTAACAGCTCACTGACTGGGTTGTTTGTCTGGAGCTGAGAGTGCCCCCTGAGGGACGTGAACAGAGCTGCAGACGCAGCATGACAAGGCTGCTGGAGTATAATGGAATAAAGAGAAAGAAGAAAGAGCTGTCTTTTTTTCTCTCGTCCGTCTCGTGCTCAGGTCAGATCACACAGGCCTGACACTGGACTTGTACTAAGGCTGAAGACAGGCCCGGAAGTTGGCTTGGGTTGGCGAAACATGCCTCTGAGAGCAATTAGGAGGCCAATTACTTTCTTCTTATGGAGGATGGCATGTCAGGGCTTGCCAGCTTCAGTGTGCAATCCTTCCTGACATCCGTCCCCGGCAACAGGCCGGGCGTACTGATGCTTTTCCACTCTTCTGGTCAAAGAGCGCTGCAGCTAGGCCAGCTGGAAAAACTCACCACAAAGAGGAGGTCCGGAGAGGTTGCAAAATCCACATGTATCTCTGCTCGTTGAGCAGCACTGTGATGTACTGAACAGATCTATTATGAGCAAGTGAAGCGTGAGCAAAAACAGTCAAATGTCTTTAGCTGTTTACCGCCCTGTCAGTTTTGGCCTGATTTTTCTAAATGTCTTATTAAAAATGAGATACTTGGAAATTTAAATCAGCCTTTTAATTAACTGTGCATGAGTGCCATTTGGTAATTTAAATTATGAGAGGTGACAATGTGAGGCAGGACGCGCTGCTGTGATAATTCTTATTTTTGGTAAACAGCAGGAGATTTGGGAGGTGGAGCTGGATTGGAGGGATATTTTCCCAGGGAGACGTCTCAGCAGAGAGAGCCATCTTGGCGCGAACAGAATGCCAGTCGGCGTTCCGCTGGGCACCAGGCAAACAGTTGTGTCATTCAATCGCGTCCCAATCCGATCAGACAGAGAAGAGGCCGTCGGACCGCCGCCACGCAGGGCCAGACTCTAGAGCCCGGCGAAGGTCAAAGCACACAGAAGCACGCTGTCCAAACCCCCACTGCTGTTGCACTCGATACACAGCACGACTCATAACTCAACGTAACAACAGTACTACCAGGATTTCTGCACTTTTCAAGGTTTTGAAATCAGTCATTCTTAAGCTTTTCCAGAATTGCACAAGGAGCCTGAATTCCAACATTTAATGAAGACAGTGAGGCGTTCTTAATAATCACATAGTTACGTAAGTCCCTGGAGTCTATTTTAATGTCCCCAGAGTCTATACTTAACTTAGCAAAACTGTCTTTTCATATTTAAACACCCTCAGCTTAGAATAATCTACCAAGACAGCCTTAATTTTGAAAAAAAGGCGTTCAAGCACTGCATTCAAAAAGTACTTCATGGTGGCTGCAAAGATATAATTTAATTCATGTTACTCAGTTTGAGCCCTGCCATTTTGGCCGAGTCTCTCTCGATATTCTCTCTCAAGAGCGTCCCCGGTTAAATAAAGATCAAATAAATAAACAAATTCTCACTCATGATATCTCCGCCGCTGGTTATGCACCGCTTCTACCTGCTGCACGCTGCTGCACTGGCTGTGTCAATTGATTTACACCACGACAGCTCGTCTTGCCCTAGTTTCTTTGTTGCCATCCTCGTCGGTGGGCTCTCTTGCCTTGTGCATGTTGTGTGTCTCATATGTTATACAGTAGATATGCTTGGGTTTTAGCCCTTTGGGGATTATTGTGCTGCATACTGAAACTCCCACAGTTGCCTGGATTCATTGGGGAGCATCAGCAAGAGAAGAGCCTTTTACTTTCACCTCTGGAGTAACAAGCTTGATAGTAGGAAGTAATGAGAGACGAAGCTTTACAGAGCTTTTATAACAATCACAGTAAAACCCTTTGTAGCTGCACTAAAAGCATTTATAATCAGCAAATGATAACAATTACTAGAATAAAAAGTGTTATCATTCTGCCGAATAAATATAGTTATCTTTTATGATTTCCCCCAAGGTCTCTCTGATTTATTACAGTAATTTTTGAGGTATTTCTTGAGCATTTTATCAACAACGCAGCCTCTATCCACCTGCCGCGCTCTGAATCCCAGGCTACAGCTCCCTTTTGTCATCCTACTCTCAAGTCTGTGTGCAGCCGGATGATGCAGTGCTTATTACCCCAGATCTCACTGTGATTGGACCCGGCCAGCTCCACCAGGGGGACCCGAGCACTGTAAGCGTCGGCCTGGCCTCTGAAGCTAAGCCCCTGTGACCTTGGAGTGAGGTGCAGCACCCTGGGAGCCCGCAGAATGAACAATATGAGGCAGGGAGAAAGCCGGACATACAAACAGTCCATTACCATCCATAATACGGGTTCTCTCCTGTGCCTATCCAAAAACCTTATGGCTCTACCATCTTCTTTCATTTTATCCTGCCAGGGAGGGGGAATCTCTCTCTCTCTCTCTCTGTCTCTCTCTCTCTTTCTCTCTCCCTTTGCCCGTGCAATCTGTCTAAAGAGGAAGTGGCGTACATGAATAAAGGGACTGGTTTGCTCCAGGCAGAGCTGAAATTGGTCTATTACGGGGCTCCATTTGAGATCAGTGTGGGAGGGAGTGGCAAGGCCAAGCACTGAGGGCTCTTCCCTTTTTGCTTTCTTCTGTCTCTGCCCTTTGTAGTCTGGGTAGTAGTATATGTTCCAGAGAATATTGTGACCTCCAGGAATAAAGTAAAAGTGCACTTTAAGCCATTAAATATGGAGAAATTTGAACTCGTGCAGCTGCATGATGAGTATCTTTTTTTTTTTTTTTTTTTTTATAATAGCCTCCTTTAAGACTCAAAGATTTTCACATTCTACCGTGTAGGACAATATCACTTTAATCAGTTTTATTCCTCTTCAGTTCAGTGACTTAAGTGGAAAATAGCAATGGAGTGAGTGTGATTAGCTCAAATTGAATATATGAAATTGCTGCTGATAGTACATTCAGCTCCGTCTACAGTAGCTGTGATTATGGAGATGGATCACCTCCTATATCGAGCAAAATTTCATTTTATTATTACACTATAAGTATTGCAGCTGCAGTATAAAACAACAGTTCATCCAGGTTTCTCTTTACTTTGTTTAAACACTCATTGAGCCACAACAGAGAGACCGTCATAATGCCTAATCAGAGACGTCAAACGACCTTCATCTAATGCCACATAAGTGGACTGATTTGCGTCCCCCATTTTCCGTCTGCAACGTGCGAGTGGCTTAGCAGGAGAACAGTTACATAGAAATAACCAAACCAACCAAATTTTTGGAGGTATTGTCTCTGAACAAAAGAATTTCGACTGATGTGACGAAAGACGGGGGCCTGTCAAAAGCTATCTCTGGCAATGCTGAGGACCATACAATCAGGCGGCATTGTCGATGGAGTGGGACCCTCTCTTGCGTGATCATTAGGCAAATGGAGATGCGGCGTTGGAGAGCATGTGATTTGTCTTCGTTCCACAGATCTAGAAAAAGTGACACGCTGTATCATCTTTGCTGCTGTGTAATCACCTTCTACTCTACCTGGACACACTGCAGCGACACTACACTGCACCGCGTGTTGCAAACCGCAGGAAATGTATGAAATCTTACTGTTATTCTTCGGTTTGAGCTTACAGAAAGCCAGTGACCTTGAGGAGAAAAGGGACTGAGGTCAGTCGCTGAACTCCAAGACATTGCTTGCTAAAATTATAGGGGAGCCATTCTCTATAATGACTGCACTGAGGTAAACAGAATTAATCAAGATTACTGGACAAGATAGCTTGAAGGTGGCTCAATATAGGGCTGATGCTCAGAATTAGTTGCGAGTTTAGCGCAGCACAGATAAATAGATGATTTATAGGAGCCACAACTAGTGAGGGAAAGCTCACACATCTCATTACACAAGTTAGAAGCTTGTAGTTGTTAAAGAGGCTCTCATGAACGAGGATAATAAATCATGAGTCCTGCTTTACTTGAAAGGTTAAACCGATGCAAGCTATGTGAATCTAAACAGGTACTTTGAGAGAAGATTCTGCAAAAAGGGCGGCATTGCATCACTCCATGACTTGGCTTAAAGGCATACTTGCCTCAAAATACCCACCCCCATGTTTGATCATGTTTATTGTCTTCAGCCATCTGCAGCTGATAACCCTTGACTGAACAAGCTGTTAGTTATCCCATGAGGCAGCGTGGAGAAATATCCTCACTTGTTCAGAAATTACTTTTCCTGTAAGAAGACACTACCGCGTCTGAGCCACAAAAAACTGCTCCGAAAGAGACAAGAGGGTGAGAAAGAGTTGGAAATAAACCCGGGTGTCAGGAAGGATATCTTGATTTCTTTAAATTAGACGTAGCTTGTGAGGCGACATTGCTCCCGAGGCACTTCTGCTCTGACTCACCGCTGAAGTGTTTCAGATTATGCCACCAGGAAAATCAGCACACACTGGCGAAGTAATACAAAAGTAAACTTATGAACTTGTGTAACTGAATATAACCCTCCTGATTCTGTTAGGTGGGGAAAGATATACAGAAGCGAAGCCAAGGGAACTGTTTCAAAAAGAGAATATCCCAAAAGAGAAATAGCATCAGCAGGTCTGACACTGTTGCTCCGTTCAGCAGCAGCTCAATGCGTTCCTGTGACATTTAAGGGAATTAGGTGGTGTTAGGAGAAATGACAACCGCTTTGTCTCTGTTAAAGAGCTTAGCCAAGACACGGAGAACAATTTTGTGTAGCTCTGACACGGGCTTTGAAAAGACAAAAGAGAAATCTTGGCTCGTCTTGGTAACACTTGAGCGAAACCACTTCAACCACCAGGGTGAAATTTGGGAGGGCGGTGCCACGACTCGGGGCTCATCATTTCCTTCTTGCCTCACTGATGTCAGGTTTGGATAAACAGACGGCAGTCGCTTTGAGTTCTGGGAAATGACATTGGGAATAAAAACAATGCTAAAAGGAACAGACAGGATAGATTTCTTTGTTGTTCTGACATGAAACTGTCACTCAGCTGCTGTTGGAGTCTCAGGAGCCAAGCCCAGCAATGAAAAATGGGGACTTTAATAGTCAAAGACGATCCCTGAAACTGGATCTGACTTGTACTTTATACTGAATAACCATTACACTAAATACGCTAAAGATCATATGAATAATATAAGCAAGAATATTCTCAGCCAAAGCTTTCATCTTCAGATATTACGGTCAGCTGCCAAGTTTTATACAAACTAAGATTTCCTTAATTTCTGTCTAACTGAACTCCTCTCAGCATCCTCCAGCTCCCTCCAGATGTCTGCTGGTTCCTCCATAAATCTTCCTCTAAATTGGCCTGATTTTTCATGTGAATGAGCGTGTGTGTGTGTGTAGCTGCCCTGTTCTGACCTTCAGCTGTGGGCCAACAGTCCACACTGATCATGCAAAAGGGAAACCAACTGTCAAGCCCGACTTCGTCCGCTGTCAGGTGTTGACAACCCGCATAAACATCGAGAGGGAAGCGTGGCTCACCTGAGGGGCAAAAGCCACGATGAATAATCTGAGGAGTCGCTCAGATGAAAAACAAGTTCGACTGGGCTAAATCTGAAAGTGAAGGTGAAAACACGAGTACCGTGTAAGCCACGTTCTCTGAGAACATTACTGAGGTGTTGCCATCGCTCATTTTAAAGAAGCTTGGTGAAGCCAGCTTACATAAGGCAGACAGGAAAGTATGGTTGGATCAGGCAAGTACGATGAGCTACATGGACCTAAACTCTGGTGGCTAGTGGTTGTGCTACTTGCTTTGGTGACTCTTAGCAGCCATCGCTATAAGCTTGGTGGGCTAACGGCGGTGTGTTTGCTCTCTCAAAGTCTGCGATAAAGAGGAGCGCACGTGACTGATGAACACCAAACTGTCTGCTCGCTCTGCTGGACTGTTAAGCTCGGCACTAGAGTTCGCAGTCACGACAGAGACAGAAGCTTTGAGCTACGAGTGATAAGATGAATTTGAATGTCGGGTTTTGCTGAATCCACATCGCCCGTTTTAAAAGGGAAGCCGTACAGCTCCTCAGCCTCGAAAGAAAGGATGGAAGCTTCTTGAAGATGGTGCTGAGAAAGCGTTCCCCATGGTGGGACAAAGACAGACAGGAAGTATATTACATATTTAACAGACATCTATTAAATATGTAACGTAAGGGGTGCTGGTTAGCTCCCGTGTACGGTTGCTGCAGCGGCCCAGGGTTTGATTCTGACCTGTGGCCTTTTGCTGTGTGTCGTCGCCCTCTCTCAATCCCCACTTTGCTGTGTGTGAGCTGTGAGCAGAGATTGTGTTTTTTACCTTCTCGGGTTGTTTTCTTTGTGTGTTTTAAACATGCCTGAAGATGTAAACCTATCCATTTTGAGGAATTTGTGTAGCGTAAATAGGTTTTTCCTCCTCCTTTTATATCATGTTTATCATCTCATATTTATCTTGCAATCCGTCAGAGCGTCTCAATTACAGCATATGTTTTTATCTCTATCGCAAATCTCTGTGATTTATGTTGATGAAACACCTTTACCCAGTGAAACTTAGAGAAAATATCCTCCTGGATTTCCTCGTACAAAGCAAACGCAGTGATGCAGTTTGCAACAATACAGAAACTGTGTGCAAACTGTGTCTTTAAGCCAATCAGTAAAGAGCAAGCCTATTTCAGATGACTGACATAAATATGATTGGTCTATTAGCTTATCAGTCATGCTGTTAAGGTCTGCCATTATGAATCAGGCCTGATGGTTTGTGATTGGACACTAAAGCATGTTGGGCTCATTAGCTCCCACTGCTCTCAGCAGATCTGTTCAGATCCAAATCAATGAGCTCCACTTCCTTTTTTTAAAGGACTGCAACCGCTGTGACCTTTTAGAGCAGCGAGGTCAACGTGATGCCAACTTCCCCTTGAATTGCTTGAGACTGATTGCTAACAGAACAGCGGCGGCTTCACCTGGTATCAAACAGATCCTCGCACCGTTTCACAGCATCAAGCATTCTCGCTCACACACACACACACACACACACACACAGCTGCGAACATGAATTATTTAACAAGGCAAGTTATAGTGATCTGTAGATAATGTAGAGGGCTTCGGGGCTTTATGTACACAACCAAGGAAAATTGATCCTGGGCATCCCATCCTATCCTGTAATTATGCATGCAGACACTAATTTCCCACCAGAGAGAACATTGTGTGCCTGGCCAGTCTCTCCTGCCCCCATAGTGCTATGACAACACAGGGGGGGAAGTCCACACACACACACCCATACACATTTAGTAAATGAGAGAAGGAGTGCTGCCCTCCAGGCACGTCTCCGTCAGTACATAGAAAAACTTCATTACAGTGAAACAAATGTGTCCTCAGCCACAAATCAGCCTCAGTAGAAGGTGCTCTTTTGCAAACAGCCGGGCAGTATTGAATTATACAGAAACTGACACTGCTGTTTAGTCCACACGTGGTTCTGGATGAGCCTCTTGATGTGTACTGAAAGCCCAAACAGGCACTAAAAACTCTTTTGCTCTGTAAAATGTGCTTTTGATGGTTACCCTGAGAAACAGTGCGTGCAGCGTGCAGTGCGCAGCTCGCAGCGCAGGTCTGTATTTCCTCAGAAGCATTTGCCATGCCTGACATGATCCTATTTTGAATGGTCCTCTGTGGTAATAAGGTCATTTGTCTTGTGCAAAGGAGAGGGGATCTATAGTTGTCATACCACTGAGCTGGAGATAAATGTGAAAGGCTAAGACTGTGCCGGTGAAAAGAATTTATGCAGTCAACCCTTTCCTCTCAGCTGTAGTGCAAAAAAAGAAATCTTCAGTGTCTGGAAGCAAAAAGGATCCAATGAAACCCGAAGAACTGAACGTAAATGTTTGTTAATCGGTTCAGTTACTGATCTTTAAGACAACGATGTATATCTTGTATCATCAAAAATTCCTACATGCTCTTTTGTATAGCACCTTCTTGCCCTGTTTATATGGTCTGTATTGTATTTTCTGTCTTTTAATGCTCCTTGTTAGGACCAGGGGTCTTTTCAAAAGGAGATCTCAGGGTGCCTTCAATTCTAACCTGTTTGGTTTGCTTCAAAAGAACTCTGGTGTGTTTACCCATTTAGTTTGGTTCGTTTGCGGCTGACAATCAAACTCAGGTGTGGACTAAACAACGATCAAGCCTGCCTAAAAACGAAGAACTCTGGTGAGGGTCTGACAGACCAACTAGAGGATTTTATGATTGATGTGTGATTTTGGAATGAATCCATAAGATAAAAAGTTAAAGATTTATGGTAATCATTACGTAACAATGGAAACAAATTAGTACCTCTTTTCTTAACTTGTTTCTACTCTGTGGTAATTATTCAAATTTGAGTTGCAGTCTTGATAATTACGCTCATAACAGCTCGTAATTTTCTGTAACCTCTTTGTGACTCCGGAGAACAAAACATAACAAACAAAAAGCATCAAAGCGCTGCATAAATTTCAGTCAGTCTCTGGAATTTTTTGGGTCCACGTAGTGCTGATGATCTACGATGACAGTCGCCAGAAATGTCTAATTAATGAGTCATCTTACAGTCTGTGTGATCTCGTGTTTACAGCTCCTGGTTTGTTTGTAAGAAGTCAGCGTGAACACGAGACGAATGTGAACTAAGAAGACAGCAACGTGTCATTATTTCTTTGGTTTGAACCAAATGAACCCAAACTACAGGTGTGAAAATGCCCAAAATCTCAATGGGACTTGTAGCTGGTTAAAAAAGAGAGAAATAAAAGAGAAAGAGGTGAATCTGTGAATGAGCCATGCATGCTTTCCACATAAAACCACACAAAGAGCTCCCTGTCTTTCTCCAGTATGTGATGTGAAAAGCAGCCAAGTCGATAATGGTCTCCTTTTTTTTTTTTTTACTCTTAATGCTCTTCTTCCTCTAATCCAAAGTGCACATGTTAAAAACAAAATGGATTGTTCATCCACGGCTGCTAATACCTCCTCCATCCTTCTTGTTTAGTAAATGGCTTAGCTCCTCTACCATACTGTAGCTTTTGTGGCTTTGCCGCTGTAGGTATGAATAGACTCACCGAGGTCCGACCATGCCGGCTGGCTCAGCCACAAAGCATCTCTCCGCTCGGGCTGTTTATCGTCACGCGGTCAAATTCCTCACTTGCGGTTTTCGTGTTAAAATTTTTTTCTTGGATCAAGGCAGGAATGAGTGTTTTCACGGCTATAGTGGGAATCCGATTATCATACTGGGATCACGGTCGTCATGGAAACCGAGGATGGTGCATTGTGTTAAGCCATCCCTTACACATCCTAGAACATTGGGAATTAGTGTGAAAATTCAGCCCCCTTAAAATAAAGATGTGACAAATTCGGTCGTTCGTATTAGGCACATTGTCAAGCGGTTGACCACGTGTCTGCATGTGTGGAAGGAATACATCCTGTGCTGTTTAGAAACATTGCTTTGTCACATGCTTTCTCATCATTCATGCATACCTTAACACAAAGCAACAAATACCACATTCAGAGATCTATTTGTGTGCTGGACTTTTAACAGGGACTGAAGGATCTGATGCAGCTTTACAGTTGAACTCTTATTAAATTCATCTTCAGAGATGTTCATGTTGACTTTAAATGTGCTCAGAAAGTCTAAGTTATAATTAATAACACACCTCATGTCTCTGCTGTCAAAAAATGCTGATCCAGTTCAGAATTCTGTTCGCGTTCAAGCCTCCTGGAGGTGCAACCAACAGCTTGTCAGATGTTTACTGATCATCATCATCAATTTTTGGGGTGTTTATTAATGTCTTTTGGAACATTTGGAAAGGAAGAGACTGCAACAGCTGCTGCAGTGAGGACGTACTGTAGGGCAGATTCGTGTTAGGGTAACCTTTTTCTCACCAATTTGAGGCACATGATACATAAAACAGAAGAAGAATCAGAGCAGATTTTGGCCAAATTAGAGAAAATATAGACAGCTGCAAACACAGCATGGCCAAGATCACCCATGCATGTATGAAGAAAAGCAATTTTTGTTATTGCCTCATCGGGAATAATGACTTACGGATACACAAACTGTAGAACTGAGTCATAATTCAAGATAATTCAAGAGTTTTACTTGTATTGTATCTTTACCATGTGTCCAAATATCATGCAAATGTTATTAAAACAAACAAAACACCTTCTTCTTTGATGGTGAATTGAAAATCTTTGGGTTTTTGGACTGTTGATTAGACATAACACGCAAATTGAAGATGTTAATTTGGGTTCTGGTGAATTTTGATTGCTATTTTTCACCATTTTCTGACTAAAAAAAGAATATATTCATCGAGAAAATGATCTGCAGATGAATCTATAATGGCATAATAGTTAGTTGCAGCCACACTGTAGCTGGATGTAAAGCATGCAAGACATGTAAAGCCAATTTTGTGTATGTTTTCCATGCTTTTATTCATGTTATGATATTAATTTTAACACTATTGCCCAGAGATGAAAAACTGTAAAGAGAAACTGTGCTTCAAATGTCAGAAATCTGTAAATTTTCAAAAACAAGACGCCTTCAAACACGTAAGAATCTTAGAATAAGAAACACTGTGCCTGAAAATGATCAGTGTATATTGTTGAGGCAGGCAAGGCTTGGAAAGTCTGTCTCATTATCCTCAATGAGACAAGCGGAGGCTGGACTCCAGTTCCTGTGAGGGACAGGACTGGAGAGCGCAGGTGGAGGAGAGAGTCATCCGGAGAGATGGAAACAGTGCTGTGAAGAGGAGATAAATGAAGCCAGGAGTGTCTTGGCCACACCAGGAGAGGACAGCCATCTGCAAGCTCATGCTGCAAAAAAGCTTATCTTATTACCAACACTCCCAAAGAGTGAAAACTTTGTTTCCCCACCTCTGTCTCTCTCTTTGTCTTATTCCTGTCATGCGTCTTTTCAATCAACTCTTCCTCTCTGTCCTTGCCAAAACAGTGTAATATTATTACCATCTCAAGACATCCCCGCTTCATGAATTTAAATTAAAAACAGACTATGCCTGAAAATTGTCCAGTTTAGATTTCCACACTGGGTTGTCAGAATTTTAAATTACCACCTGTGTTAAAAAAAACAAACATAAATTACGGACACAACCCTCCATTACAGTCCTGTCATCCATCAGCGGTGAGCAGAGGCAGATATTGGTAAAACACGCACAACACTGGCAAAGATAATCACCACACGAGAATCAACCCATGATGCATTGAATCATTAGAGGGACAGCGAATGTCCAGGTCATCCGTTCATTGCAGTGTGATACTCTGCCATGTGGTGGCAACTCATGGTCGACCCTGAACCCTCGACCCCCCGCCCCCACCCCGCCCGCCTGCTAGCCTGCACGGGCAGCGCTGCCTCGTGGCTGCAAACAGCTCCCGACTCACTCTGGTAAACACAACAACGCACAATATGCCCGCACGCACAACAAAAGACATGACTCCGAGCGCTGTCACCACTCATCACGCTGACACAAAAGAGGATGCAGCTCAGATACTGTGTGAGCGGTATAATAATGTGCATGCAGACATGATAGGATATTTTCAAGATGCTCGGGGACAAACAGATAGGCGCGGTTGGATGGGGATCAATGCAGGGAATCGATACAGGGGCGTCCTGACGAGCACTACAAGCACAGAGGAGCCAGGCATTTTAAGAGTCAAATAACCCCACGAGGAAAGGTCCTTGACCGGCAGAAGTGACCGACCTCGTGGCCTTGAGAAGGAGCCACATGGAGAGATAAATCTAGGAATCAAACAGTGATTATCATGTAGTGATTCAGTGTAGGCTGCTGCCATTTTGAGCAACATTTCTAGTGGAGACACATCACAGCAAATAGAAATATTGTGAATATATATGTTTATGAACTTGCTCGCAGCACACACACACTGAGCTCTCAGGCTAGATTCCCTCCTTAGTGCCAGTCAAGCTTACTAGAGCGTGATGCGGGGCTGGATTGATTGATGGACTAAAGGGGAGGGGGCAGGCGGGGTAAAACACGTGTGCAGAGAGAGAACCTGAGGTTAGACACTGTCACCAATCTGACTGCTGCATTCAGGGGGGCAAAAAAGTGACTCGTGGGCGTAATTCGGCTCCCTAAAAGCTTTTAAACTATCGTCTCCGGCTCGACCAACACTTTCCTGAAACGTGGAAAGAATAACATGACTGACATCAAGTTTTGTTTCCAATTACAGAGCTGTTGTAAACACTGACATGCAGTTTTTTTTTCTCTCTTGTCAGCGTCTCTGCTGTATTAATTTTTGCCTGTTTCACTTATGATACATGCGTTTGCAAAACAAATTTAAAGACTGTAATTGAACGTCAATCAGTATGCAGTATCTTGTAGCGCTTTCCATCTACTGGACTGACCTTTTGGATATTATTTGCGCTCTTGTGCTATAAGCTAAAGAATCACTCAACAGAGTGACTTTTGAATACTGCCTGTGATATACAATAATCTTAATAGGACATGTTTTTCTTTCAAATCTTTCAAAATGGATCACACACTGAGTATATTTCCATTTTTTTTAAAAAAAGGCTCAGCAGTTTCCTATAACAGCTGTGCATGTGCCTTTTCAGCAAACATTACTCAAACAGAAGCAGGCGGCATTTATCGGGGACTATTTTCAGCTGCAGATTAACACACATTTGGTGCTCGAGTGAGAATTTGTGGCAGCAGGACGGCGCATGTGGGATCCAAATAACCTACAGTGCCCATGTTCGTGGTGATCAACATGTTATCCAGCGTGGCTCACTGATGTGTTTTTAATCGTTTTTGGACAGAAACAGAAGATACAGCACATGGCACAGAGGTGTCAATTATATTTGTTAGGAGGATGAACATGGTTGGTTTTGGCCTTTTACATGGAATTTACGAATAATAAGAAAAATACAGAATAACTAGACTTATCCCTGAAATACGGTATGAGCACAAATAACCGAGCAATCCAACTAAGACTTTTATTATTGATTAATTGTTGATTATCTTCTTGATTAAAGGGCCAGTGTGTATGGTTTAGTGACATCTAGCGGTGCATTTGCAGATTGCAACCTCCTCGTCTCACCCCCTACTTCCTAGCATGAAGGAGAAACTACAGTGGAAACCCAGTGTTTGGTTTGTCCCTTCTGGGTTACTGTAGAAACAAGGCAGTTCAACATAGTGGACTCTATGGAAGCGGTGTCTGTAGACTCAAAAGGCTCGTTCTAAGGTAACAAAAACATAACAGTTCTTATTTTCAGGTGATTATACAGTAATGAAACTATCCTGCAATATTCTTTAAATAGAGCACCATAAATTTACACACTGGACCTTTAAGTGGTAAATCATTCAGTCTATTAAATGTCAGAAAATATCTCTCAGAGCCCATGGTGATATCTTTAAATGGTTTGTTGTGAATTAAAAGTCATAGAAATTTTCACATTTGTGAGGATGGAACCAGCATAAATAAACACTAAGCGCTTGTAAACACAATGTAAATTATCCAATTTTTCAAAATATTATAAACAGAAGCAAGTAAAAGATGCAACAACACGCAGCACAGTGCAGGAACGAACACAAAGGTTTCCGCTTTTAAATGAATGATGCAACAAAATGTAAAATACCTCCTAATATCAGTGTGCAGCTGCAAACAGTAGCCGACTTATGACTGAGATTTGCCCTCTAAAAGTAGTAAAACGGGTTATCTTGGCCCCTGCACTCACTCCCTAAAGACATTTAAGTCCCGAGGGTGAACTCCGTCCACGCAGCGACCATCGGAGGAAAAGGCAAATTAGCACAGAGCATTCAGTGAATGTCAAACTCAAGCCACCGTAATCCGGCGGCTCGTTCTCTGCGTGAACTGCGCTCTCTCTGTGCATCCTGGGTAATTTGTTTCTCCTGGGGGTTTATCATATCAGGAGCCAGAGAGGTTATTTATACTGACAGTCATGGCACAGAGACTGAGGGCTGGGTCCGGTGAAAAGAGACAGGAAAGATGTGATTTACACTATGTGATGAGTGTAAATAAAGTTTCATTATTCTAAAACGGTAACCCTCCCTCAACTTTTCCAATAAACTTCCTGGTATTTTAACTTTACTTTCCATTTTTACTTAAAGCAGCCTTGGCGGAAATGATAGAGGCTGTTTAACATGATATGTCAGTGGTTTTCACGCTGAGGTGGTCTCAGGTAATAGACTCAAATGTGAAAAGGTGGATTTTGCTCATTTGGCTTCAGATTTTCAGGAATAACGAGTTTCCCCCCCCCAAAGAAGATCAGTCACGACTTTTGGCAGTGGGTGAAGGTGACGACTGATGAATAATGCATGTGCTCAATGGGCTGCTGTTAATCACGGTGATCTCACACATCGCTATATTCTTCCTAACACACACACACCTCCACCTTTCTCCTCTGATCTGAGAGCAGGTGATGTGGCAAAACGGAGAAACTCAAAGTACAATCGTACTTGGAAACATTGCACATTCATTTCTCTGCTCACTTCATCCCGGCTTACTGAATGTCATCACAATGTGAGTGTGTTTTGGGGATCGGGGGAGGAAGGGGGCACTCTCCCGAAGGAAATGCAAAAAGGCACTGATTGCATTTTACCAGGCTTTTCAAACCTGGCTTTTGTGCAGGTCCTTGCCGAAAACGAGTGCCGGGGAAAGGTGAATGTACGCTCGAACAGAAGCATGACCCACTTGCCTGTCTGTACTTTCTTCTCTCCACTCTGCGGGAAGAGGAAGAAACTCGCAAAGCTCTGAAATGAATCCAGAAATGCTGCTTTCAGCTCAGCTTTGCAATCACAAAGACATAAGAAGAATTTTGCACATGAATACGGCGTTGTGTATTCATGTGCATGCGCTGTAACTGTAAGCCCCGTGAGACACATCTGTAATGGGATCTGTTTCTCCTATAGTGGACCTCCTCGATGGTGTAGCTGATAATATACTCCCGAGTGAACGTCTAAGATCAGTGATTACCCTCCATTTAGCGCAGCCTGCTCTCCTTCAGGGCATGTCGATGCTTCAAAGGACAGGGTTTGGAGAAAATGCCTGATTTGAAGATAACCTCCTGGCTTTTTCCTTTCTGTGACAGCCTTTTAACATGATAGATCCTTTAATTGCAGTAAACCGGGATTGACTAGAAGCTTACAGAGAAATCGTGACACCGCTGACCCCCGGTGAATAGAAAACGGGGAAGTGGTGGAAAACCAATTTCTTCAGAAACTCTTAGCAGTATGAGTGCAAAGACAAAGACTGTGCTTCGTCCTTGTTGTTCCATCGGATGGCTTTGTGAAATCAAAACACTCTAAGCAACAACTAACCATCAGGAGAGAGGGTTGGAGGAGATTAAAATTGGTTTATATTTTTCAAGAAGGAAGGTCACTTAACAGCCACGTACTGTACATGGTAACAGTTGGAACAGGTGCGACAGGGTCTCCACATAGCATCTGACCATCTGTCACACACTGAAACACTGAAGGTGTTACTTTTCTCCAGATATAAATAACATCTAACTGACTGAATATGACACAGATTATTACTTATAATAAATGTATATCTTTGTGTGCCTGATAAGTTATTATTTAATGCCCTCATTAACTTAATGAAGCGAAATACCATGAACTATGAACCAACCGAAGATATGAAAAGAAAACACAGAAAATAAGATTACGAAACAGATTAACAGTTGTTTTTTTTTTTCCTAGGAACAAATCGTAAAAACAATCCACAAAACAAACAGAACAAAACCTCTCTGCTCTCACTTAATCTACGCCTTTGGTTCACAGCCAACAACCGCCAACAGAACTGACTCAAACAACGACCCCCAGGTTCATGCCTGTGAAATAAAGCCAACATGGAAGTGCCAAAGACTGCAGTTCCTCAAACGGCCTCTTGAGGCTGACTCCAGAAGTGAGTCAGTCTCCATAAGTCCCCATGTTAAAAACATGTTTACAGCCTGGTACAAAAAACAGTTTTGGTCTCTATAGCTAATTTCTCCGTGCATGACAACTGTACTGAGGGTGAATTTTTATAGACATTGTTTGACTTATGACCAAAAAGACTAGAGTCTAAGATATCGATACATATGATACATGTTCATGTAGCTTTCTATAGTAGCATCCCACAGGTTTGATAATGGGTTTATATTCCCAAGGATACTCTTTGTTTTAAGACGGACCACGGTATAACAGTTATGAATTCATCCTTTTATGCTTTTTTCTCGTCTTACACAAATCTACATTTGCACTTTTCTCAGATATCATATCAATATTCAGGATCCTTTCTGACGATCACCTTTCTGATCCAGGAAATTTATAGGACTGTCTCTCTATCAATGTGAGCTCTGATGCCCTCAAAACCCTCATTAACAAACATCTATCCAGGTGACCGGATCATTCATGATAGGGGATGTCAATATTTCCCGACCTTGACACAAAACCAGAGTGATGATGTACTACACAGATCTATCGTCATCTTTTCCCTTTCCATTAACACAAAACAAGGATTTGCTTAGTGCTTCTGCTACTGAAAACCTGTGGGTTGTTGCTATGCAACAATTAAATAAGTTTGAGGTGTGCTACCCATCCAGTTTCCTTTTACCTTTCAGTAGCCTACACACCGGGTACTGAAAAGAAATTGCACTTTCTTGGTGCTGTCAGCTTTGTCCCTCTTTCCTCTCTGTAAATGCAGGTCTCTGGTGAATATGCAGTCTTCTTTGGAGTCAGAGATGTAGTGATAAAAAGTAGCTCCTCTTTTCCGCTCAGATCGCAGCAGACAGCACACTGATTTACACGAAGCAGTGACAAGGACGACAGCTGCAGCATATCGAGATGGAAAATATATCCTCCCCCCGGCCCCATCGTCACCCTGCTTCCCCTTCATCCCTTTCTTCACTCTAAGCCCAATTCACATCAACTCTCTCCTCATGTGCCCCACCTCCTGCTATCAGTACTTCTGTTGCCCGACATCAGGGCTGCTCTGCTAGAAGGAGGGTGTTATTGATGGGATGTGGACTTGAAGAGGAACAGACTACTTCCAGAGGTCTCCGTGGTCAGGCCAGAAGGGAAAAAGCGCACACGTGAAGTCTGTTTGACACAAAATTGAGACAGAAAATTAACTTGCACTGGCCGGCAGTCTGAATGCTGTCTAACCTGCCACGCACATGCCTGATTTTCACACAGCAGCTCCCAGTTTATTAGCTCTGGCCAGCACACAGCCTACAGAGACAAGGACATCTCAGAGGAAGGAGAAAAATGACCACACCTTAGTTTCATGGCGTTGACAGTTGACGAGGGTGAAGAAGCGAGGCAGGGCAAAAGGGGAGGAGGCTGAACGGATGGATGCCTCCCAGTTCATGACAGCGTCGAGCCGAACAAACACAGCCGCACATGCACTCGCCTCTTTTCTAGACCGTGTTATTAACACACCAGTGGAAAACACTTAACTCATGCCTATTCAATTATGCTAATGCATACATATACAAATGACCCTGGTTAGTTATTAGCTGTCTCAATTAGGGGACATGTGTATGGGGGTTCAGCAGAGAGAGAGAGAAAGAGAGACGAGTGACGGGTGGTTCGCTGTCCACTGGCGATAACAGAAGCCTTAGGGCAAGACTTGTGCAGCGCTTACTGTTTCTGTCGGGGTGTGTGGGTGGGTAAAGGAGGAGCTGGAGATCCTTTGTACTTGGAGGACATGTGGCGAGGCACAAAATCAATGTCACGCTGAGCCCATGTATGCATATTTGTGTGGACGTGTGCACGCGCAAACGCATGCACAGAAGTGGGCTCTTATCTTTTTCGAGTTTCTCTTAGTGTATCAGTGCGGTGACGGGGCTCTGAGAGCTCTCTCCGCTGTGAACTCCGTCGCCAAAGATCAGAGCAGCAGACTACAGTGAGCTTTCATCTAACAGCCCTTACAGAAATAACCCGAATGCACGTCTGATTTCGCACCCTCTTAATGTGTTCACTGTTATCACGCAGAAGATGTAACATGCATCTAATTAATTCATGAAATTCATGTAGATCTGCCACCAACTACACATACCGCCCCATTTATTTTAAAAAATGCTATTCTATCGACAAGTGTACTTATCATACAATAAATCTGAATCATGAGGCTGCGGTTTAGAAATGCTTTGCACGTGTATGCATATTAAAACCATGCATTAGAATCAATAAAATGGATCGACAAACCCATAACTGACTCATACATCACATTTATTACAGCCAAAGCAGATTAATCACAATGATTTCTAGTGTGAAATGAAGCATGTTGCCATGGGTGAGAGTGTTCATCTTGGGTACGATACACTAACACTCTGAGCAGAGCAAAAGCTAAGCTGGGAAAAAAAGAAAAAAAAAAAAGGTCCAGATTTGTGGTCGTGATCTTTGCAAATGCAACAAGAGGACTAATTCGCCATTCTGCAACGTCATCAAGGAACAACTGCTGAATCTACAGGAAAGAGTGGAGAGCCGGAGGAAGCCTAGTGATGCCCATTTTGGATAAAAAAGGACAGATTACTCCCCACTCTCACCTTCTGCACCTCCTTTGCGGGGTGACAAGGGGTGCTGTACATGTTCTATACTCACATTAATAATCCACACATTGCCAGTCTAACAGCTATCACTAAACATAAAAGTTTATGTTCATAGCTATCGGTTAAACAGTTCTTGACCACGAAAATGAGGACAACATGGCCTCTATGAAACTTCTGTCATTGTTTGCTTTCTCAAAAAAGTTGTATAGTTTGTGTGTTTATATGATTTTCTTCTCTAGTTCCTCTCTCATATAACTATTATATCCAATATATCCAGACACTGGATGCCTGTTTTGAACACCGGGGACAACAATGGACAAATAAGTCCAGGACTTTATCGTTTCCTGACAAAGTCTGATATGTTGTCAATAAACAAAACTAAAAAAAACTCAGCCGGTTTGTCCACGTAGAAATGTCGTCTTTGCTTTGTGGCTTTCAGTCTGCCGTGTCTTCATTGACTGACTGTGTTTTATAAACTCACATCACAGTGAGTATTAAAAGGACATAAAGCTCCAGAGCTATAGGAGAGTGCATCATGACTGCAAGCCAACAAAGATTTAATGCTCCGGTAAACTACATCCACTCCACATACTCTGTTTGCAGGCTTTGCATATTTGGCAACAGTTCGTTTTATTTATCCAGGCTACCTGTTTAAGTACTGAGCCCTGTTTCCCGTGGACTCTGACAGTCAGCGTTGGTACGTAAACACGAATACATTAAAGCTGGTAAATATTCGGCTACAGTGCCTTCACAACCCAGAATATAAACTCTGTCATTCCACATAGTATATTATCTAATCACAGTTTGAATAGTCTACAAACAAGGCGATATCCTCCATCATTTCCCTGCTTTGACATTGTGAGCGTCCACCAAGTCTGATCCCCAGACTGTTGGAACTGTCCACAAGAGGTGGTGCTGAAATCCCTCCCCTCTCCCTCTCTCCCGCTGTACAGGAGCCCTGTCCATGGTTCTGAATCAGCGCTGTATGACAGAGAGAGAAATATGTTTTTTTTACTGGCTGGGTGACTGGGTGGAGCAGGAGGGACCTTGTCTCAGCCGGGTCTGTCTGTAAAGAGGCAAACAAGGCAGAGTCTCAGCAGGCAAGGAACTCCACGCCCTGTTTGCTTCAGAGCCGTCACATGTGACAGCGTCATCTCCAAAGGGGGTGGGGGTGCTGGAGGCCACAATACATGCTTTAGATGGATAAAAAAAAAAAAAAAAACATGTCTGTGGTTGGGGCTGGATGGAATATTATTGCCTGTGGTTTCAGTAATTTGGCTCATATGTGCAGCATTTCCTTCCCATGTCTTTCTGACCCTAACTTCTGGCTTGTGTTTTAACATTCACACTAAAACACATTGTGATTGTGCATCCAGCGGGATGGTTGTGTGAAAAGAACGGCTGATGCCTGCTCATAAGAGGCTGTCCCCTTTCCGTCCTGTCTTTCCCCGGAGTGGAACAGCCAACCAATCAGAGTAGATGAGTGCAATGAGTCACAGAGAGAGCGGACCGCATCCAGTGAACCGAAAAGGAGCTGCCTGCCACTCTGGGCAGGGAAACTGTAACGTCCATGGATGGAGTGATCCGGTCTGAACTCTTGCGCGCACCGAAACCCAGGAAAAGCATGTAGACTTATAAATATATTATTTATTCGGCAATAATTAAACAGATTTAGTATTAAAAGTATAATTTCCCTCTCCTCCATCATACTTTGATCTCCTCCACTAGTGGTGCCACCACTTAATAACTAACCAAACACGCACTGTAACACTTCAAGGTCGTGTGAAGGTCAACATGTTGCCTGGATCCAAATCCAACTCAGGCTGCTCTGTGTTTAAAGCTTCACAATGGTACAGTACGGTGCGTGTCACTCAAGGCTTTACAGACGTTAGATAAACAAAAACACTGTGTGAATGAGCTGTGTGAATGAGAGGTGGAGACGCTCATTAACTATTGATGCGATGGGAGATCTCACAGCTGGATACACATCACGCGCCACGGACGCAGGCACACACACACGCAAGCAACAAACAGTTGTTGAAATCACACAACAATGCCAGTGGGCGCAATATTTTTACAAGAAAAGGACTCAATTGTCCTTGTGTTAAATTTCTTTCATAAATGACTCCAGATTGTACACATAAATCTAATCGTAACAATGACATGAATATGAAAGGTGAGCAGGTCCACTATGGGACATAGAAATCCATTTTTCCAAGGAGCTACAAAGGCGCTACACTGAATGTGAAAAGGATTTATCGGACGCTGGAGGAGAAGAAAGGATTTGGAAGGTGGTGGAAAAATGAAGTCAAGATGAAACTGAAATCCAACTGAATTAGTTTTGCGTTTGAAAAGGCTCGAGCCTCGTGTTGGCTTTCATGGCTTGTTTCAGCACGAGACAATGGAATCAAATAGACGAGAGTGGCTATTTGAAGCCCAACAATCTACCAACCTTCACCCTCTTTCATGTTCCCTAAATGAGGGAAGAAAAAAAACATGACATAAAAAGCGCAAATGTTATTAAGAACAGAGAAGCTTTGTTGAGCCTCTGGCCCTCTAGTCTGCCTTTGTTTAATAGTCTACTGTACGTCAGCATGCATGAATGGAGGGAGGGGATGGAAAAGGAAGAGAGATGGACTAGTTCATTTCAGCTGAATCTGGGATAATGAGGGCAGAGAGAGGGAGATAAGGCACGACAAAGGGGAAATGACAAACAGCAGGGAAGGCAGTGCAGTGATTCGATTACAGTACAACTTCTCATTAAATGACAAACAAAGCAAACCGTGGGTTAAGAAGCCAACGTATCCTACTAGTGCATACAACTGCTGAACACTGCTTTTCTCTGCTCTGTGAGGGAATAACTGTCACCTCTAACGATACTGCTGCCACCGTTGCCACGCTGAGCCTGAGGACCTAACCCTCTGTGGGAGTCCGCTTATCCCCGCCTGTCACTAATGCCACGGATCCTATCCAAGCCAGGTCCCACTCATATATGCAGATGCACACAAATGGGATTGGTCTAATATTTATGATCAGTTTTTTATGAAACTACCAAACATGAATAACACTCTTAGATTTTTTTTTTTACCCCCCTTTGAGTAATCCCCATCATTGTGAGTCTGACATCTCCTGACATCTGTCATCCCACATGAGCTACTGTCAAAAAGACACTACACCTCCTCCTCCTTCTCCTTCTCCTCCTCATCGCGACCTGACTCTTCCAATCACACTTACAGTACAGCTGTCCTGCGAGCCACGATGGCTGACATGCTCACACACACACATGTGCGCACACACACACAAAAAAACAAACAAAAAAAAACAAAACAGTGTGTATCTATTTTAACCAGGCATGACATGGATCATTTTAAAAGCAGCAACACAAGCAGGAGCTCTCGTGCCATCTGATTGTATAAGCATGCTCTACAATCATCTCTTACCTGGCAGCACGCTGTCTTCCCTGGGTCCTCTTAACAATCCCAGGAAGGAAGGGCTTCAGACAACTTCTTGCTTTCGCTGACGGAGCTCGATGTGGCACTTTGAGAAGAAGAAGAAAAAAAAAAACAAAGGCTCAAAAAGAAATCTCCCCTCTTTTTTCTTTCTTTCTTTCTTTCTATTATTTTATTTCACACGGCGGCTCAAGAAGCACTCACGATCACACACTCGAACACCCAGTCAACAGCTCCGGCAAGCGAGCAGCTCGCTATTCCTTCCCTCCCTCTCTCTCTCTCTCTATCCGTGACACTCACCTCCTCTCTTCCCGCCCACCTACTCCAGCCCCCTCCCCCAACTTCTCTCTTTCTCTATCTCTCCCTCGCTTGCTCTTCGTCTGTCAGACAAAATGCACACATCCCCTCTATCTCTCAGCTCACTATTTTTCTGACATTTTCCCCCACCCACTCACACCTTCTGCTCCATGAAAACAAATATCAGTTGAAGGTACTATTAAGCTGTGCATTTCCACACGCCATCCACTAACTTATTGTTGATTTATTTGAGCATTTCAGGCGATATTTTCTTTTGGAATAAGACAAAGCACTTGTGAAAGCATAATAACATCAGATGGTGTGATTAATGAATAATGGTAATGAGGCAGTCATGCTGTATATGATTACAGATCTGACTTCCTTTTTTAAAAAATCACTTATTCTTCTTTACTCCATCCTCTCCTTCCATCTTTCTGCCTCACTCCACCTATTCCTGTCTCTCCTCGTGTCCTGCTGGTGTATTTAATGCTGCTCACGTGCTATTCTTCAGACTGCAAGTCAAGGGCATTCCCAGACTAAGTGTATGCTAATGTTCTGCCTCAAGGAGCTGCCTGGCGTCCCCTCGACTCTCAGCCCCAACCAGATGTGGCACTCGGATCTCCCAGGGAGGGGGCAGCAGATGCGAAGGCAAAAAAGGAGGACCGCCAGCAAAAATCTGCCAAGCGGTTGAGTCTCGTTTGACTACTCGAATGGACACGGTGAGGCCAAAGGCACCTGACTTGATGGAGGTGTGGATGTTTAATGGCGCTTTTTGGCATGAAATGCAGAGGTGCTTAAGCCAACTGCCAGCTTTTGTCTTCAGCCAAGAGAAGGTGATGATAACCACAACAGCCAGCCTTTTAGTGCAACAGATCATAAAAATGGAAGGCAAATATTACCTACATGTTTAGATGTTGAACATATTATGCATTTAAAGAGTACCTCACTCATGTATTCATTGGTTTACTCATTAACTCTGCAGCAGCTGCACATTACATCCCATGCCCTGGCACAGAATACAGCAGCGTACGTCGAGGGAAGATAAGAAAAGAAAAGCTGAGCCAGGAAAACATTTACAAACACGAGTTATTGTTCCAGACAGGCAACAGACAAGGACAGAGTATCATTGAGATATTTTAATTTTCCTGCAACACGATGCCTGATGTTCTGCGACGATAGATACTAAAAAAACTATGTGAAACGTGGTCGAAACACGAGCCACCATACAAGAATCGTACCAAAAATAAAGCAGCTTAACTTTGTCTAAATTTGGATTTAGATCAAGAACTATCTGATCAAAGAATACAACTACTAGACAACACAATGTGACAGTGATATATGGCGTGCTTCATTGGGCTGCTGCTGGATTGGTTAGCTCGACGGCGAAACCTATTCAGGGTTGGACCGTCGGTGAGCTTGTCCAATCAGCCTCCCTATTTATCACATGACATCTGGAACATAAGTTAATAAAATAAACAGCTGTTGTTCATGAGTTCACACTAGGCTCCCTATGTTTTTGTTTGTCCTGTATATTAGCACATGTTGGTCATTTCTAATGCTGACAGCCTGTATGTCTTTTTCATTGTGTAGTACAGTCTCTGTATTGTAATATATCATCAGTTATCAAAATAATAACTCCACTTTTGTCTTGATATATAAAAGATACAGTGAATTAGCTTGTCTTACACTTATACATATTTCCATATTTGACACTTTTTTGGTGTTTTATTAAGTTTTATTTTGTGTTTTTAGGACCATGACCATCTCAATATAGTTTTACATCACTCAAGAACAGGATCTTGTATTGCATTTTGTCTCATTAATATTAATGAGCCTCTCTTCTGATTAGCTGACTGTTTCCTGAGCGATGTGCGGCCAACCACAGGTAACAGATTGTAGCCTACCCGGCTCATTCAAAAGCAGTTTCTGACACAACAGGATATTTTCGTTTCTACTATACTATATCATTGATATCATGATTTAAATCTATTTCAGCTTCTGGATTTATACTTTTTAATAACTTTTATTTTGTGATAAAGTCATCATGTCAGGCAAAACTGCACTGCCTGAATTCATATTAATACTTTCTTTCCTGTACAGTAGATGTGCTTTAGTCATTATCAAGTTGTGTTAACCAACCACGCACTAATTTCCTTGAAGCAGTCATCTCGAGTCCAATCGGTCCTCTCCCCAGTCTATCCTTGAATTTGCTTTCAAAGCGTTTGCTTGTTTCGTCTACAGATTAATTGTAACCCATTTTCTAGCTCTACAACACATCTGTCTCACACGCTCATCTGTGAGCTGCTCGAAAACAGGAAGTCAAACTCAAGAAATGTGACTGCGAGCACTAACAGATGTCAAACGTGTGTGTGTGCTGTATGTGCATATGTGTCTGTGGAGAGGCCCAGCGTGTAAATAAAGTGCACAAGCTGATAAAGCGCACCACATGCATAAAAGCTAACAGATATATAGTCGGGACAGAGGCAAAGCAAACAGGGAGTCCGCGTTAATGATTACCAACTAACACCCCGCCTGGACACTGCACAGCTTGCTCCTCTGTACATTAGCTCTGGTTCGTTGGCTTTACGTGTGCTATGTGTGTGTCGTGTGTCTGCGGGGGGATCGATTACTGGGGAAAGCGACGTGGCCGGTGCAGATTTGTGGCCCAGCAGTCTTATAGTTCAGGCCTAATGAGCAAGGGGAAGAAGTGCATCCATGCTGAGCGGTGCAGGCCATCCTCCGTGGAGAATATCTGTTGTCTATCCCAACAAAGTCGGCTAAACGCACATCCCAGCGCTGCAGAGGGCCATCCGCTATCACAGCTAGGGGCTGAAAATTGCACACCTCTCCCTTTCAAACGTGAACTGTCTGGAAGATAAATAATAGTTTTGGCCAAACAATTTCTCAGAGAAAGTAAACACTCTCAAAAGTCTGTATAGCGTATGACTTGTTCCGGAGATAAATGGCTCTCTACAGAGGAAAAATGTAGGCAGCTCGAAAGTAAATCGCTAATGAAGCTGAGTCTCTGGGTGCAGATTACTGCCCTCTGTGGACGTCACTGAGCTCTAGAGGTGCAGCACTTATCTGTGTTAAAACAACCACCTCGCTGACATTAAAAGGCTGAGAGTAGAAGATTTATACTGAGTGAACATCCTATTTTCTACTGGAAAGAATATTTCCTGAGCAAATTGGAATCGGTTAGAGTGATGCTGCGTATTTTATTCAGAATGCATTCAATTTTCACTTTATTTGGTATCTTGGAGAATTCGTGCAAGATACCGGGGTCGACACTTTATCTGTAATAAATGAGGAACTGTGTACTTTGCTTTGTCGGTGATAGAAATTGTGCCACGTACAAAAACTCAAACTACAGCCCTGACAGTGTAACGACACTACAGGGCCAAAAACATTAGCTGTATTCGCTACTGACCGAGAAAGAAATGATGAAAGTGAACATCAAGAGAGAAAAACAGGTTTGGAAACGCTGCATCAGCACTTAACACCATCAAAACCTTTTGAATTTTAACAAAAGTCAAATGGCACACTTCAACATTTCAAAAGAAATGAACAGAAAAGCAAATCTTAAAAACCAGGAGGCTGTCAGTTGTCGAACTGGAACAAGAAAGGGAAAAAAAAGGGGGGGAAGAGAGCTCAACAGGGTGAAAGTGGAATGAAAAGGGTGAAATGGCATTTAGAAGAAAAAAGGCAGTGAAATAAAGGGAGATGGGTGAACAAAAAGGACAATTTCCCAAATGTCAGGAGCATTTGAATGGTCACCTTTGGACACTGCAAATCACTGAGAGAGAGGACGTGGAGCTTCAGAACAGGAAGAAGCTTTTGTAACTAAGTAACTCAGTTTGCCCTTGACTTACACACAAATACACAAACAAATATTATTACACTGGAAGTGTTACACGTGGACAACAATGTACATCCAAAACGGTTATATGTTTTGTCAGTGTGCAGTTATTTGTAATGTCAAAAGATCTTTGAATAACCTTCATCCGTTTTGTCTGACGTCAAGTAGGAGGTGGCACAGCTCCAAAGCCTCACCCGTAACTGACAAGCTACATTTTGACTGAAATTTGTATTCAAAAGGAGGAAGTAACTAAGTCATGATACTGGATCTTTGTGCAAAGGGACAAGATAAAAACATACTCCTGCATCATGCATTGAGACTTTCCATGCGAGAGACATTATGTGTTCTTGGCAGCGTATCTTGCCCTTGCTATTCTCCATAGAGGTGATGAGAAACTGGACTCTCCAAACTGTGAGTATGTAGAGGGACATTGCTTTTTAAATGAGCTGATATGATTCCCATTCTCACGAGTGTTAGACGTTACATTATATGTATTTAGCAGACACACATCCTAACCCTACCACCAGACAAGATTCTGAAAAACTGGATTGTGTCCATCATTTTTTTTAAAGCAAATAAACTGTGGTTTAGGTCAGGCAGCTGAAACACTTTGTTAACGTCAGATTGTGTGTTACAGTTAAGTCAAGTCAGATTTGCTACACACCCATCCACCACCACTTCCCTCCACCGCCTTACTTTCTGCTTTGCGACAGTTAGGGCACATGACCTCTATATGCTAACTGTCTAAAGTGGTCATAATTTCAAGGAACAGTGGGCTGCACTTCTGTTCTAATGCAATACATGATTGATAATTAAGAGCATTGGGTACTGGGGGGTAGTCAAAGAAAGGTGCGTTTGTGAACGCCCACTGCTACTGGACAGTATGATGATTATTTCAAATCTATTCTGCTCTCATGATTCCTGCTGCTCACACTCTCCGTCTGCACACGTCACACTTGGCATGTCGCTGCAATTTTGTGTTATTAGCTTGTAGGAATCATACTTTTTGCACCTTTATTGCATTCATCTTATATTGCTTTGGCCCACCCAGAGCATCTACTGCTAATTCTCTCTGAGACAGAGACTTCCAAATGGAGGGAAGTAAGCCCTAATTACAGCTGATGCTCTCATTTAATCTCTCTCTCTTTCTCTGATTCGCTCCCCCTCATCCTTCCTCTCTCTCTCGCACTCACTCACTCACTCACTCACTCACTCACTCTCTCTCCTGCAGGCAGGAAGCTGCCACGAATCACTTACAGCTTTATCGAGGGATAAGTGGCTGTTCAAATATGGAGCTATTCAGAGACCTCTTTTCCATACACACAGATGCTCTTTTCACCACCTCGCGGCTCCTCTCACTCACATGCATGCTGCAGATACTGTACGTAAACTCCACACACACACACACACACACACACACACACACACACACACACACACACACACACACATACAGTACACACAAGAACACACACACAACACCTGCTCGGGTCAGTAACACTTTCCAATGCCACTGATGTCACACAGATGTTAGGCTGCCACCTGAGGTTACAAGAGGAGCAGAGGAGGATCGAAGAGCTGCTTGTTTTCCCATTTTTAAACCGCTAACAACTGCATTGGATCATGAAGTTACTTAAAGGACAATAACTGTGATTTTGAATGTTTGAGCCAATCAGCTATAATTGCACACACTTACTTACTGTCAAAAACATATCACAAATGTTTTAGTTTGATTTATAATGGCCAGACAGCTATCGTGCGTTGTCCAAATCTATCCCTTTTTGTTATTTTTATGAAATGTTAGGCTGTACTACACATTTGAGCTTAACGGCACATTCAAGGACACTCTGACAGCATCGTTTTAGAGCAGGTTCATTCAAAATGTCAAATCAAATCAAAATCAAATCAAATCAAATCAAATTTTATTTGTATAGCCCAAATTCACAAAACACATTTGCCTCAGAGGGCTTTAAAATCTGTACAGGGAGTGACACCCTCTGTCCTTAGACCCTCGGTTCGAGTGAGGAAAAACTTGGCCACAAAAAACCCTTTTGTTATTGAAAAATCAAAGTTAACTCAACACTCTTCAGTGTGGATGTACGATGTACTTTGAAAAGGACCAAACAAGTTTGGTTATTTCTTGCGCGAAAAGGGTTGCTAAGATGTTGGAGCATCTTTAAATACACCAATTTTCAAAAAGACTTCAAAAAGAGGTAGAGAACTAATCAGATGATCGGCGGTTCGATCCCCGGCCCCTCCAGTCTGCATGTCGAAGTGTCCTTGGGTGAGATGCTGAACCCTAAATTGCTCCAGAAGGCTGCGCCATCGGTGTGTGAATGAGATATGTGGTGCAAAAGCGCTTTATTTTTACATTAACAATGGATCAAATGACTCGTCACTACTAGAGATGTACCCACAGACTATCATCACATGGCTCCACACTTCCCATTAGCTCTGTGGAGTGTTTTTGCATCCTCAGCTCATTGATTTGATCGTTTTGGTTCATTCTGACCAGTTTCATCTACCTTTTTTCCAGCTGTTTCTTTGAGGAAAAAGCTCTAAAATCCCAGTGTGCTCTACTTGCCCATCAACAAACAGCAAACAGACAAAGGTGGCAACTAGCTGGAGAACATAATGGAGTCAATAAAGGACAAGAAGACGGTTGGAACTCCGGCTGAATGCTAATGTTGCTCAACATTGGGCATTTTCTAGAACAACTTTATAACATGATGATATGTTACTGTTGTATTTGCTGGTTTTGCTGCCCCCAAGTGGCCAAAAAAATCAATTAGTACTGCTTTAATCTTAAGCTTATATAGTAGATACACCTGCACCATTGCTACAGAGATGACCTTACCTATCTGCTAATTCAAACATAAACCCTGCAGAGGATATTTTCAGAGAAAGTTCTATTAGCATGCTCAGTAGCCTCTATCTCCTGTCCTCCTCTTCTAACTCCAGTCACCAGACGCTGCTGCTCACAGAGGTCACATCCCATTCATCCCAGCAGTGATAATTACGACATTCTTATGGAGCGATGAGTGGCCCTTTTGACCCGAGAGTCCCCTCCACTCGCACACATGAGGAGGGGTGAAACAACGTGAGAGGAATACATTGAGACTGATGACTGGAGCCTTCCGTACTGGGAGACACATTGAAGGAGACACATGCAAGCCCACGCAGTACTGTATGGAGAGTACACATCTTACACAAATCACGCCACCAAGGAGTGTCTTTGTGCAGACAGGTTTAGTGTGTTTCTTGGAGGGCCCCTGTCTGGGACGGGATTGAGGAGTCAGCGTTGCCTGTTCGAGCACCCCGGCCCAAGTCTGTGTAGGGGACTCAGAAGGAGGATTAGTGGGGATTTAGACAGCAGTAATTACCCTTGCCCATGGAGGGTCTGGTAATTAAATTACCTTAGCAACCCCCGTTACTGCCCAACCACACAAGAGCCTCCAAGGTCAGCAAGAGTGAAATTCCAGAATATGCTAAATTTGCTGAGAATTGTTATCGGTAAGCATCGCTCTGTGCGCGGTATGCTCACATTTCTAGCATAGAAATAGGACTTGAAAACCTCAGAGAGTGTCACATGCATTATGCATCATGTTCAAAGTAAATATGTGATTTTTCTACATGTTTTCTGTATGATTAAAGTCACGCCATCAGAAAACATAATGCTTTTTGCACTGTCGTGTCTTTCTTACACATACTGAAAATTACTGCGTGAGAGCCTGGGGGCGAGAAGACATACATTATGTTTCAGCATGTTGTTAACATGAATATGAGTTACTCCTACAACAGTAGTTTATTGAGAACACTACAGTTTTCAAGTGGGGTGATTTATGGGCTGAACGCACGACGGAAACGCGGATGTGAAACTGCGTGAAACTTCCGCTGAGGATTATATGCCTGACTTACATGGCTAATTTCTTTTATGGGTAGTTGTGCCATGGAGTAGATTGGTGGTTAAGTGAGAAATGAGCTGAGGTTAAAGACCAGTAGATTTGGATAGAGAGAGACAGAGAGTTGCGTGGGAGTAGCAGCAGCTCCCACACAGGAAGGAAAGTCACGATCCACCATTCAGCAGCACTTGCTCTTCTGCTCAAACTGACATATAAGCACGCCAACAACAACAACTCCCGAGCGGCAACGTAATCTTACATTCACTGCACATGCACACGCTGAACTCCTAACTATGATATCAGGGAAAAGCAATGTCCAACATCATACTTACAATACAATTTATCCACTAAAATCCCCATTAAGCTACAGGCTAAATTCATCTTGATGCCTCTAAAGCTTCGGATTTGTCAGCAACTGCCATTTTAAATTCAGGCATTCATTTCTCAATTTGTGCAGTGTGACAGTCACCCAACATTAAGTTGCATCACTTGAGAGTTCAATAGATCCATAAGCTGCAGCAGGAAGATAACATACTGATTCCTACCTACACTCTGCACAAGCATCCGTGCAAACGCAAATGCACACTGACACGAATGTGGACTCACGTAAGCACCTGAACACACTCAGCTGAACCACATCACGATCAAACAGTCCTACATTCCTCATCAGGGATGGTAGCCTCACTGAAATACATTATTATAACGGAATTACCTGCTATAAATGAATCGATTTCTCTCTATTTAAATCCTGCCGTTCTGTCTCTTTTAATTTCCTTTGAATCATTCAAGATTTATGATGAAGACAACTTCTCCCTCATCTAAACACCCACAGCTGAATTGATGACAGTCTACCAAGGTAAAGAATTATACTCCTCTGCCAAGTGCAAGCAACAGATCAAGGTGTCCCAAGTAATACAATTACTCAGGCTAAAATATCTGGTAGGTCCTCATGTGAAATTATGTGTTTAACTAAGCATAACAAGCATAAATAAAATCACTACTGGGGTGAAACATGTCTATGTTTCTACTTCATAAAAATTGAATTTAATTTGACTGCCAGTTTACCTTCTAGGTACAGTCATGTTTTGATGCCAAACACCTTTTAACAAACTTAAGCAGACCATTAATGCAAGTACAGTCTGTCTAGATGTGAGTCTGCATCCGTGTAATACTCATTATCTTTACAATGATGTTTAAATGTCTACAATATTAGGAATCTAGTTCTGGGTGACTGTGGCTCAGGAGGTAGAGCTAATCAGAAGATCGGCGGTCAATCTCCGGCCCTGCCAGACCGCATGTCGACGCGTCCTTGGGCGACATACTGAACCCCAAATTGCTCCCGAAGGCTGTGCCATCTCCTTTCTGATGAGCGACTGGCACTTTTCACCTTGCATGATAGCCAATTCCAACAGTGTATGAATGTGTGTGTGAATACGATATGTACTGTAAAAGTGCCTTTTGTGGCAAGAAGACAGTGCAGTCCATTTACCATTTCATAAACAAATAATATATAATTCTATAAGTGTCATGCCATTAATCTGTTTGTGGCATAATGTGCTGTAAGGAAACTCTTACAGATTTCTGTAAATACAGTATGAGTGTCCATGTGTAAGCCTAATATGATAAAGTGTTCTGATCTAATGGAGTAGATTGCAGTAGAGCAAATGTTCTTAATTAATCAATACATGCAGTAAATTACTGAAAAAAAATCCCTATAGGTAACACTTCAATTTAATCTCTCTTAGTTTGCCTTTATAAGCAGTATACGAACATTTATGGTTTATGACACACTATAATGTAAACTGTACACAACTATTTTAAAGTGTTAAAAAGTTACTGTTTTTGTCAACAAGTTCTACTACAGTATGAAGACATATTTCAAATTATTACAGCTGTGTTTTACTCTTTTGTCATTTATTATCAGTTTATACAGCAGCCTTCATTCACGAGTCCCTGCAGGAGGAGTTATCATGACATAAATGAGCACTCACATTTTATATAATGTGTTATCAATTAAAATTGTATGTACTGCTTGTAAATGCTAATGTGTTGCCTAGCAGCACACCTCCGAGAAGCCAAAAGCAGCCGTTATTTATTTGACGTTTTTGCTTGAAAAATGATTTTGAAACAATCAATTGTTAAAATTGTTGCCAGTAAATTTTTGTCAATCAATTAATCCACTAATCGTTTCGCTGTAGGTTGGAGATTGGACTTCAAACACAAAAACAAACCACAGTACTGTTGTTTTTTAGTTTCAGATGAAGAAGTTTACTTGCAAAGTTGGACAAATAAAAATGAGATAATTTCCAGTTTCATGCTCATTAGATTTATGTTTGTGGAAGATCAACATGGTGGCTTTCCATCTTATACAGGTAGCTGGTATGGCTGCTTTGAACCCGGAAAGAATAGCAAGTCATGTATAATCTCTCTTTTACTCCTTATACTCCAACTGGCTGAGTCAGATACCTAAAGGAAGGAACTGTCTTCTATTTTACTTATGAGAAATGAATACTGACAAGTTATTTGGGTGGATATGTACTCTGTCTGTGTGCTGATGAAAGCAGTCTGGTCGGATCTGCGCCTTGCTGTGCACAACAGACAGTACAGTACACGGCAGCACAATCGCTCATTAGGCAGAATTGACTCTGTCTGTCAAGCACCTGTGTTTGGAGGGAATTGGCGACCAGACATACGTTTCTTGGGACTGCAGAGGATGATTGATGCCCTTATTGTACATCGGGTGTTAAAAATACCAGACACCCAGGGGTGTTCCTTTTATTTTATAGTTCTGTTTTTTTTTCTTTTTTTTCCTGCAGTTACTGGAGGGAAACAAAGGGAAGCCGCTGAGGGATTGGCAGTTCTCCAAAAGCAAGCCGATCATCAGATATGTATCACATAAGGGTGCCATTACCATCCACTGCAGCCCACTGGAACATGTAGAGGACATGAACAGCTGGTGCCAGATACACTCTGTAGCACCTGACGGGTGCGATGCTATCGACTTGGCAGAATTAGGCCGCCTCATACGGCAATAATTACAACAAGAGATCTTAATCTCAACCATGAGAATGAAAGCAAAAGAAAAGTGAGGGGGGGGGGGGGGGGAATCTCTCTCGGGCATATTTCCCAGTCACGCAGGCTCTCTGAAGTCACCCCCCCCCCATGAAAAATCCCACCCTCAGAAGTCACCTTGAAAGTGCCCTTCACGGCCCTCCATCACGACACTGCCTGCATGTAATAGATCTCACAGTGTTGTTTATTTAGTGTACAGTGTGGATCACTGCAGTGATTTGAAACAAAAACTGCTGGTATTACATGGGGACCTCATTTCCCCTGTTCACATCCACTCAGGATGTGAATTAGGGCACGAAATTAACAGAGTAGAAAAACAAAAAAAGTAATCACCAAAAACTAAAATCAACCCAAAATTACAACACATGATTGGCACAATTTTTTAGCAACACAAAGCTGTCTTAATCAAAATACAGTTCATGATTCGCACTGAAATTATTTGACAAATTGCACACACAGACAAGCAATTTATGTGTGATGAAAATGACAGATGGTTTCAACAAATCCGACAAGTCACTGGACTTCCCTAGGACAAGTGAGCCCTACGTGCGATAGAAGCTCAAGCCTGCAGAAAGCTATGGTGAAAGATGGTTGTAGAGGGTGGGTGGGCGTAACATCTTCATTTAACCAGTGTCAAGGAGTAAGTTGGACTCTAATACAGTCTTCATTCTCTGTTTGTAAGCTTCAAACCTACATTTATTCCCTGGCTAAACAACAAGCCTGAAGGCGGAGTAAGTTGCAGAGATGCAGGAACCCAGGGACTCTTAGTTTAACCTCGTCTGCCCTGATGAACGCTGCTGAATTGCATTGTTTTAGCAAAGAAAATTGGGGCCCTGCTCAGGACTACAGGAGGTGGAAGTAGAGATACACTCCTCTCACTCCATCTGAGCTGTATGCTTCTCACTTTCTCTCCCTCTCTCTCTCTCTCTCTCTCTCTCTCTCCGTGGACGGCACTCTGCCACTTTGGATATGTCACGGGCAATAAGGATGAAAAATTGGACTGCTCTTTGGGTCCCCAGTCAGCATGCCGGCTTCGTCCTCCACCTTCACAAGCCTGGAGGAGGGCTGAGCTCCACACTCACAAAACAAAATAGGATTTAACAAGGCCAGAATCACTCACAATGCCTCAGTAAATAGCCACTGAACCCTGCCTGAACCAGCACCGGAGGATGAATGCAGGCTTTAACATAGAAGTGTGGAGCGAGTGAGGATGGAGCTTGACAGCGCAGGGAGGGTTGTACAGGTTTAAACCCATGATAAAATACAAATGAAACAACCAGGTTATATCAAAAACCACATGCCAAAGGCAGCATGAATAAAGTCTCTGCTTTACACTGGAAAATATTATTTCTTGGAGGTATCAAACTGTGAAACATTATTGTTCCGTGTACTCTACAAACCTGTGTTGTTTAAATGAACGATTTCAAGCAAACTATATTTAAAAACTAGCAAAATTAGTTGGTATAATTTTAGTTTTACAGGTGTGACAAGTATATGCATCTTGTGGAACAGCGGTAATTATACCAATGATCTATTTGGAACATTTATAATTATCTTTTCATTTCTATATTTCCTGATGTATCACCCACCTCATTATTTTGGGATTTTGTATCTGGATGAATTATCTTAATTACTGAGAAATCTGACAATTACTTTCCCAAATTAACATACTGAAATGTCTTGTTTTCTCTGATCAACAGTCGAAAACACCCATATCTGAATTCTGCTATTTCAAAGGCATGACCCATCCTAGCAAATACAGTAGGCCTACCCATGATCCATCCAAATTTACATGGGGTGGCTGGGGCTCAGGAGGCAGAGAGGGTCGTCCACTGAATGGTGGTTCGAAGCTCCTTCAGTCTGCATGTCGAAGTGTAACCCCAAATTGCTCTCGAAGACTGTGCCATCGGTGTGTGAATACGTATGAATGGTAAGATGAGCAGTTGGCACCTTGCAAGGCAGCTAATGGCACCACTTTGAGTGGTCGGAAGACTATAAAGGTGCTATGTAAGTTCTTTTACAATCATTTATTACGTTTACTGTCATGGAGACAGTAAACGTAATAAAATTAGAATATATACACATCTGAAAAGCCACAGGTAGTGATTTTTTTTTTAGCATTTTCACTTTATTCATCAGCATTCATGGGGAAAACCGTGCCAGTAGAATCAACAAAAAGTTAGATTGCAACCAGCATTTTCCAAGAAGTTTGATTTAATACAACCAGTTAAATTTCTTTTGGCCATTAAAGCAGAGCATGAAAATGACATTTGCATATTAACATGTGGAAATGTGTTGATATGAAACAACAAAGTCTTCCTCTGTACTGAGTATTCAGCATGAGAAACAGTTGCCATCAGATTCGCAGACAAAACGATTCATCTTGTTTCTATTTTGCTCCTGATAACACGGCTTGTACGCCGACAGGAGGATGTAGTGAACAGTCAACATGTGATTCCGTTCCCCTCGGATGTAAAGTCAAATCAATAAGACATTATTCAACCCGTATGTATTGGACATAAGTAATCCATCGTCACAGCATGAAGGCCACACTATCTGGGTAACTCCAGACACTGCATCTGAACAGTGGGATGCAACCATAAATTGGTCGTCCAAGCAGCAGCAACGCCTCGAAGGTCAAAGCAGACTCGCTAATTTTCTATTCATATATTCACAGCGTCAGCCTCTTTGTGAATTTACAGTACACTTTGGGTTTGGACTGAAAATGTTCCAGTCAAATAAGCTTTAATTAAAACCAGCAAAATATGCAACTCGGCAGCTTTAGTAATTCCACACAGAGAAAATAACTTTTCCGAACACAAGCTGGATTGTGTAGAAAATGTTATGACACATCATCTTCCATCCTCATGCCAGCCATCTGAAGATTATAGTCTTCTAATATATAACACCATATTCTACCCAGAAAGCTGCCATTTTAGTGACTTTGTATTGGCAAAGAATGATACTCTGCAGGGGAAAATGCATTTTATGGCCCATTAAATTTGATGAATTCTTGATGAATTGTCAGTGAACATAATATCCACCATCAAAGTGCAATAACACAACATTAAAGGCTTTAAATGATGGGAAATCATAGGAACATAGAAAATAAACATGAACAGAGAATAATAGGAACCTAAAAACCACAAATTTAGCATTAAAAATCTATCGACTGAAGTAGTGAGAGTGGAAAATAAAAGTAGAAAAGAAGAAATCCTTGACTTTGTTTACAATGAATGGGAGCCACTGTAGACGTAAGGCATTTCAGTTAAAATAGATTTTTCGTGTTTTGTGTTTTGATTGGTAAAAAGGAACAGAAACTAACCTTTAACTCAACGCCGCAGTGTCTCTTTAAATGCTTCCTCCGCACTCTCCAGCAGTCACTTCAGATCTAGAGGAGATGAAAATGAAAAGAAAGTCCATGTTTGTACAAATGAATGGAAAACAGTAGTTTATCTTATGCCAGTTCTCACAGTAAGCTCCAGGCGTCCCTGAGATTCAGTACATCCAGTAGTTCCTTAGAATAAAACATCTTTTGTTTGGTATTTGTCATCAGTTCAGATACGACTATCTGTCCTTCTGAATGTAAAAATATAGAGAAAAAACAGGAAGAGAGCCAATTTAACCAAAAGGGTTGTTAATCAAAGGTACTCTATCGATTTGGGGATCTTTGGGGTTTAAAATTGTGACCATTTCTTTTCCTAAACTACGCCGAAGGGAATAAACTGTAGGTACAAAAGACAAAGACAACACACCTGCTTTGCATTTGAAATCTCAGAATAATCAAAGTGCACAATGGGATCACACAACTGTATCCAGATGCAAGGCGCAGACAAAATGAGCCTGCGTCTTTTCTCTCTTTTGTTCCATCAGCTTGGTAATCTGCGTGTCAGCGGTGAGATGGCAGATATCCATTATCAATGGACTGCTTTCACAGACAATTGGCCATATTCAGGGAGCGGCCAGTGGAGACCAGCCATGTGTTAGAAAACCAGTACAGAGAGCAGCTGGGGATCTCCTCCCAACAGATGCTGCCTGCTGTGGAGGTGTGGGAAGATTTCCAGCACAGCCCTGTTGGGGAATGTAGGGGTCTGGGGTGCTGTCTACACTGACTACCCCTGCCCTACATTTACTTCACAAGGCCAATAATGCATCATAAAGTCCTTTAAAGTGTTAAGATTAACTGATTTTAGTGCTGTAATAAATGGTCAGTTAATCGTATAGTTGGTTGACAGGTTCTCAAATGTGAGAATTTCTCATTTTCTGTTTTATAGCATTAATAAAACAATTATCTTTGGGGTTTGTTTGCACAGTAAATAACTAATGACGCTAACCTCTAATGATGTTTTAGCCTGTGCACAGTTAGATGCTTTTATAAATAAAATAAACACATCAGGGACAATTATTTTCTGACTCTGGGCAGTAAAAAAATAGCACAGAATAAATTCACAACACAAAAACAGTAGCCTGCTGTGTGTTCTAAAAGTCTATTGCTGTTATTGCCATCATGCAGACATTAGTTGGTCTGCAACGTTGATGGTTTGACCTGAGGAAATGGGGAAAGGGTTAAGCCTCTGAGGAGAATGAATGTGTACAATACATTTCATCGCAATCTAGCCATTAGATTACCTGTGTACAAGCAGAAATTATATCTGACCACAGATTGAGCTGTAAGAAAGGTCAGTAGGTCACCTAAAACATGTTGACTCATCCTCTGAGGACAATGAATATCTGCAAATTTGTAAATTTAGTTTTCAAGGACGCAACTGTTTTTCACGGGTGAACTGACCTGAAGCCAGCGCTACATGAAAGCTCAAAGATATCAAAGTAGATCAGTATGGATTATCCTCTAGGGACTATGAACATCAATAAGTAATTTAACAGAAATGTGGCCATTTGGTTTATGAAGTCAAGGGCAAGTTATGGCTGAGGATAAAAGGTCAAGAAGTTACCTAAATCATTCTGAATCATCATCTGGGTATCATGAATGTCCATGTTCATGGCAATCTAGCCAGTTCTAAGAGGTTCCACCTCTAAACCAAAGTTAGATGGGTACAGACAGACTGACATCCCTGTCATACTTGTGAAAAGTTATCTGCCAGCACAGAAGGAGATGAGAGGATCAACGCCCCTCTGTGCTGTAGTTTTGTGAATGTGGCACGGCTACTCATAATTGCCATTCAATCTCTACCTCACACTCTGAAATGTGTATTTACCGGCCAACTGATGCACAGATTAAAAGCCTTTACCTCTACTTGGCAGGAATATAAAGGAAAAGTATTCCCAGACAGCGCATTCATTCACATTTCAATGCGCCTGTCAAGCCTTATCAAAACTGAGTCAAGTGTGAAAAGGTAAATAAATGCCATTTTACATAGCATTGGACTCATTCAGCTGTATTCAAATGCCTTGTTAAGTGTGCGATTTTGATCTCTTAGTGCCCATACACAGTCACATCAGAATACTACTTCAAAATTAAACCCATTACTGTCAAACTAGCTTATCATAGATTGGGGTGTATTTCAGTGATGTATTCAGTAGTGTTCAACATAACACAAACTGTCGACGTGTCCTTGAAACAGTTCTTCTTTTTGAGGGTGTTGACAAGTGGCAGCCCTTTCCATTTTACCTAAAAGCATCATATATTAGTTGTATATTGGGTCCCATTGAGGGCCTGCTCTCGACATTTTTGCACACTTTTCCAGCTGCTCTCACATGTAAATTTCAAACGCGCTGCTAAATATGCATGCATAACAAATAGCGCGATCAGAACACAATCAGCATGTCATCGTGATATTAGTCGCTAGCAACTCAGTATCTGCCTTTGTGGCTTTCAGCAGCCATCTGCACAAGTCCTTTTGTGAGGCTTCATAGAACACACTTCCTGTTTCCTGCTGTGTTTTCACATTTTCTTCTCCAATCCTTCTGCTCACCAGTTTTTACCACTTTTTGCCACAAAATACTGAGACTCACAATATCACTTCTTCTAAAGATCACTCTGTTTGGACTCCTCTTTGTCTCCCCGGATGCGTAAGTATTTACAGTAATTCTCATCTTAATCATAATCATCCACACATAACACTTCTTCAGTACACTCACAGTTATTCCACCCAGGAAGTTTCCATCAACTGACTTTAAGCACAGACTATTTGAATAGAATTTATGGGGAATACCAACTTAAACGATGCAATCCCTGTCAAGAATATGGACCCCAACCAGATGTTTGCCAACTTCTGAGGCGGCAATCATGCAACCGCATCCCATTCCCATTCCCCAACCCAACCTACTGATATCACTAGCAGAAATGACATTCATTTCTCTCACAGCATTCCAAGATATGGCAAATGTAACATGCAGCACAATCTCCATGCTCAACAACGTGTGCAGTAGCTTATGTAACGACATGATGAGGAGGCAAGGACACAATCTTTAGATCTGAGCGTAGACTGAGAACCAGTCGAGGGGGGGGATGGGAGACACTCGACAGGAGTGATATTACCTCAGTAATCTACACTGAGAGGGTGAGCTGTAGAGCAAGCTGACCTTGAAGAGTTTAACCTGCCAATCAAAAGAGTGTTTTTTTTTCTCTCTGACAGGCAGCGAGGCAGAAAGCAAAGCCCCAGATATGTCAGGCAGGTCCAGATGTATAAATGATGTGGAGACACAAAAATAATACGTGCACCACTTTCCACACAGAACTTGGTGTGATTTAAAACACGAGAACGCTCTTTGTGTTACGATGTTTCACACCAGGCACACAATGGACTGTAGTTTGATGATGGTGCCTGTAAAATGCTGGATGGAGCCAGTATGTTGATGGGTACAAATGCATTGGGGGATTCCCAAAAACAATGCAGGGTCGCCTGGAAGCCTTTAAAATATTCACCCGTAACCCAAACTGGACTTCCTGGATCATATATTTAATATCTCACCAGTACTAGCCCCCACCAACACAGCCAGTGTGCCTAAAAACAGCAGTAACAGACTAGAAAGGTAGAGCTATTTAAAAATAATACGCTGCATGGGTTGCTCATGTACCAACCATGTAAGAAACTGACATCATGAACCTTCATTAAAGCTAAAAAATGTGTCTTCTTTGTAGGTAAATTTGGCTTCTTTTGAATATTTTGTGTCTGAAATGAGTTCAGTTCATGGAAATCCGTTTTCTGCTGCCAAAGCAATATAATTAAAGCATGTATTGCTTAATAATGTATTATATTTCAGTGCCTTGTAGGGAGCAGACGATGCATTTTATAGTACAAAAGACTTGTAATGTAATTACGTAATTTTACTTAATGATTATAAGCCTTATTAGCCGACAGTTTAAGACTGCAGAGTTAATCGCAGACTGTGCACACCTACTTACTGACTTCTAAGACTGAATGTGATATACTGTAGCAACAAGGCGAAAGACAAGCTTAGTGTCAAAGAGGAACTCTTCCATCCATCAAAGCTCCACAAAGTTAGGACACAGTATCTTCACAAGATGAAAAGAAGGAGAATCAGCTTTTGCAAGACGGGAATTCTTGGAGCCTGAAAATCATTTAATCCAAGTATATAAAAGTATATCTAATATCAGAATATAAAGAATATCATTAGTGTCATAGCACAAATACAAACAAGATAAAGTTTGCAGCTTCTGTACTTGATGAAAAAACAAGAAACCATCCATTCATCCATCTTCTGTAACCACTTATCCTGAATAGTAACAGTAACAGTATAAACGCGGCCCAGCAGCAATGCTAAAGCTCAGGCAAACAAAACACAGTACAGTACAGGAGCGTAGATACAGTCTTCATAAAAACACAAGGTTGATGACGTATTCATCCCTGACAACTGAAGTTTCTGTGAATGAATTAGGAGGATCGTGGATCCTTTGTGCTTTGACATACCACCATGTGTCTCCTACTACATAATACATTCCACCGAAGAGCAACTGCTTCCCCAGCATGCCTCACAACAACCGTGCCACACTGCGGAGTACATTTACATAAGGTACATCTCTATGCACATAGGTCTCCACCAGGCTTACCATCTGCTCTAAGGAAGACGCTTCCACTGGTCAAACAGTGGAGATATTTAAAGGGTAAGTTTCACTGGCAGTGTGCAGTATGTCTCAGCTTAACTGCTATTTTGCTGTGTCCTCCTACTTCATTAACTGTAAATTGTAACACAAAGCCAGTGAAATGCTTTCCGGTTGTATTTCCACTCTTTTTAAAAGAGCTGACTGGATTTAGCAGCTGGTGGTGGCGAGGAATATAATCCTGCGAAATAAGACGTCTGACACAGCGTCCCATCGTTCCGTCTCTACTCATTTCTCGAGACCTTTCTCCTGTCTGTTTACCGTATGTGGTCGCTCACCCTTCGCTGTCACCCAGAAGCGTTGTTCTGTTGTCCATAATAAGGTTTTATTCTGCGCTGCACTCAGTTTGCTGACAATATTGACTGACAGTGAACTATAAATGTTACAAGGTGCCGAGATTGACACCCGACAGTGGAATGAATATGAAATGAAAAAGTACAAGACTCCCGGTAAAGCTGTAAACTTGACACTGAGACTTGTGTTTTTATCATTTTTTACAGTTCTATTTTTGCACCGAAAAGCTCACTCATCATTCCCGTGTGACTCTAACCCCCCTATTCACCATCACAACACCCCGCCCGCCGTTCTTCACACCAAAGAGTTTGACTCAAGTCCTGGGTGGAGATATGCTGCTACCTTGGTAAAAATGAAGGCTCTATAGCAGCTGTGGTATTGGTGGATGAGTTATTCTGTTGTGACACAATTGTAATCCTCTCTTTCTGCTTTTGATGGCTGCTCACTGTGAGAGTAATTATGAACCCCAGAGATCACTTTGAATTTTAAACTCCCCTCATGTGGAGGCAGTTATTTCAAATTACAACAGTCAGGGGTGAGATTGTATAAAAAGGTAAAGTTAAATACACACAAACTTTCTACATATCCTTGTTTTTCAAGCTAAAGGCCATTTTAAATCTTATCAACAGAGCTGTCAGAGCTTGAATTATGGCCCTCCTTCTCTTTGTTCTTTTTCTTCTGCAGTTTCACTTGTGCCTCCCACAGTTTTTTTTCGATGCAGCTTTGCGGGTCACCCTTCATGTCCAGTGACGTCACGCAGATTCGTGTGCGCACACGCCGAGCTGCGAGGCCGCTACACGCAGTCAACTTTAAAAGGCATGAAACCGGGGATCACAATATCTCCACCGCGGGCCTTTATCCCTGTGGCAGTGTGCTGTCCCGCACAGACACTGCCCTCTGAGCAAACAAGATTACGTTGATGAACAGAGGCAGCCTTGTTTACTCCCTGTGTCAAGGTACTTTGGGGGTGACTCCCTGTCAGTGAGGAGGAGAAACTTTGGAGATGAGCTGCAGCTCTCAGGTATCTGAGGTGATCAAAAGAAAACTCAGAGTTTCTGTAAAAGGGGTCCTCAAATAACTGCCGCCTTTCAGGTCGATGTAGAGCCAATTATAAGTTCAGTCTGTTCTTTTTTTTGTCTCATTTTATATCTTATTTATATTTATTATGTTCTCTGTAGGTCTGTCCTAGAAAGACCTGCACACAATGGGGAGTAAATTCTGTACATGCAAGCCAAACAAGACTTCAGCACTCTGCGTTTTCCGAGCCAACCCCGTCTCCTACGAATTATGTTCGCATACAACACATTGCATTCGTAAATACCTTCTGTAAGAAATACAACTGCCAACATAACTGATTACGTTCACTGCCAACATTTTCTTCCAGTTCAGCAAGTAGTATCATCTTCTTGTACTGCAGTGAAAAGTCACACAGGATGATTGGGCATGTAGAGCACATGATTTTTTACTCTGGCTTCAAGGTTTGACTTAAACTACTGTTTCTACATAGGGATCGTGGCCACTAGAGTTTCTTCTTCACACTAGGAAGGAGAGGCTGAGGCAAGCGGGTTGCAGTCAGCAACCACACCATTTAATAAGTCCTACACTTATCTCCTTTGAAAGTTGTTTTTTGAGTAAATTTATTGGGGACTATTTTCAGTCATGGATTAATACACATTTGGAGCTCCATGTGTGTTTCTGGCAGCAGAAAAGTGTAAGTTTGATCAGCTGAAAAAAAAAACAAGGTCCACGTTCATGGCAATGGAGGAACATGTCACCTGGTGCAACAGGGAGGCTTATGCTGTATGACAAAGGGCTTTATGACAGAGAGGAATGGGCAATATCAGACTTTAAGTACACACTTAATGGGAATTTCAACTACTAACAGATTGTTGGCTGATTGTTCTAGCTTTAACCAAACTGTACTACTTGTTTCAGGCGCATATTGCAGGGAAAGGGATTGAAAGATGTTGTCAATAAATGATACATTCATCATTATCTTACTGTAAATTAGTTGTAATTGGAAAATCCATAACAACAGAGGCAAGGGGCTAATGGAGTCTTCCAAACAGACAATAAATGTATCAATTGTCATTTTTAATCCTCCGCACAGCAAAGTCAAAGGTTTGAGTCTGGTGGTGCAACGCTTCAATGCAATACAACAATCTTGTTTTGCAAACCAGCAAACATTCCCATGTGGTACTTACATGCTCATACACAGGCCAATGCTTGGTCAAGCAATGTTCATTGTGTCACTACATGCTGTACTACTCACTCTACATAAACATTGTTCATGTGCTGGACCAGTTTAAGTCACATATGATCATGATGGATGTCGACATGTGTCGTGGTCTGCAGTGCAATTGCCAGAGCAAGAGAGAGAGCTGTGCGCTTGGTTGGCTGACCGCCATTTGAGAGTGGGCTCCATCTTGACTAAGGATGGCTGATTCCTATCTCATTCTCTGTCATTTCCCCACAATGGTTTATCTGCCTACTGGAGGCAATACTCATATAGCAACCTAAGGTGAGATGATTGTTATTCATACACATGCCTGAGGCATCATACAACACCCAGGGACCCTTAATGGCTCGTGTATGAGTAGGAGACGTGAATATATTATAAAAGAGAGACTGGAAATGCTTATATAGATCTAGGATAAACACGACCTATGCTACTTTACTCATGATATTCAGCAGCTTTACAAGAACACAGAGGAACTCCACATGAAACATCAGGAGATTAAGGCATGTGGCCTATAAGAAATTCAAAACGGCGACCCATAAAAAGGACATTCATCGCCTCAGCTATATTGCCGATTTGTATGCAGCGCACTGCACAAACTGGAGGTGAAAGCATGCAATTTACAGGCAATAAAAATCCGTCTAAAGTCACTCTAAAGCATGTTAGAAATCACTGAAAATTATCCTTACAGAAACATTATAACCTCTCTGCATCCCACAGAATATTTGTAAATGTATTCTATAGAAAATGTGGCGTTTTGTCCTAATCTGACCATGAACGGCACAAAAAACTGAATAAAATAAATAGCCTCATATTTGTTGCAATAAGAGAAATTCTTAGTGAGGTAAGTAAAAATAGGACTGTCATTTTTCATAGTATCTAATATGAATAATTGCAATTTTATACAATATATGCGATTCTTTCATTTAATTGTGTCACTGTTTTAATTCAGAGCCTTTTACAGTCCAGTTGCATGAGAGGTGCTCCATAAATAAAGCGATAGTGACCTTCATGCACAGTGTACACACATTATGTGTGAATAACCTTGTAGTGTGAGTCCCTTTTCCCACGAGGTTATAATACAATAGATGTCATTATGACTATGTGATATCTGAAGAGATCATGTATTCTACCCTCCTCGGGTTTATCACGGCAGACTGTAAATCATGTGAACAGGTGTGCCTGCTCTGTATGAACCGCATTCATGTTTATGTGCTCTGAAGTGCAGGCAAACTAAACTAGGCCAGAGGGGGGTCGTCACCATGGTGACAGCAGCAAAAGAGCCAGATGCACCTGTGTAATGCCAGCTACTTGTAGTGTTTTTTTTGAGTACTATGAGAACATAGGTGGTTAAATCCATTCGCTGCTTCATAGAAACTGCAGTCTGTCCTTTCTACTTCCTTTTCTGACATTTTTCAACATATGGAGACGTTTTTTCCACATTTGGAACCTCCATCAATGGAGAAAAAAACACAATCATCTTTCAAAGCATTGTTCATTTAATGTGTGTCAGTATTACATACATAGTGTACGTTTGCTGCTTCTACAGTATCGAAACTCTGCATTATCATTTCACAGTATACAATCTATAACTGAATGACCTTCTTTACAGTATTCAGTGAGAATAATCTCAATGATACCAGAGATTATTAGGCTAAGACTGGCAGTATTTTTGTTGAGAAATTAAAGGTTACAAATGCATTTCTTGAATATCACAAAGCTCCTATTTCACACACAGTGCAAGAAATGGAAAGTATATCCTCAAGAAGTTCGAAAGATGCCTTTCTGTTGCCTTTGGACTCCATGGCATCTTTTTTCTAATGCAGGCAATGCACAGAGGTCACAAAATGAAGCTTAATGCAGTAGCATCATAAAAAAAAGTAGCTACCCCATTGCCTTTAATGCACCTCTCCATCTTTGGCTTTCCAGCAGATGATCAAAGCTTGGTCTAGACTTGTAAAAAGCTTGACTCTAGGGGCAATGGGGTCCGTTGATTCCAGCTCCTCACCCTTGCCTTTGAGGGCCCAACTAGGCTTTCATTTTCTCTTGCTGCCTCAGTGCTATTATCAAGAGTAGATGGCCTGAAAGATGGCTAATGCTTTTTCATATTTAAGTGCAAGGGGAAAAGATGTGTTTGGAAACTGTCAAAAATGCTGTGAATGCTGTCATTTGTCTGGGTGATTTTTCCAAAAAGATATGATTAGTTAGGTGGAGTTAAAAAAAAAAAAAAAAGAAAGTTTGGTGGGGTGCAGAAAGGACCAGCCTGAAAGGGAAAGACTGCTGTGTCAAGTTGACCCCTGCTGTGACAATTACTCCAGCAGGACACGTGGTGCTTTGGTGCTTTTATGCTCTGGAGGTAAAAGCACTTTGGAATTTGTTTAGACCTAAGATGCTTACATCACATTCACATCGTTCTGAATCTGTCTGTTCAATAATTACAGTGCATCTGTCATTTTGTACTCGCACTAATGCATTTTTTTCTAAGAACTGGCATCTTTCAGGCTTTTATTATGTTCACAGGGCTGCTGGAGAGCTCCAAATGTTTCCATTTTCGTGTTTTCTGGTTGAACATTAATTCCTGTCTTTCTATACAGCACATCTACAGTACATTTGTGTTTCCAGACAGACTGATTCTTCAGCATGTTTTGAGGATTAACAAAGGTTATTCTGCTTCTTCTAATAAACGATATGATGATATTTTAGCCTTACTTTGGCAAGATTCCTCAGCTTATCTGCCTAACAAAGCAGCTTGTGAGCACAGCATTTATTCTTAGAGGAGTGAAAAAACCTGACGTAGTTTTCAGAAATAACACCACAGTCTTAGGAGGCGTTTTGTTACCTAGCAACTCAACTGCAAACCTACTTTGACGCCGTGCAAATGGTGAAGTTACACATCAACTAAACAGAATTTGTAACATGGTCCCAACAGAAAAGCACAAAAGACGGAGCAACACAACACAAAATAAGGCTTCATCTGCCTCGTCCTCTATGGGAACTATTGCATTGGGCACAGGAGGAATTAAAAATCCTCTCCTGAAGTTGGGGGGAGCGTTGATGAAGCCACGCAGGCAGAAGGTTCACCGGTGTTTGAACAACAACAAACAGACACCTAGAATTATACTCTCATGTTCAATTTACAAGCGACTGTGAGCCAGCGCAGCATTAAACAAGCATCTGGGTGTTTTGGCTCAGGCCACTGTCAGCTAGGCAGAGAAATCCCTTTTCCTTTCTGAGGCTCAGCACAGAGATGTGACTACATCTGAGGCCACCTCATTAAATGTGTGATGAAAAAACAAACAAACAAAAAAAACACATCCCTATTTCTTTCATGGTTACAACTTCATTAGCAAAATCAATTTTGCTTAATGGTGCTTTAATAGTTTCCAATAATTAAAGTGCTTGTTGTGGAACTTTAAAGAAACATTACATTTACATTTAGTCATTTAGCACACACTTTTATCCAAAGCGACTTACAGAAAAGGGAACAGTCAAGGTATAGTGCGATAAGAAGCGATGATCACTTTTGTTCTTGCACTTTACAGGCTGTAATCACATTTGTTTTGTCTCGTAGCAGACTCTTTAACAGAATATTCATGTTCGGTAAAATAAGGACAAAGAAATGTCAGACATTTGGCCTGAAACTGCAACAGTGATTCACAAATGATTAGAGTTGAATTATTTCTAGGTTTCTACTTATGAGTAGCGCTGGGTAATCTGACAATTTTAGACTGAGACTGTGATCATCCACAATCTACTTTTCCGAATCACTGGCTAACACTTACAATAAAGTTACACTAAGTAATATTTGTTCATCCATACTATGAATATAAACCAGTACAGTGAATTAGATGGCTAATGAATTACTTTATCTGGGTCTTCTTTTGGCTTCTGTTTACAGCTTCAAATTAAACTCAACTCAAACTTAAGGATTGTGTTTTAATGGCGCAAAAGAGGAATTCATAGGCTAGACCTTTTTCAAATCTAGTTATAGTCTAAGGGGTATTTTGATCATTTTTTTTGGCCAGATCGCCCATCTCTAGTTAGGAGACTGTTTTTTTGGCCACCAGAGGAATTTCCCAAAAAGATCTGCTCTATTTAAAACCAAGTTAATATTTATTCTTAATAAATTTATCATCGTTTATGTTTAATTTTACAATTATCCTGGAATATTTTTGCATGTACAGCTGACCTGCTGTGTTCTAAAGACTCAAGGTCGTGATAGCTCAACAATTAATTGTAATTAAATGAAGTCGAACAACTGCACACCGTCTCTAAACCTGATTCTGATTTTACAAGTTTTACATCTCCAAGATGAAAAAACACATGAAACAGTCTGAGAAAGAAAAATCTTTGGCTGAACTTGCCACGTTGAGTAGACATATGCAACCTGTACTGAGGAGTCACAAGTAGACAAAGCTTTGTTTTAAGTGGTCACAAGTCAAACTACTTTGGATGACCTCGAATGAGATGCTGAAGCAACAAATAATAACCAGAACCATTAAACCATTCAGCAAAACACCCTCCAAACACACTCCAAAGGAGCCCATGTGGCCTTGATATGATGAGCACACCTGAGACCGATTTAAGACATGAAGACGGAGAAAAGAAAAGACAATTACAGCCAAACAGCAAATCCATGTCTGAGACTGACATGCTGCTAACGATGATTTTCAATAGTCCTACTAATCCATCTGAGAGTTCTTGGCCACGAGCGCTCATATGCAAAGTCACGAGCTGAACAGGCATCATCAGCGTGATTGAGTTCACCCCTGTGGTCTGTACAAATATTTCCCTGCCAGATTAAGTTTGCTAAACACACAATTCAGCGCAATTACGTTAGCTTCGGCGTGTGTCATTATGGAGCTGAGGAAGAGAGATGGACATGGGATGCAGTGACGACGAGAGGCAACTAAATCGCTCCAGAGTCGGCCTATCAATCCATTAGCAGTGCAACTCAAAGAAGCCTGCAGGTGGGAAGGAAGCGAGAGGGATGAACTTTGGATTTACTCCAGTGGCAGAGACTGGAATAAAAGTGCAGAAACCTGAATTTCAAAGTGGAATAGAAAGAAAAGGAAGCGTGGGGAGGATGAAAACATGTAGATAATTAAAAACACTTAAATTCAAGTTAGAAAAAAAACAATATCCAATTGTCTTTGGACTGTTTAGCTTGTATTAAGGGGGGAAGAAAGAGTTTAGCTCACACTCTAATCTGTCAAACATAAGCTTCTTAATTAATTAGGTGAAGAAGATGAGAAACTATCACACTGGAAACAGAAACTGCACCTCAAAGGAGCGGAAAAAGAAGAACGTGGAGACTAGATAGTGTTTAAGACTGGCTGTGCCAAGTCTGTTTGTTCTTCAGGCAGTAGGCAGAGTGGCCTTCTTCTAGTCTCTGAATATTTACCAAGCCACATAGCTTAATCCCCCAAGAGGGGGAAAAAAAAGCAACACCCACACTCCCTGAGGAGTGGAAAGAGGGATTAGACCCACAGTCTTTACCTCACGCCTACACACAACCCCACTCGCCGATTCAAATACATCTTCTCAAACTCAGATGTTTTAGCCTCCCTGCGGTGTTACACAAAACAAATGTTGCTCAGTGTTGACATTGACTCGGTTTGAAAGTGCCTTGGGCTCAGGCATCGTGATGAGTCACCAGTAGCTGATCTAAGAGCAGTTTGAGAAGCTTGGCTTCCCCAGATATTTCACGTAGTCGAGGAATAGATTAGAATGAAGCCATTTTGATTCCGTTAATGTGATGCCTACTATCTTTTCTGCCACCTTTGGAGCATGAGGCGATTTGCTGCTTTCCAGTCAGCAATCAGTGGGTTGGGACTGTAAGTATTTCTTTTTTTTCCTCTCCCTCTGGCTCTAAATCATCAAGTAAAAATGTCACTCAGAGTCCAGTTCAGTATTTTTGCAAAAAGAGAGTCAGCCTGTATCAGTCACATCAACAGTTTCTTTCCTTTAATCTGAACCATAACAGGAGAGTTTAATGGCTTGCACTTTTGTATTCTTGGTTAATTCCAAGCATGTCAGGGTTTAACAAAGTGCACAATAACTTACAAAGTTCCTTGTTGATTGGACAGACTTTTGTCATCCCACCATGTTTGATTTCAGTGGTGCCAGTTAGGAAAACATGCAGAAGTAGATGAACATGCGAATTGGTCGATATCGTTAAAGTTGTCACATGACAAACGTTCTTATACCCATAAAACGTGCCATTTAGGTTTGTTTTCTGTACATGGTTTTTATTATTTTGCTTCTACTAAAGCTAAGACCCTCCGTGAAGTTATTTTTTAATAACCACATGGCTAACCCTCCTGATTTAATTTGTATGAAGAAGACATCAGTGCCAACTTCCACCAGAAAAGCCAAACTACACTATGGTGATTCATTAAGTACATAACATAAGGATAAATAAGATTGAAGAATGCCTAGAATGCATCCTTTAACTAATAAAAAACAGTGGCTAGAAAGCCCACAAAGAGTTCCTGCTTCCACCAAGGTTGCACAATCTTGTAAAATGCCTAAAACTGAATGAGTCATTTTCATCAGGATCCAGATATGCATCAAACTACACACGGTATCAACCATGTGAGAATGTACCAGGTTCTTGTGCAGCAGTTTATCAGAAAAAAGTAAAAAGGGCCTTATCTCAAAAGGTTGAAAATCCTTCAAAAGGAAAATCCTGGAAAAACACCAAAAACTAATCATGTGTTCCTTGGCTCATTGCCCGACTTTCCACCAAACGTCATAGAAAATCTGTGCACTAGTTTTTGAGACATCATGCTAACAAACAAATGAATGTGACCAAATATATCACTGCTTTGATGGAGGGACTAAGGGCAGTTTGCGTCATCATTAATGTATACATTGATCCAGAAGTGTAGACACGTGTCTTCAAGGAAGCATTTACCAGTGAGGTCCAAATATGATGATAATAATAATAATTTGATGGGAAGGGAGCCTTCTTAGGCTTGTATCTAGTTTGGTCCCTGAAGTATACGGCAGCCATGAAGCTATTTTTCAAGGCACAAGAAAACTTGCTTTCAATTTAACACACACCAGGAGCTTGTGGTGCCCTTTTACACTGTTGCTTTTCTATTCCTGCCTGGACATGAACAGAAAATGGACTAATTCAAAAGTTTGAAGTCTGCCTCTGAAGACATAGCACATGTCTCTGCACGTCGGGGGGCCAAACTCAATCTGTTCTTTTTTCTTTTTTTTTTTTTTTTTTTGGGACATCAAATTTCCAAAAACACACACAGACACATTCTTCCTTTAGTCGATGAAATTATGTCAGAATGATTTCTATATCTGAGGGAGGAATAATGCTCTGTGACTATTTGGGCATATTGGTGGTGATGACATGCTACTATAACAACAGAAGATTTAGGTAAAGAAGTTGGAGCGTTGGTGGATCGCTGTCACATCAACCATGTCTAATTTAGCTCATGATGGCCAGAGGTGTTGTTATATTGCATGTGTTAAAGCCTCTTTTTTAAATCTTGAAAAGGACCGCAGTAATTCAATTTGAAATTTTGAGTTTTAATCTAAATAAGTCAACATTTAAATGACTTTTAAATGAATTTAGCCTGCTGTTCAGCACGGAATCGATCACCGTTTCACCAAGACTTGCGGCAAATATTCAAAATTCATGCAGTTTCATTGGGGTGCAGCTTTTTCTATCTTTAAAAAATTATGCTAAAACTGAACTAATGAATTTGACAGGCCTCCAAAGAAAACAGAAGACAGCTAAGCTCATGCAATATCAATGAGCCTCGCGTTCTTCTCTCATCGGAGAGAAGCAAAGGGTCTTTTGTATTTGTCATATCTCCTCCAGCCCACGGTGACCGCAATGTGTCTCAGACACTCTGGCTCACAAAGGACAGATCGACACCAAGGAGCCAGGGGAATTGGAGCATTGTGGGAAATGGCTTCCCTGTGGCCATTTTGAACACACCAGGCCATCTTCCCTTCTCTTAAGCTTATCCAGAAGGAGACTTTTTTTTTTCTCTCACTAAGGATCACAGAGCTGCACTGACAGAGACAAGCCACCCCATCTGATGGTTACTAAATACTGTGTTGTAGCCTCGAGCACACACCACAGTCACTGAGGAAATGCTACTGTAAATATCTATTTTAAATGCACTGAACAGCACACAACCACATCTATGTCTATTTGCAGGGTATTTATAGTGTTTCAGGCCAACAGTTTTTGAACATGGGAAGCTTGGAAATCAAATAAAAGTCTTCTTTAAAGGTAAATTATGGTTTATTACAACTTCTTTGGACAGTGACTATACCTATAACATCACTGATATTCCATCATTGCAGAGGACACCTGTGAGTGTGCTCAACTACAGCAAATACAGTAGCTCAAAGTTCAATCAGGAGGTTGGGCTGTAACCTGTGGTATGATGTGGTTTGGGTTGTAATTTCACAGTTAAATCTCCATTTCCCCAATAAAAAATGTGCTACCCTTCAACTACTATCAACTAGTTTGTCAGAAATTCACGTCTGCCTCCGTCTTCTGCCTGGCATCACCACACCATTGTCGAATAGCAGGCTCAGACTGACTCAATGAACAAGGCCGGAAATGAAATAGCAGCACAGCAAGATGAAAAAAGGGGGAACAGGGAGTGCTGTCTAAAAAGGAAACACGGCTGAATACTAACCTTGACAGGGGAGAAGGAGGATTCCATTTTGTGCTGGCAATGACAAGCCAAAGACTGAATGAGAGTGGCTGAAAGAAGTCTAGTCTGTTAGGGGGAAATATTATCGTACTCATGAAGCTACTTATCTGTCACCTCTTTGGGCCTTTGTTCACTAATATAAATAAGGATAAACCTAACTAAGATTACCAGACTGAAACTAAGTTTTCCAGCCATGCTAGCTGACTGAGAATGACAATGCAAAAATGCTGTTATTTAACAGATATAACCATCTTAGTTTAGTGTGTTAGCATGCTAAATACAAAGTACAGCTGTGGCAGACGGGAGCAGGTATTCGGTCATAAACCCAAGCATTGGACAAATAAAAATGTTGACCTGATTATGCACTCAATGAAAAGTTAAAGGATAAACAAAACTATTACAAGACATCGTAAGGGAGGCACAAATGTTTGAACCAAACTGCATAGCAGCCCATCTATAAGTTGTTGAGATATTTCACTCATATTCACACATTACAACCTCATGGTGGCACTACAGGAAAAGGAGGGATTCAGTCTGAAAACCATGAAATCCATCCAACAGTTGTCATATAGCTGTGTGCAGTCGGTTAGAGCTGTAGTTTATCACATAGATTGAATAATAACATCTTGTCAGTCTTCAGTCACCACACCATGTCTCCAGAAAAATCAGCCTGGATTCATGAGTGACAAATTATATTAAAGACAGCCAAGCTCATACAGTTACAAATACATATCAGGGATGGGCTTTTTAAACAATTTCCAGGTTCAAGTACTTCAATTACTGAATTATTATTGAGTAATTGCAAAAATCAAAACGTCTAATATAAGAACAGGGTCCAAAACTGAACACCTAAGTCAAAATGTGGATGCCGTCTGAGGCATCTGAGGTGATCAGAGACCTTCAGCGTGATTACACCCTGACAACTGAATCTTGCCATATGAGTCTGACCGTTATCTCCAGCCTTGAAGGTTTGCTACCCAACCCAACTTGCTAACCAACAGGTTAACAATGTAATGAATAAATTTGCCACCACATTAGAGTACTCACGTCCATACTTAATACTTACTGTTTTACATGTTTGAGCAGTAAGATATAATGTATGGATTAGTTTATTTCTGATTTGGACTATATAATTACTCTGCAGCACTAAGCCTACTCACACTCTCTCAGGGAGACCCGGCTAAGTAAGAGCTTATAAATCCAATGAGATGGTTGTCAGTCCCCCCGAGCTGAAATTCACCGGCAGATTCATGACTTCTCTGCAAGTATGAGCTGTAAGGATAATATTAAGAATCAGGGGGAAACATTCAACCAAAACTAGCAATAATATAACTTTCCATGTGAGTGTTGTGCACAAACTTTCTGGTGCTATCTGCACACTGACCCGGACAGCTCTGGAACCTCCTGACATTTCCAAACTCCATAAAACACTCAGAAATTAGCAGACACTAACAAAAAATAACAAATTACTAAATGGAAGTCCCCCATAATTATGTTTAGTATAAATAATGGAAAAATAATTCGGTAGGAAAGAACAGAATTGTGTTGCTGGAAGCACTTAGGGCTTATCATTTATCATACGGATAATTTGGTTGAAGCATTTCAGGTTGTTTTTTTGCTTTTTATTGGTGACCACAGGGAACTCAGGGGATTAGGGGTACAGTAGGAAACAATCCTTTCTGTGGATTATCAATGGTTGGTGGTGAACATGAAGCACATTTAAAGGAGGAATAAAGGCTCTACGTAATAACGTTCCCTCAGGCAGAATATGGCATGGTATACTGGGATTTTAACCCAATCATATGGCATGAAGGGTGATTTATATGCCTGCTAATGAGAGGAGGCTGAGCTGTCTCTGGATGTGAGATCAGGTATGAGGCGTAAACAGAAGTGAACACTGGCAAGTGAAGGTGGGAAGTGCACAGTGCATCAATCATTGGTGACAGCTGGGACAGACGCAGGGAGCTTCATCATTGAGAGAGGAGTGGGTGCTCCACTGCGTCAAATCAGACAGTGCTAATTAGTAATTTCTGCAAATCTATGCCTCTGACCAGGAACCAGCAGAAACCTCTGCAAGAATGCATAAAGAGATACAAGAGTGTTATTATGCAACTTAGCTTAATGGCTAAAGTGTTTATTGGTGCTCATCAGTCAACCATATCTGACGTTACAGCTCTTTGGGGTGGCTGAAATCACACTACTACTCCAAATCTAGTGCTTTTTATACACCATATTCCCTCATCAAAAGCAGGGACTGTGGCAAATGTAAACATATGCAAATTGCCCCATGACTGTTTCCAGCTCTCCTTGAGCAGCCAGTGGTTACTTTTCTTTGGAAAAAAGTTAGCAAAATGAAAGAAAGCAACACGAAAGAAAGCAATAAGTACAGAAAATAACATCTATCTTCACATCCATTATCTATCCAGTACTGGGAAGGGAGAGAGGTTTTCTTTGTGCTGCTGCTGTTGTTGCCCCCCAGCAGAGCGATAGAGTCCTCTGCAGGAGCCACCTAGAGATGCTGAACTATTGTTCAGCAGAGCTGCAAAAATTACTTGAATAATCGATTAGTTGTCAACATAACATTTAGCCACAACTATTTTTATAATCAATTGTTCAGCTTCCAAATTCTCTGATTTCAGCTTCTCAAATGTGAATGTTTTCTGGTTCCTTTGGGTTGTGGACAAAACAAGATTTTTGAAGACATTTTTCACAATTTTCGGACATTTTATGGACCAAACAACTAAGTTATTAATCAGGAAAATGGTCAATAGATTAATCAGTAATAAAAATATTTGTTAGTAGCAGCCATCCTGTTCAGCATAAAACCTTTTCACGTCAAATAAAGGGAACATTTTAAGCACTAAGGTGAATTCTTTAAGCTGAGCCCGGTAGGGTCCCATTAGTATAGGACTAGCCAACAAGTGTTTCTCCAGTGAGGTCCCCTCCCAGGGCGGATACCCGGGCAGACTCCTGGTTTCCTTCATCCAGTTGAGTTTGCTCTTTTTCAAAAGATGTCATTCAATAAAAGTCTTCACTGTGGCTCTTAATCTGACCTCTTACCTTGGTCCACTTTGCCTTGGGGCGATCTTACAGAAGCTGTTTCCCCTGACATCACAGCAATGTTTGACTCAAGTCCGGTGAAAGAAAGCTAAAAATATCAAGAACTGTAAGAACTGAGTATTCTGAGTTAGCAAGTTGGCCTGACTGTATGGTATAAATCTCGATTTGTAGTGTAATTTTATCCAAACCATGCCCAAAGACATGCAGCATTATTTATGATTTATGACAGTGGAAACTAAACTTTATTAACAAAAACACTCCATTTGTCCTGGGTTTCGGTTGACTGACTGACTGCAGTGTTCAGCCGGTGTTTGTTTTGGGTGAATTAAAAAAATTTCCCTGAGGTCGATGTGGGCCTTTTATTTTCATCACACATTTCAAGTCTTCAGAAATTGAACTATGTTAGAGCTGCAGAGTTTGACTTCTGTGTTTGAAATATGCTCATATTCGAATATAATGTCAAGCGTCTCTATACACTTCACAGTACTAAATATAGCCGAAGAAAAATCAGCACACAGGTACTGAAGTGTGTGCTGGAAAAATTTAACACCAGTGTGAAAATGTGTTATTTATACGGAGACGAAATGTTGCTTTTTTGCTGAAACGTGCTGGCTTTTAAGATTATTTCATCCCCAAAGCCTCCAGTCCATAAAGAATAAATACAAATGTGTACATCATGTATAGAAAAGGCTAAAGCATCTCATCCTTTTGACTGAATGACCACTCCAGCCCTTCTGATCGCAGCTGACTCCCCTCCATTGAATTAGCACACAGTCTTCTGGGCTACAGGCTCAGGGGCCATGTTGGAGCCTCAGTGGTGAATATTAGATTGCACGCCTCCAGATCTCATTAAAGGAAGCAACAGGACAATGTCTGCATCTCAAATGAGACCAGGGGCCATCAGGCATCCTGACTCCCTGTTGGATTTACTGATTTGATTGATGTTGTGGGTATAACAGGAGGGTAAGACGTCCTTTTCAGTAAATATAATTAGGCCACTTTTACACATTACACAATTGGGGGGAAATTTTAAATCTGGGATTCTATAACACACTGTAAATGGCCTACATTATACTGTCTGTTACATACACAGGTCATATAATAGATGTAATAAAGAGGCTGTTGGCCAGACTCACAATATCTTCAGTGAAAGGGGGTTTGTTCCAGTCTTCCTTTCCAAATGGCAGATCACTAGAAAATAAACATAATGTTGTCAGTGTCAATGAGCATAGAAACATGTGCCTTGAAGACAAATTGCGCCATGAAATCCTGTAAAAGCCAACATAATAAACAAAACATCAAACAACACAATTACCCTCTGGGTTCCAAGCAATCACCCTGTTTGCCAAAGCAGTTGTTAGGTCATTTATAGGACCTAAGGGGTTAAATTAGTGGGTCAATTTAGATTTTTTTTAACAAAGACGTCCAGTTTTAGACTCAAATAATTACCTAAGTTTTAAATAACTGCTTGCGCCTAAAGGCAGGAGTTTTACAGTGGTTAACTGGTAGCCATTAATTAATACAGTTCAGTCAAATAAAATTTCCTGATGTCCACTATTAAGTGAAAAGAAATGCTCCAGAGACGTGGTATGATAACTCAATAGGCCATTTACTGTAATTATTCACCATAAAGTCCATCCTTTTTGTTGAACTGAAGAAACCTTTTTCACACTTTATCTCAACCAACCTTCACGTAAGTTTATTGACGAACATTACAACAGGTGTCTTTGACTCAAACACAATGTAAATTTAGAAATATTATCAATATATACCAATTATGCATGGCTAAAGTTGTGATTTGAGTTGATGAAGCCAAAGTCTCTGTTCGATTATATTTGAATCATGTTTTTTCTAGAAGAAAGTGGCGAGTTGTAGCGGTGCAGAGAAAAGAAATGATCATTTTCAAGCAGAGGTGAACTCACGAATCAAGAAATACGAGTATGATCTCATCCATAATAGACAGATGGGACACTTCGTAAATATCTATTACCTTGCTTCTTCTTTCATTGCTTTCCAAAATCAATTCTACAACACAATGGTAACAACACTTATAGTTTGTGATCCCAATTCTCATTTCGGTCTACAGCACATTACGACCACAGTTTGTGTGAAACTGAGCTGAAATAATTTGTTAGTTTGAGTTTCAACCTGTTTTTATAATGAAAGTTTGACTTCAACCCAACCTCAGTCCTCTATTTTATTTAAAAATGTTAATAAGTCTTGAATAACTGGTGACAGAAACTGGTGGTTTGCAGATGGCAAAACAGATTATTAGCAGAAGATTATTGCTACATTGCAGAAGATTATTGCTACATGGTGCCCCATGTAGCAATAATACATAAACAGATGTTTACCTCTCCTACACTCACAAATGAGAGCCTAACTACAATAGGTATTCTTTACAAGATCTCAGTTAAACTATGTGACGAGAAGGTGACGAGAAATTAAGCTGGTGTCACGCCAGAACAGGAGCTGGGCAAGTGGGGAAATGTAAGTGGGCTCAGCAGCCTCTATGGGCACAATGACAGAGATGAAAAGTCTGAAGGGGATGTTGAAGGATGAAGCTAAGAAGAGAAAAAGTGAGAGTGACCGAGCAAGAAGTTACCAGACAAGAGTAAATCTGGGACTGACTTTTAGTCGTTGGCGAGAGCTTGGTGAAATAAAAGGCTGAAAGACAGACGCCGAGCTGGGCTGACTAGTAAGTAATATTAGCTGGCTGCTATGTCTTGTGTTGTCGACCTTGCTTGATATATGGCTGTTAGCAAAGTTGTCGACTCACTAGTTTTTGATCATAAGTAATATAATCATAACAAATGAATGTCCATATTTATGACAGAAACTGGTGAAGGGAATAAACTTTAACATGGCCAAAGCTGTATTGTATAACTGACCTTAAAGTGTTTAATTTGCCCTTGCATGTATACTGCTGTTAAAGAGAAATCTAGGGATATTATTAAGAGTTAAGAAGCCAGAGGCCCCTCAGAGAGGTGAGGTGTTACCCTCCAAAATTAGACACAAGTGGAGAGATCAATATCACACAATGGCAGGGGTTGTAAGACCCGAGAACTACGATGTAATGAAGTAAACTTCAGCCAAAAGTCCAAAAGTTTTCTAAAGTCTACAAGTCACAATTAAAAAAATCTGTAAGAAAGCAACATTTTCCAGTATTTCTTCTCTATTTCTGGATAGAAACATACAGATGGAGAAAGAGAGAGGACAGAGGACGTTTTGTCCATTGATTGCTGATGGCAAAAAAAAAAAAAAAAAATCAGTACCAGAGCTGGCCGGCTGTCTTCCAAAAAATGATGCTGTGAAAGATATAAACAGCAGCTAATTAGAGGCTGATATTTACCAGTAGACAGCAGGAGGGCTTTGAAAGCCAACTCTGTGTTTTTACTGAAAAGGTGTTTCATGAATGTGCAACAGTCATGTGGGTTTGAAAAACACCTCACCGTCTGCCCATTGGGATACATGGTCCTAAAATAGATTTGAAATGTCTGGGGATGCCAGTCGGCTTCACTGGCTGTCATTAACACCCAATGAGGCAGGCGGAGAGGGCCTAAAGACATGTCTATTTTTACCGTGGTGGGGTCGAGAATAGACCTTTTACTCTGATGGGGACTGAGAGCCCCACAGGTAACTTCACCACAGGAACCCTGAACATAAGATGATACTGCATACAAATCACATGCAGGGAATGTCCTGAAATCAACCAAAGCAGTGTTTTTTTATTGCTGTCATACCTGGCAGAGAGAGAACACTGTGATTAATTTGAAAGCAAAGAATGAAATATGGTAAAACCTAAGAACCAGAAAAATGTAAATGGAGGTCAAGGTCAATTAAAATATCATTACATTAAAAGAGCTCTGATATAAAAGATTAAACAGATTTGTCTAAATGTCTCGGAGATGAACTAAAAAGCCAGTCAGCTCCTTTTCCAAACTGAAGTGAGTAAACAGTTCGGAGTTCAAGCTGAAATTCGTGTTTCATTATTGTAATCCTGAGGCATCAACGCTAATAAAAAAAATGCTCATCTGTGTGTTTTACCCCATTTCATAGTTTTTGTAGCTATTGCACCATCACAGCTTTGGTAGCCTGTCTTTCATTCTCTGCTCTCATATTCAAAAAGGAGCCATTTTATGCTGTCCTGCCTTCACTCTAATATCCCCAGCAAACATTCATCCTAGGAACCTGCTGGAGGTGAGCTCAAACATTATTATCGTGGATGGTTTCAATGCTGGTCTGTGGACCGAAGCCATCAGTCTCATCACCAGCAGAGTGACCAAGCCGGACTGGAGTGTTATATGGAGTGACATTGTCTTTTTTCATGTTATGTCCTTATTGAGATCCTTCCAGGCCTTTTTGTTGCATCAACTGTGCCAAGTATTGCAATATGAATTATGTAGGACCTATTAAATCATTTCTATTGATTTATGTTGTGTCCTGTCATTATTTAAGTTCATGCAACAGTTATACATTATTAATCTGTTGATTATGCTAAAATACTTGCTAAACTACAAGTATATAATACTTGTTGTCCTGTGATGTTGAAGTACAATATGGTGATAGACTTCCATCCAAATTTAGCAAAATATTTAATCAAATTTCAAGAAAATCAATAAAAGAAAATGTGGAATCATGAATGTTTCTATTCACTACTGTTATGGGAATATTAGGAGTTTGGCGTGTCAAGATAAACAGTTGGTGCTAATTATCCAGTCAACAAGACAAGATGACATGATCAAAGGAGTTAAACTTCAGATGAAGAAAAGCTATGTAGACAGCATGATGGAAATATGGCATGTATGTTTGTTTCATGTATTAGACTGAAGAAGGTTACAGTCGCCTTATCGCTCCACTCAGATCTGATGTAGCGACCATTCTTTGTCTCTTTAGTGGAGCTGAAGCTTCAGTGCATGTTTAATCCACTTAATCCACTGCACTTTGTACTTCCACTTAAACCAAAAAACTTGTCTACAATATTGAGTTTTGTTCAAATTTCCAGCATTTCCACTCACCCACCCACAAATTTTCTCTGCGTCTTGGACTTTGAGTACTGTATGTCAATTTTGAAAGCAGAAAGCTGAATTTAATGAAATCTTAAATCTAACAAGCAAGCAGCCCAAATGGCCCCAAATCCTGGAATACGGTTAAAATGGCCACAACAAATTCTATTCTTGTGCTTCCACTCAAGAGCGAAGGTACTGTATGCAGTTAAAAGTTAAATTTAGTGTCAGTCATACGAATTACTAAGCCTACATGAGCTTACCGTATATGTCACTTCAAGAAATGCATGCATGTCATCAACCCAGAAAATTAATTAGGAAATAATATAAAAATATACATTTACTACAACAGCCTGAATTGTACTGGTACATCCTATGCACTTAGTCACCCTAACCAATGGCCTGACAAGATAAGCGGCACATATTACAAGACTATATCGCACTCTTCTTAGATTCTGCAATTGAGATAAAGAACCGACCATGCTGTCCATTTATCTGGCTCCTCTAGACAACACATCAAATATTCTCCAGTGCAACTGCAATACTCATATGAACTAGGAAGGACAGTCTCATGAAAGACAGACACAATATTAAGCTTAGGCTCATATTAGTGTTTAGATCTCTCTATCTATTTAATAAGAAGCTGAGGGGGCCGCTGTTTAAGGAACAATGGTGGCCCCTGTGTTTAGCGGCTGAGGCACAAAGCCAATATCCGGTTTGGAGATATTACCCCTGAGAAGGAAGAGCCTCCATCATTCTGTACATCTCATGCCATCTTCCCCTTAGAGTTTGGAGGCCTAGATAGAGCCACTTTCATTGTTGCGTCCTGAAGCTGGTTTAAGTTGTCCTTCCCACCAGACAGGCAGCCTTGACAACAGCCAGTTCTGAGGCACACTTGAATTTGGCAGAAGGATACCAACCAGGCTGTTAGCAAACAGCCAAAAGATGAATGTACCTCCATTCTGCCAAACCTTTGCACAGGGACACTCGTATTTTTGTGGGATGTAATGCGACTGCCGTATGACACTGTCTGGTACCCCACTGTTTTAGAGCTGTTTACATATCATACGGATGATGACTGATTTGTTTTGTATGCTGTGACGTCTGGAGATTACACCCCTTCTCCAGGGAAAAATAATATGCAGACTAGGACATTATGTTTTGTTTCTGCCGTTATTGTTGTTGATATGGAGAGAGTTACATAAAAAAACAAATGAATGACACAAACTGTCACATGTCTCATCGTTTTACATGTTTGAGGATTGTCAATTATAAAGAAGAGGTTTGTGGCACAGCATGGAAAAAGACAAAACATTTTTTAATCTTTCAACCTGGACCTGGACCTGTGTTGTGTGTTGTTTTGTGTAATCCTGCCTGCAATTTGTGCACCTCCAGTCAGGCTCAAGATGCTTAAAAAGTATCTGACAACATTATGGAAAGGACCCTACAAAGAAATGCAACGTTTTATGTATCTTTTGCTTGATCCAGTCTGTGTCAAGTTAGAATTCTCATCTGTGGGCATGTGGTCACAACACCCACAGAAACATCACCAGTATCCTGAGCTTTGCAGTGTTGCAGCAGCTGGTTCACCCTCTTCTGCCTGTTGCCTCCTCATCTGTTCTTCAGTTTGTAGGAGCTCTTCATCCATATACGCTGGTCTCAAATAAATACATCCACAGTCGAAATCAGCTAAATATTCTGCTGTGAGCTACGCTTTCTATACTCCAATACAACAAACTACTATGCTCACGTCTCGACTGTTGACTTCCTGCAACAACTCACCTCACCTCTCCTAAGATTTCAGAAAGAGACTTTGAACTCTTTGGTCAGACAAACCGCAGATCAAGTGAAAGAAATAGAAAATGTTTCATTTCTCTGTAGGGTCATGACAACCTCCAATAACAACCTGAGCCGGTCAGTGGCAAGAACACTTTTAGTGGATGTAATTTGACGATGCGAAATTGCCTGCAAGGATTATGTTGTTGCCTGTTTCACAGTTGTAGCACTTTCACTCAGGACTGGACCAAACACAAAAATTGTCAGTAGTCACTTTGACAGAAAAGAGATCCAGGTTGAAAAATATTATTATTATAAGATAACTTTATTGTAACATGGTGATCCCAATGAAGGCCACAACCCAAAAGAAGCTTTGAAAAAAGTTGCTGGAGTTTTGACCCATAAGTGAAATGTACTGTATGTATGTACAGTATGACATAACTGTGTGGCTTATCTTAGTGGTTTTATTTTAAATAGAGCGATTCAAAACTACTTTTGCATTTGAGGCACATGTAATGACTAAGTCTTTCATATTTCAGTCTCCAGAAAAGAACAAACAGAAATGTGCCCTTAAATTTTGTTCCTTTTTGTTCAGTTCACTTAAAGAGACATTACTAGTTCTATCAAGTACTATTATTTGACATGACAATCTGAAATTTCGCACAAAAAGAAACTGACTGACTGAGAAATCCATCCAGGATAAATGTACCTGGAGAAACAACAAGGACAGCCTAAAAGTTCAGTTATAAAGCTGTGGTCAGTGAAGGCCAAACATGTTTTTTTTTTCTTATTCACAACACCATCTGGCCAAAAAAGCAAAAAGGTAGGTTTTGATGCCTGTATTCACAACCAGAACCTCAGAGCTGGCAGAGAGAAACACAATCAGCACTGAGAGACAAGACGTCTGGATCCCTCGGAGGCAACATGAAAGTTATTGTAAAAACCAGCAGACAGAGGAAGTCTCTGGGAGCTTATAAGCAGAAACACAGGAGGAATGACTAACGAGACAAGTTCCCCGTGAAGCATTTATAGATATAAGCTAAAAACTGATATTTTTCTCTGCTGCAAGCACAGAAAGAAACTTGAGCATCTTAAAAAGAGCAGCACTTGAAGTAACACTACTATGGTAGACACATTTAACAGAAGCCACTGTACTTGGATGCTGCTGCTGCTGATGTAATATTTTATGGATTATCATGATAAATAACCCTTTGTCATAAAATCTTATCATTAAATTAGATTTGGTACTCGGCTTTAGCTTTCCTCCGAGGGCTTGTTTTTTTTTCACTCTGAGGTATTAGTGTTCAAACTCTCCATCTCTTCGGGGGATTAACAGTGAAACCACAGAAGAATGGCCCAGCCAAACTCATTTCTACACATCAATTCTGCCCTGCTTCTGTCTGTTGAGGCCTGGAAGAATAATTAAATGTTTTGTTTGTTTTTTTGGGGGGTTTTTGTGCAGTGAAGAAAGGATGGGTCTCTGCTGTCAGTTACTGTATGATCTGTTGCTCCAGCCTGGCCAGGCCTGTCAGTCAACATTTTTCTCTCTTGACATCAAGACATTTGATAATCACGCCACTACAGATGCTGAAGAGGAGGGGAAGAAAGAGAAAACAGCCTGGTGCACTGTGCCTGTTAATTATGCTGCCTGAGATGTCGCTTTGTCATCGGACTAAATTGCATGACATTTAACAATAAAATGCTTTTTTTTTTTGCCCATTATCTTAGCTGAATGTGCAAGGGTGACAATCAGAACTGAATGCACGCAAAGGAAAAATGTTTCTGAGAGCAATATACGAAAACAGGCGTATCCAGTGTGGCGCATCCATGGCTTTGGTTTGATTGCTTAGAGGGAGAACGTAAGCTGATGAAATAGACTTGTCACTTTGATTATGGAGATATGTTTCTTTGGCAAACATATGTTTACTTCTCAAGCGCACTGAAGGCTTTGCCAGCGCACTGCTCTGGGTGTAAGTGGAACAAACAAAACCCTAACGCTGCAGGTAGGCGTCCTTTAAAGGAATCAGACCCTCTGAAAAACTTTTTTATTCTAATTTGTAGTGTGTGTTTTCTTGTAGAGGCACTTTGATTGTTCACAAGGGGCTAGATTTACTTAGAAGCACTAAAGGTACCCATTTGTGAGATGTTTTTTTTTCTCTTTTGATGGAGCCAGAAAATAGTGATTACCTTGGAGCCACAGACATCCTCATCGTGAACATTACTACAGTCGAGCTGAGTGGAACGAATGTGAGCACTCAGCATTAAGTAAATGAAGTAAACCTATTAAGCGTTGAGTAAATAAAGTGAAACGTTTTTGTTGTATAAATGAAATGTTGTTTGGGTCCGGTTGAGTGCCACAAAGAACCTCAATAACCGTCTGGGTAAAGTAGAACGCCCTTGAAGTTGGCACTCAAATCAGACGGCATAATAACATTCAGATGGTCTCCCTGCATGATGATGACACAGCACTGGCAAGCCCTGCCTCTCCGGTGTTCTGCCCTTGAATGATAAAGCCTTTACCCTTTGCATTTACACAGCTAGTTTGACTTCAATCACGGGCCTCTCTGTTCGGTATCTGCAGAAAACGTCACATGTATTATTTCTTGCATCTGAGACACACGACTCACTCTTAACGCGGGAGTTAAAAGGTAAGCAGGCTTTGGTTAACTTGAAGCTTCGCATGGTTTATTGGAGGAGACAACCATGACCGTGCAGTGTCGTGCTGCGAGGCTCGCTGGTCACCTCTGGTCAGGATGACCCACTTCGAGCCGAACATCGATCAAACGCTGTTTAATTTGAAATGGAGCATCTTAAGACTCAGCCACTCTGGGTAAGCTGTTTACGGCAAGGCTCTTAGGATTAAACCGAGATCCATGAGAAACAATAGGTCTTTGTTTAAATGATACACTACTGTACCTTCTGGACTGAAAGATGGCAAGCTAAACCCACTTGCTGATGAGATATTTTATAGATTCAGAGGATATGAACCAATCTAGAAAGTGGATCAGATACTCTTTGAACTCTCCCTCCTCTCTGCTTAGGGTTGATCAGGATACAATCCTCTCATGTAACACAATCAAACTGAATGACAGCACTCAGAGTCTGCACTCCGGATAATCACGCAATCAAATTGCATTATTTGGCTTCCACAGGTGCAAAGCAAGTGTGGAGCATTTGCCATCGATGCTAATTTGAGACGTATTTGGCTCGAACGGAAATCATTATTCCGTGATGAGAGGGTTTTCTTCATATTTGAATGTTCGGTAATGGGATGTTACAGACTGTAATTTCAGTCCTAACAATTCTGTGAAGGACTTTTAGTGCCACAATGTATCATTCATTGATAAACAACTATCCTGTCCAGCCCTCAGGCCATAATCACCTGGTGTGATTGCAGCCATGCAGTCAATGCAGAGAAAAAATATCACTTGTCTCTATCTATGCAGCCATACGGTGGTGCGTACATCAATCATCTATTTATCCATAGTTTCTATATTAAATACCAGCTTCACATCTAATAGGATTCCTCCCCATCATCCATGTTATTGTATTAAAGACATGGCAGTACAGCGTCAAGATGGTGGCTAATTAAGAATGGATTGTAATTATGTCTTGGCAGAACAAGACAACCTTTCTGATGTTAATGTGAAAAATGGGCATTGTTACCGCATGCAGATGGCACATGAATATCAAGTTGAGAGGAAAAGAAAAAGATCTCGCTGAGCAGGAGTCTCTTGCCAACGCTGACTTTACCAGCCCTGTTTTAACGGTTGCTAGGCAACACTCATTAGTGTGCTCCACTGATAGATTCAGAGAGATTGGACGTATGAACCCAAAGTTAGACTTCTGCTCAGAGGTAATTAGATCTCTTTAGGGACAGTTTGGGGAACAAATGGCAGCACCTGACATGCTGCTCTGGTGTAACCTAAAACACACACAGCTTTAGAAGCAGTTTACATTTTCAGCCTTCAAAAGTTCACTTTGCATTGCAGCACTTTGTGATGTTCAGAAGATCCATGCATTACAGTACTAAGTACTAATGGCCAGCAGGTGGCAGCTCAAAACAAGAAGTCTTACGGGGAAATGACCCTACTTCTGTCTTAATTTATTACCTCAGTAAACAATTTCCCCATGCGTGTATAGCCTTGATCGTTAGTTTCAAGTCTTCTACCACACAGCATGATGTTCATTTTGTAAATTACGGTTCCATTTAGAGTAAAATAAACGATAACGCAGGTTATGCTTTAGGGCATGGCTACCCTGTGATGGACAAGTTCTTCTCAAGTGAGTCCGTCCAGCTCAACACATTGGGGCTCATGAATCGGATCAAACTGTCAAACTAGGCGGTGCCTATCAAATATGAATCAAGATTCTGTTACTGCATTGACTATATCTTGCCTTGAATGTTTCAAGAAAGATATTTTAGTGTAGCGTGTAGCTGTAATACAAGAAAGTTTGTAACCAGGTGGGACGATTTCTCCTTGAAAACACACCGCCAGTTAAACACCCGTCTAAATATGGTCGCTTCTGGCTCCAAACAAAACAAAATGGCTACAGCCATAATGCATAACACAGTGGGTTTACACTTGCTTGTGTATTAAAGTGTATTGTATAGTTACTGACTCAGCCATGACCAACACGTCTAATGGGAATCAGTGCTAATGTAGTATGCTAGGCTAATTAGCTTCTATTTTCAGAGTGGAATTCAAACTCTACAATAAAAAAGTCCCAAATGTTGAATGGTAAAAAAAAAAAGAGAGAGAGAGACTGATGGTATCATAACAATCTTGTTGAAAAGAAGGGAGAGAAACCATTTTGTATCAACCGTTATCAGCTATACAGGGCTATGACACTCTCCAGTCAGCTCACAATGGCGGTGACAGCATGTCTCCCAGCAATGCCCACGGCTCCCAAATGTTACACTACCAAGTGAAATGTCCACCTGAAGGCTTAAATATTAGACACTGTATTCTAAAATATCTCCAGAAATGGTTTTATATTACCCAGTTTACTATGGTTTATGTTAAAAAATGAGGATTCAAATTGCAAACCTTAATTTGATATGCATTTATCTCTTAGTTATGTTTCCACTTTGTTCCAACTTGCTTTTTCACACTTCGTTTCGTGATTTTTCTCCTTTTCCCATATCACGTTTCACTGAGACCATGCATGAATTTGTTTCATTTAGTTGCTGGTTTAACCACGTGGTGCAGAGAGCTACAGTGCAAGATTTTAATCAGCTGAGAAAAAGCAAAAGAAATGCCTCACATTCAAACCTCACCGTGACTTTTAGCTGCATTGTATTGAGGTTTGTTCTTGGTTGGTGCAGGAAGTGGAATGTCTTTCTGTGCTTTTGATGAATTTCAACCATTATGTTGCTGAAATACCAGGACTGAGAAAGAAGTCTTTACTCACTTGACACCAAAACCTGGAGCTATGCAGCTGACGTTTAAGATTGCTTGAACAGTTTCTGCTATCAAACTCCATTATAGCTGCTGAAAACATCTTGATATAATCGCCGGTATCCAACGAAAAATATGTTATTCAACTAAACTGAGCCAGGCAGGGTCAAAAGGAAACAAAACTAGAGTGAGAATTTTCTAAAACTGTGGAATTAGGTTGCACACAAATGACTTTACTTTTCAATGAACTTGTGTTTTTGCATTTAGATAACGACTGAAAGTGTTTGACTCGATCACAGCCACTTCATTAATGCCTATTTTCCATTTTATTGCCTCAGATGTGAAACTAGCTTTAAAAAAAAGGCAGCATAAAAAATGTGAGGAATAAAAAACAAAGCTGGACTACAGAGGCGTTATTGTAAAAAAAATCCACAGTTTTTAGTGTTTGAAATGGGCAGCTGTGACCTTACGATAAGCACAAATCACCCACCATCAGTAGAAATACATGCACACACACACACACACACTCTAGACCATATTTGAGTATACTCCACTTATAATAATGCTTAGTTATCCGTCATTTCAAGACTTGAAGGGAGGAAATAACCAATAACCTTTTAAAGGTATGTTTGCCCTTGCTACTGTGAGTGCACATATTTGATCTCAACCACATACTGTAGATCACATCCAGATCCAGTTCATTAGTTTCAGATTGAGTGCTGGGTATTTTGCAGTTAAGAGAGTAGAGAAAATCCAATTTTGCGCTCATCCTACTCGCCAATTCTTTCTTTGGGAATCTTTGAGGTGGCCCGTCTAATGAGCTCCCATGAAATTTGGTTTCCACACCAGACAATATATCTCATTGTGTCCGAGCCAACATTTATTTCTCCTCTCTCCTCCACACGTGCTCGCACACACACACACCACAGGAATGAAGCAATTTGAATTTGGGGAAGCTGCCAAATCTAAGTTTTTAGTCATTACCTTACAGAAAACTGATACGACCATTATTCAGATGAGCAGAATGGTCTTTTATGTGAGACAATTTATGAGTTGGTTATGCACAATACGCTATGAAGGTGAGTGAAACAGAAGGGACTTTGATTAAAGAATAGGCTTCAGTCTCATTGGTCACTGTAATTACTCTTCTTCATCATTCTGGCCATGAACCTTCATAGCAAAGACAAAGTCTACAGTCTTTGATTTATCCAAAAATGCATTGTACAGCTTGACGCTTCAGTGGTCCAGATTACCCAAATTTTACAGGATAAAGGGCCCATTTGAGTCTTTTCAGAGGTTATGACACCACCATAATAAGACTTGATAAAACGTGAATTTATGTAGAAGAAGGGGTGAAAATTTTAGACACAATAAGTAGATTACATAAAGCTTTGAAAATACCGTGATGAAGTTTGAGGCATGATCGTATTCAAGGTACAATCCTAATGCCAGACAAATAAATAGATAATGGTCGATTCTGCAGCACCCTGGGTTACATTCAATGACTTTTCTTGTCACAAGTTGTCACTTTCTACAGTATCGGTGCATGGTACGGTTAAGAATAATAGTTAGGGCAGAACAATTATAGTTATGGTCAGTTTAAGCGGGGTTTGGCAACTAAACCAGTTGGTTGGGCTTACCAAAAGTTCATGGTGAAGCCAAATGTTGTAGGTCTGTGACGGAGATAAACAAGACACAGATATCCTGACTGAACATCAGATGTCGCTACATACCCTTATTTACCACCTCTGCATAAAGGGCATCCTGCATTAGCACTGAATGTTGGCACTGGAGTAAAACCGTGGGATGCACAATCGTCCAGTATGGATGTAAACACTAGAGGTTCTGGGCTAATGCAGTGGTGTCGACAGTAGATACTTTTCTGATCATCTTGTTGCACAACGTCTCAGAACTCTTTCCTTACAAAAGTAGGCCAGCTGACAAGTTTCAGAGTAGTGCATAATGCAACAGACTTTTTTTTTTTTTTTGCCTTTCATATTGAAGGAACACGTTGTCCAAGTTACAAACTACAAGGGTGTTGTCATCGAGGTAGACGTCCGTGGCCCTGAGTGCCCTACATGCTTATTTTCGGCCCGCTGTCAGCATTTAAATGGATAAACGAAGGTCCTCTTGTACGTCAGGACAACAAGACATAAATACACACACACACACACACACACACACACACACACACAAACTACATCATCTAGCAGCCACATAGATTAGACTGTTTTAATCAAGTTTGTTTGATGAGAGCATGGGACATGCAGCTGGCAGCAAAGGACGGAAGAATTGAATTAGTCCTGCTGTAGACAATACAGTAAACCTCTGTGGAGATTTGTTCCTAAGGATGAGCACTGATCGTTTTCCAGAGTTTTAAGAAAGAACAAGAAGAAGAAGAGACTTGAAAGAGTTGGCATGGGCAGCATACGGCTAAGACGAATCCTCAGAAAAACACAACAGAAGATTAAGAAGAAGAATGAAGCTATACGAAGATGTTTACCGTAGGAGTTTGTGGTCAATGAACAACTCTTCAGTAATAGAAAATAAAGAAAATGACCTGCTGATTATGCAATCAGAACAATAAAGATTCAAATAAATGATGAAGGGTGGTTGTTCTGCAAGAGTCTATGGGGAGTATAATCAGTGTATCTCATGCCCGAATCACATTCATATTTCACAAACAGCCTTTGCTCAACTTGATGTGATTATATGCTCAATCCAGCGGCGTTTGCAAGCGACAAGCCTATTTCCACCTCCGTTCTCAGAAAGCGGTGAAGGCAGCAGGGTGCTCGCCGGATCCGTCAGCCATCACAATGGCATATTTAGTATTCTATGAGTCAAGCTTTTTGAACCTTTTATGTTTCATTAAGAAGTTAGACCCATGTCCAGCTCGTCAAACTGAACAAAATGGCACCAGTCATGTCAAACATCTACTTCTTTTGAAACTTCTCTTAGAAAAGAACAGCGCTTTGAAATTAAGCAGGGGCTAGCCGCAGTTCTAGGTTAATCGGATGCAATCAAAGTTAGCATGGTCTCTATGAATGTGTTTTGTTGTATGAAAAGGCCAATTCTGTGAGCCTGCAAACCATTCACCTGACTGTGACAGACTGAAATGGCATTTTTACCACCTACAGTAATAGATACAGGTTAGCTCTGGGAAATGAGGTAAGTTGAAAGGTGGCATCTGATCCATTAGAGTTATAATGCAATACGGGATGCCCAGTGCGTCGGGTTTATGACCAAACCGTCATCGTCCCTTTTGTGACGCAGCTTGCTCTGCCTAATCAGTTGTTTTTGTTCTGACAGAAGGGACTCTACCTCCCCAGCTCACGTCCATTATCCATAATTAACAGAGCAGAGGGCTGCAGATGAGGCAGAGAGGCTCAGTGCGAAGACGGGAGTGTGTTGGTTGCATTAGTGGAGCTCCTCTGTCATGATTTGAGCAGATACAAAGAAGGGTGACAAAAAACTGAAGAAAACAATCTTTCAGCTTTCTTAAAGCAGCCACATTTACAAAAAAGTTTGTGAATGAGGAGCGTCATGCTGCTTTTCGCTGAAAGTGACGTGCAAATTTAACGTATTGTTGTTTTTCGAGGAATTGATCAACACATCACAGCGCCTTATCGAATATAAGTGATTCTGAACTCCTCAAAACAATAATATAACAGCTATTCAAACGTGGTAAAATGTGGAAATAAGTATCATGCATAGTTAAGTGCAGCCTCTGTCGACTTTCTAATCAGCTACCTATTCAATGGTGAAAAGTATTGTTAAGCTGAACATATTGTCTGGACTCCCCCAGAGAGTGAGGTCCGATGACAGAGTTAAATCACTGCTTTCATCCGCTTTTTGAACCTGAATTGCTCAAACACAAGCCACTAAAAAGTGCAGGTCAAACGTGAAAAGAAAACCTGGACTTCATTATAAAAGACCCACAAAAGGTTTCAGGCATCAATGAGGCTTTGACCTTCACGTGTCAGCAGAGATGCATCACTGTGAAGTGTAGTTGTTTCAGAGGGACTCTGTAAAGATGCAACAGTTAATCGGCATGTTTAACCGACTAGTCGACTAAACGTCTGTTTTCCATCACAGCTAATCATCTGCTGGTTGCTGCCTGTGTTAGTGATAATATGGGGAGTCAACTACATTTTGCATCACGTCCAATTATCCTCTAGTCAAACTCCTTTTCAAAAAACCAACGTATTCATATATTTGTGGGGTCTCTGAGGGTTCATGAAGATTTCTTGTTGAGAGCTCTGTAATGCAATTAGCCTAGCTTGGAGCAACAATTTTAAGCAGAGGTAAACAGTTAGCCACCGGAAAATGTAAAAAGAAAGTATGCCGTCCAACAACTCCAAAACGGTCTTGTAGAAACATGTTGTAGTCAGTTTGTGATCTGTCACAGTCATACAACGCAAATCGTACAACGCTGGCAAACTACAAGGACACGACTTCTAAGACGCGGCGTGTAGTCAATGAAGCCAGCTCCAAGTTACACAGTATCTCGTGTTCTATTTCTACATGTTTTGCTGTAAATACGTGATGAAATAAACATTTAAGCTTATATTTTTTTGTTACATAGCAACAGTAATTATGAAGATGTGTATCCAGGACAGCAAACGAGACGATTTCCCAAAATGTTGGAGTATGCAACAATGGATGTGACAATCTGTCCTAGTCGTACTTGAGTATCTTAGCCATGTGGTTGGATTCATTGTAAATGTAATAATTTATTTTCCCTCTTCTCTTTCAACCTCTTTAGTATTCTCTGTCTCCATTTTTGCCTTCAATCTTTTTTTTAAAAAACAATTATCCAAACCAAATTGCTCTGTATAGATTTTGTTTTGCGGTAGTGCCACTTAGAGTTCCTGTTTCTGATCCAAATTGTTTCAAGTAGCGGAAGCGGCATAATTCCAGCCTGTGTCTCTCTTTTGTATTTGTCCTTTCATATGATAGAATCCATTAAGAAAGTAACTAAGTGAGTCAGAACAGTGTCCCTGCAGAGACTTGGCACTGCTCCATACATTACGAGGAAATGCAAAATATGCTACGCTGCTTTGGTTAAGACTTAAATGTTTAATATAGCCTATACGTGATGGAAATTAATCACTGGCTTACTGTGGATTTAGCCAAGATAAACACTATGCCAACAGATATACACAAGAAACATTAAGATATATTTCTTATGGGATTAGTATGCAAAACTGTTTGATTATCACAGCTCGTATATTTGGATGCTAATTTAAAAGTGGGGTGTCGAATTAGTTTTACTTTGGCATTATATTGTGCATATAATCAATGTCAGTCAATCCTTTCATTTCTGGATGCTCAATTTTCCCTTTTAATTGGAACTTAATGTCCATAGGAAATGCCAAAATGAGGACTGTAATTTCCCAGTGCCACACTACATTCATTATCAATGCTTTGGTAAACAAAGGCTTCCATTGTTGCTACACTCAGTCTCAGACCAAAACTTCACGACTCATCCTATTCCATTTGTATTTCAGCCTTTTATAAGAAGCAATTACCAGTGCCATAACAGAAACCTCTCTAGGAAAATCATATATTGATTACTAATTAGTTTCTAATGAAAATGTAACCAGCCATTCATTGGGAAGTTAAATTACTCTTCTGATTATGCTTTCTGCATATGCATGTAGACAGTCTTATCTTTTTTTTAAAAAAAAGGCGATGAGCTCTCAGGGAGTGGGTGGGCAGAGTCCTGTGATTGGCTTGTGTGGTTTTCTGCTCCAGTTCCAGCAGAGATGTGTGTTATGTAAGGAGGCCTGTTGCGTCACGTGAACTAGTCTGTGCTGGACAGAACTGCTGCTTGCTTGCTGTGACGTGTGTGTGTGCGTTTACGTGACAGAAATCACATGAATGAATGATTTAGGACTAAGTGAGGTTGCGTGTACAATGGTTGATTTTCCTCATGTTGACCTGCACAATCAGCATGTCAGCTGTCACACAGAAGAATCCTCCTCAAAGTTTCCATGGGAATATGTTGATGTCTAGCTTTGTAAATGAAGAAAAAAATGAGTGCGGAACGCTGGATACTTCTCGCCATTTTGGCTACGTAGTGGAAGGGGGGGGGGGGACACAGGGATTGTGAAAATGGCGGCTGAGAAAGCTGCTGCAGCTGAAGAGGTTGTGGTAAATACCACAATGTACAATTGTAAGTTGTAAATATGTTTTATATTTGTAATTTGGCAGTCAAATGTTGGTGCACCCGGTTGCAATTCGGCGCAGAAGAAAAATCATCATTTCTGGTAAGTGCACAATGGCCGTACTCGAAGGTCGAAGTATCCGAATTGAAATGCAACATTATCGATTATCGAAATATGTTGACTTACATTACGTGCGTCGATGCATCGCAATGAAGCGTGGCTACGCCCCGTCAAAGCATGGATGCCCTCAGAGAACGAGCTACATCAACCTGCACAAACTACAGCCTCCAAAATGACCAACAAGGTAAAGCTCTTTTAAAGAGAGAATTATAATCGCAATTATTGCTTTGTTTTATTTGACTAGTATGTAAAGTAAGTAGTAAACGAATAAGGTATAAAAGCAAATGACTTTCAGTACAGTAGTTTAACTTCATGGTTCATAAGTGACTCTTTAAGACCAAATCACAGAACAACAGCAGAGACAAACCTGGAAGTCAGTCCTCCTCGAGATAAACAGTAAGTATCTTGAAGAATAAAGAGAGGAGTGCAATCAAGCCCCTATTCTGACTTGTTATTCCTGCATAGCTGCTCCCACTGAGCCCTTGTTCCCCTCAAATCACATGCAAATGTAATTTATGTTCCCAAGTTGGCCACATCAACTGCCCACCCACCTCCCAGGATATTTGCATGTGAAGATTGCACTGCTACACCAGTGAGACGGTGGAGGGAGGGGATGTGAGGAGGGGACTGATGGGAGGGAGGGAAGGAAGGAAGGAAGGAAGGAAGGAAGGAGGGGGGGGTGAGACTGTGAAGGAGCGGTATGTACCCGAAAGAAATTCATATTCATCTGTTTGTTCTGGAAAGCTTGTGGGACACCGCAAACCACAGGGTGCAGAGTACATCAGCCCATGCCTGTCAGCTTGATGTATATACCATAGCTGTACCATACCATAACTGTGGTTACATGCACCAACACACACAGACACTGTTTAATGAACATTTAAATTTAGGGTTAGGTGTTATTTTGTACATTTCTTCAACCGCTAATGGACTGACTCATTCCTGAACATACCGTACTGGTACATTTCAGGCTTTGCAACATCAGTAACCTTTTTACATTCTCCTGCTTTACAGTGGCTGCTCATCGAATGGATTGAGACACGGCCTATGTCAACAGTTTGACCCAGGACTTATTGATTGGATGCAAAGAAATCAAAGGGCGAGTCTCACCAAGCACAAAATTGGCCTTAGAAAAGAAGCCCCTTCATCAGGTACCATGTCAGAACCAGGACCAGAGGACATCTGGACCTTCAAGAGGATTTTAAAGATCAAGTAGTTTCATCAACACAAGGGACAAACCAGAACCAACATACAGCTATGAGAAATTCATTTCAGAAGTATTGTATGTAGCGATCAGGTTGTAATAAAACATGAAGCAAAGCTTCTCCATGTTCACGAGCTGCTGGTCAACACTTTGAACTCAACTGTAGCCCTAGGGCCGTCTGCTTTAAGTAGCAGCTAATGTTCTCCTGTGTCCCTCGCTCTGCAGCCGGCAATGTTAATATAAGGCTGGAAATGTAAAGTGACAGAGAGCACTTTAAAGGTTTTGTTGCTCCGGGCGGCTGGCTTTCAGAGTCCAGCCTGCCTGGCTTAGAAACAACCAGACCTCGCCACCCGCGGAGACCACGGGCAAGTGCAACGTGACCGTGAGCTTTTTAAAGAGTAAAAGTCTGATTCCCATTGTACTCTGGGAAATTCTGACAGTGATAATCAGACTGTGAAATACAGGACAAAATGAAATAAAACTTCAATCAAACACTAGTTCTCCTTTTATCTGGTCTTGTCTTATGAGGTAGAGAGAAGGGATGCGTTACATTGAAGTGTGATGGATGGCAGTGATGAAGGAGCTGAAAATAAAAATATGTCCGAGGTTGACCAATAAAGCATCGCTGGTGGTGTTGACATGATCGATACATCGATACGGTGACAAAGATAGCAGTTTTTTTTTTCACTGCCTGATTACAGGTAGGACTGAAATGAGCTCAAACTGGGTGGCTCGCATGGGTGCCAGTCACACCAATTAGTCCTGGGTATAGAGCAGTGTGTTATTTCACATGATTTTCATATGTGGGAAAGCATGGTGACAGTAAAAAAAAAACATCTCTTCTTCCAGGATAAAGAAACACAGTGCATAAGAATCATTATCTGGATGATAAAATATAGGCTGTTAGGGCTGAATGATTCATAATTTTGACAAATCAAAATCTCAGTGTGAGAGAAGTCAATCCTCAAACTGCAAGAGCCACATTTTAATTATAGCTTAGATGATTAATCAAGTTTTAACAAGTTGTAAAAACATTTGATGAAAGTTGAGACTGTGAACATCAACTTTGCCATCTCTAATCACACTGTAACCAGCACAGCTTTAGCTGATTAATGTTAATTTAACCGAACGATCAAACTACAAAATGTTGTCAAGGGAGTTTCTTTCACTTTGTATCATTTTGATATTTGGAAAGAAAGAAAGTTTTTCTTTTAAAAAGACCAACAGAGCGGCGAGTCCTTCTCTGCATCAGCAATGTATCCGGTCATGTGATTTTCAGGGAGGTAGCAGCGTCTAGCCGGTCACTGTTGAACGATGACAGACAGCAAACAGTAGTTTAAATCTTTGACTTTATCCAGGACGTCAAGGATTTGTAGCTGTGAGGTAGCTATCATTAGTTAACACAAAGCTAAATCAGTTTAAGCTTGGGACAAATAAATAATGTTTCCTGAACTGTGTTTTGTCCAACTCATCCAGCTAATGTTTTTTTAATGAGAGTGAAAATTCAAGGGTGGATGTGGATATGCAAAATTACACTGGTGATTCATTTTGTTCAGACATCCAGGTTTGCAAAACTACGACGGTAACAAATCTGTTATTCATGCTGTCTTATTAGCAAAGAGAGTAAAAGCAGTTTGAAAAACATTCAGCTAGCAGACTCTCATCTTTAGCCAGCTTACCACCGATTGCACCGCTTAAAATGACAAGCAGCGGCGGCAGATCATATCACCTGTCTCTAATTAATGTTAATTCTGTGGGTAACTTGATGCTAGGCCAAATAAAACTTTGCTGTTGGGGGTTTGTACGCCTACCAAAGAAGTTTATGATTTAAAGGAAGCACTGATGTTCAACCACAAGTGTTTCTGTATCTTCTCTCTAGCTGTTCACAGTATTAAAGTAGTCTGATCGGGATCGGAGACAGAAGAACTTGACTGCGACATCCCTGCAAATGTCAAACATGTTTTAAAGAATCTTTATGAGAATACCTGTCAGAGTTTGAAGACTTAAGATTAGAATATTCCCTTATTACACACTGTATTAACGTATCTGCCAACACAACACCAACTGACTCAGACTGCAACAGGTCTGAATCACCGTCCACACCAATCACCTTGACTATAATCGGCTCAACAGTTGAAATGTGTGTCCCCACCTGAAAGTGAAAGGCTGCCAACAGATATCATAAAGTTGTCAGAGGTGACTTCATCATGACTTTGTTACCAAAGGGGGAAACTATGCAGCTGCTACAGTATTAATAATGTGATGCCACTTTTAATGTCGAGTAATATCAGATGCAATCTCCCTAAAAGTGAACTACAGAAAAGCAGCTTATATTAACTTTAGGCAATTGCATCAATCTAAATCATATTTTACACGTAGAAATGAGTTTGTAACCACGCTTTATGGAAATGTATCCTCTTTAATCCAATGTGCACAACCACAAATACAAGCTGGGACATCAAAATCAACTCATGATCAACCGGTTATAAATATTACAAGTATATCCTCAAATCATTCGGCCATGCTTTGATTTTTACATCTCATGGTTTCACACTATACTACTTACACATCTGTTTATTTATCTTTGCATGATTCTTACTGTACTGTACTCCCTGCAGTGCATCCTAACAGCCTCCAATATCCATTTTGTTCATTCTCCGTTACAGCAAAAAATACTGTAAGATGCCGAGGAACAGAATGCTCTGCTTCATTTACACCAAACTGCTGTCCAAGGGTGCAGACACCCAGGGGACAGCGAGAGAGACGGAGGGGCGATGGGGCAGAGCCGAGTCTCATCCTGCCTCTGCGGTCGCCAGATGAGCACCCACCTGATTACCACCCCCGGGGGCCACTGAGCAGCACACAACAGCTGGCAGTGCCACCTTTATTACCTATAGATTATTCCCAAGCAACAGCAATTATCGGTCTTTCAGTGACAGGGAGGAACGTACTGTAAAGCTCGGGTGTGTCTCACAGCAGTGAGACACAAATAAATGACAAGGAAAGAAGGGAAGCAGAAAACTATCCTGCCAACAGGAGGGAGGAAGGAGAACCTGTCAGACTTACTAAAGCACCACTGAAGGTATGCCGCCATCTTGAGTCAGTGCAAGTGCCAACGCTTCCTGTGAGCTATGTTTATATTTAGATTGGGGAGGAAGAGGAGCAACCAGGCGAATAATGCACATCACCTTCCCCGGAGGAAGCATTTGGCTGCGTGTGAGAGAGAAAGAGAATATTTGTCTGTGTGTGTGTGTACATATATATGTGTGTGTGTGTGTGTGTGTGTGTGTGTGTGTGTGATCCACTGTCTGACCTAGAAAAGCAGTTGCACCAATCAGAAGATTTGTGGCAGTTGGGCAACACGCTCCACAGTATAAATAACTTGCTGTGTGCCAGTTGCATGTATAATTACAGAGCAGAGAAGCAAAAGCATGCAACCTAAAAATAATGATGTGTTCCCTCTCTCTCCTGGCTATGTGTCTTAAACACGGCCTGGACATTGTAAGCTCCTGTACAGCAGGTGGGGCTACAGTATCTCGGTCATCATTCAATGCATATTGTGCTATGAATGCTGGTAGATTGAGTATCTGGTGTGTGGTAGATGATATCTTCCTAGTTTAGTTGCTGTGGTCGTTCCTACAAACAAAATGTTGATACCAGAATCCAAATTGAAAATTTCCAATATTACTGTGGACAGTATCATCACTCACAGCTATCTTATTTAGAGGCTGTAACCTTATCACAGATTTTGGGAAATAGCTTTGCTAGAAATGCATCAGCACAATATGTCGACCGAACGAGGCAGAAATAGAGATCTACTGTACTTCTATTGTTTAGTTGACTTTTCTTTTCTTTTTTTTGCAGTGTCTTGTTTCAAAGCTTCCAAATCCTTCTCTAATTCATCTGCTTCCATTTATATCCTTCTCATATACACAGAATAAAAGGGAAATAAACGTTTTTTTTACCTAGATTTACCTCACTGATATACAAGATTAATGATCCTGAACGCACCTCTAAATTTGGTGAATTTTTAAGATACACTCTAAGTGTTGAAAGAGAAGACTCTCCTACTTCTAAAAGCTAAATCAAACATTAAAACTAAATACTGAACTTGCTGACACGTTGTCGCAAAGCTGAAAACAGGTTTGTCTTAGTGGGGCTTCAACTAACAATAATTAGCATCAACAGTAAATTCAATTTCAAATAATCGATTAGTTGTTTGGGCCATAAAAAGTCAGAAAATGTTGACCTCTGTTTCCCAAAGCCCAAGGTGACGTCTTTGATTGTCTTGTTTCGTCCACAACCCAACAGTTCACAGTTACAGACTAAAGAAACCAGAAAATATTCACATTTGAGAAGCTGAACTCAGACAATTTCCACATTTTTCTTTAAAAAAGTGGATTCAAAATGGCTAATCGTTGATAATAAATAAATCAACGGATCATGGCAGCTCTAGTTCTGAGCTCATTAAAGGTCGACATTTTGGAGATACGTGGTTTTCACTGGACAGCAACCCTTTCATACATTCATTAAAGCCCCTGTATAAATATCAGAGCCTGGAAAATACATTACATAAGAGGATGGAATGGAGATAAAGAGGATAAAGAGAGCAGGGTGACACGGCTAATGAAAACAGGACACAATAAGAGGACTACATCAGAGGTAATTCATCTATTTTCCGTGGTGCTGTAATAGAGAATATAATCTCAATAATAGTGGAGAGGGACTTAATGGATGTTTGAAATAGAAAAAGAAGTTGCCGTGTCCACAGCTGTTTAAAAAGGTAGTGGACAACGCATAGAAACAGTTTAAATCCGTGCCACGGAGTTCAGCGGAGAGAGAGGGAATCTGACTGGAGGTCAATGGGGGATCTTGGCGAGCAGAAAGGGCAAATAACGCGGCATGCAGCAGAGGATGCTTTGACCTTTAACTGCTGGTTTTGGAGCCAAAAAAAGGGCAGGGGGCTGGGTGGAGGAAAGCTCTTGCCTGTGGCGAACTGGAAGCACCTCAGATCTCTGGCATCTCCGCACCCTTTGCCAAACCTCCACCTCCTTGTCCCAGGAGTCGAATGGACGTCACGGAGGAAGGGTTTTTAGATGCTGACAGGTCTGGGCAGCCGGTTAAGTCTCAGATTAGACAGATTAATTTGGTCTTTTGATACAATTCCTTCATCGTCTCATCTGATAAAATTGCATTTTAATACAGCCAAGAAAGGCATGAACATATGAACAATATTAACCACTTTAAATATATATTTTCTTCATTTTCTACAGTCAGTCTCAGATGGAAACACCATAATCTGACCCATTACTACATGATGCATCTTTCCCTGCCCTTATGTTTGCATTGAAGCCAGTGCCCTTTTTAATTATTAACAGTGTGGTTATCCAAGAGTTTGTCAACAGCATGCGGTCTGATGAATATTATATTATATGTCAAGGGGTCTGCTTATGGCACAATAGACAAACCGCAAAAAGCAGCTTTTGCTGATTAGATTTGAAAATGGGTTGTGTTCAACATCCGATCCCACCACTTAGGACTTTGAGGGTGGGCTCATATTCCACGCCAACCTTTTTTTTTCGACCTAAATCGTGCATATTTTCTGGTATTCTGTCGTGGATGAGACCTCAGGAAATTGAAAGTGGGTTACAAAGAGGAAAACACAGCTCTCCTTGGTGCTCATTAAGGTCGGCAGAACACTCATCAAACAGAGTTAAGAGACTGCATGCGTTCCATATCAAAGATAGATTTTGGAAACACATTTCGACAAATGAGCTTGGTTAGTGAAGATTTAACCGCCGCATTTCAGTTCAATCTGATGAAAATATAAAGGCACAAAATTCAAGTTTTGGGGAGCTTCCAAATGATGAAAAAGCTGTTTTAAAAGTAAAAAGCTGCAGATTTTCCTTCATCTGCTCTTGATTAAGACCAACTGAAGCATCTTTAACGTGTAGAGGATAGAAGCCAAAAAGCAATGCGTTATACAACCGTTACAGACGTGGTGAAGGGGAGATGAAAAAGTGCAGGATTACTTTCGACTAATTTAAGACTGACACTTCACTGAAACTGCATTTGCATATAGATACAAAGCTGTACTGAGCGATGCTATGAAAGGAGAGTTTCAGACTTTTGTGGAGTTGTTGATGGACTGTTTCGTGTACAGTAAATCCAGCAGCTTAGATGTTAGCCATTAACTTCAGCTGGCCAAACACAGCTGCCGTCTAGACTAAAGTATTGTCAACTGCGCCACATTTTTCACGCCATTTTCAACAAGCTGGATATTGTTCAAGTGTAACAGACCAGGAGCCCTTTGATAAAGAAAATACCTAATGTCAATTATATGCCTGAAATCTTGAGAGAGATCCCTGAACTTGTATTCCAGTCTTGACTGGCCGTCCAGCAGCACTTGTAGAACATACAGGCTCCAGGTGGAGAGCCCATAGTGAGCTCGGTGGTGATTCTGAACAAGGCGGATAAAGCCCAGAAATCCAATCTTTTATCAAATTCCAAAGCAGGTTTTTCAACTGGCATGATTACTAGTTTGAACATCTATCGGGCGGGCGGGCAGGCACACGACTCCAACAGGGCTGAAACTCATCTATTGTGAAGCTACGGGCATTGTCAGCATGAGTGAAACCCAAAAAAAGGGCCACGCTAAACATGACTGGTTTGACTATGAACCAACAGCAACGAGGGTGTCCAAATTCACTGCTTCAATAAAAGCCAACTGCAGAGCTTTGCTTAATCACACCCATAGGCCACAGACTCTGGGGAGGATACTGATGTTGCAGCCAACTCAGCTGGAGTAAACACTCGTTTGAATGCCTCTCTGCAATCATCTCAAATGTCATGCTTTTGGTGTGCTCAAATTATGTTGTTTTTAAAATAGAGACCAATATTTAAAGACCAGAAAGACGATGGATGCCAACAGATTGTTCTGCGAGATGCACCCTAGTCTATTTGAATCTACAGTAAACTTGATTTAAAACGTTTGTTCACTGTTAAAGTGATTAGAGGTTAATACTCCTTCCTCATGTGTGTCTGTGCATTAGGCTTTGTAAACAGTATCAATCCATATCCACTTTACCAGCATATGATCCCTTTAGTTTCCCATCCCATAAATCTATGAGGAGAGATGAGGTCTCCACATTGACTGTCATCAAGGCTCATTAGCCCAACTGTTTCAGACACTCTGGATACCCCGATTCCCATTTTGGAAATACTGGGCCTTTATTAGACACGGCTATTTAGCTCTGGCTTCTGTTTGGAGCACGCCTGCTCGTTGCTCAATACAGGGTATTAGCTCAAAGTGAAGGAAATGGATGTTGACAGGCTGCGCACACATAAACACACACACATACACACACACACACAGGGTGGAGTGTTGTTCTGCCATATTGCTAAATTTTAAAACCATGTTGTTCTGCTCTCTTTTGTGATTTTTGCACTTTAGGAGTTACACAACAAACACACAAATATTTACTCGTCACCTACAGCAGAATACCACGCCTTCCCATCCAGCTCCAAATTTACACTTAGTATGTAGATAACTGTAGCTCGCTCTTATAAACAAACAAACTTGTATTTGGTGATTTATGTGTGCAAGATGTATAATAAATCTTTTGAAAACTGCTGTCATCTCTACAGATTTTTCTCTCTAAGTGAACACGATTACCGTCTACCGCACAGTAATGACTTGTTATTGACTTGTTATTATTATTGGTTTTTGGACGTGTTCCTCAAAGACAAATCTTGAAGTGAACAGAAAGGCTTTTCCAAACAATTCAAAAGGTGGTGAAGCACTTGAACATTGTATTACAGCCCCATTATGTAACTTTTCTACTTCAAAATCACTTTGATGCTACAATGACTTGCACTCAGGTGAATGGTGCCTTTCACCATGTAACTTCTGTCGGGAGAAGAAGCGCTTTACACTCAACTATTTCAATGATTTTGGTGAAACTGGATCATATTTTATGGAGAAAAAGTTTTCTAGTTTTCCCTCCCGCTCTGCCTCAACTCTCTGCGATTTACAGAGTTTCCTGATGGAGAGAAAGCTTTACCTGTTGCTAAAGTAAGTTAACTGCTAAGCTAGTGAAGCTCAGTTCATGCTGCCCAGACTGGGATCTCAAAGTACTGGGGGACTGTTGGTTATTACACCGATATCCATGGAGCGTTGGACCGCCAGGAGGAGGTTTGTGGCTTGTGGAGAATGCTGACGGGGAGCTGAGCTGGTGCCATGACAGACTCCGGAGCCATGTGAGCGGGCAATGTAACTGGGCCCAGCTAAGAGACCCAGGAAGACGTTGATAAAGTAAGCTGGCTTTTAGTCGTTGGCGACGCAGTTGGCCTTCTTGCTGCTGGACAAGTCATTTTAGCTGGCTGAGTGTCTAAGGTTCTGGAGAGTTAAAGGTGAGTAGGATTTAGTGGCATCAAGCCACCTACCATGGCCATGAGAACAGCTAAAGGTCCTATGTAGAGCCAGTGTTTAGTTTGTCTGTTCTGGGCTACTATAGAAACATGGTGGTGCAAACCTTAGCATGAGGACTCTGTAGATATGAAAGGCTCACTCTAAGGTAATAAAAACATAATGATTCTTATTTTCAGTAGAGTCTACACTAATGAAAACATAGTGATGCATATTATATTCCATCTGCCATATTCTGCCTACAGGTTCCTGTAAATCTTATGCACTGGAGCTTTAAGGACTTCTATCAGAATAATATAAGATTTATTCATTATTAATCAACACTGCATTTTCAGTTCCAAAGGGACTTCTTAGCCAAGACTCTCTTTCTAAGCTTGTTATTCATGTGTGATTATCTTCCAGTTATTTCTGGCACACTGTAAATAAGCTGTAGGTGCTCTCCCTACAGTATTACGTATATCCACATGTCACACATGTATACTCTAACCTGCTTTCTTCATCAGCTTATTAAACACTAGCTGGATTATATTTCCAAGATTCCTCAAGGTGACCTTGAACCTTAAAGAAAATCTATGGCATAGTCTGAGTGCTTCCCTTCATGGCAGCAAAGATAACACTTGTACCTGGTGGGAGTAAATGCAGAGGATCAATACTGTTCTCGTGCATCGATTTTGGGATTATTACATCACAAATGTACATCAAAAGAGACCCTCGCATGCTCCCTCCAGGTCTGGAATTAGCTCGGAAAACATTTATTTAAAAGTGCCTGCTTAGCTTCCTTAAAATAACTAATCCAAGTGAGAGAGGGGGCGAGGGATGCTACATTTGTGTTGAGAGGGTAGCCTTTGCTCCTCTTCTTTCTGCGGCACAGTGCACTCCGGCCAAGTATGCACCGTTCAAATAAACACCACCATGTCAGCTCTCTGCAGCCCATCAATCTCAGCTCATCCCCAAGAGTCCCGTGAGCAGATAAAAAGCTAATCAAACACTCTGCCATGTAATTCATCATTGACTGCTCATGAACACTCTGTCTTCCGCTCCTTCCCTTTGCCACTTTTGGCAGCACCTCCATTTCCCTGATATCTGAGGCGTAATGGTGCTGACAAGCCAACAAATCACATTTATCTCTATGGAGTCATTATTGGCCCCATTAAGATATCGATGTTTGATCGTATTATTAGAAATTTATTGAGAGTTTTGCTATATTTGTTTGTGATTTTTAAGTCCTCGCTGCCTCTCTCATTGTTACTTTTGCATATAAACACTTTGCAGAGTTCTGTGTGGGATTCTGTTTTGTTCTGAGCGCCATCTTTGGGCCCAAATTCTCTCACACACACACACACACACACACACACACACACACACACACAGTCCCTCCTCCAGTCAGTAAAGGAGGAACTACAGAGACACATGACAAAAATCGCTCTCTCCCTCGTGAGCCGGCGTCCCACTTCAGTGAGTCTGTCAACAACCTGACAAATTTTCTGATACCTGCTGGACATCCTGACCAACTTTTCTGGTGAATCCCAGAAGATTTACAAAAGCACTGGCGCCTGTAATGACTTCATGCAAGTTTAAAGGTGGTTGTAGTAACTGATAAATGATGCATCAACCAGCAGCAAAGAACTCATTTTCAGGTTAAAAAAAAAAATGCTAATTATCAGTATATATATGACAGATGAAAAGAGATGTCAGTCCTTCTTGTTAGTAGGATTATTGTAAGTTATTCTAACGTTAGCAACTTTACTTTTACCAATTTTTAATAACCACATTTAAGGGATGCTTATGAAAAATATTTGTTTATAATATGTATTTATGTACAACACAATTCCAAAAATGTTGGGACGCAGCCATAAATATGGACGTCATATCCGCGTTGTCACCCACAGGTTTCTGAAGAGCTGCTTTGAAGCTCCGAGTTTGTTGGCTCTGGCCGCAGACATTTTGGCAATCCCACCCCTGCCACCTCCCAGCTAATCTAAAAACTGGGAAAGATCTGATCATCACTGGACCTGAGGTGGGCTGAATGAAGCCTGGGTGCTCACACAGGCCGTTTGTTTGTTTGTTTGTTTGAGGAGCTGCAGTTTTTGGCACTTCCGCATCGACTTCACAACCACGGAGGCTGCTGCTTGGATGCAGCATAAAACAAAAACTAAAACATAATGCAATGACTTGCAAATCCTTTTTGGCCTACGTTCAATTGAATACAGTACAAAGACTATTTAATGTTTAAACTATAACACCAAAAATCTACCAGCCCGTCCGCAGGGCGCTGCATGAGCATCGTGCATTTGGTCCGTCCTACACGCCACCTTAAACCCCACCGCGTTTCAGAAGTGAGCGTGTAGCCCGCCAGACTTTGTTTACCTGCTCAGATTTGTCAATTTTCCCGGTGTATGTTCTTCTGAACATGCTTCTACATGTGTAAATATGCTACGTAGTTAATTAGTTTCGCTTTTGTCTGTTTTTACAACCGGCAGTTTGCACGGGGTATTTTATTTTGAAAATCCACCGGATTCTCTGGCTTCCGCCCGCTCGAGGTGGTCTTTGTAAATTGACGCGTGCTGCTCGCGTGAAGCGTCAAAAATAGAACAGACGTGTAGCTGAGCGTTGTCTGGGACGCGTCTGAAACGGCCCACGACGCAGCCGGTGGGGTTTGATACATTGACTAGAATGGCTGTGTATTACTCGCGGTGACGCGATGCTCACGCAACGCGCCGCGGACGGGCCCGGTGGATTTTGGGGGGTAACTGTAACATAGGTTAGGCTTTACTAAAACCTAATCAAAAAATGATCATTCAAATTGATACCTTTTCTTTTATGCAAGTGAATTGTGCAACAGAAGCCCGATTTAAATTAAACAAACTCGCCATTTGGATGCTTCTCACGTGGCACGTGCTTTCTCATATTCAGAAATGTGTGAAGCAGCAATACAAAGAAGATCTTTGGATGGGTAAAAGCGGACTTAATGAATGTGAAGTGAAAACCTCAGTCTGGATACAGTATTTCCACACTTTGATGAGGGAGAAATCATTACCATTGATGTAGGTGCAGGATGTGCGTGCTGAGGATAAAAGGGGGGCCCAGTCCATTATTGGAGTTACTGTTATTGAAGGTTGCCACTACAACAGTGGTGCAATCCCATTACTGCAAGTGAATGAATTAGGGATATGCCATGCATTCAAATTGATAGGGGCAAAAGGTGGCCTATGCCAGTAAATCGCTCTGATTTTGTATTTATGCCTAATGAATATTTGCGGAACCATGGCTGCTAACCTCAGTGGAGACTCTATGAAGGGGGGAGGAAAATCATTTTATGGTGAATTAAAGGAAGACGGGACATTTAGTGTTTTGGCCATTGCAGAGTGCTTGCCCGATGCGATGGCATTTCATGGTGTGTTGTCTTTGCTCAATTTTCAAATACTCTCAAAAGAACTCATCATCGACGCAGCAAAAGCTCTTGATCTTTTGTTATTTTAGGACCATCCCCTGGATTTTCTGACTTTAATCTGTGCGTCTGTTATGGAAATATTACACCACAATTAATTTGAGGGAACAAAGAGTGTTTTTTTTTTTTTTACTGAGCAGCTCCCTCTTTGGTCTCTTTTATTGCATTCTGTTTTGGAAATGTAATTAATTTTCAGTACAGTAGGGTGGCGTTTTATTGAAAGGTGTAATTCATCCTTTGTGTTTAGAGCAAGTCACATTCATCTACATGCACAGCGAGAGCGAACCCTTAGCAACCGCTTTATTTATGGCTTAGCATGGGGAGGCACATGGATGCTGCTGATAGTGTTCATATGCAACAAGTATGCACACTCAATTATTTGCTGTTTGTTTTTCCTTTCACTTTTCACTTGAGAGGATACAACACAATGCAAATTTTAGCAATTCTTTTTTTTTTTTGGTCATGAATGCAGGTTTGAGATATCCACCTATGGGGTGGTAATCCAATATGTATATTGTTCTTGGTTCACTGGCTTCTCATCATTCGACTGATATCTCCTCAAAGTGAAAAAGGAAATGAAAGATAGCGAAAGAGCCATCCGTCTCCGAGGGGATACACTTCAAACTCCTGCCCCCTGATATCCAGCCACTGTCTGTCCCTCTCTCTGTGTGACAACATGGAAATTTTGACATTTCTGTTGCTTTAGAATTCAGCACCGGACTACGGGGGCTTTGACGCCGGATGTCTGTGGAAAATATTTTGAACATATAAACTGTAATGCTGTAGAACACGCACGCACTACTATATTAATATGATTTAATAATCGAGGTGTGTACTGTGGAAGCTACTGTGACCTGTTTCAGAATCACATTCCCACGTGGACGTCGTGAAGTTTAAGAAAAACAAAGCCCGGGTGGAACACACACACCAGCAGCATCTGATATGTGTCAAAACACACACACACACACACACACACACACAGACACACACACACACTTTTCTCCAGGTAAGCCACGAAACAGCGGCGTCCTGCCGTGTGTTAACTTGTGATGAAGTGTCAGTTGAGAAGATAGTCACTTATTAAAAGCAGCGGTTTTATCGCAGCGACTCCAGGATCGGCGCGCTGCCTGCTACCGTTACCTTGACTACGACTGTGCGGCCCATCCAGCGAGCTGCAGGCGTTAATTGATGAGAATAAAATGAGGCGACGCTACCTGATGTTTCCAGTTTGTGATGTTTCAAGTTCTCCTTCAGCTAAAACACTGTGAGACTGTATTCACTGAAGTATCACAGTACATTCATGAGAGAGCACTTTTGTTTTTTAATGACATTACTTGACTCTTTTTAATATTGAAATGCATGAGACTGTTGCCTTTTTTTTCCTAATAGCTACAAGATCAAAAAGATGCAAAGCATAAAAAAGACAGAGGGCCGTGATGCCAGCTTTTATACATGAGCCATTTGATTTTCTGGCATTATTAGCCTTTCAATGATGAGGAAAATTACCAAGCATAATCTGGGTATTGTATAATAGTGTGTGTCCACCTACCCGACTCAGACTGCAGGTTATTGTCTGCCAATAACTGTTTATAATATAACAGAGAGTTCTTGATGTGTCTTTGGATTTAATTTAACTAGTTCTTTCACTGTGAAACAGTGCCAACGTTAGAACAACCAACGCAGAGCTTGATTGTTTGAGCTGATTACAATTTATTTGTTTAATAAAAGACAATCGGCTAACGCTAATAAAACTGTGAGACATCGGACAAGCATAAAAACTTTAAAGTCAGCCTATGCTGTCATCAATCATGCCCAAGTGTCCAATCTTTGCTTTTTTCTTAGATAATACAGAGGGAACATCTGAAAATGTGCTTCAAATGTGGTTTTGATGTCTTATATAATGTAACTACCCAAGCTGTGTTACGCTGGAATAGATTTTGCATCACACACGCACAGACCCCAAAACATTAATCAATTGAAAACCATTCTGTTCAGCCACTTAAACAACGTCGCGTCTTTGATCTTGGTGCAATTTCCCCCCAGTCAGAAACTTTCTGGTCCTTTCATCTGAGCAGAGGCTGAACGAGGAACGCTGTCTTGAAACAGGTGTTCTGCTTGTTTGATGTTAGCCCGCGGTGGTCTGGCAGGTTCGGAAACACGAAGCAATCGTGACCCCATTCTGGAGACCCACAAAACACACACACACACACACACACACACACACACACACACACACTCTTTCTGATGAAGCAGCCAGGTGCCAAAAATACACACAGCTGTGATGAATAAAACATCTGACACACTGACTCCCTGACTGATGGTGGGACAGAAGGAGCTAACCCCGGGGACGGAGGGGTCTGGGACTCGCAGCATCTATACACTCAACTCATTACACAAGTTAATGAGAAAGTTTGTGTGAAGTCGGCTTCTGCGACCGGGTCCGGCCCGGGTGAGGGAGGGAGCTGTCCTGCAGGCTGTGGTGCTGAATCTGACTCCTCTCTTACCCTCTGTGGTTATTCAGGCGTTTAGCCTCTGCTCTGCTACAGAGTTTGTTGCACTGGGTGAGCAGGGGCACTGGGTTTGCTTAAGGGCACAAACATGCGATACAGCTCGCTGCTTGAGCCATTTGGACATAGGCTCAGAGTTTGTTTACCTACTTTTAATGGAATTTATCCATATTACAACGCATTTAAACTGATTTCCACATGGATTTTATGTCCTCCGTGCACGAAAGAGTTTTTTCATGTGTTATTATGACTATACTTTGGAGTAACCAATCTCCTCCGCGACAAGCAGAGCTCAGGACACCTTGCAGTATTACAGAAATAGAAAAAAACTCACAATACCAGTACGCTTACAGTAATACTGATACCAATGAAGTACTTAATTTGACACCCAAAGCTATTGGCCGTGCAAACACGGTGCAGCTGTCCACCCTATGAGTGAGTTTGCTCATGAAGTTCTCTGCATCTTACTTTCAGTCCCAGTTTTTCCTGAAATGCCCCCTGCATTTATTTCTATCAGAAGACACAGACGTATAGTTTTAGCCATACTTTTGTTAAATGCGCCGTACTTGACCACACTTGACACACCGCAGCCTGTATGTAGCTGCTAGCTGTTGCTGTGAGCCCGTCAAACACGTTGAATTAAACTGAAGAACTCTTGTGGTGATTGCCTGCAAGAAAAAAACAAACTTTTTTTTATAGATATAGGTACAGAAAGGATTGAATGCACGTATTATTTAATCTCGATTAACAAATCTGTCGGTAAGGGACCAAGATTTTGCCACCGGATGTTGTGGTTTCCATTGATCAGCCACACTTGAGCAGGCTTTGGTCGCGACTCTCTCTTTATCTTAACATCTGTTCATAGAGATTAGCAGAAATGTGTCTTCTCGCGAATTCTTCTCGTCTATCAAGTTGCTATTCGGACTGCAGAGGATGTCTTGGTAAGGATATTCATTATCTGGATATCTGCTGGCTACAAGGGAAGCCCCACAAAATCAGCTGTTTCCCGCAGAGGCTCAATTATCATGAGATGGTAGCTGATGGGTTCCAAGATTGAGTATTGTTTGACTGAAGAAGTTTCGAGACGACTTAGCACTGGGTTATTTCAGTCGATGGTACAAATACCCAGTCTTGTGTCTGTCAACTGATTTTTTAATGTTTAAATGGCCTGAAAAGACAAAATATTCAGTAATTGTCTGTGGTGACCATCTAACACGCCACACCAAAATCATAGCTATTCAACTGGGTTGTAATCACATCATTTTCATATTCTTCGAACCATTAAGTGACCCCTCGTGCCCTGTATAGGAGCATCTGCATTCATTATGTTTCTCCACCCCATTTATTCAGGTCTTTACTTAATTTGTGACTCATCTGTATGCATATATTACATTATATGAAAGCATTGTATCATTAACCACTCTGACTGGAACATTCAGTCACTGACAATAAATGCACGTCAGGGGGATTTGCATTTTAAAGCAAGGCCATGTGACATCTCCCCACCGTGTCACGGACAAACAACACACTTCTGAACGTGACAGAAGGCATCTCCAGGCCCGTGGAGGTCAGCCTCATAGGAAGTGAGAAAGTAGTGCAGTACCTACAAGGTTGAAATAGGACGAAACACAGCTACACACAGACAAACTGAGCATCGAGTTATTTTTATCAACAGGCAAGGAGTCGTTTTGATCCACATGCTGGCACACCACCAAGACCCGAGACCCAGCGTATTTAACTATGTATCGATTCAACATTTAAAAGACTAGTACACTGGCTGTATCAGATTACAGGAGCCACTGCCCCTTGAAAGCCTCTGAACAACACTAAATCCTGTTTTAAATCACATTCCAACATACACTTAAATATTTGGTTAATGTCAAGGAATGAGGAAAGCATTAGCATGATTCAGACTCCCTGATGATCCAAATTCTGTTAAAGGAATCTGGGTCACATTCAATAAATATTATGTTATGTTAACACAGGACTGGCCCGTGTTCCAGTCATTCAGAAAGGAGTCTGCAATGATGCCTCCGAGGCACAACATGAAGCTCACAAATGGTGACAAATGAGCATTAAAGGAGGGTTGATGAAGCAGGTCAGCGCAGAAAACAATAATTCAGCCTCTGTGGGACGACTTTAAGTGACAATAAATGAATGATATTATACTCCAGGGAAAGATTGTGTGCTTCTTTCTTTTCTTGCTCTAAATATATTCATTTCGAGCACATCCTGCAAATTTAGTGAATCAGACATCGCCCCGTGGCTGTGTGTTTTCCACCAAATCTCTTTATGTATGCATCCAGAGAAAGAGACACTGATGGACAGTGTGAGTGAGTGAATGGGGAAGAGATAACAGGGAGGAGTGCAGGAGATAGGAGGTAGACGGAGGGTAAACAGAGAGCCAGTTAGTATGTAGTGACCCCAAAGCTTGAGATGGAGTCATGAGTCACTGACTGTGTTTACTGTACACAGAGAGACAACACGGAGGGACAACATCATTCACTGGCACACCTCTGAGATACGGGGTCAATCAGCAACTGGTGATTTGCAGTAAGGGGGCCAAGAAAAGTGGGTGTTTTCTGTCCGGAGAGGATATATTCTCCTGTGAGGAGAGCAAACAGCTTCTCACAGTCACATGAAGTGCAAAAATCAACACGGGTCCACACAATCAACCCCAGCAGTATCTTAACAGCCTGACAGGATGTGTTTTTTAGGGATTTGAAGCTTCTCCAAATAAGATTCCTGACATGTCTAATTAATTTTTTCGCTGCTTGACTGGTCAGGAGTGAATTGCTGATGAAGAGTACACTATTTCGATTTTGCCTTTTCAAATTAAAACGCAATATGTGTTGGCAAAATTGAAATCTGTGTGCACCAATGTGGAACTGAGGGCAATTAATAGTTGTTAACAGCTTTTGACGCTCTGCTTGTCTACAAGTTATTCAAAGATTCGATGGTGAGGAATTTAATTAATCAGCCTTTCTTTCCTTTCAAAACAAAATGAGAAATAAGCAGGTTGGGGCTGATTAATTTTTTATGAAGCTGTGTTTTGTCTGTGCTGAGCTCTTCTTGTTTGTCTGATTCTCGGGTATTTACAGATGAACAGATGAAGGTGTTGTTCTGAGACTCTTGTTACGCAACGCTGCCTTGGCTCTCGGCGGCCACCAAACGTCACGTCTGATTCTCGGCAGGGACAGCCGGATTTCAGGTTGCAGCAGTATCTAGCGGCTGTGATGCCCCATTGCACCCTCACCTCACAAATCTGCATAGCAAAAAACAGTTCCACTGGTTGATCATGATGACAACAGCAGCTCCAATCTGCCCACCACGACAGAGGATGTTCATGGTTTTGTGAGTTTTCTATCGATTTCAAACGGCGACACGCTGACGTAACAGGTCCACAGCCAGCACGGGGATCTGTCTGTGCTTGTCTGGTGCTCAGGCACCCACGGGGGCTTTTAGCGGGGTTGGCCAGGCAGAGTGGGAGGATGGGATCCGGAGTTATTGATTGAAGCTTCTCATAATCTGTGAGCAGGTCCAGAGGTGCTGCAGGGCTGAGCGAGGCAAACATGTTTGTGTGTGTTGACATGGAAGTTGCCTTTCCTGCTGCCACTGAATAAGTTCAGCACCTACCATGAAACGTGTCTTGTGTGGCTGCCAGAAAACGGCTCAGACAGAAATTATTATTTATCAATTTGATTTTAGGCTTAGGAAAATAATTCTATTCTGTGAATGTGAAATAATCCATGAAAACAAGGTGCTTCTTTCATTTTGCACTTCGGTGCGGTGGTGTTAACATGTTGTTGTCAGCTGCTTTAAAAGTAAGGTGGCTCGCTGAGCTCGTTAGAGGATCTCTGCACCTTCATGACTGATCACATAGCTTCTAAATCCTCATTTTCCATCAGCTGCCTTTGTCACCGCTCCCCTGCAACCTCTGTTGTTGTTGTTGTTGTCGTCGTATCCCTGGTTTTGGTTTCCCCGGGATATGGTTGCCTCTTTAATCTTCTCACACCCCCGCTGGCATTGAGTATAAATAACAGAGTTTTTCACCAGCGTCCGTGGTCTCTGTCACTTTTTGTCCTCTGGAAAAAAAAAAGTACACTGGACACTGATGTGAAATAATGCAAAGGCACAGGGTGGCAGGAGCCATAAATCCATAAGGACTTTAACCTCTTCCACTCCATGCAGATCTGACATCCACAGCTGACATTACGGCCCAGCATGGTCATTTTCAAAGCGGTCCATGGACCATTTATCTCAACATTTCTGCATGAAAATGGGATCTACGGGTACCCACAAGTCTCCCCTTCACAGACACTCCTACTTCATACAAAATACATATATTTATGATATATTTATAATTAGTGTATTTGATTATTTCTGCACACTGGGGTTCCTAAACAGTATTGGATTGGCGTAAATTGGGTTTGACCAGAAAGCTGAGACTTCCCCCAAAGTAGTCATTTTATTGTAGTGTGAGTATTTGTTGAAACTTGACCTCGCTGTAAAATGATCTTTTGTGACCTCATAAAAAGTCACCGCCTTGTGAAAGTGTACATTTCCACAAGCTAGAGATCGAGGACATTCAGGATAAATGGCCTTCCAGAGTTCCTGAGGAAATTTCCACAAAAGAAGTGCTCGCTAAGCATTTGCAGAAAAACGCAGTTCTTACAGAAATGTCCAAATGTCAAGACTCTTTGTACCAAATCATTTTTCTATGGTGCTCCTCGAGGTCTTGGTGTCTTAATGTGGTATTGTATCAAGTCAAAAACTATTTAGGAGACATGAGGATCATGCACTTACATAATGTTTTAATCTAAACCTGACTGAGCTGGACCTCCAAATGAATCTTCAGGTTCCCAGCTTTAAGAGGATGCATAGCATTTTTATGTGGCATACACTGTTGACCTGCGAACATCCTCCTAAACGTCCCGTGTACTTTCTAAAAGTCCAAAAATATTTATTTTAGGTAGTGTGGAAGATGTTAAAGGCTCTGTTGACCAAAACCACAAACCAAATTATATATTCTCACTTACCTCTAGTCATATTTTGTTCTGTCTCTAACCTAATCGAATGCAGATTAATGGAATTTGTGGTGATCAAAGCACCAAAAATATCAACATGTTTTTCTGGGATATTTGGCAGCATTAATGTTGACTAAAATTCAGTCCGGGTACAGGACATGACTAATTGGAGTACTTGGCGTTAATGGCGGCAGCCTCACAGAGTTTGTTTTGCAATGCACAATGAATACATAATCCACGTTTGGAAGTGGCTGCCTCTTCATTAACAATGTTAAAGAAATGAATGTGAGGAAATCCATCATTATCGCAACTCGCAATCACCAAACCCTACAGCGGGTGCAAACTCATAATCTTAGGCAATTTGCATTTGCAATTAGTGTAAGCTTCAAGGAAAGGATGTGACTGACAGGACTGAAATGTTTTGCCTAGTTGGTCTGATTGAACCCAATTTAAAGAGTAACCGTGTACTTTGTGTCTCTCAAGCCATTTTGAGAAACTACAGCAGGCAAAAAATGACAACGCTGTTCGACAGCTTGACCTCAAGGCTCCTATTGCAGCAAATATGTCCAAGAGAAAGAATCTTCTCACCAACCGTTTGGCTAACAGCTCTGGTATTACCTTGACACTTCCACTTTTCTGGTGCATTCAGCGACAGCAATCAAAAAAAAAAATCTTCAGTTGTATGGCAATGGCTTTGAAGATTTTGCCGCCATGCCAAGAAGCGACAAAAAAATCACGCTGCCAGTTTGACAGAATTTCATTTCAGAGGAGACACAGACAAACATTGGAGGTGTTCTATTTTCACTCCGGCCCGTCTTCCTTCCCCTCACCCTCCCCTCAAGGTTATTCATCTGGATGTGGAGTCAAAATCAATGGCAACTACAGGGCGGGGAGTTAAAGGCTTGCGTTGAATCTCTCGCCTTGCATATTGGACGTGAGGGGACAGCCATGTTTCATTATGAATTCAAGGCCAATGTGTTCCCAGGGAGGAATAGCAGGATGTCAAGGTAATGAGTTAATTTAGGAGATAAGGAACAGCAAATGTAATCTCTGAAATTTCACCAGCAGCAAAATGGCTCCTCAAGCCTCGAGACCATCCTATCAAACGGGGGGGGGGGGGGGGGGGGGGGGTCACTCATTATCATGATAGTCTTAGCTTTCGGCTCTCTACAGAGCAGTAAATAAAGGTAATCATCCTCTCAAAATATGGTAAAGTTTACCCTGAGGCTTCATTGTAAAAATCCTGGTGTGAATAGCCGGTTGGTTTCAAATGCTTCAGCTTAAGCAGTTAAGTGCGGTCAAACAGCTTAAGAGAGCACAATCATTTCTGCCACTGTTGCAGACCCCAGACTACACAGTACGCCAGAATTATATCAAATTTAAGCAGATGCCTAGTTATTATCCCCAAGTGGGCCGGGTTGGCCCCGTGGTGCTGTGGTAATGAGTGTTTTTTCGTCTCACTGGGTGGACATGTTTTGGAAGAAAGGCCTCTGTCTCCCCCAAGAAGCTTGGCTCGGAGAATGAACTCTGCACAGCACGGACCTGTATGCCTCCACATTTGCATCATCCTTCATGGGAGCCCCAAACATGTCAAACTGCTCCATTTTTCAAGGATCAAGGGGTTGGTAGATGGCAGAGTAAATAAAGGGAGTGGAAATTGAGGCCACTTGCTGTTCTATCTCTGCTTCTTTTGAGCTGTGGGCTTTCGCTGGTTGCGCTATTATTCCAGCAATTGACTCTGGCTGTGCGGGTTGGCAGTTCTCTCGAGTGAACACATTCCTGTAGTTGAGGGTGTAATACTATGCAACGCTTTTTTGAGCAGCTGCTAAAAAAAGAAAAGAAAAAGGCGAACCACCTGAAGAAGGAGCAGCGACAGCAGTGCTTATGAAGATAACTAGACGGATCGCTCAGACCGACGTACAGCGCTCGCACGTGTCATCTACAGTACAGTGCTAATGGGTGAGGAACAGCATGGGGGAGGCGGCTGGCATGACAACCTACAGCAGGCAGGAGACTTGGTTGCCATGGCGACAAACAAGGATGTTTGCATCAGAGGCAAATCTCAGTGGTCGGAAGCGGAGGGCACACATGCCGCTCAACTAACAGTAATGGAGAATCGTCTGGGCCAGAGATGAGGGGGGGGAAAAAAAAACATGGGGCGAAAGGGAGGAATGCCTTCTTCCTTATCGCTCGGCGTTCCCTCGCAATCTCTTTCCCACAGCGGGGCTGAGCCACACTGTAGGAGGGGGGCTCCTGTCTAACAGGGAAACAAGGACTCACTGGTTCAACAGCTAATGACACGTCTTGCCTTGCTGTATTAGAGAGAGGAATTAAATCATCGTCACAGTAGGGTCACTTGAAAATATTAAGGCTGTAACGCTGATTATGTGCCTGTGCATTTATTCTGTTTAATCCGTCCACAGTGAATATAATGAGCATGCAATGACCTTGATTGGTAGTGAAATAATACAGCAATGTGACTGCTCCTCTTCAGTCCAATGTGCACCCAGTTGACAGGCAAAATCAAAGAGCCAATAAGTTGTATAGCTGTGACAACTACTCGTGCTTCCCAGCACATGTTGAAATTACTGTGATGCATTTTAAATCCGTCAAGGTCATTTGTGTCACGAGCAGGGCGGCGCAGGGTGACACTGATTTTAATTGCTTTTTTTATCCCATCGTGCCACTGTATCTTGCGCACACTGCTGGGTGTCGTGTTGCTTTATGACTCATGCGTCCTCCAAGGGCGCCCAGGAAGCAGCGAGTGAGCTGTGGCAGAGCCAAGAGGCAACTTACTTGGACATAGTTTTCCCTGTTTCCCCCTGTTCCGCTGACGTATTTCTGGGGACGCCGACAGAGGCTCTGGAGGACGAGAAGCTGTAAAAACACAATTAGCCTTTTCCACCTTAAGATAAGACTCGGCATGATGCTTGAGATGCAAATGTGTCATTTCGCACAAATTGACGCATCTGCCTTTGTGACACTAGGTCCAGATACTTAATTTCCCACTCAAAAATTGCAGCCGTTTCACTCTTACAAACTCATGAATGGGAAATGAAGAACAGACACTAGCAATTTGGATTCTAGGCTCATCTCCATGATGACACTTAGACTGTCAATACAGAGTGGCTAAAGCAACAGGGAACCCTTGTGGAGCACCTCTAATCTAATCATTTCAGACAAAAAAAAGTCAACAATGTGAGCCGGAAAGACAATTACACAAAGAACAGCAGTTGGTTGGGTTATTACTGACATTACCCTAGAGGTAAGGTGGCACTTCCTCGTCCATTTTCCCACTCGTGCCATGCGTTGATCAGCATGACGAGCAGGTGCATCATGGGATGCCCCCATGTGTCTTGAGGGCTGGGTGAATGTGAATGTGAGTGTTACAGGTAGAGAGGGAAGAGAGGGACGCCTTAATACATTCATCAAACATTGAAAATGTCCTCCAGGGCTTTTTTTTTTATGTTGCATGCCCTTCAGTAATAATTAATCTCATCTTTCATTAGGCAAAGGGGCTGTTTCACCCACTATGTACATGCGTATGAGAGTGGGGGCTCAGACACGGAGCACGTGGGGCAAGACTTGTGTCCCTCAGCAGTCCCCACACCGCCCACATGGTATTAATCTCTAATAACTTCCCCACAAAGCACCTTCGGGCAGCGGTGGGAGAAATGCTACGGGTAGGTGATGCGCTTTACCAGCGCTAAGTATGAATCAGGATATTAAAAAATTGTAGGAGGGCAAAAGCAATTTCCCCCTGAAGGGGATTTTAAAATTACAGCTCTCACACTGGAAGTAAGTTTTGCCATAAAATCATTTTCTCGTCTTTACCTATCACAATGAAACACCTCCCCTCTGCCACCATCGGTATACGTGTACACCGAAAATTACTTCTGCAAATGAAAATCTCTCTGACAGACACAGTCATGACAAAACCATGTAATAAAGCCTCCTTAAATACATTATGTACAGGCTATTGTACATTTACGACAGCCAGCTCTGGCTGTAGATATAAGACTGCATGCACAAAACATCCTGTAATGTTATCCTTTGTAAATATTTTCCTTATGAATGCAAACCTGAATCCTCATTGTAACATTAATTCACTCTGACTACTCAGAAGCCATTCACTTACTGTATTTAATTAAGCAGACTGTTGTTGAATGTGCAAGCCGAGGCAGGCATATCCAACACAACTGGCCTCATTAGACATTGTTCAGGCTGTGGCGCTGATCCGTTCTGACTCACTGCGACTTAACGGCAATAGTTTTGACCACACTGCAGCTGATAAATATGAATTGCATACAGCTGGAAGAATAAGCTTTTGTTGCCATCCCAAACAATGCTTTGGTTCTATACGCCTTGTTCTGTTGTGAGGAGAGGCTCCAATCATGCTCATGTTAAACACAGCTGCTTTACACCATGTGAGGTTGCTGTCAAATAAGCTGCATGGTGGAGTAGGCTGAGAGAACTCAAGTTGTCATTCGCGAGATGCCTTTTTTTAAATGATTATTGCACACCCCAATGATCAAACAATGAATTTTTCTTGAAATTTGTACCACGGTTGCTGTCAGTGCTTATACTATAAGTCTTATCCATCAACCACAGAGTAAACACATGCTTATGTATGTGACAACGTCTCAGTGACTTGTCACACAGTACACAGGTGTCGCATGCTCAAAAGTAGAAAACTCTGAAACTACCCAATTTATGGCGTTCTTTTTTACAAGAATATTTATGTTCCTCTTCCTTCGTTCAGTCAGCAGAATGTGTATGTGTGTATCTGTGAAAGCCTGTGTGTGGATTGATCATGTAATCTGAGTCTTATCTCGGTGGGTCGACGGAGATCAAGCCGTCCTGAGTCCCACACACCTTGTTGAACACAAGCTTCAAATCAGGACTTAGACCAAGCTCATTAGCCCATCAGTGTCAGGCCTTTAAAGCAGCACTGATACCAGTTAGCCAAGCAGTGAGGGCTGCAGTAAGGGCATCGTTTGGTCTATGAAATGTGAGAAAATAATGACAAATGTCGAATCTCAGTTCAAGTCTTTAGATGTCATGTTAAATTGACTAATCATTACAGCTCTACAAGCTTTTATCTACAATAAAAGCTATGATGAGGACCCTCTCAGATTAGTGCCACAATACTGTACACATGGTGAATTCATGGGTGATAGTGTTAATGTCAAACTGAATAAAGTACAATCATACTGTTCCTTCTGAATCCTGCTGGTTAACTCATCGCCATGTTAGACTACATCTCGTGGATTTTCTTTTCCATTTCCACTGGGTGGATTCTGACAAAAATGCTACTTTACCATGGTGATTTAATTCTTCCCTGTTTGGGTTTGAAAGTTTCCAGTGTGCGACCAGAAAAAAAAAGATAGAAATCAATCTAAGTGTGTTGGAGAGCTGAACAAATGGCTGAAGTGGCTTCGTCATGAAGCAGTTCATCGTGATCAGCATGATTGAAATGTCTGGGTTCAGGATGAAAATAATATGCTTTCATTTTAAGAAAAATCAATTAGTCAGTTACAAATTAGTTTATTTAACTGAACTGGAGTGTGAAAGTGACAACAATCTCACATGTTTTGACCCTGGAAGGAAATCTATGTGAACAAATTCATTCACATTTTAAGCCACACATCCTCCAATGGAAACAAGACACTAACAGGTTTGCATACAAGCTCGAGGAGTGATATGAAAAAATAAGTCAATGTCTAATGTAACTGAAGACATGGTGAATCTGCAAAACAGCAGAAATGATCTCTTTCAGTGACGCCACGCTGGCTCGCTAACTGCCGATGTTCAATATTTCATTTCAGTTAATAGAAAACTGTTTCGATCCCACCAAATAAACACGACCGCGCAAACTGTGCAAGTTTATTTAACCAGATTACATACTTGATAGAAGAAGTCAATTTGAAGAATGATGCATGTTATTTTTTTGTATCTTATTTGGTTTGTTTCAAAGCTGCGTCTCTCTGTAGTTTAAACTTGAATGACACTGATCCATGATAGGTTGACGTGTCTGTTTGTGATTGTTTGATTCTGGAAATTAAAACCAGTATTATATTTTTTACAGTTTTCAATCAATGTATTTGACCTACTGTAGTTAATATAAGTCAATCAATAATTAACTCCCAATGACTTCTTTATTTTATGCACGACAGAGCTTCTTCAATCGTATTCATCTATAGTACTAATTATATGATGATGATTTGGGGAGGTACTTGAACATAACAATCTAGAGAGCAGGAAAACTAGTCCTGAGGCATCCATCTCCACCAGTCAGCCTCTGTGGTGACAGTGTCACTGATCTATGCACGTCCCTCCTCACAGCCGCCCACTACCAAATGTCCACACAAGGTCAAACCATAAGAGAGATGCTATTTATATCCTCCATTTTGTAACAAACACCAGCCTCCTTCTCCTTACTGTCCCACTGCTTCTTGTTACACTTCCCCTCTTTCCCGTCTTCACTTCCTTTCCCTCCGTCATCTAATGAACTGATCATAAGTGAGAGGCTTCAGCCAAATGTGAAGTAATCCTGGCAGATGCCCTTTGCATCCTGACGACATTTGGCTTTTTGAAAAGTTCACTCAAGATATCTCGGCCCAGACAAAAGGTTAGCGCTGCTCTGACATCAGGCTCGGGACTTCGGGTCTGTACTTCTCATTTATAGCTCTTTAACAAGCCTGATAAAACATCAACAGCAGACAGCTGAGTGGCCGTTTGAGTAGTTTGGGAGTCGACGCCTGCCCCCGCCCTCTCAAGTTTGGTGTAAATAAGATCATGATGATGATCGTGTAGAGATTTTACAGCCAACAGGAACAATTTATAACATCACTGGAGCTTCATGGTGACCCAAACAGTTCCAGAGAAAAGTCCCAGGTGATGATTACTCTGTCAGGGTTCCCATGAACAAGAAAAATACGCTCAAGGTGTTTCAAAAAGCTATTGCCAGCCAACAGTCTACGCTACATCCATCAGTGCAGGCACAGCCTCAGCCTGTCTGATTCAGTTAGTGCTTATGAAATGGAGCATCTGCAGAAGCTCCCAGAGAGTATGTAAACATAAGCTCTGCCTTGGGAAATGAGCTGAGGGGTCATTTAGATTTGGGTGAGGTGGGGGAAGCATGGAGCGCTGCCTCCTCGCTCTCACTCCGTCACCTGGTAACAGTTTGACACACGGGAGCTTCCTGGCTAATGTATTCCGAGCGCTGGGCTAAACAGCAACACCTGAGCAACCCTGACTCCCCCCTCTCTCCCCTCCCTCTCGTTTCTCCCTCCCGTTGCATTGGCTGATCCTGCCTCCTGAGATATTAGGTAATCCGGGAGCAGGCGAGAGGTGATAGGCCGCCCGTCTCTTAACAATGCCTTATTCGTCAACGAAGGCACGCTACCTACAATCACCACGGATGTGGTTGACATGTTTGCAGAGAGCCAGGAGCCATCCATTCCATGTGCAGTAGCCATTTGGCGCTCTATCAGTTAACCTGTGGGAAGTGATAAGCCTCCTTTAGAGTGAGGAGGAGGGGGGTTCCCACCAATCACAACAATAGCAGAGATATTGGGTAGCATATGGAAGTCAAGTGGCTTTTCCAATTGTACCTGCTCACTCACTGTATAGACTCCTGAGTTTAAAAGATTGCGACTATGCGCGGGAATTCATCCTCACTGGTGAGTTTGGATAATAGATTTTTAGCATGAGGTACAGTCAGGAACAAAAGCATGCAGGAGAAAAGTCACAGACAGAGAGGGATGTCTTGTTCCCTTTTCAAATGGCATTACAGCTCATTTCCGAATCAATAGCTTGCCTCTTTCCTCCCTGCCCAAGATAAACCCATCACAATTGAAGGATGGAGGAGAGTGGAGAAAAAAAAAGAAAAAGACAGGGCACCAGAGCAACAGCCGGCCCATTTTATCTGATGGAGAGAGGTGAACAAACGGAGGGATTAGCTTCCATGAGATGAAAGCAGCTGCTTGTCTTCCATCTCCATTCCCCTCCCCTCCCCTCCTCTCCTCTCCTCTCCTCTCTCCATCCGCCCACACATCCACACACCGTGGTCTCCCCTCGCAACCAGAGACATGCTCTATATGTTGTAGCCGATGTGCTGTCGCCAGCTGCGCTCCACCCTGTACCTACAGCAGTTTTTTTTTTTTTCCCCGGCGAGCAAAGCCAACACAAAAAGCCTTTCAGTGCACATGGCGATGAAAGGTGTGTCGAAAAGGGGCGCCAAAATTGGTGTCACGGAGAAGCATCGGGAGTTGTAGCAAAGTGTACTTCCCCCTGTGGCACCCACCCTTTCCTGATTATGTCACCTAGACACCGATACATCAACACACATCCACGTCGCCACAAAGAACACACACGCAAACCAGCAAGAGACACTACATTTTTTTTTTTTTGGTAACTTCTGGGACAGCCCTAAGAGGAAATGTGCACTCTTACCTGGCAACAACAGCACACCTTCAGCTCCAAATCTGCTCACTCTGACAAGGAGGCACGCTCTTCTGGAGTAGGAGATGGGAGTCTTAGAGAGAGAGAGAGAGAGAGAGAGAGAGTGTGTATTTGTGTGTGTGTGTAAGGATGGGAGAGAAAGAGAGAGAGAGAAAGAGAGAGAGAGAGAGAGAGAGAGGGAGGGAAAGTGGGAGGCGGAGCTTGGTATGGAGGAGAGAGGAAGGAGGAGAGAAAGAGGGCTGGATGATAACTCTGTCTGCCGTCTATATAGCCAGTCTTGTGGGAGCAGCGTGGATGGCGCTAGATCATCTTGTGTTCAAATGCATGTGGCAGATGCAACTCGTGTAAGGGCTGGGAGAAAGAAACCCGAGTTTAGAGGATGGTGGGGGAGGAGGAGGAGGAGAAGGAGGAGGAGGAGGAGGTGTGTGAGAGAGATAGGAGAGACTCTGGGCTGTTTAAGCCACCATCGTCACGCAGCAGTCCCTAGGAATCCCTCCAGTAAGAGGGGCACTGCATCACTGAGTCCTTGGCTGTGATTGGCTGGGTAGTGGTGGGAGACGGCAAGGATGGTGGACAACGCCGTGTAACCTAAGATGACCCTTTCTACACATATTAACATGCCCTGCTTGTGTTTCTCAGGCCCTGTGGGCGCCCTTCACCTTCAAGAATACAACAACACCAACAAAGATCTCTAAGATTTTGGGATCCCTGGGAGCATGTCTGTGTTTCCATGTGTCAGCTCATAGTAAGCTTTGACCTGCCCCTGCGCATGAACAAACACGCATGCATGCACACACACACATCTTACGAGAACTTGTCCGTGAAGGGAAGCTGATTTCCCCAGAGGGAGGCTGAGTCTGTCAACTGAAGAGCCACACAAACACCTGCAAGGACAATGTTTCATTAGAGTGATTGAATATGTTGTCACTCTGACCTCAAAACCAACAGAGAGGTTATATAGTGAGCGTATATTATATAGTTATTATATATTATAAGTTTTTAAAATGGTCTCAAATCCAATCTGTAATTTAACAACACTGATGTCAAAATGCTTCAGCTGCACATACATATTCATGTAAGTTATATTTGAATTCATGTAATTAATGAACTATTACTCAATTTAAATGAGATTGTCATTTAACCCTCAATCTTATATAAGAGGCTTCAAATGAACAGGCTGAGACGTGCCGGCAACGTGATCACGTGACACGTGACACATGTGATTCATGAATATGGGAAGTGGCTGATAATGCCATTTTTAGCTGCCTCAGGTAGCAGACCAGGCCACGCAAGAGAGCTGAATAAAAGCAGTGGCCAGCTGCGCTCAAAGGTCAGCCAGCAACCGACACGCTGCACAATGAATGGAGCTCTCTGTCTTCTGTCTGTTTTCCCATAAAAAACTTTAACACGTGAGGTGAGGTGTTGCTCAGGAGGAGTTGTAAAGGTTCTTAAGCACGTAATATATTGTAATCACTCGAGTCAGATGATTAACCTCAGAATCGACTTGAATTAAGCTGTCATTTGGCATCCTGGGGATTAGAAACCTTTGTCAAAGTGAGTAGGAGTTTCTTCTGTTCTCTTTATACGTGTCAAATTTATTGCAAACAGTGTCTGTGTGTGGAGTTTGCCTCCAGGTGCTCTGGCCTCCTCCCACAGTCCAAAGACATGCAGGTTAGGTCTAACTGAACTGCCTTGAGGCGGGAGCATGAGTATGAAAGGCTTGTTGAAGCCCTGTGATAGGCTGCAAACACCCCCGACACTGCAAATGATAAGCAGGTATAGATAATGGATGAACGGATTGATGGAAGCGTGAATAATTTTATTAGAATAAAATTCAAAATGACCCAGAGGTTAGTCAATTATGCAGTGCAGCTTAGAAAAGAAAACACTAATTTAGAAAAGCATGGGTTCAATTGAGTTATTTTATGGTGTTTTAACAGATGCATAATATATGGTAATATATTTAAATATGAATATGAACTTACTGACATAAAAGTATGAACACAGAATTCAAAATGATGTTTAAATATTTACTCTGTAGGGTACATCACGTGTTGCTGATGCCTGAACATGACTGAATATGAAGACGTTTAGCTTCTTCAAATAAAAAATAAATCTCAAATTCTGGCCTCATAACTTCAAATTGATGATAAAATGTTTTTTGCTCCTTTTCACATTCAAGTCCTGGATAAAAAGAGAAAATGGGTATAACTTTTTGTATATAAAATCTCAAAATAAGATATATAATCTATTCCTTTCTTGTCATGTCAGTCGGGTCTCAAAAACCAAGAGAAGACTGTTTCCACTGGTGAGTCACATACAACACCGTGTGGTGGCTGCTCTTTATCCAGCACTTAAAGGTCAGCCTCCTCTCCAGCATGGCTTTGTTTTTTCCGATTACAGTAATCAATGTTCCATTTGTAGTTACAAATATTTTATAATATAGTTATAAAACATTTTCACTCGCAACAATGTGAGCATATTTTGGACCTGACCAAACAAGGACTTACCACACCTTACCACAAGATCCATCTAATAACGGTTCTGGAGCTTTTCACATGAGCTTCATCAGCAGATGATAATTAGGAGAAAGATTAAGTCAATATTGTAGAGATGTCCTAAAGCCCCCCAACACCTACATGACAATCGGGCACTGATGAAGATCATGTGATGTGACTAAAAGCTTCATAACAGCCACTAAACGGCCCTCCAAGGTGAAGATTGATCTTTGATTTTTATTTTGGATCATTTTCAGGCTATAAAATGTCAACAAATTACAAAAAAAATTACTGTTTTGTATCCAATTTATTCCGGTCAGGGTGGAAAAACTTCTGAAACTGCAATTAAAAGTTTGGATTAATAATGCCCATGGTAATTATCAGGTTTCTTAGCAACCTGCTTAAGGCAGAATCAGACAGTTTTGATTGCAGAAAAGCTTTTCATTAAAGTCAAATCTTTAACCACAGTTATCAGTATTGATGGGGCAGTGTTTACTTTTCTCTAAAGTCTGATACTGCCTCGGTATATCAGTCATAAAAAACACTGCCAAAGTAAAACCTCTTGTCCTTGTGTGTCCACAGCCAAAGCCCTGGCCATGGCTTGTACAGTGATTGCTGGCCTTAATGGCGGTTTGTCTTGATATAAAAGAGCTCATTGGTTCTGGAGGGGCTCCACTGGCACGCTGGCACTGTCAACAGCAGGAACACCAGCTGCATCCTCCCTGGTCCTGTTCAGAAATAGCTTGGCCCCAGTCATGGCCCTGGCCCTGTACCAGCCAGCAGCCCCCACCAGGCAGGCAGGCAGGCAGGCAGGCAGGCAGGCAGGCCCGGCTCCAAAAGCCTGGCTCAGGGAGTTCTCCCTCGTCCTGGAGGACAGAGGTGTCTCTGAGGCCTGGAAATGACTGGGCGGCGGACATCGCCGACCCCTCGCTGTACAAGCAGCGTCCTCTGTCACAGAGTCTCTCGTCTAATGGACTCAGAACAAAATCAAAGTGACAATATTAATCATGTGATGGGGAAAATAATTAGAGGGGCAATAAAGGACTGAGTGAGTCTCCCCCCCCCCCCCCCCCCGACCCTCCAACATACATCACATAACTCATTACCGCTTGGCTCAGTGAGTGATGAAAGGGTGTCGGAATGGTTTTGAATGTGGCCATCAGAAGCCAATTACTTTACAGACACCTGAGATCTGGCGGCAGTTACAGCATAGGTCAATCAATAAAATCCATCTCACTAGTGTCATCACTTTGACATTAATAATAACTTTAAAAAAAAAACATACATTGCAGATGTATGTAGATGCCATTTGAAGAGGCGACAGAGCGTTCTTAGGCACTCAGGCTGATAAACGATGCACTAAAACATGAGAGGACATCCTCCCCGATTATTTAGTCCAACAAACTAATCAGACTTTTCTTTTCAAGGTGCTGAAGCGGAAAACTCCTGTTGTCAGTTTCTCCCAATCGATGTCATTCCCTGATTAGAAAGTGTCACTAGGCCATTGATTGTTTTTCATGCTTCTGACACGGCCGGTTGCTTATAAGTCGTATTCTTCAGCAGCATTAGTCATCCACACCTGGCTGTGTGGATCAAAACCCCTGCTTTGGTCAAATCAGCCCTCTGCCACTGTGTGATTCATAGCAAGAGAGGCTTGCCCTGCCCCCGACTGTCTGCCCACATGGCGCCCCGGGAAGCCTGGTGGTTCTCTCTCTTGTTTACAGATCGACAGCGTCTCTGGGAGAAGCCAGGGCGACAGCCTGTGACAGACTGATGGATGATGTGACACTCATGCACCACCGTGTCATCCCTGCACCCACCGGCACTGGTCGCCTGTGGTAAGAATGTCCGAGCGCGTGTTGTTATGCATGTAGATCACCTTTCTTCCAAACCATGCGTCTGAATGTGGAGAGAAAGGCCTGGTGGTTAAATGGTGGGCGGCTGTCAGCTCGCCTGATTGTTAACGGCCAGATGACAAGGCTGGACCCGCCGCTGATGATGATGCTCAGGAGCGGGGAAGAATGGACGAGATGGGTGACAAGAAGAGGTGACAGGACACGAGGGCGCCAAATCAATCTGCATAGAAATGAGCGACCCCCCCCCCCAAAAAAAAAATTACATATCTCAAGATGTCAAGATTACAAAGAAAAGAGAAAAAGAGAAAACTACCGCCGCGGTCAGCAAATGGACACTGCCTGTCTGACAGATCACAGGCAGTAGTCATAATCTGGAGAAAATGTCATGCATAACCAACGGTCATCGACTCGTCACGTCAGGAGTCAGCGGGCTGAGTCACAGTATGTGCGCATCATCTAAAAAATGAATGAGAATGGAAGAAAATAAGAAATGGGAAAACATTTTGTCACGTTACAGTCAATAGATAATTAAAATTTGGCTTTTGCTTAAACTGGAAATAATCAATGAACTTTAGTAATGGGCCGGTTGAAATTCAAATCAAGAGCTTAAACTCTCTCAGACATGTCGGCCAATTTCCCAGATCTGTAAAGCGAGTAAACAGCTCTAAGTTATGTTTTGTATGCTGTCGGATGGATTAATCTCCTTATATTGATTTTAACCTTCCCTGCCATCACTAAAAACACCGCCACCACATATTGACAGGAAATTATGGCAATTAGAGGACCGCTGGGCTCAGATTCAATATTGAATGACAAGAATTTCTTATGTAACGTTTTCGAGCGCGCCATCTGTGATTCTCAATCACAGCAGCGAGGGAGATCGATACCGCTCCTCCGCAACGCTCCACGATGCGGAACCTGCCACTTTGCGAAGTCGTTATTAGCGTCCTAACTATTGCACCGACAAATTCGTTTGTTGAGAAGGTAAGCTGAAGATTCACAGCAGAGGGATTTTGTGAAGCCATTTTGAGTCATCACAAGCGTTGAGGGTGAACAGGAGAACCACAGAGGTGCTCCTCACTGTCTTCACCACTGTTCACTTGCTCTCTTGTGAATGATTACTGTCAGGGGTCATCAGTTACTCATTTCTCGGTAAATTAGGCTCTGCTTTTGAAGGAGACCAGATGTGGCTTCGTCGTAGCCCCGGTGGAATTCTTTTCACCTCTTCTCTGCTTCTGCAGTCTAAGTGGCCTCTCCTATGCAACAGGTCAATGAGGCTGCAGCACTCCGTGGCTTCATTGACTTGCTAATCCACCTCTTCACAAGCCGTCTCTCCGATCTCCGTCTGTATTACATTGTTTTTAACCCACACTGGGGATTTCGTCCTCCTTTACAGACAGGCCTTAGAGGAAAAGCAGGACTTTTTTACTCACCGTCTTACTCTTTTACTTTATTGTTATATAACTCTCTATGGTAACTTAATTAAGCACAGGATGAAATCTAAATCTGGGCAAAAACCACTCAAATTGAATTTAGGAAAAAAAACATCAAGTTCATAAACTAAGTCAGCAGGTACGGCACTTGAGTAATCCAAGAATCCTGTGGGGGGGGATCCTGTAATGTTTTCACCACCACTGAGCCTGCTAATGGTTTCTATTGTTATGGCAAAATTGAGTTCAGGAGATTAGCTTAAAGCTGAGACATGGTGAGGCAATTCTCTAAATACACTGAGCGCATCACAGACTAAATGGGGAGCTGTGATCATATCTAGTCTGTCACATACACACAGAGGAGCAGGTATCCTTATTGGTGGCTATATTTTATGACATGCAAGTCGTGGATGCTTAGGTCGTCAAGAAATTTTAAAGACAGACGTATCGAGGTGATGAGACGACTGCAAATTTGAAACTCAATATTTTAGGATGAAATCAGCTATGAGGGAATGTCCTTCACCACAGCTTCACCATGCTGATCCTCTCAGGGGTCATCCGAGTAGAAGGTGAGCTACTTCCTCTTATCAGTGCATCCAGACCTCCAACCAGCTTTATCGCCCGACTTGCCCCAGAGATGTTTGGGCCAGCCATGCACCGACACCTCCCTACCAACACATGATAACACCTGTGATTGTATGATCACGCATCAATCCGTCTGTCAGCCCGGTCATTTTTTAGGTGCTTGATAAATGGGGGCTAGCATGTTTGCCTGAGAGCACATCGTGTTATTATAGGAGCCAAGATGGCTGCCTGTTTGCCTTCCGGCGACAGTGCAGCCAACTCCTCATATAGTGCCTTAAAGGTAATATATTAACTGGCTGTTGGATACACTGATAGGCTGCACTGTGGTTCAATCCCATGTTAAATGACCCTTGATATGTGAGATCTTTTTTCTGCTCACCCAAGGGCAGCAAATAATGCCCACAGAAGTCCAAGAAATAAATCAATGCGCATAGTGTGGATCTCATATGACATGTCGTAGAAGAAGAAAGGTGGTCCTTAAGTCTTAGAAAGATGCAGTCTCATATATCAGACTATGTTATTGTCATTGGATAAAGCCAGTTTATCCTTTAGAACATTTTTAATTCACCTGCTCAGCATGTCTAGTTTCTTTAAAAAGCATGTCTCAGAGCTAAGATTGTTTAGACCTACAAAACATCATCTTGAGATAAGTGTAAATGTAAAAATATATCTCGATGTACGCCATAAAAACATGACCGCAGCATCAGAAGCAGGAGAGAAGATAAACTCCAAACATGACCTCGTACCAGCTTCTCACCTTTGAGAATTTGCTAGTTTGTCTTATGTGATGGAAAAGTGAACAGAAACAAGACGTCGCCTTTAGCTTTGCAATAAGCATTTTTCAAACATTTTCTGATGTTTAGTAAATCTGAGGAATCAGGCAGGGTCAGGGGGCGATTCATTCATTACATCCCTGCTGAACACACTGCTGCTCTGTGCTGCTTAACAGAAGATGGGAGACAGATACAACATACAGATCAAGCCAAGATATCTTTAAGGTTGAACTACTCAAGGCACACTAAAAGATCAACAGACCCCTTGTTTCTCCTCAGACTCCAACATCCAGATGACCAGCAACTAAAACCTCCTTCATTCTTCCGGGTCAGCGCACTCCCACACTCCCTCTACTGGGAGCGAGCAATGAATTCACAGCACTGTTACTACTACATCCAAGGCTGACAAAGAGACAAACAGCTCATTACATCCAGGTCAAGGTCCTGCCCTACATACACAAACATCTTCAGGTTATTTCTTCATCCAGACCCACTGCAGAGCATCCTCTCTCTGGCAGAGGAATATTCTCTATTGTAGATGTATGAGTAGATTCTAGTTTCTGCTGATCACAGAAGTGAGAGGTGTATTTCTTATTCTGCTCTTGCACTCAGTGTGAGGTGCCATACAAAGATAGAAACAGCAGTTAAACACAAAAATGTCAAACGTCACTGTGTGAGCTGTCGTTGTTTATCCAGCCCTCCAAGGTTCTGCTGCATTCATTTTCAACCCATCCTTCCTCAAGTCAATTAGCAGCTTGTATACCTGACAGATACCAAGCAATAGCTGCACCGAGCAAATTATTCTGTCACAGATATCACACTGTTTCAAGGCCAAATTATTAAACCCTTTCTCTGCTGCGCTGCAGCCATAGCTTCTCTGATGATTTACTATCATATCGTTTCTCTCCACTGGGCCTATTCTTAGTGCGGGTATCATCCTCGTCATGTGTGTGGAGAGTGAGGGTTATTTTTAGTCGAGCTGTCACGTGATGTCAGTGCAAGTGGAATCTCACAGCTGTAGGCTAGTGGTACATGTTACATATCCACAGCTTCCAGCCTGGAACAAATGACTGGTATCCTGTGGATCACTGTAATGATTCATGCAGATTTACCTACATACATTTTGACTTTTGAAAACGACCATTGAGGTGTCGTACACTGATCTGTTTTGAGAGCTTTCAGTGGGGAAAAAGAAAAGTTTTTTCAAAAACCAGTCAAACAATGGCTCCTTCAATCCCAGCAGCTGTTTTAGATGCACAACTAACTGCACTGTGTCGGATGACAAAAAGTAGCATTTTTTATTAATTCTTCTCTTCAAAACAGTTCAGCCTGTTAACACTGTCCACTGCCTTTGTCCTGCTCTGTAATTTATAACCCACTCGCTTGATTGAGAGTCATTCACCAGCAATGACAGAGAAAACAGGTTGATGTAATTACTGATTCTCCGAGGTGACGGGAAATGTTCTGGTTCAGAACTATAATCCCGCCTATAAATTATGAATTAGAGCGGTTTGTATGCTGCTTGAACGTGGATCACTCGAAGGAGTTTGAATAATTCATTTATGCATTATGTCATTAAAGTACCGAACGCGTGCAAAAGCCAGAGAGCGCAATCGGGCGCACTGAAAACTGAATACTTCTTATTTAGCGGGAAGAATTCCCTCTGACATCGCTGGAGTCTCTTCTCTTTGTTTTAATTTATTCACAAAGTGAAGCAGCCATTATCATAACAAAGAAACCTATCTGTCAGACATTTTGAGGTGAAAACACGAGTGCGACGGAGGTAGAGTAATTGCGAAGCATCACTCTGCAATTAATGTTTTGATCGCCACCTCTGTTCTAAATAAACTGGAGCAAAACAATGACGTTCTCACAAAGAATAAAAGCACATCCATCCACACCTGTAGGGATCAGAGCTGATCTCTCAAGGCCAGAACAATTAATCACAGGATGGTTAAGTAGAGATGACAGGAGCGACTGACACCCTATAATTTTCCTGGGCAGAATTATCTATAATTTAGCTCATTACATAACACAAAGAGGCTTGTATCATCACTGAAATGTACTCATTTAGGTACTTTTTTTCCCCTAAAGAAGAGAAGGTTTTGTCATGCCATCATTCTTGATACGGCTGCTGGTTCTGCGCTGTAATTTTCATCTCAGATCATCCACGGTTATCAGTCATGGTCAACAGACGCTCGTCCCAACTCCCCCAGCTCAGAGAAAAAATAGTTTGGCTGGATGGTTTCAGAGAGTCAAGAAAAATGAAAAGGCGTTGGAGCCGCTAGCAAAAGTTAGACTAAGTGGAAAGCCATCGCTCTGCTGAAAGGTTCTAATGGGAAACTTTCTCTTTTTGATGTTTTTGGAACAACAGCAAGAGTGACGAAGGTAAAAGATCTGATGACATGTCAGCGTGTAGCTTCCAGAAATATCTTTTGGCTTTAGCACTTTAGCACGAATGTAAATGCGTACTGCAGATTGCAGATGATGATCATTATTAGACGAGCCAATTTGTGACCGTACAGCACTCTCACCTTCTTCTCATCAGTGGGGTTCACTCTCACCGGTTCTGTCCTCTGAGGTTTTACTGAATCTGAAATATAGGAGCAGCTCTGAAAGCCTTAAAACACTGCCTCCGATTTTCTCAGATATTTGGACAGAATTTACTTTATTTTTCTGACGGAAATGGTCCTGTGCAACTTCAGTGGACAATCTGACAAATTCAGCTCCAATTTGCTGGCTGGAAGAAGAGCTGACAAGTTAGTTTCAGGAGTTCTGACGGTGGTATGCTACAGTACTACAGGGCTTACTTTCCCAGGGGACGAAGTGGTAAGTAATGAAAGAGGCCATCTTTGAAGTATGGAGATACTGGAGGCAATAGCCGGTGAATTAATAACAGCAGAAGTATGGAGCCTCATTGCACAATTCAGCTGATATTTTTGCTCAGAAGTCGAGCTGCAATTTCCATTGTGAATTATTTAATTAGACGCCAACTATTTTGATAATAAATGAATAATGTTGAGTCCAAAGTCTTTGATCTGAGCTGAATATTTTGGGTCTCGTTAGTCCTCCATGATGGTAAACTGATTATCTTTGGGTTGTTGACAAATCAAGACAATTAAAGGACGTCACCTTCGGCTCTGAGAAACATTTTCCACTATTTTCTGACACGTTATGGACCAAACAACTAACCGATTAACAGAGAAAACGATCGTCAGAGTCACTGATAATGAAAATAATGGTTTGTTTTAAGTCAACATGTCAATTAGAGTATGCTGGATAGGTATTAAAAGCTTTATGCGTGGGATCATGGCCACATGTGGCATTGCTAAAAACGTACAAGATGTCCCTGATGTATACATAGCGTCACATGTTGAATATGGAGCATTCAGTATGTGTAGTTGCCCATTTTTAAATGTCATGACACACACACACACACACACACACACACACACACACACACTACATTAAACTGCATTTTCTCTTAACTATGACCAATCTTCCTCTTCTCATGCTTCAGATTAGAGAGGGGACATTACCAGAGCTTTTTTAGCTTGCACATTATCTCTGTTAGGCTTTCAGGAGAACAACAGCATCAGCTCTGGTGGTCATTTACTCCTGAAATAACAGGCATGTCTCATCTCAGCCCATTTTCCAAACAGATTACAGTGATCCGAAAAACGGAAATTGAAATTTAGTACAGCCGAAAAGGTGAACGGAAATCTGCTGTAACATGAACGCTGAAGCTCTCAGGCTGCCAAATGTCATTTGATGAGAGAGCCTATGGACGGGGCATGTTGTAGCTGCTATATTAACCAGTGAGGTGTGTAAAACTGTCATCTGGTGGCCCATAACCGACACAATGATGCTTCAACCTGAGACACAACATTAGAAGTCAATGAAACTAAGATATCAGCTGGTGGAAAGTCTTTAACAAGTACTTCAGTATTCATTCCTGACAATTATATGCTGCTACATGTGACTGTCTGTGACATGAGACCTTTTGTATCTCCATATGTTGTATTCAGTGTTTTAAATGAACAACAAAACTCTGATATTTAGCTCTGAGCAGCCCAGGCTGACTGTTCCTCCACCATAACTCACCAATCATTGCCACAGCATGGACCAGTCAGAGAGGGAGGGCTGATTGCGGCTCATCAGCCTGTCAGCTGGAAGTGCATACTGAATGAAGCCCGCAGCCTGCTGCCACATTTCTCCCTGCCTTGACTGCAAATCAAACAGTGGTTGTTTTAGACTTGAGATCGGTTAAAGTTGTGGAAAAGATGAGAGAATTATTCGTTTTTTTTATAGACCCCCTGTGGCGCGTCACGTGATCGGCCGCTCTCGCTATCCTGCGCCTGCAGCTAGGCGCCATTGTGAAATGACATTACAGCTCAAGTCTCCTTCCCCATACAAGCTGAGCTCATCCTACAGATTTCACTCCTATGCAGCCCTTGGATCCTATAGGCGAATCTCCCACCATGCACTGCAATCCTCCGGCTGCTTAACGCGATTAAAAGTGGTGGAAGTGCCCCCTTGCAAGTCTGAAAGCTCTCCTCTTGAACAGTTCGAAGGAGGAGCACCATCTCTTTGGATGTGTGAGCAAAATGAACATCCCGCTGAAGCCCTTTTCTCATGTTAAAGTGAGTGCTGCTGCGACAAAGAAGAGACATTACATTGAAAGAACTGCCAGAACCCCTAAAAAGACATCCATTAGGAAGATAAAACAGCACAGGAATAAAAAGCTACTCTGTGAACGAAGCATTTAAAAAAGGTGATAAGAATGTCTGTTTAGAAAACCAGGGGTGGTTTTCTAATTTCAGTAATGTGCCATAAAAGTATTGGCTGTTCTACATTTCTCTTATTTTCACGGCTCCCAAAGGCAGCTCACTAAGAGCTGGAGTATCATTTTGGCACATCAATTGCTCCGGTTGCAAATAAAGCGTCAAATATCAAATTATGCCTCTTAATTACAGACTTTTTAATTAAGGACAGCAAATGTCTTTTGGAGACGGCACATCAGTTCCCGACGGTTTCTTTCTTTGTCTTGTCTCACTGGATAAAGAAATGGCAGTTCGGACAGACAACCTCCAACACGAGTCCACATGAAAAGTCCTGATACGGACATTTTGAATGCATTTTTGAAAAGCAGTGAGAGATGACAATGTTTACAAGAAGTAGACGGCGAGATTTACTTTGGAGAGAATAACAGCGACATCAGAGCTGTAGAAAGAAAATGAGAAAAGAAAGTGAAAGCTCACGGACGAGACGAGGTCACCTGTGTTCGTGTGTCTTATTTGGAATTTAAAAAAAAAAAAAAACATGATGTACCGTCAGAATGAATGAAAACCACAGTGTCGGATCAATAGATCGGTGCTGTTTGTCCCTCTGTGGTCTGACACAATCACAGCAGCGATTCAGACTCGGAGGGGTTCAGATAAACTGCAAACTTGCAGCTCAGTCAGACAATTCACGAGGAGCAGAATATTCAGAGTTTAAGTGATCTCGTCACTCCCAACAGGCAAACACAGAGCTCAGCTCAGCACAGCACAGCACAGCTCAGCACAGCACAGCTCAGCACAGATGTGGGAGCGTGATAGAAAAACCCAGGGGAGTTAAGAGCCTACAGGTGGACTCTGGGGAGGAGATAGTACTTAAAAAAAACACTGTATGACCAGCAGAAATCGGTGGCAGAGGCGACTTCAGCCATGAAATACAGAAATATCTTTACCAAAATGTATTTACTTATTTTTGCATTTATTTATTCACACTTATGTCCCCCATAGAGATCACAGTTCACAGTAAGATCTAAAAAAAACATTTGATGCCACAACACTCAATAACACACTGTTTTACCACTGCACATAAACAACAGCATGAAAGCAGCACATGAAGCAAATTAACTCAGCAATAATAAAATATTTCATAAACACTGGGTTCAGGTAAATAACATCCAGCTAGCTCACTGGACCACAGCAGACACTAGCAAAACTTTAAGCAGGTGTGTAACCTCCTAATTTACTAATATGAGTCAAGTTAACATGATTAGCACTCTTTTGATATTTCTATTTCTGACAGGGCTTATTATGTCGCCATTTTATTTTTTATTTTAGTGTTTACTGACCGTGCTCACCTTGTTTTGTCTGTTGACTTCCTGTTGACGTCACCTGCTCCGTGTTTGTAATATACATCCACCTGTCCGCCATCTTCTGACGTGACACCACGTCACATGACGTCTCTCTCTCTCTCTTTGCTTCTCTGTAACATGCTAACGTCACGTGGCTCGCCAGTCGTTCATAAATGAGGTCTGTGTGGGAAACATGAGCATGCAGAGCGGTGACGAAGTGACGAAGTAAAGGACAGACCTGAAGAAATGAGTGAACAAACGCAGATTATTGACGCAGGTGCACTGCACGCTGCAATTAAGCAGCAGGTTGATCAGGAATTGTAGGATTTGTAGTCTTTATGTATGTAGGCATATAGATAGATAGATAGACTGCACTGGTGATTGGATGATGAGTCACAGGTGGTGAAGGTGAGCAGGCAGGTGAGAGGGAAGAAAGACAAGGGAAACACTGTCCATGGCAACATACAGGCTGAAGGCCTCCTCCTTTTGTTTCTCCACCTCCTGGAGTTTTTTCAGTGTGACCTTCTCGTGTGACCCTCATATGTCTGCAAAGACACGTTAAAAGGAGGACAGCCTAAAACCTAAAAGCGGGACAGAAGCAATATTAGATGAGCCACACAGGTTAATATCCCAGTTCACACTCTCTCACCTCATTAGCTTGCTACCTATGCAGGTTAGCTTAATTTGCAGTCAAGCACACCAAACAATTAACATCACAGTTTGAGCTGGAATTACATTGTTTAATGGAGTGTGCACGTTTTAACGCTGTAGGGTTGCGTGCAAAGTTTACTATGCATTAACCAGTTGTGTCTTTGTCTTTGGGTTATCGTGGTTGTCTTAAATCATGGAGAGACAGCGCAGGACTGTGGTTTTATGGAGGCTCACTCATTGACACGGTTTACTGAGACACAAAGTCAACATTTATGTTATTTACACCCGTGCTTTTCCTGCTTTGACAAGTCAAATGAAAAGGGTCTATTAGTATCACAGAGATTGACAGAGCGCTGAGTTCAACAGGCTCAACACACGGTGACTGAAAGGATACAATAAAATGACATTAATGTTTATTCCAACTGGGATTATGATATTATGATATTTTTCCGCAGTCAGCTCTGTGATAAAAGCCTCATGTGCTCCTCCTGAGTGAGGACTTATTATGTTGAGATTTAGCCCTGGAGTTTGACTTATTATAACAAAAACAGGAAGCCAAATGGAAGTACTAGGATGAAAACCCCATAATTTGGCCTACTTTTATGATGATTGCGAGGTTCTGAAGCTCTGATTGGGATATTTAATATAAGTCAAATCTGCACTGCGAGTTCCTGAACTAGCTCTGGCTTTGCTCTATTTCAGCCCTTACATTATTCAAGTTCTTATTTCTTCCCAATAAGCAGTGATCAAAGCAGGCAGGTGCAATTGCAGGTGGTGGAGTGGCCATACAGTGCCTGTAAGGGTAAAATAATGTCCACAACAAAGGCCCTGGGAGGCTCTAGCAGTCTTTCATCTTGCTTAGGCGAGAGATAAAGAGAGAGAACATGCGAGAGAGCATCATTACAAGTCCATCTGCACTCTTTATCTAATCACTAATGGCTTTAGAGAGGAGTTTCAAAACCATCAACACTGCTGTTTCACAATGTTTCCCGCAATATCCTCCTTACAGCCAGCCATTATGGAAACTAGAGTGCAAAATATGCTGTTCCAGTCTATTCTTGCTCCCCTCTGTCTCTTTCATTCCATATGCTACAGTGAAGATGACCTTTTTTTTTGTGGTGATGGCTGCCAAAGTTACAGGGGTCTCATGTGGATTTCAACGTCTGATGTGACAGCCAGATTTCACGATGATTCGGAAAGCACGTCAAGAATCTGTCAGGATGACCCTTATATCTGAGAAGAACCATCTTAATGTGCAGACTGTCATACAGTAAGACAGACAATAGACATATAATGATGTTTGATGGAAGTGCTAAGCTGACTGTCTTGCCTTTCTCTGTGTTAAAGGTCAAAATTTCACAAGTCCTCCACGCACTGCTTTTCCTGGATCTATACCATCATGCGCCCAGTGGATGATTCCTGCCACTGTGGGATCATGGGTAGCACCACGTGGAGAATGACCTTTTCAGCCATGTGTCACCTCATCATGCTTCCAGGTGGCCCTCTCAGCATAGCGTGTCTTAATGTCTGTGTGGTAATGCTCCAGTGAAGCAACTCACAAAAAAAATAGGAAATAGGAAAGGGCATCAAACTTAAAGTCACGCAAACGGATACACACTTATATCCTTCTTATTCAGCAGCATTTGGCAAGTGTTTAGTTTAAAAGAAAGCTGTCAGACAGTTGGTATTTAAGCCACACAAGGCGAAAGTTGGCAGTACGAGGACAGGCAAGATATCAAACCTCAGTGTGGAAAGAACAATCCATCTGCTGCTCAGGAAAAAGTTTACTTTTCATAAGGTTTGTAAATTAATATTTCTAATTTTAGAGCGTAAATATTTTGTTTGTTTTTGTCAGTTTCCCTTCGAAGTCTATCTATCGAAGGAGCAAGGTGAAGCAGTGAAGACTGATGTTTTTTTTAGGTTGTTAAAATGTATTTTATTGCTGCCCCCATTCTCGGCAGAGCTGAGCTGGTCCTCCTGTCTGTTTCTCTAAATTGAAGTTGTTGTTATGGTTTGATTCAAAAAGTGAACACAAAGGTAAGATGAAAAGAAAAGAAAAGGTAACTTTAATACTTTACATGACAGACAGGCTAACAGAAAAATAACAAAAGATAGCTGTGGAGTCCGGGTAAAACAACAACCTTAATCCAACAATCAAAGAAAAATCCCAAAAGCAAAAGTCCAACAATACAGAACTGAGAGGCACAAAGGCAGAACAATAAACTGGGAACAGACGCAGACGATAAGTGAAAGAAAGAAAACACAAGAGAATAAATACAAGAGAATTAATGACCTAATTTAAGACAGGTGACACAGAAAACAGGTGGGACAAAGACAGGAAGTAAAGTAATACAAGACATCCTAAGAAAGACTAAGAATACTGAACCACAAACACTCATGTCGATAACACACTGACTAAATACGTCATACCAGCCCTCTACAAATAACCTAACTATCACTTTAAAGTCTCTATCAGTTTATTTTGTAGTGCAGGGAAAATAAACCAATGACAGGAAGATAAACTATAGAAATTAAAACTTTGGAAAATGCTGGGCATGTTTAATACAAGCAATTTGCAATTAAGTGGCTAAAACACCCCAAACCATCCATGTGGCTCTTCAAACGTAAACGTTAATCTTGTTCGTTGTCTTCGGGCAACAAGCCTCGAGAGGAGGTTCCCAGGCATTCGAGGTCCAAACCCTCCAGGACAGTGCAGCGATAATTGCCTTGTTAGGACTCCCTGCGAAGTAAGCTCCCCAGTGAGCTGCCATGGGAATGATCATGCATATATGGATGAACCAAGCACTCCTCCTACTCAGCTAGTAACCACCTGTGAGCCGCCTGGCAATGCATGTATTCCATAGACAGGGCGGGTAGCTGTGGGTGGTGATGGCAGAGATCACTACATTTTAGTGGTTGACAGCCATTTTTCAGAGTAAGTGTAGATGACAGATGGATGATTAGTGTATGTGTCTGCCTAATCCATCTGTACACAGTCTACTCACACTCTGTTTACATATTGCAGGACGGCAGAGAGAGGTGAAACTCCGGCCACTTTGGCTTCTACACACCCAGGATTCACCAGCAAGATTATTTTTGATTCCCCAGCAGCACGCTTGATGATCCTTGTGTGTGTTTGTGTGGCCTTTCCCAGGGGAGAGAGCTCAGAATGAGACTCTGCTCAGGGCTGAACATGCACCTCTGCCTCTCCCCTGCTGACTTGGTAGTGCTGATGAGGAGGAGGAGGAGGAGGAGGAGGAGGAGGGTGGGAAGAGACGCACATGTTTTTGTGTGCGTACGTGCCGAGCGGGAGTTGTTGTTGTTCGCACGCATCCCAAAGGCAGGTCCCCCCTCTTAAATCACGCAACGACACGAAGCGCAACGGCAACAACTTCTCCAAGGGAGGCAAGGGCGCTGTCATGGTAACAGTGTTAGAGTGACCTTCCGAGGCTGTTGATGCTCCCCAGAGCCGCCTCCTATTCTGCTTGGCATGGACTTTGTGAGTCATCAAGAACATTCAAATTCACATGCTACCTCTCTAGAGGTTTGGGGCGGGCTTATTAAAATGGATGAGCAAATGGGAAAAAATGATGGAAATAGCAACAACTGAACTGAACTGACAGCATTTCTTTGTGCGTGCTTGTGTAACCTGATTAGCAAAGTCGATGACAAATCTATCTATAAATAAGGTCCATCATAAATGAGATTATGATAATAGCACATGTAGGATCAAAGGGTGATGTGTTCCACCTTTAATCCATCAGTATTTACACACAGCAGGCTGTTATGTAACAGCAATTCAAAATGTTTTACAGGAAGTGCATCAGCGCTGACTAAGAAGAAGCTCCACTGCGATTACTCACAACAAACCGCATGTGGAATATGAAACACCACTTTACATCAGGATGGATTGGGCGCTGGGCACTAACCCCTGCCGACATATCTAATGTATCATGAGGGTGTTCCACCAGGAGAGCCGGTCGACAAGTATCACTGAGCACATTATAAAAAACACACACACACGCACACACACATCAGAGCCGTGATGATGGGCTACTTCTTTGTGTCTCACTGATAGGTTCCAAGCTGGGAACACTGCCACCCACTGGGGGAGAACGGGAAGTGGAGGAAGGGATCGGTGGAGGGGAATCTCTCCATCTACTCCAGGATGACTCCAGACTTTATCTTCGTACAGTTCAAGTAAAAGATGCATTCAGAGGATGAAGCATCGATTATGTTTCCAGCAACCATTAAGAGTCCGTGCGGCAAATGTAGAGCAGCACTTTGTCATCACATTTATAGTAAGTCTGAGTCATCTATGCTGGCAGTCAATACTTGCATTGTGGACACAGTGTGATGGTTTTATGTGTGTGTGTGTGTGTGTGTGTGTGTGTGTGTGTGTGTGTGTGTGTGTGTGTGTGTGTGTGTGTGTGTGTGTGTGTGTGTGTGTGTGTGTGCTTGCTTGCTTTAGATGTGACGTGATTGGACAACCAGACAGAGTTCTTTTTGAAAAGATTGATTGGGATACACATGCCGTATCCCGTTGCCATGGCAACCCCCGAACAGGCCCCGGGAAGGGAGAGATCTTCGGGAACAGATGACTTAATTCCCAACGGAGAAAACGAGCCACTCAAGTCTGTCATCCTCTCTGTCTGTGCTGCGAATGAGGGGCTCACCACTTTCCATACGGTGTGTGTTCATTTGTGTGTACGTGTGTGTGTGTGTGTGTGCGCGCACAGCAGAATCGAGCAGCTCTGTTGTCGTGCTGCTGCTGCTGCTGCGGTTGGTTTACTATGCTTAAACCGAGTGGAACGTCCGTGTGAAGCCCATGCTAATCAGACAGATCTGATCCAGCTCCCGCATGTAGATTTCTGTCGTTTGCCTCCGCAGGAGTCTCAAGGTGACGACGGCATTTACGCAGAATTTAATTTCCTTCAGAGATGAGAGATTGAAGACGAAGAGGGAGGGAGGGAGTGATGGAGGGAGTGAGGGAAAAAAAGTAACTCTTGGAGGCACAGTTTGCCTCCAGGCACAGGGCTCTTCAACTGGGCACTGATTAGCCTGGTGGAAAAAAGAATCCACCCACATCCAAAAAGCTACCAATATATCTCTATTTTTATGTCACATTTTGTGCAGAGGTCCAATAAAATATGACATACAAGTATGTTATTTCATTGTAGGACACAAAACTCTCCACTGAAGTCCACAATAGTTAAACTCATGACCAATTCATGAGCCCTTTTAGCTCTTTATGTGGTCGGCAGTCGGCAAGAATTCTGATTAGATAGGTTACATCTTCATCGTCACCGTTTGCCAGCATCTCTTTTTAATCACATGCACGTTCAAACACAAAACAGTTGATGATAAATCACGAATGCTTCTTGTGTTGATCCTCCAAAGCAACGAAGCAACTGCTTATCAGCACCTCGGGCATCGAGCCGCCTACTTTCGACTACATTACTGTTTCATAAGGGAGAAAAGGTAGATGGAGATATGTGTAAAAAAGAAAATGTAATTGCTTGCAGACTATCACCAGGAGTGGATCACCAACCAGACAACTGCCCCAGGGCTTCTAAACCTCGAGGGCCCCCGAGAGCCTCATGTTCATTGCAGCAGTTGGTTTTTGATTAATTGCAGATATGTGTGTGAATATGTGTGAACACAAAATCTGCCTGAAGTGTAGTCTTAGAGAGAGGCCCTGTGTTAAATCCTACACGGCGCATTCTCCTGAAATAAATTCCTAAATAAATTTGTGTTATTGGGGCCGCAAACCAACTTAATCTGGCAATGTCTACCCATGAATAACACAACATATTATTATTATTGCATTAAAAGCGAGACATCCAGGTGAAGTTAGAGGAGAAAATGTCTTTTGTTGATTCCAAACGCGGAGAGAAGTCGAGGCCCCCTGCATACTCTGTCAGCTGGAAGCGCTTTGTGTTTATTCTCCAGCCTGCGGAGCTTCCTCATGAATATTAAAGTTCAAATAAAAGTGTGTTTCTGTCTAATTACATTCAGAATATGTTTTACCGTGGCAGATTAGATTTTTTTTGGGATGAGAGAAGGGAAGCGATTCTTCAAACATTACCACTTAGAAATACATCATTTAAGCCGACTGGACAAAGTGGACAGAGCGGAGTCCAAAGTTTAAGGACAACAGATGAAACAAAGTTATGGATGGAAACACCGGCCAACAGGCAGAATATGGGTTTATAGCACCATCTCAAATAGATCTTTAATGGGTTATGAGGGGTGGAGGGGGTGATTGATTTAGGTGACATTTGCAGTGATAAAACGGGCCAGATGGAATGGGTAGAAAGCGCTCAGGTGTGCTTTCTAGCATCTACCGCATATAATAATCAAAACGTCCTAAATGGGTTGAAAATGGAATTATGTGTTCAAATCGATTAATTCCTTACAAATAATACATATTATCAGCATAACATTTTTATTTTGCGTTCGTTGATGTTTTTATTTAGACTTTTGGTCAGTATTTTTACCACATTTTGACGTTTTGTTTCATCATCCAGCTGCTTCTTGGTGCTAAAACATTGTCAACAGTACAAAAAAAATCCAATTTGTCTTCCTCTCCATGAGGTGAGGTTAAAAAACAAAACAAAACATCCCAAACTTTTCCATTACTCTGAGCCAAACCAGTTAAATTATGCCATTTAGTAAATGTCATGCCTTTGGACTGCCATTAGTTGATTCCTCTCTGTTTGTGAACTGTATTAGAATACCATTGACTTTTACAGGGCATTTCAACAAAGGGCAGCTCCGCATGTGGTCCAGGTGTTGAGGGAAGCGCACGCAAGGCGTCTGAAGTCTTGTTATTGCAGCTCCAGCTCCGACACGATGCCGTTTTGTCTTCAGAAAAACAGCCGGCCAGGCGGCACGACTTCAAAAAGCACTTTCACGGCAGCGTGACGGAGGAAAAATCTCACAAGCTTGAAAGAGACAGTGAGAGATTGTTGCTCCTGCTGGAAGTACAGTGTGACATTAGGTTGAGATAGAAGGTCTGAACGCAATCATTTCCCATCACAGAGGACACCTTCATTTGAATACTGGCACCTCGGATATCACTGAGTTTGGAGATAATGAGGTTTAAAAAGGTGGACGGGTAGACACAAGTCATTTTCAGGCTGGTGGTTGAGAAAATGGGCTGCTGTGATAAAGTAGGACAGGAGGAATAGGTGGAGGAAATTGCACAAATATGTCCAGAATCATTCCATCCATCCGTTCTTGCTCTTTCTGGCATCCTGACCCCAACCATCCTCTGCGTGGATGAGTGCTTTCCTGCATCAGGGACCCTGGAGATTGAGGAGATTGGCCGGAGAACCAAGAGCATGAAACCAACTGATAATGAAATATGGCCGGGTTTCTACAAGGACAAGATTAGGCCTGCTTCTCATCTCTATCCCGACTATCAGCCTCTCGGCATCTAATGCACTTTGTGGAGGCAGATATGTCTATTCGCAGCCATACATACAACACAAACCAGATTGGACACACGATCATCGTTTCAAGCTACGATGGAGCAATCTATGATATTCTACAGAAAGTGTGCACTCAGAATGGCAAACACACAAATATTTAACATTTGTTGGGTGGAAACAAGTCAAACACGGCTTGAATTGTACAGTGAAGAGCTGTAGTTCAACCAAACAGCACAAATAGCTCCAGAAAGAACATGGGGATACGTTTACGCTGCCAAAGGCTCAAAGCAAAACAAGCAAATATTTCACTGGAATTTGGCAAGACAAATGAAATCCTGCTGTTGATTTTTGGATACGTTGTTGCACTTTCACGTCAGGTATGTTACATCTGGCAGTAAAATCTTGACTTATTTATAGACATCTTGATTACCTTTCAGCTACATTCTGTTTGACTTTTAAAACAGGTTTATAAAAGTGTCAGGAAACTTTTTCTGTGGCTGCTTTTTTTTTATTTTGTTGGCTTTTATGTTTTTAAATTTTGTTTTACACTGTTTGTTTTGCCACTTAGTGGTGGCTACAGAGGTTGTACCACATCATAAAGTGATGTCAACACACATCCTCGACAGGATCAGGATCTGAGGATCAGGAGCCCAGATGTTTGATGCTTCTCAGAAAACTGTAAAAGCATCTAACATTCAGGACCACAGACAGGATTCGAGGAATACCGAGGTCCCTTCAGCCCAAACACAGAGGAAAGTATCTAAAATGTTTAATTATTTGTATTTTTCATACTTCATCTATTGAGTTTTCAATCTAATTGCTTCATATTTGTCCTGAAATTGAAGTTTTTGTTGTATTTATGGAGCATTGAATAAACTTTAATGGAGAACGATGGCCCTGCAGAATACAGAATTAGTTTTATTTTCATGCATGAAGGTATAAGTAGTCTTTGAAAGCTGCAAATCATTATATAATTCATTATTTCTTTAAATATCCTGTTAGTGAAATGTAAATCTACTCCAGGTTGCAATCTGAGGTCATGACCTCTGTGTCCTCAGTGCCTTGCTAACATTTATTCAGACCTCTACACAGAGCACATTTTCCTCTCTTAGGGTGCTGAAATGATTAATGATTACGCACCAACGTATTTTTTTCTGCTGCTATACGAGATGACAACACGGACTGTCACTTATCTCAAAAAAAGGTCACAGACATAATGACACGTTCATGGCAGCTTCAAAACAAAAAACGGAGAACCGCTCTTTACAAAGACTTCTGTTGACAAACACATTCGCATGCAGCGAAGGCTATAATTCATAGATGGATAATAAGACAGAGAAGATTCTGATGCTGCCAGTGGAGAGCAAATAAGCAGCCGTATGAATCGTCTTTGCCCTCTGTGACGATTCCAAATCACAGATCCTACAACCTTTCATAAAAATGCTAATAGGGATTATGAAGAGAGCCCTCCAGCACTTTGAATCAGCTCAAAGAAGCCATTATCTGGAAATTTAGTTGACATTACTGCTGATATGCTTCATATATAGATGCATCCCTCCAAATTCTGTCGCTAGGTGTGGGAATTAATAGTGTAATGGAGGTTCTGTGGGGTGGATGGAGGTTTTTTTCACGCCCCAGGGTGGTGGGTGCTTTCATGCAGTCAGGTTTGTGATTGGCATGTTGAGTCATCACGACTGTGTGTGTGTGTGTGTGTGTTCTGAGAGCCAGGCGGAGGAACTGAACCCCCCGCCACCGTCACATTGCATTACTGACTCAGTGGCATGGTATCATCACATCAAATTAGTCTTAATGAACACAAGCGAGTCGACTGAGGAGAGAGATAATCAAACTTTTATTAAATGTCTTAATCTTCTGTACATGCATAATGTAATGGGTAGAGAGAGAGATGGGTCTGTGATGTGATGTCTGTCTGCGAGGGGGAATGATCTTTACCCCAAAATATGTGAACGTACGTGGAAGCGGAGTTATCTATCGACAAACCTAGAGATTAATCGGCACGCTTACTGAGCAGCTCCTCGGTGAGATAAAATGATCTAAATACAGAAAAAAATGCCGCTACCGGCCAAGCCTGTTCCCTTGAGTAAACAAAAGAGATGCATTTCAAATAGTATGTTCCTTCAGTTCGTTTGGTTATCATACAAAAAAAAATGCACTGTAGCTCACTCCACACATCTTAGATGCCATAAACAGAGCAGCTAGTCTATCAAATATTGCAAAGACATAACTTGTAAACGAATTACAGAGCAAAAAAAAAAAATAAAGAATCCACATAACATACTAGGCAAGGGTTTGACCCTAAAAACATTTCATCAACGACAAGTATAATACTCAGATGTTCACGTTGAAATGCGTAAAGCACAGAATCGTGTAAAGAATTTTCTTCATTCTGGGTTTGTAGACGCCCTGTTGAGATTCAAATGTACCAAGACATTATTGGAAGAAAGTAAATCTGGCACTGATGTTCATTAATAAAGTGCCAAGTCTGAACTATCTTTTTTTTTTTTTTTTTCCTGAAATAATTGACAAAAGAAACTCTCACATGTATTTCAAGGCACTCTGCCCACTTTGGCTGATGGTACTGTAGCAAGTAAATTATGTTGAATTTGGTCCAAGAGATCCTCACCAGCAGTTCATGGATGAAACAACTGAGCCTCAGACACGAACATTTCAACACTCAAGATGTTTTTTTGTTTGTTTTTTTAATTCACCTGGGTTGCCGGGTGGCTGACGGACTTATTTTTATTTTAAACCTCTAACCGAGTTTTAAAAAGACTTTGTGTGCGCTCATTTGTGCAGCACGTTACATTCATTTTACTTTTGCTTTTTAAGACCTTATCAAAAAAAAAGAAAAAAAAATGAACAATCTAAATGGCCTATATACAATACATTTACATTAAATATGAATACGATGACAGACAATCCCCCTGTGAGACTGTCAGGACAGGAGAACGTTAGCTCCCTAGTTCGCTCAGCTTTCACAACAAATGGTATAAATCCTCCTCGCGGTGTGTGCATATGTGTGTGTGTGTGTGTGTGTGTGTGTGTGTGTGTGTGTGTGTGTGTGTGTGTGTGTGTGTTTAAGGCTGCGAGGCTGACGACGACTACTTTACAGTTTCACCTCTGACAGACAGAATCAAAACAGATAAAAGGCCATGCTGCTGGACTCGACCCAGGGCGGGAGAAAGGAGAGAATAAAGACGCTCCGTTCGTCGGCGGGAGGCTGGGTTGTTTGTTCGGGAAGCGGGGTGGGCGGTTCTACCTCGTCAGCTGACCCACCACTTTGAGCAGAGTCTTGTTCTCCTGTTTGAGTTGCTCGTTCTCGTCTTCAATGTCATCCAGGTCCTGCGGTAAAAAAGGGGCGAAACAAGACGGCTCTGGGGTTAGCACTTTCTGGACAGATTTAGACACATGAATATTCACAAGCCTGCCTCTCTGTACCTTTGAGGGGACCCAGTCAGGTTGAAGTGTTAGTCTGAGAGTTAAAGTGAGCATTACTTGCTGCCAGGTCCCCCCCCTCCCCGCCTTGATAGCAACAAATTAGACATTAACGGCTTCAATTAGTTGCAAATGAGAGCGAGGCTCTCGGTTGCCACAGCGCTGTCTCATCAAAGTGACACTCCTCATTTTCGGTTTCTTCCATCACTGCTCTTAGAGGAATTTGAAAAGTCAAACGGAGGAGGTCACGACTTTCTACACAGCAGGTTGCCTCCGCTGCTGCAGAGGAGGAGCGATCAAAAGACTCAGAACGACAGGCTTTTTGCACAGATGAGGCTACAATCGATATTTTTTTATCATAACAATAGCCGTGTTTACACGTTTGAGGCGTTTTTAATGCTCTGAACGGGAGATGGAAACACTTTCATGAAGAAGTTTTAACGTAGAGAGTATTTTAGTCACATGACTGATGAGCTGTTTCCGCTCCGACAGTCTCTTCATCGCTGTCAGGGCATGTCATCGCTCCACACAGATCTGATCTACCCCACCTCACGTTTAATACATGAAACAAACAGAAATGTCATATTTCCATCCGGTTTTCTGCGTCAGTTTTTGCTCTTTAATTAATCTTTTTGTACCCTCATTTTCTGGTTTACATCGTGACCAACTCATGATAATTTGCATATAGTAGGAGACAGAAACGAGCATTTCTTCTGGTTAAAATGTGCGATACATTTGGATGGGATGTGAAAACAATGTGACAGTGTGAAAGGGGTTGCTCACAGTGATGAGCCTACAGAGAATTGTCACCTGAATCTGTCACTCCTCGGCTTTACGGAGCTTTATGTTTCATGTTATTATTCAGGTGACCCAAAACTTTGGTTCACTCTCGCTGCTCTCATAGATCTGTTTTCAGTGACAAGGCTCTGAATACTAAAGGGTAAAAATGTGACTTAATCACATGAGATGAGCCAGAAATCTCCAGACGTTTTGTCCGACTTTTCGCCCTATCAACTTCTACGTAAATGTTGTGTTTCTGTCGTTTCCGCTGCCCAAAATCTTCCACTTTCCATCACATGGATGCGTGTGCTTACAGCGATCTGAGCTGTCTACAAGACAAGATTTCTCTTCAAAGCATATCAAGAGGAAGATACAGGTACTGCAGTTGAGCTTTATCTTTTTTTTTTCTCCCAAATAAACTTCTGCGGAGACTGAGGGTTCAATCTTCCTCTGCGGAGACGGCAGACTGGATCAGCCGTTATCTCCTGCTTTCCCATCAGGCCTTGCAGGAGCCTCTCTCAGGGACATTTCTGATGGCTATCGCCGCGTCGACCGTCCTCACATAAAGCCCCTTCTCTTATGACTAGCTTCCTGTCCATGTGATGCTATCAACGCGATGCCTCCTGCAATATTGCTCTCATCGTGTTTGTGGCTGGGCGGTGTAGTGTGCATCATAATGACTGAAGTGTCGAGATAATAACCGGGCAACATTCGTTCCACCAGTTGCTGGAAACGTTCACAACAGCAAACTGCTGTATTTGTTGGCAGAGTTTGATCTCTTGTTTAGATTTGATTGGCTCCACGGGGGAGAGCTAAGATCTCTTTTCTCAAAATATTTGAGACATAAAAGTCTCTCAGATCTATCCCCTCCCGCTACGTTTCCCTTCACAGATGCCAAAAAAACTGAGAATGTGTTTTACCGCCATCCCCGTGACCCAGAAAACACAGACCAAAGCTGCGAGCCGAGGAGGGATTGTTGACAGTCTGGGACGAGAGTTCAGAGGGTTTTAGGGAGGTTTCACTCCGGCTGCTAAATATAAAGAATACTCAGCTTACATAAGTATCCTCTGACCTGTGAACCCTGACCACAGTGTGAGGAGGAAACAAAACCCCGACCTGTGAGGCCAAACCAAACTTGGAAAACATACACGACCCCTGCTAACGGGTTCACGTCAGTGGCTGCAAATCTCTCAAAAACCACTTCTGACAATAGTCATGAAGTACGGCGGCTTATCATCACTCGTCTGAGGATTTTCATGTCTTAACTGATTTTCCTGAGGGAGGACTTGGAGTTCTCTTCTTCAGAGAGAATTTTGAGAAGTGCCAAAACCAAGTCTGACCAGAGCCCTGATCTTAGGATGTGGATAATTTGGGAAATGTCTTACCAAGAAGGACAGCATCAGTGCCCCGAAATGATCTTTGTACAAGTAATTATGAGAGGTGACATTATTATAAGTGCACATAGGGATGAGGTCAGGGTGGATGATCGGCTTAACCACGGTTTGTTTCCCGTTTCTAGGCGTGAGTTGGTAATGGTGAGGTAATGGTTGGTAATGAAGGTCCTCTAACCTTAATGGCGTAAATATTTAATGTCAGAGATGATACATGTTTGATTAGAGAACATTTTTATTAGCTCATCTCTGCTACCTACAATTCTGTTCTTTTTAAACAAGGACCTGATGTTCCAATTTGTTTTTGAGGGACATTTTCGTCTGGTAATTACATTATTTGATAAAAAAAAAAAAAAAGACATCTGAGAAATGACTGGTGTTCATTCATAATCAACTCTACTACTACTGCTGCTGTGCTGTAAAAAGATAAGATATCATTTTACTTGCTATCATGAAAACAGAACACATAAAAAACATGGAAACTCTGCTTAAACCTTACTGGTAACACGTGTTGTGTGAAGTTAAAATGTCAAGATTGTTAAAATACTGAGGCAGTAGAGGGAAATCAGTAGCACTCTGACCATAACCACAACCTACGTCTCTGCAACAATGGAAGCAACAGTGTAAACACCGGAATATGACCATGGTGAATCACGGACTAGCCTGCTTGTGGCTCAGTTTAATGATACAGATCATACAGTGTACGCTAAACATGGAAAATGTTTTTATTCACTTCCAGCTGTTAAATAAAGCCGTTCTTCTAAACAGAGCTTGATTGTAATCTTTTTCTTACACCAGAGGTAGACTGACAATATCACATTGATTTGCTGAAGATGGGGAGGTTGTAATTTGGTGTAATTTAGTTTGTCCTGTGGCTCTACTCAAGTTGCACGGTATGAGGTTTTAATTGGAGTCCACTATAAAACATACTGCCTTAGAGTAACTCAAAAGAAAGTGGAGTGAGAGATTTCACCTCACTGAGATAGAAGTAGAAAAAGAAAGGTTGAAGACTTTGTATTTGTGGTGTTTTCAGCTGCCAACAGATTTGACTTATTGATCTCTTTCTTCAACAGAACGATCCGTCCAAAATCTGAGTCAAGGGCTGCAAATGTGTTGTTCCAGCATGACTTAAAATACCCTCAAATTTAAGCTGTCAAAAAGTCTTGACGACTTATAATCATGTCAGAAATTCTTACCCATCAGGCAGCAAATGTGTTTTTAGTGGATAAATTGATAGAACGCTAATGTCGTCTGCGACACTGACCTGTAACTTTTAAAGGTTAAATGTCATCAAACCACTTGTGTGTTTTTGTACAGTGTTTAAAATGCACATTGCACTTACAATGCCTCTGAGCAAAATATATGTTTTCAGGTGCCCAAATCCTGATGGACTGCAAGAAAATCATTGTCGAAAGGCACGTAGTTATTATAAACTACTTCACTAAAATGCCAGATGATGATTTACAACCCCCGCAAGCCGCCCACACGAGAACACAAAGGAACGCTCAAAATATCAGACACCAGAGCAGAAAAAAAAAAAAAAATCACATGGGCTGGACTCACTCTGTTCAGCAAGTCGATTTCCTCCTTCAGCTTCCCGATGAGGTCGTCTTTGTCCTGGTGGGCCTTCAGCAACCTGACGTTCTCCTGACGCTCTCTGGCCAGCTCCTGAAAACAAACACAAACGCGATTTAGCAACACGATTACACGGATGATGAATCTTTTCAACAGATGTAAGCGGGGCATGAAATTTGGTCAATTCACATTGCTGTGGGGCTAAGAAACTAATCTGTAATTACTTAATGAGAAATGGTAATTGTCAGATCCAAAACACTTGACACAATGAAGCATCGCTGCCTGAAAGGAGAAACTCAAAATTAACTTTTAAAAGGTTTGGGAGTTGGGATGGTAGCAAAGGAGTTCTTGTTATCTGCAGTAACGTTGGCATTGCGTCAGACCTTTGTAGTGAAGAGGAATTGGAACATGTTGAAGCTCTCAATTTACCTGCTTTGTTCCAACTCTCACCCATAGTAATGACCTCTGGGTAGCAAATGAAAAGCATTTCTAATCGCAGTCGGGGTTCACCTTTAGGACAGGATGAAAGCCGGTGTGTTATTAAGGTGAACTAGTATGTATACTTCATAAGTGGTGCCTAAAGACTAGATGTTTTTTCCCCTCCCTTCCTAAAGATGACTGAGATGTTATGAATCATACAAATGGAGATAGTGGTGCACACTTTTGGGCAGTCTCTCCTGAAAGCTATTCATAGTGTTGCACTCCAATGCACCCCATGAAAAGTGATGGGAGTAGGTGTGTGAAGTATCAAAAAAAAAAAAGAGAGGCGGTTTTGGAAAAGGGCAGACGCAGCTTGAAGTTGGAAAGGTGTGTGAAGGTTTTAGATGCTGTTCGATGATCCGACAAGAACTTTCATGTGCACAAATGATTTCAGGAGCTGGGACATCTAAAAAAGAAGTACAAACCCTGTTCCATCATATGGAGAGGAACCGGTTCAGGTTGGTTTGGTCATCTGATTAGGATTGCTTTTGAACACCTAACTGTGGAGATACATCTGATTGGGAAGGATTATACAGTACATCCTATCAGGCCTGGAAAAGCCTTGGGATTCCCCAAGAGGAGCTACAGGAAGTAGATCCAAAGAAGTCCGCCTGGGCTACTTTGCTACCACCAGGACGTGGCCTCAGCGATCAGCGGACAGTAGATTAAAGCATGGAAAATGGTTGAATATAAATATCTATATTTATTTGATAAAAAACCCGCTAAACGTTTCGAATGCAACTGTTCTTCTGAATCTCGTAACCATTAGAAAGCCTTGGACGTTGCCAAACCTACAGCTGCAAACAGCTGTGTTTAACATTTGAGAATATTTAGGCCTGATGCCACGTTAAGCCAGAGCTTACATGAGAATACTTTATCGAAAGCACATTTTACTTCCAAAAACATCTGGTTTTAAAGAGGCATTAGTCAATAAAAGACATCTTATGACATGACAGTTTGAATTTAATTCAATCAACACACTCTTCAAAACACCCAATCTTTAATAAACAACACAACAGATTGTCATAGAACAGTGTATTATTGGTTCTTAGTGCTTTTGTGTTTCTTTCGAATTAGACTTGATTAAAACCCAGTGTGCTCTTGCCCGCCTCCTCCAACAACCACAGGGAAATAAAGGAAGAGACTGCATGTGCGCTATTAACACAAAGTTCTAACATGCACAAATGTTAACACATGTTGTTTGTGTTTATGATGGAAATGAAGATCAGACCACGATTTCCAGTTTCAATTTCTTTCTGTTGCAGATAGGCACGGATTGTTTCCATGGAAACCAATTGATCAGGTACATGACAAAGAATGATGGAGCCGACATAAATATGCTCACCGGTGAACCTCCATTCATCCTGGTTCTTAAAAGGTATCATACATACTAACTGCAGCTTTGAAGTCTTATAGACTATCAGCTCAAAGACACCTGAACAAACATCTCTTGCGCTCCATTCACATCAATACAGTGATGGATAACAGGAGACAACAGGTGTTACACTACAGTTTGATTTACTGATGTTTATTCATAATATTTCAATGTAGATATAAACAGTATCAATAGGTTTAAACTGTTTAAAGTTATCAGCTGATGACTGACTAGTGATTTCTTATATTCTTGTTTAACGGGTTGCTGTGCTCTCAAACTTCTGACTGTACCAAATCACGCTTTTGTGACGAAGGATTCCAAACTTTCGAATGGGATTGTACATATTTACGATCACCCCGGGAAGTGAAAGTCAGTTTAGGATTTGCTCTCAGCTGATATAGTTCATGTCCTATTTTCAGGGTCTGGCTGACACCTTGATGGTCAAACAGTGGGCACACTACTAGAAGAAATCATGTTTTGTTTCAAACATACTGTACATCTCTGTACTTATAAGGTTTTAAAAATGTTGCAGCCTGGAGTCCTTAGAGATTTACTTGCTAGCAATCTCTTAAGAGCAGACCTGTGTCTTCCTGTTAAAGAAACAATGTGCACAAAAATAATTGTTTGAAATTTGATTTTTAAAGCGTTTCTTTGACTCAGAGATACATCTCGGACAGAAAGTCATGAGGTCATAGCGGTACTTACTTTAAAAACCTTTCTTTGAAAGCCACCCGAGTGACATTTGATTTAGCGTTGACTTTCTACAGTGGCAGCAGTGAGGGGTTGAGTGTCTGATGGGAATGGTGTAGGAGGAAAAGACATATTTGCACTGTAAAAGGTCATCTCTTCAACAACACTGAGGAGAATTTCTGCCAGTACTGAGCCACATTTTCCAGCCAGAAAAATCAGAACACGGGCGACCGCTCAAAAGGACTCAAAGTGGAAATTCATCTAAACAAAGTGCTGCTGATAGAGGCTTTCAGTCGAGCAAAAGAGTTTTGGACGGACCCCTAAATAACTCACAGAGCATTGAAATGTTGATAGGATTTGGTAGTGATAGCAGAGGTCCATCATAAGGCCGATGCTTGCTCTGTGATTTTACCTTTTCACGGTGTGTGGGTCAGTTTCACTTTGGTTACACTCATGGACGTAGAGGCAAAAGGCGAAACCCACTGAAACTCAGTTTAGGATTTGCTCTCTGTCGCTGATATTTCCTCAGAATTCATGTCCTATTTTCGGGGCCTAACTGACCCCTTGACAGAAGAAGAAATCATGTTTTCATGTTTTGGTTCAAGTCAGGGGAGTAGCTACCAGTGAGGATAGGAGGAGTAGACTCTTTATTCTTAAATTTGACCTTTTGGTGGGCATCATTTTGTAAGAAATGTGTTGAAATGTTAATTATTATTAATATAAAAAATAAAGCAGATAAATAAAGCAAATCTGTATTTCTCGAACAGTGTTACATTCCTGGCAGTGTGGACAAGGCTGAAATAGCTTTTAGACTTCAGTGTCTGGAGATAAAGTTCACAGAAAACATAATTGAATATATAAAATTGTATTTTTTGGGGTGGTCTGTTTTGCACTTGGAGAATTTGGCCTCTTTCATGTGCGTCTCCGTGACTTTCCCCACCTGACCGGCAGATAATTATTTGCACATTGTCATCTGGTTGAAACTATAGATAAGAATTTAATCTAAGAAAAAAAGAAAAGTAGTAAAATTTCTGAGAGAAGGGAGAATCTGAAAGTGATTATTTAGTTCCTATTCTACTGTGGTTATGTGTCTAATTAAAAAAAGCAGCAGGAAGAGTCATTTCTTTGACTCCAGAGTGAGCGTTCGGTAAAGAACGGCTTCATGCGTCACATTTCATACGTAGTTGCACTTCTCAAGAACAACAGCCGCTGACCTTCTCGCAGCATGGAGGCAATAAAACCCGCCAACATGTGTATTCTGACTCATCTGGGCCCTGATAGGAAACAGTCCAGTCTCACAGCAGACGCCGCCATTAACTCATCAACCTTATCATGAGCCAAAATAAATCTAACTGATGTATCTATGTTTGGGCTGATATCAACATTTATGAAGTAAACTCAGAATAAACTCATTTAAGTTATATACTGATAGGTGCATCTTGAGAAATACACTTATTTGCTGTCTTTCCAGGAGTTTGATAATAAGATAGATATTATTCTCATGTTTGTGCATTAAATCTGGAGCTATAGCCAGCAGGTGATTAGCTTAACTTAGCATCAAGACTGGAAACTGTTAGCCTGGCTCAAAATAAAAACATCTGCACCTCTAAATCTCACGAATAAACAAGTTTGACTACTTAGTTGCCTTCTGCTCCAGACATCTGATTATCGTTTTGCCTGTCTGCTTTTTGTTCTGCTCTTGGACTGCAGCTTCAGCATCAGGATTTTCTACAGCTCCCCAAAGGAGAAACCAAAACATCTCGATCACCTGGCTGTTAGATTAGGAAGCTCTTGATTTGACAACAGAGCAGAGGAGACGTTTTAAAACGTCAATATCGCAGTCAACCACGTTAATCTAAGTATGATATCGCCATTAATATTTGATTAATTGCGCAAGCCCTACAACAGGGTCAGCAGACGTACCTTCTCCAGCTCCTCCAGTCTTTTCTCCAAACTTGCTGCAGCTCCTCCATCTCTGCCGTGACGGTTGTGTCGCTGTCTGCTGTTCCCACCCACCTCTTCCTCAGATCCTGGCCCTGCAGAGCTGAGAATAAAAACACACACCAAAACATAACTACAATACCTAATGCAACTTCAATAATCATGTTTCAACTTCAAACTCTTTACATGAAAAAGAAAGTTGGATTTACTGAATTTTTCTGATTTCCACTATTCAAAGTGTCCAATACTGTATTCACACCGACGCTGTTTGAAGGTATGAATCATACCCACATTATTAAACTTCAATGGGATGACACATCTATCATCAAAAGAGCAGGTGGGAATATCTTCTGCATGTTTGCCCTTTCAATTAGGCATGCATTATTAAAACCCCCTCTGCCTTTTATTCCATTAAAGGAGAAAGGGCCGTCTAAGGTTTGCAACTTTGGTGCAAAAAGGATTCTGATTAAGAAACAATTTACATATTACAACTTCAAATATGCTCAAGAATGGCGTCGGAAACTTGTGCGCCACTGTTATTAAGCTGTTGAGGGGGGGAGAAAAATGGTTTTAAAGGTTTTTGTATGCAGCTCGAGCAGAACATTAACCTTATCTCGTCTTCACTTCCTGGCTGCTTAGAGACGGATTCTGGGGCAACTGAGAAAGAATATTCCAGTGCAGTTTATTTCCTCGCTGACCTTATTTCAATAATTATTGACGTGGAAACTTGGAATGGGTTGCTGGCTCTGAACCCCCCCAATAACTCACACTCCCCAGTAGGAACTGATTGTGCCGGGTTTATGAAATCTCCCCGGGAATCAAATTATTGGGGAGTCTGTAGGCTTCACTGAATTGTCTGAAGGGGACTGTCTGCATATTTCTGCAGCTGAAACAGACAGGAAAGCTGCTGGCAAGACAATGGACAAATATAACTCCTTTGTACCATCTGCAATCCTTTCAGGATCTGCCAAATATGATGTTCCCATTATTAGACTACTTTACAAAGTCCTTTTAACTCTGTGATTGGAGAGGCAGCAGTGGGCAATATGGTTAAAGACTGTCACAACATACTGGCGTTCTTTGCTTTTACTGGATAGATGACAGTGGTGGGGAGGGGTATGGCGTGCAACAAGGGGTCTCCAGGCAGAACAGAACCAGGAAGTGGTTTTATGGTAGACCACTGGTCTACCAGGATGTTCTGATTCTGGAAGTTCAATCGGTGAAATAACCAGACAGGATTATGTTCTTTGGCAAGTCATAGCATTTGGTTTAGTCACTTTAATACCTGAGAAGTCAAAGTGTTTTATCATACTGTTGTAAAAATCCACATTTTAAACTAAGCCTTGACATCCCATGCTAGCACTCACTGATGTCTCATTTTCTTAAAAGGCCAGCAAAGCCTCTTAAAGTGACTGATGGGATCTGAAATGAGCGCCCCATCTTCTGCCAAAGTTAGAACAGTTTTGGTCATTTTCATGTCTTTAAAATTCTAAAGCTCTCTTCTCACATGGTTTGAAGTAGGTGACTGCACTTTATACTGTACCGAGTTGAGCAACATTTGCATCAGAATCTGATGAATCTGATCTTTTTTGGTCACAGTCAATCAAATCTGATGAAACCATAGGAGTTTTTTAGTGTTGTTGTTTTTATTTTAGTGTATTTTTCAACTTTTATTGTCCCTTTTGTGGTAATAAATATTTAATGTTATAGAGAAATAATTAAGATGTTTTCAGGGGATTTGAAGAAAAGAAACAACCTTTTTATATCCTATGTATGACTGTATTGAACAATTTGAAATGGAAATATTGATCATTTTGCAGTAGTTTCTCCTTCACGCCAGCAAGGAGAGGCTGAGGTGAGGGGGTTGCAATCAGCAAGTATACGACTAGGTGCCACTAAACACACACTGTTAACCTGAGCCACCTGACTGGGTGGCTTGGTTCAGTATATCACTTTGATTTATATTTATTAGGAGACACCAAATGTATGAATCGTGTGTATTTTCAGATTTCCCAGTGTGACTTTATGTCCAATAAAGACTTCAGCTCCGTGATGTAAACATAGGCTTAAAATTCTGACTCCTCTCTCCAAGTTCATTCAACTGAGGCATTCTTCTTTTCTCTGTAGAGGCAACTGTGTCATTTCTTATACACAGGCAGAGGTGGTATTTTTTAGTACCTTGACATTTACAGAACCAACAGCTTATTTTTTCTCATTCTTACGGAGAGCCAAACATTGCAGCAGCCATCGCTTTTGATCAAGAGGGGAGTCCTTGAAATGCTCTTCTTGGCGCTCGCCTACGCTGAGCTAAAGTGCATTTCATTTGTCTCTCTCACTGACTCTTCCTTTATCACCATAAGAACACTCACACGTGCAAAACACCCGAGCGTGCACATGCACACGTATGCATTACAGGGTGTGACAACCAATGCATCCCCTCGCCAAACAGAAAACATTGAGTCTACATCCATGCATGTCATCTTGTTTCGGGGAGATATCTCCCTGGTCACACACACAAACAACAAACACACGTACTCTATGGTGCTCAGCGGGTGTTGAAGCCGAGCCTAAACATCCATGGCCTCGATACTAAATATCACACCGTGGCCCATTAGCACCCTGCAGGGTGAGGTCTGGGGGAGAGAGAAGCTGAGCCAATCACGCACTCTTGGGAGCCTCAGCAGGTGGGAAGGAGAAAGCACAGGCAGGAGAGCCTAAAACAGCAGCAGCCACAGGTATAACAACATCTCTCACAAACTCAAGTGTCACTGTGGATTAAGTTAAAGCCACAACACACAGTACTCAACCATCTGATTAACACCCCGCCTCGCTCCATACACGCCATTCCCCCAAACAGCTAAAGAACGTCACAACAAATTCCATTCAGAGTTGTTGTAAAGTGTAACCAGTAATGTCTCCCTATCTCTTTGGGCATGACTATAATTTATGGGTGGACGCTTGCAAGCGTAGCCGATCAATGTCATCCACTCCTCTTTTATCTCAATGGTAGTAAATATTCTTCCAGGCTTTCTGAAGAGCCGTTTTGAAGCTCAAATTCTGTGGCTGCCGCCATGTTTGTAGTCCTGCCTCTTCCGCCTCTCGGCTAATCTAAAAATTAACAAAGACATAGATCATTGGCAGACCTGAGGCGGGCTCAATGACGCCTGGGTGCTCAAACAAGCCATCTGTAACGGCACCTACCTCTCAATCAAAGCATCCGCGCTCTTAAATATGCATAACTTTATGGCGGGCTTATAGAGACTCACTTCTGGAGCCAGCCTCAAGTGGACGTTTGAGGAATTGCAGTTTTTGGCTTCACTTCACAGCCACAGGTTGCTGCTCGGGTGTGAGCTAATAAGCTACATAAGCTATTAAGTCAGACAACTTCCAACAAGTTTTTCAAATGTAAAAGGAGTTTTTTTGTGGAGAGCAGGGACAAACTGTGCAGAGGAATGGCTTGAATCTAGAGCAAAAAGAGACAAAGTGACTGAGATAGGGTTAGGGTTAGGGTTGAGGAAAAAGGGAGTAAATTCGAGAGAGACATGTATCTATAAAGTTGCTCTATCAACCATCTTGTGTTGCCCGGCCCACCTGGCGGGTTATCCGTTGCAGAACTGCAGAGCGTCCAAGTGTAGCAGGGCCAGCTGATGAGAGCAGCAGCCATAATTACATGGCCAGATTGAATGTCAGCTGGTGAACTTGGCTGTTCGGGTTGGCCACAACTTCACAGTTTGGTTGCAAATAACGCAAAATAAATACACACTGGACACACAAACACACGCAGAGAGGTTCTGGAAGGACTTCACCGGCTGCATTGTGAGGACTGGAAGAGTTTGGACCGTCGGCAAATCAGATATGAAGCGGAAAACATTTAAAAATTGAAGATTATTGAATTAGTATTGTGGTATAGAACAAAAGCAAATGACTGACCACGTTTTCGTGCTCTCTGCTATCTCTCTGCTCTCGATCTTTTTGAGTTCAAAAGCCAGATGGCATCAAATCTCAGAGCAATCTTGACCAAACTGAACAACAGATTTTAGACTCCAAACCTTTCACAGCAAATGGTTTACTTTCAACGCCCTCTTGCCAGCTAAGGCAGCGTAGTAATGGTCTAAACAAAGTGTCCAAGGTCCAGATGGTGTCCTGTCAACTTCTGTTTCAAAAAACAGTCACCAACCGTCATCTTTCTCGAGGCACAAAAGCGTGAAAAGAGCAACAACGAAGGGAGGGAATGAGGGGGGGAATGAAATCAGAGGTGACGCACCAGGAAAAGGCCCTCGGACCATTTCAGACAGAATCTTGCTCTTGTAATTAATGACTCAAACTGCTGTTTTCTCATCCTGCCCTCCACCTCCTTCTCTTGACACATTACTATTGATGCTGCAACAGATAAACTCTGTGTCAAGATAACAAAATGAGTCTCACCTCTTGTGGCGGCCGCTCCCAGATCTGGGGGTATCCTGGAACAAAAGAGGAAATGAAAACCTTTAGTCCAGAAACAAAGGCTCAAGGCTCTTAACTGTGATGCTTTGAAGATTTAAACTCTCATGTCTCTAATTTAAAGTAGTGATTTCAGAAAAGCGGTGGATGTCAGAATGAGTTTTAGGTATCATCTATCGAGTACATCTGCCTCTGGGTTGTGTTGCTTCACCAAAGAAGCAAAAACACAAAATCCTGTCGACACAATAAGAGAAATTTATCAGAAGCAGCATTTCCAGAAAGCCTTTAGGTCGTGTACGGACGTTTGTATATCGCAGCTGCTGAGCTGATACATAGACGAAATCTGTTGCATTTAATAGTTCAGCAGGAGTCCTCCAGCCCTCAAGGCGTGGAAGACAATCTTGTTTTGCAACATGGAGGTGCATGTTTATCTTCTTTTCCCATTATTGTATGATCTAAAGGTTGTTTAGACCTGTACAGCCGTGATGCTCCAATAAAGTCGCCTTCGGGTTAAATAGCGCTTCCCTAAAAAAAATGAGGTGTGTGTAACAGACGCCGTGAGATGAATACACATCTTCTCTTTCCTAAGGTCTTGTGCAGTGAAGGGTTCCAGATTTGATTGAGGGGCCTTGGCCCCGCTACAGTCTATCAGTCAGACCGCAGCTTTAGCAGTTGAAGGGAAACGTCGTGCCCAACTCTTTGCATGCATGCACCAGCCTCTCCTGTGTCGGTGACATATCATCCATTACCTGTGGATGAAATCCTGGCCCTCATCTCTTCCCTGGCTCAGGCCTGGACAGATTTACTACGATGGAACATGGCGAGTGGGCAGCGGCAGCAGCAGTGGGTCGTACACTAAATAATACTTCATCTGCGCATAGGACCGGGTTCAAGTAACACCTGGATTTAAGAGCAATATGATGAATTCTGCTTTAGGAACTGACATTTTCAAGGATTTGGTGTAATCCAACAGCTGCCATAGCTGCACTTGAAAAGCCAGCTCGAGCCTTTTCTTATCTATCTTGGCCATATCAGGAATTTAGTCAAAGGCAGACAGATGGTGCTACACTACAAGTGTACTGAACTCCAATTTCAGACTGGGCCTGAACCCATCAAGTTTAATACAGAGCAGGACTTTTTTAGTTAAAATTAGAACCAGACTGTGCATACCGGGGTTATAGACGATATAGTTTGACAATTAAGACAAAGTCGTAAGGTCAATGTCACACTACGGCTCCTGAGACTGTCTAAACGTTATCTATAGAGAGTAATATGTCAGTTATTTTCTAAATGAACTGATTGTTTAGTCTAGAAAATAGCAGAAAATAGTGAAAATGTCCATCAGAATTTCCCAGGGTCCTGAAGTTGCAAAGTAGTCCCCTGTAACAGAGCCTCCAGTCAATCCAGATCACAGTTTAGAAAAGAAAATATGCTGTCTAAATGTAAATGTGTTTGCTGTCTTGCTTCCACAGTCTAGTGTAACTTGAATAAGCCTACAGGATTCTTTGAATATACGATTGACCTGGAAACTCAGTCTGACTGTTTCCAACAGGAAACCTGAATGAGTAGGAAATAATTGTTTGCTTTCTCATTTCCCCCCCCTAAGAAATTTTAATACATCTGTTTCGTGAGATCCAGCACGAGCGACTTTCATATTCGAAGTGTGTTGGCCGACTGACAAGGGTCAGTGGACAGGACTGATTATTTTCTGAGGTGAAAAAGGGTTGAGTACGAGTCAAAACAACAATATGAGGGAAGGTCAAGGCGGTCAGCAGACGTTTGTGAGGCTATGCCAATCCTCATTTGCACATTGTGATGTGCAGTCAAAACAAAAGAGCAAGACTCGATTCTTCTGCACGGCTAATGTAGGGGGATTTTATCTCGTGCACCCACTGGCTTGCATGGGAATCTTTCTAAACTTTTTTGGGCCGGGTATAAATGAAATCCTGGTGTTGAGAATAAGCGTTTCTCCAACCACAGGAAGTGACAAATCTAAACTTCAGAACAAGAGTGAAAGTCTCCAAAAGTCTCACTGTGTAGAGCTCAACGATTGGAGTGTTTGTTGTAAGAGAAAAGACTGATCCAAGGATTATCTGTGTTCAAAACAGCACTATGTCTTACTTTTGCTGTCGACTGCACATTAATATCTTTAATATGATAAAAGAAATGAAGGTAATCAATCATAGCAGTATGTGACAGATGATTTATGACAGCCTAAGGTGAGATTGAGGACATTTGGGCTTTCAGGCCATCATCTCTTCTATTACTAGCAGGACTCTGTGGCTGATATGCAGCCCGAGATCTGAAAATGAAATCAAATCGTGTTTACAGAAAACATCCCTAAATTCATTTGCCACATTTCCGTCTGCATCTTTTGGCGGCGTTTCACAGCGTGCGACCTCCTGTCTGCGATATGAATCTGCAAGACAAGGTCAGCGAAATTCATGTACGACCTCTCCGCTGCACACAATATGAGCCCGTGCAACTTTATTTATCATGCCTGAGCTGCGCTGACAGCTCCCATAAGTCCCGCTGCAGAGCTACAAAGAACACAGAGACAAATATCAACAATAAAACAAGTGCTTTGTCACTAAACTCGAGTCGATTACTACCTCATGTGTGTTTCTGTGTGCTAGAACAAATTCAATTGTTGCTCGCTGGACGATGGCTTCATTTGATCTACAATTTATGTCTTGACAGCTCATTAAATTTAGAAATCTCGAAAGGAATGCTGCTTTGTCCAGGAAAAGGTGATCTTTGGCTCTCCATCCAGCTGCCTAACAGCACAGCACTCGGAGAATAACTCTGCACAAAGCTGTAAAGATCACGATTTTACTGGAGGCATTCAATAAATTCAAGACAGAGACAGCGAGAGTGCTGACGGTCAAATAAGCGTGCATGATTGGCATTTAGAAGATGCAGGCAGGCCAAATACATCAACCAGAAAAACTAAGCTACTGGGAAAGACTGTATATGCTGCTTCCACAAGTTTTTCATGATAATTATGGACCAACATTGCACTTTCCATTTTAATTACGATGCCAACCTGTCTACGTCTTTGCTGACTGCTGAAGAAAGATGTCAAAATGCCAACCTGGAACATAAATCGAAGGTTGAAGATGAAAACAAACTACACTTAACAGCCGCAGAGAGTCATGTTAACCTCTTGCAGCTCTGTGACAGGTACAGCTCTGTGTGCATGTGTGTCAGCCAAACTTCTTTTTTCTCTCCAAAGTTCTTGAATAATTGCACCAATTCAATGCCTGCACTGGGAAGAATCCATGCTGCTTAATCTGCAGCTGCGCCTTCTCTTTTTTTAAATGTTTTAATAATAATAATGTTCCTGGTTTGCTGTGAATGTTTTCTTTCGTCTCTCACCAACCAGCTAAAGTATTTTTGCTGGTAGCGGTTCTCTCAAAGATAAACACTGGTGTGGTTTAGTTGGCTTATATAAGAGTAATCCTTAAAATCTTGAAGCAACAGAGGTGTGAATGTGATCAAATATTGTTTCAGGCAACAGGATGAAATTCAGTTTGCTGCTGCTAGCACGCGGGCCGAGGTTGGAAATGCCATGTAGATGGGGTAGTGAACGTTTCCCTGCTGTTTGGACAAGATCCTCAGCATCAGCACCATTTTTTTTTTTTTTTTACTGAAAGGTGCTAATTAAAAATGCAAATGAGGCTTGTTAAAAGGTGCTGGATGGGGACTGTCAGCAGTGTTTTTCCATGTGAGAGAGAGAGCGAGAGAGGCAGAAAAAGACCTGAAGTGTTTTTGCTGTGGACCTGGCGCCACATTAAATGCAGATGATCCAAAGGAATGTTCCATACGGTTCTGGCTGCTGGATCACTGAAACAGGTTTCCTTGTAGGACTTTGCATACCAGAGGGGAGGTAAGGCCTGATAACCAGGACCACATGCCTGCAGAGGTTCTCTCTGAGCGGCCATCGCCGTTAGCGTGCACATATCAGATACATGTGTCCTGTCACACGGAGAAAAGATGTGTGTCCACGGGCACAGACAGCACACGTCTAAATGGAACACATGTTCCATGGAGAGAGCTGGACATCATTACAGAATTTAAAACATCTGATAAAATATTTCACATGCGAGCTCCTTTGTGGAGTTTCCATTAAGTCTTCAGCGGCTAACGCGGAAGAGTTACAGCTTGTTTTGGTTGGGAAATGCTCCGAGACCCGGGGAGACCGTTAACAACCCTGCAGCTCTGAACAGAAGTTGAACTGAGGATTCTTTTTAAAAAACTTTTTGTCCACATATCTTGATACCAGCTAAGAGGCCTGACTGGACGCTGTATATCACGGGGGCTTGACATGGCAATTACTTGTCTCCGAATGATAAACGGGGCCTGTGAGGCACATTTTTGGGATGCTCTGTCTCGGATGTCTAACTGACAGCTCTGTAGTAAATCCACTGACCACACTGGATCTGTCCTGCTCTTAATGTCTCCCAGTCTGCCTCCTTATGAGCCCAGTAAACCCCCCAGATGAATATGAATGTCCATTTTATGAGTGACAGTGAGACATCTCATGGTGAGTTTCTGCACAGCCACATCTGGTCTGCGTTAGGCCTCATATTGTGATGGCAAGAATAGATTCGGCAGGCATGAATGGACATATTCTGTTTCAGATGACGGACTGAGAGTCTCTTCCTCTAAATGGATTTTGGGGGAAGCTGCAGACGACCAATTGTGCTGAATCCCTTGATGTTTGTTTACGCGTAGACTACCTCGTGTAAATAGTCGAATCCTTTCCTTACTTTTCATTTTTCTCTCCCATGCAACATCTCAGCAGGTGCTGTCACAGTCGTCCTGTTAATGTGGTGTTTGTGTGCATATTTCATAGACAAGGCCTCGCTTCTCGTAAACAGCCTCAGACGGTTCCAGCTCAAAACAAAACGAGCCTGCTGATGCGTAACAGCCGATCCATCTGGAAGGCAAGTCTTAGTTACATCCACCAGAGTTGCCACTCAGCAGCAGAGGCATTTTACTTCTTTTTTTCTTCTTTTATTTCTTTCAAATGGCAATTTTCCCGTCAATCAGATGATGTTTTACAGAAATACAGAGTGGTTCGGTCGTTGTTACACAGCTGGATGCTTTTCATGTCCTTCAGGCGCTCAATTTCTTATTGAAAATCACTCTGTGTGTATCCGAGGTGACTTTAAAATTACATACGCTGCGCTACTGAATATGAACTACTGCTCCTGACAAAATAAAAAAGACTCAAATAACGAGCGTGTCATTTCTGATTTGGTTTCACTTTTGCTAATTCATTTACGTTTGTGCTCCACGGACGCCTCCTGGATTTATTTAGAGGGGGAGCAGACTGTCTCTGCGTGGGTTCACTTCTATCAAATAAACACAAAATTACTTGCCAAGATTAAAAGATTCATTTTGTAGATATCAACAGTTTCTAATTCACATTATTAAGAACCAGACAGCTCATACACAAAGCAGAACCTAACACTTCAAAGTTTGATGAATGTGGCTCTTAAGTTTGTGGACATGAGCTACACAGAGGACTCCAAATAATGATATTTATCGATAATGCAACTGATATTTTGCTTACAATTAATCATTTAGCTTGTAAAACAATAAAATAAGCCATCATGACATCTTCAAACGGTTTCTTTTGTCCATCTAATGGTCCAAAAGTCAAAGATATTAAATTTACAATGATAGAAAAGCAGTAAAATTTCACTGGAGTGAAGATCTGTCATTTTGGAAAAACAGACCGTGAATGTTCAACCAGCTTTAGAAATAAGCAAATAACAGAACCAATAACCAGAAGAACAACCTCCCCGAGTAGCTTTAACATCATTTTTGGGTGTTTCTTTGTTGCTTTTACTGGTTCCACAGCGATGATGAAATACTGAGACACCTTTAGGTTTTGCATCAGTGCAGCTTTTCACACAAACTCTCTGCTCCTGAGCTCTCTGGGTGTCTCCTTGAGCAACAGTGCCTCTGTTTGGCAGCATCGATGTATCAATCTGTGCAAAAGTCTGCTCGAGTTAAGCGTGGAGGAAAAGTAGAACAAGATACAAGTCTGTGGCAGACAGGAATACACAGGCAGTAGTGCTGAGACATCATGTCTCTTCTTGGATGTTGGAAGCCTTTTTTGGCTAAGAATGACCTCTCTATCAACGGCACATTAAAATTGCATTTACCTTTTCACATTTATCTTCTCTGTATTGAAGCAGAGGCTGAAATCTCAGAGACAAACACAACTAAAACTCTCCAGCAGAAGAATAACATGTGAGAAGATAAGGATGAGTCTCCTCCTTCCTCCTGTCACGTCACTTCTTACCATTATGTGGCCAGTGGTGGGGTCGGCTATCATGGCCTCGTTCTGGAAAGTGTTGGCCTGAACCAGCTCCTCCTCCTCCCTCCGGTTCTTCTCTCCTGCATCGTCATCGTCCAGCTCGTCCAGGCTCTGAGAGAGGAAGAAGAGAAAGATGGATGGAAGGGAGGAAAGGAGACAAAAATCATTAGATTAGCCTTGGGTACAGTCACACAAGAAATCAGGTTACAAGAGAAACCAAGTTTCAAGAGTTTACAGGCACAAAACAGCCTGTGGTTTTTGGTATCCTTGCTCATTTTCACATATTTCACTAGTCAAAACAAATGCTGTACTCGCGACCCATTCATAAAGCATGCAAGAGCCTTGTAGTTTATTTGTTAAAAGAGACACGGCCACGATTTTGCTGTGCTAGAAAATAGCTTTTGTGAAAACAGGCTCTAAAACCTTTGTTCACATGCAGTAATCTAATTTCTTCACTAGCCAGGCCATATTTTTGAACCTTGGCTGGTTCATTTTAAGTTTATATTGAAGATTTGTTATTCTTTGTAGTCTAACAGTGCAGATGGAGCAGGCTCTGCAATGAGAACAGTTTGTCCTTGCCGTAAGAACATATCAGAAACTACTATTTTTAATTTTAGTGTCAATTTTGATTTGATTATTTTGGATACAAGTATGCACGGCCATGAGTAATGATGTTCCCTTTAATCCCACCCAATTCTGCCTCAGCCCAGTTTTATCCTGCACATGGACTCATGTTAGAAACTCATTAGTTACCCCCTAAATATGGCCAAGATATCATCTCTCTCCAACAGAAACCTCGCTGTGCTAATCAGATTTCTTTAATACCTCACTCAGATTTTAAGAAATCAAGTTTCTCGTTTACATGAAGAAAATAAATCAGATCCCTGCAGGAAGCTGGCAGTAACTCAGTGACTTCAGGGCCTGTTAATGCAGCGACAGATGCACGGTGACAAGCAAGGTCATTCCCACCATAACAGCGATGTTGACCTCTGGCTCAACACACCCGAGGCCTCCTCTTAATCCTCTTAAGACATGATCACATTCACTTCCAGGAATCCCCGAGGAGCTGCAGCTCAAACACTATCAAACACTAGATGGACTCTGGTCAGGCAACAGGAAGACGGCCTGTTTGAGGGCCTTTCACCTCCTGGGGACAAGTCAGAGGGGATTTTAGACCACTGGAATGTCCCCTTGAAAACACAATAAGAGACATGTACAAACATACAGAGAGCAAACATCCCCTTTGACAGAAGAGCGGGGAGTTAGCTTTCATTATTTAGGCAGAGAATTTGCACATGGCCTGGGAAAACCTCCAACTTTACTCCTTGCAATCTTAGCTTTATCATGATATATGCACGGCCCCAGCTTCCTATTTGCATTACTTTACAGTGAGCCGCGCGGCGGAGTTACTGGGTTCATCTGTCTGGAGTGGTGAAGATGCATTGCGTAAACAGAGCTCAGCGTTAGGATGGATGGCTGGATCGTGATGAGAGACAGAGATCGGGAGCCAAACACCCAGAAGGGTTACAATGCGAACCAGTCTTTCCTGTTTCACGCTGCAGGGCCAAACAAAAGGTGCCCGCTCAACAGACTCTTTGGTGGTAAAAATAGCCTTACAAGGTTAACAAGGAATGCAGTCATTTGCAAGGCCTTTCCTGCCAAATGGTTTATCAGTTGTCCTTGGGGAAAACGCCAGGCCCTTTTCTTTTTAACTCCGTCTGATGCTAGCATTCTCCTCTTCAGTGTTCACCAGTCCTCTCTTAACAGGAACAAGACCTGGAATACTACTGTATTTATAGTAGAGAGGCTTTGATTTCCATAGTTTGTGCTGCTCCTTAATTGTATACATCTATATTCGTACCCGCACATGTAATGTTTTCTTGCAATAATTTTCTGACTGCCAACTTGACAGGGCACCATTGCAACATTAAGACCAGTATGTGGGAAATTAAGGGCAGAGGTTTCAGAGTTAAGAAAAATGAAATTAAACAGAGGTTCGTCTGTGTCAACACAGTGAATTATGCAGTGACTAACCACTCTGCTATGCACAAAGTTGCCTGAAAATGTGGAATTGGGAATCTCAAAGTTTATTTTGGACGGAGATGCAGACCCGTTTCTTTTTTTGCCCTCCAGTATTCCAAATTGCTGTGCATTTTCTTCTATTCCAAATAAAGGGAAAAAGGGGGGGGATGTACGTGGCGACCATATAAGGGATGTTTTTGCTCCTGACATCATCAAATTGAGTCTGTGTGTTTTTCTGGCCACTTACTCACCTTGGACCGTGTAACCAAGCAGAGAAAGGTGTGGAAGGACGAATGAGTGATGCTTTGACTTTGAATGTTTTGAGCTATATAAATAGTGTCAAAGCACAGTGCTTTAACATCACTGTCAGTTATTGAAGATTTGGCACGTACATCTTTCTCCTACGGTTTGGAAATTAAACAATAGTTTGCACTAGACTGCAAATATTAACATTATTTACATATTCTGACAGGACACCGAGACAAAGACGACTCATCTGGATTGCACTTTCAGTCTAAGCTACGTTTTCTTTACTTCGGGGCATGCTCTTTCAGATTAATTACAATATAGCTGAAATACATGATTATTAATAAAGTCAACATACAATCATCTATAATTAACTGCCATCTTATGAGCCATAATATATGTAAATGCTGTAAAATGCAGCCAAAAGTCAATACACATAACTTGACCAATATTGCTCCCGATGTGGATGTACATACCAAGTTAAAGAGAGATAAAAAAAATAAACATAGTGTGTGAGCTGAAAAGAAGCAGACAGATTTCCATCATCCTCTGTGCTTCCTGTTTACAGCAGGACCAAGTGTGAGGGCCTCACACGAGTGTTTAATTTAGTAAAAAACACGTATCCTGGCCTGCTCCAGCCTCAGTACCCATGTCCATCATTCTGCACACGAGGAATTAAAGAAGCTACGTCTGGAGCAGAGCTTCACGGTCTATTGGAATGTCTGTTGTGGTTGGAAACTCTCTCTTTGTGAGGGGAAAATGATCATTCATCTATTCTAAACTTCTGCCGCTGGCTGTAAATGTCTCAATACATCTGATTCTTTGTCTGCACAACAGCAGGTTGCGTGCTTTAGTTCTTTTGCTCTGGCATTTGCCTTCTCCAGTGACTGCCAAAGTGACGCTGTGCGACAACCGACCAGCAGCGTTAGACAGAGAATATATATTAAAAAAAAAGGTAAGAGATGATGGGCTGCCAGAAGCTGATGTCACCAAAATGTTCAGCAGCGAGTACACTCAGACGGGGGTAGATTATACGGAAGAATTTGCTGTGCATCTCCCCTTTTATTGCATGCCACGTGTACTTTGATTGGTTAACACAAGATAATGTTTCAAAATAGACACGGCGGCACTGACACAACAGAGGCAGCTCTAGCTATTGTGGCATCCATGGCAACCACTGCTGCAGCAATACAAACAAACATATACAGTGAGATTACCATTAGGCCTCTAACCAGCACTCATGAGAGTGTACTGTACGATCTATGAATACTCCTTTTATCTTTTGGCACTCTCCCTTTCCAATTTAATTTAATTAGAAATCAACTAAATTGACTCCAGGGCGATGATTTAGCAGTTTAGTCACTAATAATGGCACTAAATGATAACACGTTGCAGTAATACGCTTCCTAAAATGTATCATAATAATTAGAGGTGGGCAATATGATGCAAAATGTATATCAAGATAACAATGACTGCATTTTGATAGCAGTATATCCTACTTAGTGATAGCTCACTTCATTATAGCCTAACCAGTTAAAGGTTCAGTGTGCAACTTTTGAGGTGATCTATCCGCAGAAATGGAATATAACGTGCAGAATTAGGTTTTCAGTGATATGTTAACACCTTAAAAAACTAATCGTTATGGAGTCCGCCATCTTGCGCCGCCATGTTTGTTACAGTAGCCCAGAAAGGTCAAAGGCCGGTCAAAAAAAAAGACCTAGAAGAAGAAGAAGAAGCACTTGCTAGTTGCTAACAGTCATGTGCTTTGTTTGAAGATCGAGGAGTTAAATGTAGACAAACAGAGGATCGTACTTATTATTTAGCACAAGAAAAGCCGAGGGGGCAGCAAAGATGCAAAAATACGTAGAAGCAGTAGATTAGCTTCTTACTTTTATGCCGTTAACCTTGACAATGACATACACTATGACCTGTAGTTTAATACAATGTCTAACTAAATACAAATGTCTAAATATATGTATGTAAAGGAACCTCAATAGCCTCAACAGGCTACTCGTGCCGTTGTGACGATGACCTTTGCATTTGGAATGGGACGGTTCAGTTGATTGCATTCTCTCCACTAGATGCCACTACATCTTACACACTGTACCTTTCTGGACTGGATTTGAGGATGAATGAATTGTTGAATGGTTGTTTAAACATCACCGGTTGTAGTTGTTTTAATAATACTGAATTCAGACTATTTATTATTGCAAACTGCAATAAAAATACATTTAAGGCTGGTAAGAGATTTCAGGAATTTTGTGAATTTGGCTTATTGTCAAACCAGAATACTGTTCTTCTCTAGTTAAGATCCATTAAGTACATCCATGCTGCTTTGTCACCCTGCCAGTGCCCTGTCCACTTAGTCCTCAGATTTATCTCTAAACAAGCAAAGGGCACCTCCGCCGGAGGCGCAGTCTTATACAACAGGCTTAATGACCTGTGTGTATTAATCACCTGCCACTCGTCGCAGCACAGTGACTTCATTAAGATGATCTATTAGAGAAGGGGGACGCTGGTACACTAATGCTCAATGTCTTTTAATCAGGACTGCCAGTCAGTTCAGACAACAGCTCAGACGGGCACAGCGCTGCGTTCAGGTATGGCAGAGATCAAAGTGAGGACATCCACCCCGGAGCTGCCGGCTGATTAATGTGACACTACAGACTGCCAAGGTCAGTGTACGGTCCGGGAGAGGGACGCCAACTCTGAGCACCATTTGACAGCGTCGAAAAGGCCTTTCTCTGATCTCTGCCAAAAACATCACATTTAATCCTGTAAAGAAAGCTTTCTGCCATCTGCTGTGACCTTCATCCAAAAGATAAAATATAGAAAATATAGAATATCTTGAGGAGTTTTTGGTAAGCATGAAGTGGAAGGTACTCAATGCCTGCCCTTATTTTATTTTAGCATGTGAAAAGGAAGAGCGAGCTCTGTTTCTCTCCAACAAACTTGGAATTTGCTTGACTTGGGACCAAAATGGGAGCATAATTATGTTACACAGACCACACAGAACCAGCGAAAGGAAGAAAAATGTAAAAAGCATTACAACAGACAAAAAAAACACCATTTCCCAGTACAAACTAAAAATGGACATTCTCAGGATTTATCACCATTGTCTGGTTTCGTTCCCTCTTTCCAAAAATCTAATGCCTTTTCATTTGATTTGAGTCCCAAATTTGCACAGCATGTTTTTTTTTTTGCAGAGGGTTGTTTGGGGACAGAGTCGAGTCAAACAGCGTACAAGACATTCTCAAGAATCAAAGCTTGTATTGGCCACAAAGTCCCGGGTTGCTTTCTTTAAAATGGTGTGTTTATCGAGTGAAAGCCTTGCACTTTTTGGCTTTGAACTGGAAGTCTGTTTGACCCTCGTTTTCACTCCAAGTGAGACTTCAATATTTTAATCAGCACTCAGCCAGACCTGAAAATGAGTTTGCTTTACATGGGGGAGGGAGGGTGCGGTTAAAAAAATATATTTCGACAAACAAACAACAGGGGTCCAGTTGTAATTGTTGACCCAGAGATAGCAGCATCAGCATTCCTCTGGATGTAGCAGACGGAGCTGAGGCCTGAGGGCGAGCCAGTCGGACTCAGCAGGGCTGGGCTGAGATCTCTGACTTTAATACATGTGTGGGAAACAGCCTTTGGCACACTTTTAAGTTTGCCAAACTTGTTCTCTGGTCTATAAGCTCCGCAGTAGGTTGGAACGGAGAAGCACCTCGAGCGGGCTTGTAAAAAGTCAGACTTTGTGGGTGTGTTTGTGTGCAGGATTGGGAAGGACAGAGGAGTAATTACAGCTTTGAGGGGGGTTCGCTCTGTATAAGTGGGACTTTACACTCCAACACCGCAGACCTCCACAGAAAAACCACACGGCCCCTGCTCAGGGAAGTCGGCAAGAAGCCTGAAAGTACAGCTAACCGATACATCAGCAGGCTCATATCAGGCTATCACAGAGGTATCGGTGTCTGCATGTATGTTGGCAGAAAACTGCAGCAACAAATGTTTTATTGGCAGCATTTGTATGTATATTAAGTATAAAATATCAGAGTTTCTGCAGCACAGCGTTGCAGTCTCAGTCTAAGTCTTATACTTGACAAAGGGGGTAAATGGTTAGATGCCTATGGCACAAGTTTCTAGCTAGATATCACCACTGCAACAACTGACAGATGTATCGTACAAGATCAGGTCATATTGTGCTACAATCTCCACTGGCATCAAGCCCATGCTGACCTATCACGTTTCTGTGTGCAGTTGCATTTTCAAGTAGATGTGCATCCGTAGCTATGGCGGCTACATGGAAGTATCAATAACTGTCGGCCATTCTTGCAAAGCCTTTAAACAGCTTGCTGTACGGTTAAGAGAGCTTGAAAACGGATTACCACACAGTTAAGTGTATAAAAGGGCCAGAGGACGACCTTAAGCGACCCTCTTTCCAGCTTTAAACAGGCTCACTGCAGCCCCACACTATGCCTCTGACCCTCAGCAGATCATAACAGTCTCGGGGACTGTGACCTCTCTGCATGCACAGACTGACAGGCTTTAAGAGTAATGGGAGTTTACCAAGCTGAACGCCACTAGCACCAATGTACTCAGCTGAATATGAATCCAACGAATCACCATATCAATCTGGAAAAACAGTAGTTGTTGTAGCCTGTCAACTTCAGGTGCAAAACAATCATTATCAATTCAAACCAGGATCCGGCTGAGTCCTAATGTGCTTAGTGAAGGTATTAAAATCAAGAGGCAGGTGAAATTAAGAGTCGCACGTGAGCAACGTTTAATGAGTGAAACAGAAAAAACGGAGGGTTACATAACAAGCTGTGTGAAACATCTTTAATGGGTGACATTAACTGAATTTGTGTAATGCGATGAAATTATTCAAGATCATGGAAAATTGTGTAATTACATGTTTTTGTTTTGGATCCCTCATAAGTATTTAGCCAGTGGTTGAATATGTGCATGATAGATTGGTTTTAAATAACCACAGAGAAATCTGCTGTGCTTTTCAAATGACTAATGACAGAATTAGGGATTTGAAAAACATGTTCCCAAGCGCTACATGAACCCAAATTTTACCTACGCATCCATGAGAACTGAGGTAAAAACATAAAAAACAAAGAAGTCAAAGAATAAGGCTGTTTTACCACCACGTGAGTGCATGGAAGTCATTTCCTTTTGGTTCATAAAATCTGACCAATGCCTGTTTTTGTGTTTTTCATTCCATTTCCTCCAGGTGTAAACACTGTCATCCCAGGAAATAGAGGGCATGCTGAACTCTCCTGTCTTGTTGTCCTGCAGGTCTTTATCTTTTTGTGTATTTGCTCAAGCCTCCTCCTCATAAACACTGTTGGCTTGCTTCTCAATGGAAGAGACACGGCTTGTGGTTACATCCCCGTTAGGAAGGCAGCTGGTTTTATTTTCTTGAATGTTTGACCGACGCTGATGGGGTAGATGCTCGGTTTTATAAGGCACGTTAATCAAATGAAACGTGCAATTTCTCTTTACTAAACCATGCAAGACTCAATGGTGACTCTATTTTTTAAACATTAAGTAGGTATAATCAAACACACATAGAATAATAAACAGATAAATGCTGTTTTTTAGAAATTTGGATACAGAGACATATAGATAAAGACATTTAAACCATATTACAATTCAGGATACTGTGCAGTAATGGATGCAAATTAGTGGCAGAGAGGAATATTACGAGTACTGAAAATTTGTCACCAAACTGGAAAGGATAGGCCTGGATAATCTGTAGAAACTGAGCCATAACTTATAAAACTGTTCCTCTAAGTGATATTGATACTTTTAAATTAAATGGGCATGCAAGATGTTCCATCAAAAATAATGTTAAGTGTAATAAAACAGTATTTGCATGGGAAATATGAAAACAGTCCATACTGACACTCATCCTCTTAATACAAGACACTGAGTAATAACTTCTTTCTCCCTCAGTCAGGTCAAGAGCTTTGGGCCGTCTTGACAGGGGTAAGATAGCTTTAACATCTGTGTGTGTGCAGACCACAGACCAGGATGGCTGTAACTCAAGACAGATAGAGACGGCGGGGGCAGACTGGTGGTGACGGCTGCTAGAGCGTTTATCCCGGCAGCCTCTCTCTCCTGTGTCCTGGTTATGAATCCTGTTCCGGCAAACCAGCCGTAATAACGGGGTGCTCGCTGTGTGTGCCGTACAGAGGCCAAAGGGGGGAAGTGGTCCTGTGTTTTGTCTAAGCCGTAATCTTGTTTTTGCCCCGGTGCTGGCATGCGCACTTCTTCTTCCTTCCTGTCCTGATGTTTTGTTTTGTTTTTTGCACAGCGAGGCACAAAGCATAGTTTGACCAAGCCGCTGCACAGCAGGGCTGTTCCAACACTTTTTATGTTTCTAGCAGCGTTCATGGCAGAACAAGACCACTACGTCCATTGTCTAAATGCAGGTAGGGTTAGAAAACCTCAGCAGCTAAAAAACTGACTTGTTCCTTTTAAGAATGTTTGGATGTGGAAAATCAAAGCTCCTTACTGTGAGCTTCAGTCAGCATTGTGAATTCCCCACAGAGGACTCACCTGACTGCACGTACTGTACACGCATGTTCGCACTCACGACACAGATGGATAGGAAGGACATCTTGTACTTCGGATTTAATAACTGCTTATCTCATGGGAATTTTATCAGCGGACTACAACGTGACCCCTGAACCTGAGCCGCGGCTGGCAGCCTCTAATTCTCCATAAACTTCCTCCTTGGAATGTCTGGTATCTCTTCACGTGTCCGGCCGATTCTCGCCCTGGCCCACAGCACGATGCCAAATGGGTTGTTTAACATCTGGTATCCCAGACCATTCTTCTATTTTACCCACAAAGCCTCTTGAGTGCGTTGGAGCTGGTCTACCTTGCAACCTGGCATGGACTGACCTCGTCCATGTGGCAGAGGAGAAACAAGCCCAGCGCTTACACAGAGAGGTATTGTGTCAGCAGACCCTTCTCCCGATGGACACCTAACAAAGAGAAGAAATGTGTGGAGCTCTGCGTCCCGCCCCTCTGTTGATTGGGCTTATCTAATGAGAACGAGACGGTCAGAGAGCCAAGTGCAATTCAGTGCTTGCTGCCTCTCTGCTAGGCCAACGGGTTTTTTGGCTGCCGACGCTGTGTTTTCTTGGCCGCGCGCTCGCACTCATTCAGAGCTTGAACAACTCTGGGACTATTCAGGTTTCATAGACCTATCAAAAGAACCACAGACATGCTGGGCAGGAGTAAAGCCAGGTCCACGGCATCCAGGAAGCTACGAAAGTGGCAGCGGTAACCACAGTGCAAATGGCTTTCACACATTGTCGAAGTGTTTGATGATACTGCTGCCCAACATCCTTCAAAATGTACAAAGTGCCCCAACTGTTGATTTTTTTATGAGAAAAGTAACCTTCCTCTTCTAGACGCTACACTGCAATCCATAATCATTGTTCAGGCTCAACAGGACATTTTTACAACCGGTTACTAAGCATCAGCTTTTGGTTTTAAACCTGGAATGATAATAGTCATCATAGTCATCATTGCTGCGTAACCAAGCCAATTCTGATGGAGGGAATGAATATGACAGCACTCTTATTTACAGAAGCTAAATATTATTTATGGAGGGTAATGGATTTTATTTTCCGAGGGCCGACTGAAGGAAATGTTCGACAGTGATTCAAATCTGGTTGACCATTTTAAATTCAGGATATGTTGTGGGTGTCGAGCCATGTTGGCTATACTTTGTTTCTTAGTTGAAGCCTGTCTCTAATGACCCACACAGAATTGTTAAGGATTTAAAGACTCACTGAGCATCTTCCTACGTTGCTATTTATACATCAACACACACGAGTGTGCACTTATTTTGGGGTGATTTTTTTGAGGGATGTTACTGGTGATTATATTGGCATTAATTGTGTTGGTTACACCCACATAGGCATAACTATGCTTCTATAAGTGATATCTTGTACCTGATATCTTAAACCTACTGTTGTAGGTTATAGATTCCTCCAAGTACCACTATAGGAAGGTCGTGTACCACCAGTGGCACTCGTACCACAGTTTGAGAACCATTGTTCTACAATATCCCAACACGGGCACGAACTAAAGACTGGCTCTCGATAGGGCGTTTCAAGTGTCATTTCTCCTTCACGCTAGGACAGTGATGGTGAGGTGACAAGACGGCAATGCAACAATTGAACCGCTGGATGCAACTAAATCCTACACACTGGTCCTTTAACTTCAAAGACCACAATATAAATAAGTCATGGACTTTGTGTTTTCCTAGTTATGATTCGGTGAGTTTATTCCTGTAAACTCGCTCACTAAAAATAATTTCACACGGGCCGGAATTCCTTCAAACAGAAAGCATTTCCTGCAACTGGTGAAAGAATGCAGTTACTCTGATGACCTCAATTATCTAATTACACACCAGAATCAGCTAACGGTTGTACGTCCAACTCAAGAAAAAAACCAACAAGTGTAAAGTAACGAACAACATCTGAAAACTTGTGCGGCAAAGTAGAGAGTATATCTGAAGAAGTTAGAAAAGAAAAGAAAACTGGGTTTTTGTGGCAACTTAAACATTCTGCATATAGCAGCAATAATCTGAACCACGGTTCAATAAGAACCAGAACCAAGAGACAATATGTGACTGAAATATTGAGCCCTAATGTACGACAGGCCTGTGTGGAATAATAGAGACTGTTCTGCGCAGCACAAAAGACTGTGACTGAGACAGCCTGTACCTGCTGAGTGACTGATGAAGACAGCTGTTGGAAGAAGAAGTCGTGAGTCAGCCTCGCCTTCAGTGTGTGTGTGTGTGTGTGTGTGTGTGTGTGTTTGTGTGTTTGTCGAGTGACTGCTGGGCAGCTGGAAAGCAGTAGCAGCCTGAGGGCACCTGATGGCAGTGCTTAACCATCCTGTTTCCTCCCAACCGGCACCTGAACAACACACCTGGCAATAAAAACGTTTGCAGTCGTGTCACATCTCTTGGCAAACACAGATGCTGCCATCGCGCCGTCTTACAGGAAAATATGAAAAAATGTCTTGGAAAACAGGTGTGGCGGTATGATCAGTGGGCATGTACAGGTACGCCTATGACACAGTATGATTACTGCGCCAAACACTTACTGTCCCCTCCAAAATGATATGATCCTGCTTTATTTCTTTAGCTATGACACAAGCTGTGTTAGCTAGCTAGCTGTCTAACAGTCTAGTGAAGCCACAAGACCAGAGGCAGCTCAAAATCAGTCAGATGTACAGGTGAAACCTGTTATCCATTTGTATGCTTCTCCTCCATGAAGGTCTGTTACATCACGCAAAAAAACCTAATGCAACATTTGGCTGCATTGCCATACCCATATTAACCTTTACAGCTGAATTTATTGGGCAGTTTAATGCACAATTAGATCAGCTGGACCAGGAATTAGTGCCTCTAACTTTAGACCTTTGTTCGTATGCCCATTAAACTGATCATTTCCAAGCTTGTTTGTGCTATTTTTGAGTTATTTGTCATGTCCCAGCTCGGTATTAAACCAGACTTTGAGATACAGGAAACGTCTGGCACCAATCTAAAACAAATTTTCCGGTAAAAACATTCCTATAGAGGTGCACACTCGAGCCAGAAGGGAATGTTGTCTCTGTCAAAACAGGGGGCGGACAAATATAGCATTTAATCAAATACCGCACAAAACTCAAGCTCAAGATGCCAGAGCGCTTGGGTATTGTAGTTTGCTCAGAGCCTTGATCCAGTCATTAGTGAAGAATGGCTTGAAAAGCAGAGATTTCCTCCTGAGATTGTTTTCCTTTTTGTCATTTTTAAAAGGGTCTGGCCTTTTGGAGAGGAATTTCTATGCCTAAATCACAACCTAATTAAAGAGATAGTGTCTTGTAGAAAGAAAACAAATACCTCTGGCGAGCTGCATACCCTGCAGCTTCAGAGCAGGTCGCAATTCAATTATTTTAGGCGAAGCATCTCGCTGTCTTTTAAAAATCAAATTTAGCAATGGGATTAGGCTGCTTTACAGGAGATAAAGGACCTTCTATGTCTTCTTAGCTCTCGATGGTTTTGTGTTTTGCACAACATGTTTTCATTTGTGCTCAAAGAATTGATATTTTAGAAAAATAAGTTACTTTCACCAGACCTCACAGATATACTGTAGAAAGCAGTCTGTGAATTTGTCATTTCTTTATAACTGAGACCATCTGGAAGACGTCCCCTGGACTCAGTGAGGTCCAACTACAAAAACTGAATCCAGCTGTATTAATTCATGTTGTATTGTTATTTGTTTACAGACCTTTGATTGTGGGAGTTCAATCTCAGTTTAGACAAAACCTAATCAATCACAGGAATCACAGAATGTGACAGTTCCTTGGATTAATGGAGGTATTTGCTGGTACAGTACGAGTGAATACAACCACATCTAACAATTTCAAGTTTTCCTTTCATGTCCTCATGTCAAGTTTGAGAAGATGTTTGCACACCCTAATCTATTACCATTCCTATTTCAACTCAACAGGAGCACAGAAAAGCTAAGCTTTGCCTAAACTTGTTCAGAATAGTAATTCTATTGCCAACCAGTGTGCCACAAGCCTCATCAGACACCAAAACACACCAACAACGATTTTTAGCTTTTGTCTTGACAACAGCGATGTTAACAATATAATTAAATAGATCATGTTACAAAGTATTCTGTGTGCTCACGCATATTTGTTTCAGCGAAGCATTGTGCTGCCAGATGCTGCTGCATTCGGGGGCAACTGTTGAGCCAGGTTGAACTATTTTGTCAGACAAATCCGCGTTGTTTTGTTAGAGCCTTCTGCGTTGGGTCCCACACTATGCCAACGCAGGGATCTCATTGAAAAGAATGAAGGCAACTGCATTTTTTTGCTGAACTGTTAATGTTGGTCTGACTATAGCAATAGTTCATCACTAGTAATTGTATCCTTGGTGGGATATGGGTCTTTTGGAATTGCCTTTTAACCACATGCAAATATCAAAACCAAGAAGTGCATCGAACCCATACCATACCTCAAAGCATCATGTCCTTGGCTCCCATTTGTGCCTCACATTGCATAACAACCTGCGTGGCTGAGCCCACATGTGGAATTCACAGTTGAGCCCCGTTATAACCCATAGGAGCAGCTCTTCCAAACAAACAGCAGACTGAGTACCATCTACCTACCGCACAGCACAGCAGGAGAGGGGGCCTCTGGGACTACTGTAGCTATGATTGACACGGCTTAGAAAGAAAAACAATGACTGGAAAACACAGGGAATGCTTCTATTTAAAGCCTACTTCTGCCAGCCTATTCTCCATGCAATACCAGTCCCCCCTTTTCATTTCTATTCATGATGACTCCTGTTGAGAGAGGGACCATTCCAGATGAGAGAGAAGGGGTGGTGGATGACGGATACATAAAAAAAATGATTTACAATCAGAATAAAAGAGATCCCTATTCATGAATAGTGGTGAAATAAAATGTTAAAGAGGGCTGCTTCTTTCAGCGTCCACGTTTGATGGCTGTACACATGTTGTGAGCCCACGAGACAGGCAGTAACATCACTTCAACAACACATTCCCAAGACATTTGGTACCATTTAAGACCAAAAGCATGCACTGTTTACACTCATGCATGCATGTCTGTCCTTTGTAAACCGAGACAATTACAGAGTGCTAACAAAGAAGCGATTAATTTGTAAGAGTGATGCGTCAACATGTGCTAGAGGCAGGTGCCACGTGGATCAAGTCTGACTTTATACTCCTCCATCGCCACAGTTGAGAGGGGAATACTGCAGTTTTTACTCCACTACATTGATCTGAAAGCTGGAGCTGGTAGTAACTTTGAAGTTTAAGATGTTCATCATCCTCCTTCCTAAAAATCAAAATTCAAGGATTTTTTTAAAGTACTTTTCCAGGTCCAATCCCCTCAAATTCAAGGATCCAGCGCTACATAGTTCAATATCTCTTGGTCAGTTAGTGTCAAGCATTGTGAATTTGTATAATGAGAACTAGCATAATGTAACTACTTGAAAACTACTTGAAAAACTACTTGAAAAACTTTCAAGGCCTTGATTTTTTCCCCCTCAAATTTACAAACTTTCAAGAACTGGAATTGTACATGGGAATCTTGGTTAAAATCAGCTACATCTCCACCGACTACAACATTATAAACTAGTATATCAATAATACTTTTAATACTTTGAAGCACATTTTGCTGGAGATAATTCTCAAGTTTGACTTTAGCAAATGTTCAAGTGCCGTTCTTCTTTCTCCGCTCTGTCTTTGCAATTCCTATGAGCGCTTATGAAAACCCAGTTATTCCCCTGCATGGATAAAAACTTGGGTCTCTCCAAAACAATCTAGGTTTATTTCTTAATCCCTTCCCTGATTAAAGACACCAAGTTTCTCGTTCAAATAAAGAGATAACTGCAGAAAGCTGTCAATAACAAGGTTATTTAAGTTCATTACTAAGTGGAGCAGTAGAATAAGATCTGACAGCACTCAAGAGCCACAGAACCTTGGCAGTATTTTAGTTGAAAATAATCATTTGCAGGAGAAAAAAAAAGAGCAAAAAAGAACATGTATCAATATTAAAATTAATAACAGCCACAGTAGCGACGGTGTTTGTGAATGCAAGTCTCTACTTTTAGGGAAAAGGGTAATCAGTCTAAAAAGAAGGCCCAGCGGTGAGCGGCAAGCCAGGTTCCAATATCAGAGGAATTTCAATGAACTGCGAGTTGATCCCCAGAGCCACGGCAGTGGGACACTCATCAGGTTTCTGCGGGTTTTCTTTGGCAGGTTACACCACATTCTCTCCAGAGTTGGCGCTTCTCGCCAGCAGAGATGAGTAGCAGACACTTAGGAAAATAGCACTTTTTTTTTTTTTCTCCCTTCGTGCAGCTGCCGAACATGAAAATTACATCTGGTTGAACGATTAAACTTGTGTGGCCACTGACCACTCCGGCCAAACCGGTTGCTGTCGTCCCATTGCAGATGTCCATGCGTGTTGCGGACAATATAAAGTACAGCTTCCAGACCAAACCTTGAAGATACCGTGGTGTTGACTTTGAGCCGAGAAGAACGCTGTGAGATTAATATGACAAGACAGGCCTCCGGTCCCTGAACAGAACCAGTGTTCAATAAGTGAAGCGATATTATCTCAGGCTTCACACTAAACAGACTTAGACATCGGTCTCATTTCACTGGTAGGTACAGTCTTATCTTACTACGACAGGCACATACAGTATCAACTTGAGACAACAAAGATGCTGCGAAGATGAAAGCGAGCTTCTTTGCACTGGTGGGCTTGCTCTGCATGCCATACCCTCAGGCTGAGGACAAATAAAGGATGTTTTGCCAAGATTGGCATTTAACCAACTCCATATATATATACGCACAAAACATTCTCTGCTTCTCTTCTTCTCTTGTTGTCTGCCCACTGTGTTTTGATTTGCTGCTGTTACTTGGGGATGATAAAAAGGGCTGATATGGTGGGCCTGAGGCAGTGAACTCTCCATAAAAAGCTAATAAAAGATGTACATTATACTAATCTTTGTGGTATTCTGATTTGGCAGTTGTTAGTTATAAGGTTCCAAAAGGGTCACCATCATGTCTGCTATCATCTCCTTCGTGCTCTCTTAGCATCTCTCGTCTCTTCTCGCTCTGCGGGCCTCTCGTGTATGTTTAGTCCGTCTTCTTTCCAGGTCTCTGTGGAACACTCTGTGGTGGTTTTGTGGTCCAGGTCCTACTAGTGCTTGGTGGCACCTGGAAGTTTGCTCTCTGATCTATATTCTTTGTCAATCTATTTCTCAATACTGTACTTTCACTACTGATATTTCTATCTACTCTTTATCTAGAACATCGGATGTTTCTTCTTTTTCTGTTCAAGGTTTTTTTGTGGAGATTTTCAAGGGTTTTCCAAAGCTCCTCAAAGCAAACTTGTGATTTGCAATTTAAGGCTATACTGTATAAAAGATAAGCTGACTTACACACATTAGATCCGATTCCAAATGAATAAAAATCCCCTGATTCACTGAGCTCTCATCTTGCGTTGTTATTAGCAAAAAGCAATGTACAAAACATTGAACTGGCCATCTACTTAGACTTCAATCTTTGAATTTTACTTCTTAAATATTACATCAAGCAGCGTAGTTGCTGATTGCAACACTCTCGTCTCACCCCTACCATACCAGGCGTGTAGCAAAAACTATGGTGGCCCTATCTAGAGGCAGTTTTTGGTCTGTCCATCCTAGGCGACTTCAGAAACATGGTGGTTCGACATAGTGGATTCTGTGTATCTGTATCTGTTGATAAGTAAGGCTCTTTATGAGCTAACAAAAACATAAGGATTCTTATTTTCAGGTGATTATACACGAAAGAAAACATGAAATGAAAGCATGGTGGCATCACCAAAGATGAAAAACACCATCAACGCTACACTGAAAGCAACAGATTCCTTGATTTTATCATGATACCTGACAATGTAATGTAAAAATCAGGGGCCTTTTATAGGACTTGCTTCAAGATCAGTTTTTAAACATAGTTGGTAAAAAGGAAAATGTTTTTGCTCACAGTTTGTTTTCATTTTGTCCAGCCGAAAACATAAAAATGTCGTGATTTTAGCATTCACACTGACATATTTGAGTAAATTTAATTTTGTCGACTCAAGGCCGGCTTAGAATTCCAATGTCTGGAATTGGGACACAGCTAAAGCCTCCTGCCCAAAATAAACACAGCGTTGCTGGAAGCGCTTCGACAATGAGTGGGAGGATTTGATAATGGCAGAAGATGCTGGATGGGGAAGCCTACAGTATATGTGTGTGCCTGTGTGGCTGCAGCCTGTCATTATGTTATGTAATTTCCACTGGAGGTAACAATGGTTTGCCTCGTGCTGCTGCATGCCTGCGGCCCTCTCCCCTTCTCCACGCGATTACATCCTTCCCGGCAATAATGGGGTCAAAACAGGCCCTTATCTTTTTGGGGCAGGGGTCTGTTTTTCCCATGCACGGTGACTTTGCACATGCCCTCCTTCCTTATCCCTGAAGGGCAAGAACACACTGAGGAAACTACAAGCTACCATCTGCCCTCCTCAAGGCAAACTCTCTGAAGCAATCAACACTGCAATTTCAACCATAAAACAGTGGTTAAATGGATTTCCCTGCGGACTAAATGGAATTTGGACTGTAAAAACTGAAATAAACCTTGAGTCTGGGTTTGAGTTGACTACATATCCCAGCATGCTCGGTACAAAAACAAGCAAACAAATCATGTAAATGCGGAAAGAATAACTTGTTGCACAAATTACAGTAATCTCAAATGAAATACTTTCTAAAAAAGACCAAACTGGTTACGCGAGTTCCAGATAGGGCGATCTGATAATGTGTGTTCACATGCGGGAAGGCACGCAATCAAGATCACTTTCCCAGCATCATTTTGACGTCACTTACCGTGCTCTAACTGGACGGACATGTGCACAAATAGGTGGTAGGACTTCATGTTCCGATGCTTATAATATTCACTTGTTGTAGCTTCTTAATGGCTTTGTTGTTACGGATCTTTTATATGTCAGACATTATCCAGTGACTCAGCAACTGTCATTATAATTGCGACTTCAATCGACTATAACGTTTTGTACTTTAAGCTATTATTAGAATAGTCACACAAAGCTAATTATGTCTCTCTTTGTATTATACCACAGTCTGGGTGGCTTCAGGATGTGCATTCATTCATGATAAAGTACACCTGCAAACACAACTGCGTCTACTTGCGTGCATCCCAAGCATAACGTTAGCTTTCTGGCTCGTAGATGAGACAAAGTGCATCAGAAAGATCTCCTGTTGCCAAGTTGTATCTAAGGTTCATCCTTTTTATTGGAGTCATAAACATTTCCATTACATAAGAACCAAATTAATGGACCCTGCTGTCCATTAATTCCTGATAATGAACACCACGTCGGGCATTATCCCTTACTGCAAACCCAGCATGGAGGTTTCACTTTGACGTCGCCTGCCCAAACATTTTACCCTTCCTTGCCTAATGAGGTTGTCTTTGGAGCCGTCCTTGTGTGTACTAAGGCTCATACATTTTGTGGTGTTGAATAGACCAGGAAAAGTTTGGTGGGTTGCGTCGGGTTTTGTTTCACCAACATGCTATTGTGTGTCTAGTACTTTGCTTGCCTGTATTTTATGTGGTTCCATTCTCTATTACATAATTACACTCTGTGATTGCTCTCATGTATTTATAGAGTCTGTAAAATAACAGATTAAATTGGGCCTGTAAAGCTCTGCAGGGAAGAGGAAAGACAAACATTTGTACTAACATATGAGTGTTACAGAACTCCTCTTAAAAACCTGTTAACCCTACCCTGTCCATTTCTGGCTGTAGAACTACTGCCTGGATAACTTTGGTGTCAAAACTTGACTACTTTTGACTGTGACATAAAGTTTTTAAGTATTTATGACACTGTTGGACTGCATGACTGCTATGCATGAATGCAAAAAGTCTGTGTAAAGTCAGAATAAATATGTGTTCTGAGTTTGTCAGACCAAAGAAGAAAGTGTTATTAACCACCCAGTCAAATTTGAATGATTAAAAATATCGGCAAGTTTATGAAATTAGGTGTCAAAATCAGGTAAAAATTAATTCTCCGCTCCAGGACTGTGGGGGCGTGTCCTCCGAAGGCGCTGAAGCCACGCCCACTCATGGGAGCAGTCGAGCAGCCATTTTGAAGCGACTAAAACGTGTCAGATGAGTTCAGAAAATGACATGACTAACTTTGAAACACTCTGAGCTGAGATGAATTCATCTCTATCTCTCTGCTCAGGGTGGCCTCAGCGTGTCATCGAGCCACCCTTTAAGGACCGCCCACAAAATCCTGGACTGAAAACTGGTGAAAAACTGTTTGAACCTCTAACTCCAGATTTCACTAATATATCGTTCAAAGTCTTTTCATGTGTTTTCAGCAGCTGTTTTCCAACATATTTAATGTGTTTTGAAAGAAATCTCAGAATTGCCTTTACACGGAGTTTAAAGTTTAAATTGTATAATCTTCTGTGCATTTTATTGAAAGTCTAATCGATGCTCATATCCAATGTTTCATTGCTGTCTGTAAAAGTGTCTCACTTACTTGTATGTAGCCATGCAACTTGTTTTGGTTTCACTTGTTGTTTCTGTAATAACTTTGTGTTTCTTGTATCTTTTTCTGTCTTGAGTCTTTTTATTAAGACTACTTTCTAAAAAAGCTAAAATATCAATGTGAAACTGTGGACAAATGCACTGGTTGGACACATTTACAATATGTTTCGGTGGCAATCCCTCTTAATTTAATACCATTATCATCTTGCTGTTTGTTGTGCTCCAGCACCAACAACCACTTAACTCACATTAACCCTGAATTAAAATAAATGCTTTGATTTGGAGTTTGGAACGAAGGCGGTGGTTAAATCCGGTGATAAGCAATTTGAAAGTGTGTGATATCAGCAACATAAACCCTGTGTGCGCTTTAATAAAAAGAGCAATTCAATTCATCTCAGTAATATCAGAGGTTATTTTAAGCTTTTATGGCTTTCACCTCAAGTCACTAGCAGGCCTTTGTTTTAGACACAGAAGATTTAACGTGTATTTTCACTTACACACACAGAGGACATGCTGTACTATATCAGACTAACACCCTCTTGAACACAGCGCTGGAAGTCCAGTGATGACTCAGATGATGTAGCACTGTGGCATATTTATTTAAACTGCTCTGGCTTATTCTTATCTTTGTATATTTACATTAAAATTACATTAAAAACTGTAGAGATAAAAAATAAAAAATCTGGAATAATCTTTTAAAAATCTGTGTCCGTTGAGTCCTTACTAAATACAGAACTTTTAATTAACTTTTAATCCCCTCAATGCATCAATTAAGTCAAAAGTGAATCTTCAGTTACCTGACACTGTTCTGGCTGTAATCTAATATACCTTGGCAACAATCTGTTGAACGGAGGACGGGGAACTGGACCCGGTGCAGCATGTGACACGCAGAGCTTTGATCAGCATGTGAGCGGCTCAGAGGCTGTCGGTTTGCTTTGACATTTGGAACAATCCGGAGTTCTTCTCACCGGTGTTTTCTCCAACCCTGACATCTCCTTATCCGGTCGACACATTGGCTTATTGACTTATTTCAAAAGGCGAGGGTCATCTGGCGGTTACGAGCCAAGAGAGGTGCAAACCGTTAGAAAGAAAAGAAAGAACTGGCACTTTGATAACAGCAACAATTGTTTTTTTTAACCAATATGAGTCTATTGGTTGTTATGGAAGCACTTTAATTGTTTGCCATTCAGTACACGTCCAACCCAAAGTTTTAGTAGTAGTTAGTTTCCTGCTGGTTTTATAGTGGAGGTGAAATTACAACATAATATCGTGCTTATTAAGCTCCACGGAAAATGAGCAGCGGCGTTACATCACACTGCCGAGGGCAGGTATTTAACGAGCGGGCCGCCTGTTTAATTCGTCGAGAGGATCACGATTCAGCTAAGCGGGGCGAATGATTGATTGATCACGTCGTACATTCACTTCGGAGTAACTAGTCACAGCAGCACGTCACACTGAGTTTTTACACATTGGAAAAGTAGAGACAAACAGCCCAATCAGTCACAATCAGGTTCTGATGAGTGACAGGAAAAGAAAAACCACTGTGCAATTATACTCTTCAACAACAAACCTTCAAAAATCTTGAATAATTTCTTCAATTTAGTTGTTATTGTGAGTGAATGCATTAATCTAAATGTCATTGTCACCAGTCAGTCAATCAGTCTAGTGAATTTTGACAGCAGAAGGAGAATAAAATATGCCTTGAATCCCTAAAAACAAACAAAACAAAAGAAAACACATACTTTCACAACCTATTGGAAAATTAGAAGAACAGGCACATACATATGCATTTTTCATGATAGTAATAATTCAAATGATAAGAATTAATATGCAGAGTTCACTGGTTGGCTCACTTCTTCAAGCAAATATAATTAACTTGCAAAAAAAAACAAAAAAACAATAAGTCAATTTGATGACGGTGCCTTGAGCGAGAAATTCGAGAAATTCGTCTCAAAGCGCCGCTGTCTGCTTCCTGCTGTCAATCATTCACTTCCAAATGGAAAATAATCTGAAATATACACTGGAGGGGAATAACATAAGCCTAATGAAAAACGTACCGCGCTCCGAGCCAAACGATCAAACCATACGCAGCCCGGGATTTCTTTTTGTAAAAAAACGCGACTGGTTACAACATTACATCAGAGCTGCAATATAGTTTTACTGCAGGAGAGCAGAGCACAGCATGTTCTAGGAAATAATAAGTTTTATGCTTCGGCTGAGAATAAATCTCTCTGCTATGCAAAGCACGCAGCTCCTGTGCAGACAGTTTTTGGCTGGGTTTAACTGTGGAGTTTATTGTCTCGTAAAATATATTTTTTACGTAAACACAGAGGACTTACAATACGGCCAGATTCTGTTTGCATACTGCAAGAGGAGATCTGCATTTCATCATCAACACTGAACGGCGCTGATATCGGTGGATGTTTGACAAAATTTAGGACAGGTGAGGCTGAGAGTAGAGAGAGAAGAGCTATTGTTCTCCGTGGTACAGTTCGGCCTGGATTACTGATTGTGTCACAACATTCCCGTTATGGCGAAAAAGAAGACAGGATTGGGAAGTTGGAGGAGGAGGGGTGGTGGGCTTCACTTCTTCCTGCGATAAACATTTCCCGCTCCTGCAGCCGCCTTCTATCTGTACGTCACTGTGTATAGAGAGAGAGAAAAAATGGCTGAAACCTCGCTAGTTTGTTTTTTTTTGTGTGTGTGTGTGTGTGTGTGTGTGTGTTTTGGTTTCCAAGTGCAGACAAAAGGCAGGGTGGCTGGCAAGGGCAGGGCAGCACAGTTGCATGATTAGTGCATTCCTCGCCGCTCCACCCCACCCCGTGCAAAAGCACAGACGCAGGCAGTGGACGAGCTCTGGACAACAATAAAATTTCCCTTCTCCATTCCCCTTCTAGCTCTCTCTAAAGAGCTGATTCAACGCATCGCTGCGTCCCCGTATTTACATACAAATAAGAGAGAGAGGATGTGGATAGTTATCGCCGTCTGCTCCCCCTCCCCTCTCGATGTGCCTATGTGTTTCTGGTTATTGGCCAGTTTTTTCCACCTTTTCTTCATCCGCCAAGAGCTATTAGAGCTCTGGAGCCTCCCTTAACCTGAATAAAGCAACACAAAATGGATATGAATGAGGACCAGCGTCACAGAAGCGTGTGATGACAGCAGCAAGGATGATAATAGTCTTTTAAATAAAAGGTATGTGCATGCCACATTGGCTTGTCAACTTCCACCAGTGAGAGGCATAAATCAGGCCTCATCTACGCTGGCCCCCTAAAGCAAAAAAAAAAAAAAAAAAAAAAAATCCCCCATCTGTGTTGTGTTTGTTGCTCTATTGTAGCAGGTAGATTTACTGCGAGCTCATCCCGCCTGCTCCCAGAGAGGATCACCCCAGAAATTTGCAATAAACTCTGTGGGGGCTTTCAGGAGCAGCCTGGTGATCTGAGGTGAGAAAGCAGAGAAGTAGAGGGTCAGTGCAAACTCCCTCTCCCCCCCTGAGCAAAGCTCTGTTTGTTATTCATGAGAACGCTGGCTCTCCTCGTGAGATTCTGGGGAAAATTATACCGCGGGTCTGGACAAATGAAGCGCTTTCCCTCGCTGCTTTCTGGATGGAAATGGCTGCCGTCACTCCGCAGTCTTCCACGACCCTGCGCCCTACTGTGGCTTATCTTGCTCAGCAGAGTAAAGACGGGGGGTGGGAGGAAAGAAGAGGGTTGGATTTGGTGAGTATGCAAGATGAGGGGTGGGGGGGAGAAGAGGGAAAGAAAGAGATTGAGTGCGGGAATTAGTTCAGTATTTTGATAATGGACATCCTTGGAAGAAGTCCAACCGCTCATCAGGGCATGGGGAGGTGGGGGGGGGGGGGGGGGGGGGGGGGGGGGCTGCACGGAGGAAGAGAAAGGGACGAAGACAAAGAGTGCAAAGCGAAAGAATGTGCATTCAGGCATGTCCTGAGGCCGAACCCAAGCTCAGAGTTTAAACTGTATTGCAAACTGAAATATATTTCCCTTCATCTGTACTGTGTTGCGATGTTACAGAGATACCTAACACACAGAAATTTCACACTCTCGTCTGAAAAATGAAAGGTGGTGCCTGCTTACTGACACAACAGGGATATTTCCGTTGCAATGCCATCAACGTAATATATATATATATATAAAACCACAGACAGCTGATTGCACCCTCTTAATTTTTCAAGAGTCGTGCTCTTTATCTGTTCATTGAGGCGTCACTTGAGGAAAGAAGGGCAGTTCTAAGCTTGAAGAGAGAGCGCGGCAGAGCTTTGCATGCAAATGAAGACGAAGCAGGCTGGAAAACGCGGCCAGATTAATTGAATGCACCTCGCTCCGGAGCAGCTCACAGCAGCAGGTCCGCGGACCATCGACGTCCCTGATTACCGCTAGAAATAATAATCCAGACTTAGGTTAAATAACACAGCTAGATACTCGCGAATTAGCCTCGCCCACAAACTCCATCCTTCTGATGAAAGACTGGCAGAGGTGTGGTCAAGATGACTCCTGTGCGAGAATTCGCTTTCATAACAGCAAATTCGCTGTAATGTTACGTAACTGATCTCGAGGGCATCCTCGTAATAAATCATTCTCTGCTGAGGTGGTTGTGATTTACTCAAATCTTTGTGGCAGCTGTTCAGAGGCAGCATCACACATACACAACTGGAACGCATGCCGCTGTGTAACCTTCCCTCGCAATTTCATCCTCCTCCGTCCTGCGTGCGAGGACATGCTCGATCCACACTTAACGGACTCTTTAGAAGTGGAGGGTGGACACTTTCTCGGCAACGACAGGCCTCCCATTAACCCTGAGTGAGTGGGCGGAGGGTGGACTGGTGATAAAGATGGCTGGGAAACTGAGTGCCGAGTGACAGCGCGGAGGCACGTCTCGCGGCGTTCCCGTAACACCGAGAAGTGTCTTCTTTTCCTACTACGGAGACGGTGAAAATCGAATGTTTGGAGCACACGAGGATAAGCCTGCCAGCCGGCATGTGATTGATTGTTTCTTTAGGCTGTGCTGCCATAATAATCATGCTAATGCTCATGAGTGTCATAGGTCCTCCAGGCAGAAGTCAGAAGCACTGCTCTGCCTCATGTTAACACTTGCAACCAAAAGCAATAAAAGCTTTAACTGACATTCGACCTCTTTGTTTCATCAATTTTTGCATGTTCATGACACTAATTGGCCTTTCTGCTCATTTCTACACGGCATGTGTGCTTTTTTGTATTTTTTCTAACCTCTTCATGCTAATTACCCACTGTAATTTATTTCAAACTTATACAGAAAGCAGGCCATAAGGTGAATCAGTGTGCACTGAGGAACATGGTACCAGTTTTTAATAAGGGATAAGACTTCATTAATGATTATTATATCATTTATTAATGCTTTATAGAAGAGTTTAATCAAGTTTTAGGTCGCCAGGTTGTGAAAAATCTCTCTGAAAACCTCTAAATTTATAATGAGCCGTCACCTCTCCTTGAATAAATGTTAAGTCGTTGAAGGTTTCAGGCTTCTCGCATTGCAATAAGCCAACTGCAAAAGTCCTCTGTAATAATACATGTCAATAAGAACAATATTTTTTGTTTTTCATGAACGGATTTTGGTCCTGATGCTTGCCGGCGCGTTTCCAGAAGGTCAGAGGTCAAACAGTCTATTGGAGCAGCCCACCTGATGTAAAGCATACGTGAATAATTGATTAACCATTAATAAAGTCATAAAGGGGTGCCCAATTACAAAGAAAAGGTACATGTATGTGTAAAAAATGAGTAGTAGCAAACTACTCGGAAAAACAGTGTACCAATTCGGATTTTCTGCCACAATATTTAGCATTACTAAAAACAGTGTGTCATGGTGACTGTGTGTGTTTGTGTGTGTGTGTTTGTGTGTGTGTGTGTGTGTGTGTTTGTAGGCTGAGGACACGTTGTGCACCTTGCCTACTTGCCGTGTAACACAATATACAGTATCGGAAACCGTTGAAGCATGTTTTGCATTCCAGCAGGAGAGAGAGGCAGGACCATTGTGTACAGAGACCATTGTGTTTGTCCGCCGGCAGACACCAAACCAGACCGTGAGTCATGCTAAGCACAGTCTGAATTCCCCCACGCCGGCAGCTAACAGCATGGGCTGGGAAAGTTTACAGCCTGTTCACCGCTCAAACTTTGAATCAGCTCTAAATGTAAGCCCCGGTTCACTTTTACAGTACCTGCCAGGCGCGAAAGAGACGAGAACGAGATATGACACGAGTACATGAGCTCGGAAATGAAAACCTGGTTTACAGTACAAAAGTACGTGGTATGTAAATAATGTTTCCTGCCAAGACCACACGACTGTGAGGGAAAAGAGCACTGCAAATAAGAAATTCAATTTCACTTGTCACTCTGGTTATATCACATGGCTGCCCTCCTGTAAGAGGTCGGGTATTTTTATTATTGTGTAACTTTTGTCCTGGTGGTGGTGGTGCAGGAAAGGAACCAGTAAAAGGGTGTTATTTAACAGCGTGCTTGACAATGGACCATCAAACAATGAGAGCCTCAGAAGGAAGTGACAGACAACTAAACATTTTAACTTCTATCAGCCAGGCACTCACACAGCACTCTCACAATGAGCCATGATGCTTTGTACAAAAGGGACTAGAGGCTAATGATTAGGGCTGTCACACACATATCCCGATATAACCTTTAGCTCACGGGGAAAGTGAAATATTTCACATACCTTCTTGTTATTGTGTCTTTGTTGTACCTCTGTGCTGATTGCTGGCTACGCATTGTATTTAAGTTGATTGCAGCTTTGTGTGGCGAGTCAAATTTTGCCCTCTGGAACACTAAACTATATCTTATCTTATGTTGTTTTGTTATCTTTAATAGTTTAGAATCAGAAATATTATTGCCAAGTAGAAGTGAGGCCAGTTACAGTCTGGGTTCTTGTGGCCTATTACTTATTATATTTGACACTTTCTTTACAGATCTAAGTTGCAACGGCAGCCATTATCTCTTTATATCTTCATGATTCTTTGCTACGTGATGCGCCGCGACCAAAAGCCTCTCGAACTGTCTTCGTTTTGAATACTTGACTGCACCTTTTCAGGTCTTGTGCGTAGATTCTCTCCCATACCGTTTGACATGATTCTTGTGTAGATAGGTGTAAGACGTTAGTGGTGTCTGGAGTCTGCAGTGGGGAGCGGTGTGCGGCATAATTTGCAAAGTAACGTTACGGATTTTCTGGTCCGTGTCAGAATTTTCATAACCAAACTATGTCAGACAGAAGTAGCCTTGTAGCTCTTTATTTTGTCTTGGCCTCCACTCGTTCGAAATGACCTCGTTCTGAGTCACGTTCACGGCCCTCCATGTTTGTTTGTGTATGCAAATTTGCCGCCTGCAGTCTGTGCAGTTTTTCTACATGAAGATACTCAAATTCTTAACCGCTTTTATGAGCCCAAGTTGAACAAACATCGCCACAAAGCAAACTTGCTTGGAACAGAGGTCAGGGCTTTCCCGGGAACTTTTCTTCTCAGGCGGCCTTCACCCCGCGGGCTACATCGCTCCGACCGAGCCATTGCAACTGACCTATTTTTAGGTTACCAAAATTCCACCAGTTCTAATCTGATTCCACAAATTCGGTTTGTGGAGCTTGTTAGCAGCATGCCAGAGCATAATGGGGAGCAGTCGTGTTACCTTACAGCCTCAGTTTCAGGAAAAGAGTTTATAAAGAACTGTGTTTGTGGCAAGCAGCTACAGAACAGAACTGCCCACAAACAAGGCGTTCACTTTTCTTCGACACAATAACACAAATATGGTCACAATTTGCTGCCATTTTGAGCCACAATAGCAAAAGACTTTTCTGTCGCCCCACTTTGTGATAAGGCAGATGTATTTGGATGTAAACTTCATGCCAAGCGCGGACTTGGAAGTCAAATGTTCATCCATTGTGACAATCCTGAAGTTGTTTCACTCCACGAGCACGATGTTTACATCCAATAACATCTCAAAGGACTTCCCAGGGGAAGTCTCTGTCTCTCTCTCTCTGTCCCCTAGATAACGGTGGGCGGTTTGCACTTGATTGTGTGACCTTTCAGGCTGACGCAAGGAAGATAAATCCAGCCCCGTGGACAGATAGAGCCGGTGACACCGAGCCATTCATCCTGACCTGGACAGCTTCACATTTGGCTCCTGGACCAATGGTGAAAAAGGGGGAGGAAGGAGGGGGAAAATAGAGCTGAGGGGGGGGAATAGAGAAGAGAGGGCACACAGGCCACACACACAGCTATACCTCATGTTTACTTATGAGCTTGAAGCCTGAAATCTCGCAAACGCAAACAAATGACTATGGATGCGTGCAGGCTCGAGGATTGATTTGCTAATGAGCTGTTTGAGGTCATAGCTGAGAGAAGAATCAGAGAAGTAGAGAACAGATGGAAACAAAAGAAAAACACACGATGTACGTCCACAGGTCAAATACCAGAAGAACGATGAAACACAGAAAGAAAGGTGAAAATACAAATACGGAAAGAAGCGTACAACCACCGGGGCGGCATGTGATGAAAATCCAATCTGTCACGCTGAACTGAGAAGTTTCATTGGCTATGAATCTTTTAAGAGGCCGTCAGCACCGCAGGCAAAGGTTAATGCGCACAGAGGAGAGACGGCTACAAGACACCGCTATGCTGAAAATTACTGCTTGGCTTCACTTTCTCTGAACATGAAGGCGTGACTGAAACGCCTCTACGTCTGTCTATTCTTTGCATTTCACTGATGGGTTTGGACACAGTTTTTTGTGGACAGACAACAACAGGCAACAGCATCAATAATTAATCGTTTTGCTGTCAAGTGAGGGGATATCAGACGCGAGTATTCAAGGAATAAATAAAACGAAAGTCGCCCTGAGGTCAGGACTGTACCGTTGCTGGGATTAGCTCGGTAGACAGTTTAGAGCGCAAAGCGTGGAAGATGCTAAATTAAAGTGAGTGGACCGACCCGAGGAAACAAACACGGAGGAAATGACACGCTCTATCCGCACTTCACTCAAAGTTTTGTAATAAGTTGTTCTCTTTCGATACATTGCCGATCTGAGGGGCTGCTCGTGCTCATGCCTGCTCTTCTCCGAACCAGAAAGCCGAAGAAGATTGTGGATACTTTGTGCAGCTGTTTAAACAAAAAAAAAAAAAAAAGATAAGGGCTGGGATATTTATTGTTTTTCCACCATTTGGAAAAATCATCACAACTAATAATCAGCATGATAAGAGTAAAAAAAAAAAAAGGTGCTGATTGGGCCAGCGTGTGAAGGTCAGAGATCAGAGTAAACACAAACTCAAAGCGTCTATTTCCCAGCTCTGTGCCTTGACCTTCCTTTCTAATCATGAAAGGCAACTTAAATTAATTTATGGCAGTCAGAGGGTATCAGTTTCAGAGAAGAGGGTATGCTTGCACAACAGACAGCTAAGTAACGGTGGTAATAAAGATTTTATATACATGTTTCACCTAAAAACAGACAAACAAAATGTATTAGTGTCTGTCTGCGTTGCCTAAAAGCCACAGTTTGTTTGTCCTTGATATTGTTTCAAGCCATTTTCAATCCAGGCCAATAACCTCTGATGACCTAATTAATACGGTGAGGTTCACACCCGCATTTCGGGGAACACCGATGCCAAAAGAAAACACAGCAAGCCGTACTATGAGTCAGAGAAGACTTGTTCCAAAACATGCAGATGATCGACGCTGGCATTAGTCAGGCATCTGATGCAACAAAGACACAGATCTTTGCTATGTGGTGCATTGTGCTGGTCCACAGCCACGCGTGTTTTGTTGTGTTGGCACGGTAATTGGATTTGAAATGAAACTGAGATGACTGTGAGGTTTAAATGCATAAACATTCAGCTTTGTGTCCACGTCAGGTAAAAAGTGTAGCAACTGTTGCCCTTCTCATGCATTGTGCCCGAATTTTAAGTGACAGGACGAGCTAACAAGAATTTAAATTAAGTCCAGATTTATTATTTGGTTTAGAGCTGCAACGACTGGCCCATTAATTGATTAAACTGAATATCTTTGGATTGTGAACAAAACAAGACAATTGAGGACGTCGCTTTGAGCTTTGGGAAACAGTCATTGTTATTTACAGCCCTAAGTTGTATTGAAGCACAAGCCAATGATGCTTTTGAATATTATTAGCAGTTCAATACTTAGAATCCAATAGTTCTGGTACAGATTCACATTGATACTTTACTTAGAATGAATAAACACGATTATAAATCTGACCGGACACGTGATGCAAGATAAAACACAGTCAAGAGCATTCATTGTCATTTAAATGTTGGACTATGTATAAAAAGGTCTACAAGTCTTACACTGTTGACCCAACGTGGATGTGAACATCCTCAAACGTTTATCTCTGTCTGTGTAGTCTTTACTGTCCATCCATCCATCCTCATCAGGGTCACGGTGGGGCTGGAGCCTATCCCAGCTGACTTTGGGGCGCGCGGCGGGGGGTACACCCCGGACAAGTCGCTAGCTCTTTTACGCTCACAGTCACACCTACGGCCAATTTAGAGTCTAGGCATGATTGTTACATTTCCACATGCTGGTGTACAGACACAAAGCAACAAGAAACACACTGTCCTGGCACTGTTTGCGTTGTAATATACGTGACTGCTGACAGGGTGTGTCGACGATGTCAAGACTGACAACTTGGCACTGGTTACTGTTGTATTTGTCTCTGTGTTGCTAGATCGCCATGTTTACTCTTCATATCTCTGTAATGTAACGTGAGGTCAGCAGGTAACAGCTGTGACTGTAAGTCACGTCCTGATTAGTTAACACTTCGGATACTTATAAACCATCATTTGTGCCGGCACTAACAGGCACTGAACTCTCTGGTGAAGAGTTGTGTTGTGGGATTACAAACTAAATTCTGTGGAGGGCGGATGTTTGAGGAGACTATATTGTTCATACGATCCTGAAATTAGCTGGAGAATCAAATAAAAAGATTGTGACGCTGTATCTCGCGTACAAACCTGCACAATAACTCTGTAGTGTTATTGTCCAAGATATGTCAAGATAACCTGCTACATTTTTGTCTCTGGTGTTGTGTGATTAATCGGCGCTGATCTGTGCTTTTACTGTTGATTTAGTTTCGCTATATGTCAGACAAGATCACGATAACAACTGGAAGGAACTAGTGCAACAGGTTCTACATCAGGTGATTCTCACCACATGCTGGGAATGGAAATGCTCTGACAGAATACATTACCCTCAGACTTCCCGGTGCATTTAACGGTTGTCAGGTTTTCTCCGTATACATCAAGTAATACTATAAAATGCAGATCGACGCCCAGGTGGTGTTTTCATAAGCTTGCTGCCTCATGTTAGTATTTAAGTCCACGAGGTGAAAGTAAATGGAAATGTCCTACTGAGGCGTCTGCTCAGTGTGTTCATAGCTTTCATTTCACTGTTTGTAAAATGATACGTACATTTTAATAACGCAGGGTTTCCCCTGAGGTGTTGTTGTTGTTGTGGGCGGTAAATCGTGTAAAGTCAAGCAAGTTTGCATCCAACTGGAAATACCCCAAGGTGCTTTCCTGTTTTTCCACCTTTGATTAGATACTACAAAGAAAAGCTGCGATGTGATTTATTAATTACAGACATCTCCAGATTATGATGGCATCGCATTTTATGATCAACTAGACAGTCTAAACAACAAGTCCTGTGCAAGGTAGGTCTTCTTGTTTCTTCGTTTTCTTGGCAGTCTTCATTTCAGCTTCACGCTGTGGGGGAAAACCTTCAAATGTATCTGTTATTTGCTCCCTTGAACACCAAATAAAGCATTTAAGTGTCTTTTTGGGTTGTTTTTTTTTCTAGTTTATAGTCTGTTCTCCAGTATTGTACAGTATTGCGCATTTGCAGTCGTAGGTGTAAAGAAAGCTGCGCTAAAAACTGCAGAAATGGTACCAGGAAAGGAAATGGATGTACAACACGTCAACAAAGTGTCAAAACAAAGCTCCAAAAGTGATTTCCAGTTCGGCAAGAGAGAGCTGCAGTGAGAAAATGAGGCATTTTGTGTGCGGTACAGTCGATCACTCCCTCCAGTGTTGTGTGTCACAGTGGCACACCGCCTTGGTAAACACAACACAACGCAACGCGCACGCTTGCACGGGTACCTGAACACAAAGACACTCGAGCTTCAAGGCACGGGCTTGATAACAGGTAAGGCCCTTCTCTCGACTCGAGCGGGCTGCAGGCCTCCTTTTGCTAAGAAGAAAGGCTTTAAGATCAAGGCTTCGTGCGTTTGGCAGTTTTAGAGGCACATATTTATTCGATTTCGAGGGTTCAACCGCATTCCAGCGCTGTTTCACTGGGCTGTGTTTTCAATAGTGTCCCTTTGAAGTGCGACTTCTCTGTGGCCTATGTGCAATTTTTCAAGCAGCCGTGGGGGGAAACTCCTCGCCATCTAATATTCAGACAAGTCTGTTGAAAGCAGAAAATGAAATCAATCCGCTGGTGTTGAAAATATTTTCACTTCGGTCTAAATTACCACATAAATCCTCATATGTCTTGTTCTAATAAATCCTATTTGTTTTCATTCAAGGGCAACACATTTGCCAAGAGCACCACTGAAGCTTAGTATTCTTTTTTTTTTCTTTTTTTCTCTCCTCACGGTTCATTTTATGAAAATTAGCTTTGCCCTGCCGCATTGGTAAGAAATGAGAATTTAAAAAAACGCCAAACAAAACAACGGCGAGACTCAAAAACATCATCCTGTGCAGCCAACATTCCTCCGTCTGAGACTTTTTCACTTTGACTGAAACAGGAAGGAATTATGTTTGTTTGTCATTCCTGAAGTGCAGGTTGAGTTACAAGCATAAAAAAGAAAATAAAAAAAGAAAGCGCTTGGCTGATAACGGTGATGCTTAACAAAATCAGTCTGTTGGTGACTATAGCTGAGGCTTATTGTCCCTTATCCAATAAAACAAGAGTCAAACTTAAAATCTCAGACAGGACTGGCCTGATTTTGAATGGGGGTCAAAATTATTTAAATGTCAAGTAAAACTGAAACATAACTGATCAGATCTTGACTGAAATCACAGGGAGATGCTGACCTGACGGAGGTGCTGCGTTTAAGGGCCAACATTAGGCCATAAATCCAACCGGTCCAACTGGAGCTGGAATTTTTCTACTAAAAAGACTGCCGTTGTTTCCAGTCAGGAGCTCTGGAGGGCGAGCGCGGCGGAGGCTACGCGACTTACCCTCCGTGTGGGAATGTAATCCTGATCCGACCGTGGGACACTTTTGTGAATTTGAGGGGCAATGAGTAGCGGAGAGAGAGAACCCTTCTGCTGTGTCGAGCTGCTCTGGGACGTTGAACATGACATGATGTGGAGTGACATCACATGTGGTCGTGGCAGGGGCTTGCAATCACCTACGGCTGGCTTGTCAATATCGCAATAAACCCAGTTCATGGATGACAGTCTGTGAGAGTGTTTCTGAATCTCATTTCTAATGTGCATACCTCAAGTCCCAGCAGGGAAAAATCAACATTGAACTGACATTAAATACACTGACTGGCTTACTCGTGATGCTGTAATTGAAAGTCAAATATTGACATAACGTGGTCTCATTTTTACACAACTCAGATGGATGACAGATCTTGTTAATGGTTTACTGATGTGACATTTGTTACAATAGGCAGATTTCACCTGTTTCTCTTTTGATTTTTAATAAATAAAGCGTTCAAATAAAGTTCAAATACAAAAAAGCAAAGCTGGACTGTCACTTTTACTCAAGTACTGTGCTTAAGTAGTTTCCATGTACCTGTAGGTTAGTATTTTCACATCTGCATTTTAAAAAAGGACTGAATACTGTATCGTCACTTATACTTGATTCTTAGGCTGCATTTTGCAGCGTAAATTGCGAGCCAGACTCAGATTTAGGAGCTGGGTTCATGAAATAAACAAAGCCTGAACACAACAGGCAGAGTGTCAGAGTTTAATCCATGAATCCACCTGGATAGTCTCAGTTTCAGAGACATTTCAGGCTGTCTGTGGAGGTTAGACGGGTCTAATCGTCTGATTGGCGGCCACAGCGTGATGCCGGGCTGCATTTTTTCTCCAAACTGTCACGTCATATGTAAGAGGAAGAAGTTATTTCTTATTTCAAAAGTGTTACTTTAAAAGATCCTCATTAAAAAACCTGAACTGCGGAGCCCAGATGACATTTTTTAAAAGTGAGAGTGAGGAACAGGAATACCAAACTGTGGATCAGACTTTAAAATAGAACAGAGTGGGAAAATGGAGACTGGGGTCTCAAACAGACGAGCTCCCAAATGCCTAATCATGCAGTGTGGCCTGATTAAGGCTGACTCACAAATTCCCCACAGTCATCATCAGCAAACACCCAGGAATGTCCGACAAATAGGTTACACATCAGGGACGCGCGAAACCACAACACACACTCAGCCCACTCCTCTGATCCATGACTCTCTTACTTAACAAACCCCTGCTGTGCGTGTTTGTGCTGTCAAACTAGCAAGACGAAGGTTCACCAACAACCGCACGATGCGGGAAGGTTTATTTTCAAAATAAAAACAAACGGGAAAAAGAGCACATTAACTTAAAAAGTATAAAATCTCTGAGGGAAGATGGTTTGACTTGAACTTTCAAACAATGGCTTGACTCCAGGGTCAGGCAGGGACGAGGCTATTGCAGAGAAGACGGTCGAAGTGGATTTGGTTAAATATTTACAGGAATTATGTTGCACACCAGTCTATTCAGTGTGGCCTTTACGACATCTGACTGACGCAAATCCCATAGATCGATCATTTCCACTCCATTTAGGGGCTTATTTTTAGAATTTCAAGTTGACGCCGATGCAGCAATAAGTTAATTGATGTCAAACTTGTACGTAGTGGATATGTACACACTCAACAGTTAAAGATTAGCCACAAACACAGCAATCGTGTCTCTCAAGCAGTTGCTGGGAGGTGAGTAATGACTCGCCGCATTCGCCAGGAGCTGAGATTCAGCAGTCGTCCGTGCTGAAGTTGACTATATTACCCTCACTTGAGCAGACATTTGGGGATAAGGCTCACAGGCAGGTTCTTCAGGAGATGTGCGCATTAGACGTCAGAGCTCGAGGTGGGGTGGGGGGGGCGGTGCAGGTTTTGCATGACTGTGCATTCTTGTTCGTGCCGTGCAGCGGAGACGTTGCTCTTCAGTAATAATCTACAACAGCCATACCTAATGCGCAGTGACCTGGATAAAAAGAGACTTTGAACCTTGTGCCCAAATAACGGCAGAACTCCGGCAGTAAATATCAAACAGAAAGGACGAGCTGTGCCGCAATACAGATGTCCTGACTCGGAATATGCCAAACATTTATGTGCTACAGAGGCCAATAACAATCAGAGAAACCTTTGCACAGTAGCCTCACCCTTTGTCTGCTCTAAATTTGACATTTTGGTGCTGAAATCAATTTCTAGCAACCTTAATGTAGCTTCGGATTATGATTAAGATGTTTTGAACTTTCATGTTTCATGGTTTGACTGCTTCAAGCTGTGACTACTACTTCCAACAAGCTGATTCTCTGTTTTCAAATCTAGAAAAACATATTTAATAAAACGCTTAAACCACGATGACAAATAAAACACTTATTCTTTAATAATGATGTAGTACTGAATACTAAAATTGAACTGAAGTTGAAAAACAACCACACGGGTATGTCTTTTTTTTGGCGAGTTAAATAGTTTACAAATCAAGGTGTTTCATCACATTGATGAAAAAATTATCCAAATCAATCCAATACCATAAAATAGTCCTACTCTTTGATTTGAGACACTGCCCGCTGTAAACAGCAGGCATATCTCAGTAGATACATCTCTCCATCTTGAGGAATGTAAGTATAATTCTCTTTAAGAAGACAAACCTCGCTCGGGCAGCTGGTCAAGAACTCAGCTTAAATACAGAAAGTTTTAAATGTTCACTTTCAAGAATCTGACCGTGCCTTATGCGCCAACTTTTGGTACCACAGGCACATTTCGATCATTACCATCGGTACTGAGGCTCGATAACCTGCCCTAGACAAAGTGAGGTGGAGAGTTGTGTCAGCAGCAGGACAGACTGTAATATTTCCTCCTCGCAGCCTCTTTAGCTCTAATCCTTGTGATCTGACGCCATCTGACAGCATAATGATCTCTCTCCTGGTCAGGGGTCACTTTAATGGGAACTCGAGTTTACCTAACATTCCTCCAAACTGAACAAAACCACGCGCCACGGCCCGTTACAAAGGGCACTGCGTGTTTTATGAGGTGTTGAGAGACCCCCGGGTGCCCGTGTGGAGTAAGGGCTGAGCTGGTAACGACTTCATCGCTAAAGCAGACGAGCAACGCTTCCACTTTTTCTTTCCTCATTCCACTTTCGTCCTCTCTTTCCTCCTCCTTTGGAATTCCCTTAAATTTCACAGAGCAGCTCAGCTGGGACTTTTTTTCTTTCTTTCTTTCTTTCTTTTTGTTAGTCACCGCTTCCAGACATCTCCAGTGACAGTGGCCTCCTCGTAAACAATCCGGAGTTCATTCCAATAAGTCAACCAAACAAAATGTTCTTGGGAACTCGGGCATTTCTGGCTTACTCTGAGAAACACGTGTTTTAATTAAAGAGTTTAGCATTCCTGTTGTTCAACCAATAAGTGAAAAGAAGGAAACAAAACACCCTGCCTAAATAGCTCTTTGCTTACCTAAGTCCATGATTAAATCCCTGTGGTATTTACTGTGATGATGTGCCCTTGTTTGGAGAAGGTGGAGGAGAAGTGAAACATGCACCACACTATGCAAATTAACATTCCTGCATTCTTTTGCACACCTGTGAATTAAGAGTCCATTTATATTGGAAGTATTAAGAAGCCTTGTGATTCACTGTGGTTTGGTATGTCGCTTTAATTTCCACAGTAAGTTTGCTGCAACATCCAACTTTCTCCAACTTTTTATGGCTGAACATTCGCAGCACTGCGGTTCTGCTAATTTCTTTAACCAAACACATAAACTTGCCTAAAAAAAACTGCACCGATACGCAACTTTTAAACTCCTAAAGAAGAGGCATCTATTAAACATAATGACTAATGAGGCAGACGAGTAAATATGTTTGTAATCTATACAGAAATGACTGTGGGAGGCTCGAGGAGCAGCAGCAGCAGCAGCAGCAGTAATGAGGGCCTCGCATGAAACCGAGTTAATTTCTCACAAATATGTGGCGGCGCTTGCTGGAGAGGCAACAAAAACACACACACACACATTACGCATCGATTTCATTAAACCGGTGTCAAACCATGCGTTTGACTGAAAGCGGATCTAAACTCTGCTCCAAAACCGTACAGTGAAGCTTCACCCTTCACTGGATAAAATGGAGCAGAAGCTCATTTGGGCACAAACGAAACGCAAGGGTGTTTGAATTTGAGGAATTTGCTGATTAATGTTGGCGCAGACGGTTTTTAAGAGAGAGCAGAAGAAAGAACTCGAAGATGCGTAGAGCCTCTTTTGATGAGACGCACTGCCCTGCACATAACAACCAACCAAACAACTTGTAAAAGATTTCATGTAACAAAAAAGTAGCTCTAAGGCTGTTAAATCTTTCACACTTTCTAACAATATCCCCTCCTCTAGCAGCTTTTCACTACAGCTACAGTATATTTTGTGACATTTTCAGACTCAAAACTTCCATCCATCAAATGGAAATAGTGCCTGCCAAAGGGAGAGAAGTGTTTAAGAGGTTAAGATGTTTGTAAAACATATTAACAACCCTGTGGATTCACACTGGATCACTTTAAACAAGGACCCCTCTTGTCTGCCGTGTCCTCCTATCACCAGAGTGTTAACTGCCTGAGCGCTCGGCACTGTATCTCATGTTAAACCCGTTGACCGCTTCAGTGACGCTGCAGACAAATAGCAGTGAGGGGCCGGCGGGGCTCCACCCGCAGTAGCCTCTGTGGGGTGGGTCCACACGCCGCCCACATGAAAGAAAACTCACACTCGGTGGGTGGAAAGTCTGCCCACAGCCTCATAACTCACTCAGGTCATTAAAAAAAAGCTGCACGATGAGAGACATGAATCACCATCGGACTGCATGCGGCGTGTCCGACGTGCTTACATCACAGCACAACCCCAAAACATTTTCAGATGAGAGCGCTCAAACCTCGACCCTTTTTCCACACACACACTCACACTCCACATTCCTCTGTTGCATAAGCATGTCGTGAGCAGGTCAAAGGTCAGCGTCAACAACAATGCCCTCCAGTTTGAGGCAGCAAACAGGGTGAGAGAAAGGAGACACCTTCGTGGTGGCGCAGGAGGTGGAATTGATTGATGCTGTGCAGAAATGTCTTTTCTCCAGCTTTTATCAGGCCATTATGGCCTCAACAGGCAGAAGATTGGGTTCCCCCGATGCTCTCAAATCCCGCTCAACGGCTATTATGCTGCACGGAACGAGCGGGAAGATAATCCCAGGCATCTCTATTCACACCTGTCCACTCATATTCACATCACAAAGGGAGTTTGTGTGAAGGAAGCTTCATTTGCATAGTTTGGGTCGCTTTATATGCAACAGGAGGAGGAATGGGAAACGCCATGTTGTCAGCTTTCACATTTTTATGCTTCTCTCTGATTTGATAGGTGTGTTGAATCTCAGCTCGTGAGATCTGGGAGACAAAGCTTGAGAAAACATGAGCACAGTGGCCCTGTGCTTTCACTAGGACACCGTCGGTACCCTTGCAGCATAAGTTTTGTTCGTGCAGGTCAAGTTAGCAACAATCAACATGCAACGTACGGTTAAACTTGAGAGAAACTGAGAAATATTTCACATTTCAACAGTTGCAGTTTGGTTCAGGAACAAAATCTACGAGGTTAGGTTCAGGCAAAGATCATGGTTTGGGGTCAAATAAGTACAAACCTAAGTCAACATTGACTTTTGGTTGCACACAAGAAACAGACATCGGTCTCCTGGGTGAAAGACCGGTTTGTTTGACCCATCCATCGACCCCCAACCTCCTCCATATGTGGACTGTCTCGCTTCAAAAACAGTTCAAAAACATCAAAATGTTTTATGCTCCGCTGACAGGGGTACCTACAGCGTCCTAGTTTGAAGCATCGGGCCACTAAACGCAAGTATTTTAGGGATCCATTGCTCGATCCATAGAGGAGCCTAATACAAAAAGGCCAGCGGGCCCAAGGTGTCAAAAGGTCCCTAAACCACCAACCTCCATGGGATATGATGACTGACGTTAAAAGTCAGAAAGTACTTCAGAAAAACATCTTCTCTTTGAAGGTAGCTCAACAAATAAGCCACCGTGACACCTCCAGGAATTATGTGTGTCTGGAGGTCAACTAGGTACTTCAGGGGGGTAACTAACTTTTTTATGACGTGAAAATGAAAACATGCTAAGAGGGGGGAAAAAAAGATGTAAGTATGTTCAAAGAACATACAGAAGTACCTTACATAATTACACACAACTGGCTGCCAAAACACTCTCTGCAGAGGGGGAGTGAGCGACGTAAAATACCATACATTCCTCAAGCATAATTCATGTTCATATTTCTGAAGACTTTCCCATTTAGATGTTTGCAAAAAAAAACAATTAGCTAGACTGTATAACCTCGAGCATGACACCCAGACGATATCAAAGCAGCAAAGACGCCTTGATAGTCTCAGGAAAGGTGTTATTTAAGCATAAAAATCTGTCACCGAGTATGTTTACATACACACTAGTATCCTGGTTATGAGTCTTATCCTGGTTTTGGGACATCTGGTTATTAATACACCAGTAAAAATACACTATGCTAACATTATCCAGGTTTTTATTTAGCTACGTTGGCGCAGGCATCTATCTTTTCTGCACCTCTCCTTTACAACAGCAGGGTTAAAACTGTAACTCTCCTTTTCCCCTCATTAGCAGAGAGAGGTGGACAAAGCATTCAGGTAGCAGCTTCTCATCTGTGGCCGGGGCTGTCCGTCTCTTTGTTCATTAAAATGACAAACGTTGTTGGCGGGCAGATGATATCAACTGTGACTTGATGACAGGCCAAACATTAAACTGCTGCTGTCTGCAGCCAGTGTCTGCGCTCTGCCCAGAGATCGTTTGCTGAGGAAGAACCTCCGCTCTGTAACTGCTGGAGTTCCCACAACTCCGACAAGGCGATGCCTCTTCTCTCGTAGAACAACGAGGCGGATTGCGTCACACGTTCTCCACGTTAAGTTTCATTAATTTCATATTTAACCGATCGGCTTCATTGTTTTGAAGCAGGACCTTCAGTGTTTGGATCAAGAAAATAAGGCGAGCCAAGTTTAGTTGTCTACAGCTGTTATTCCAGTGTGCCGGATTTGGGACACCCCTATTTATCAGTGTCACTTCACTTCCTTTTCGGCATGCTCTTATGTTCCTGACTATTACATAACTCAAACTGATAAGGAACCTGCTCACATGATGGCTGAAAACTTTCTACCCATCGAGCATATTTGGGTTTCTCCTAATCAGATTAAGGGCTTATCCAGGTTTCTGAGATGTTTACATAATCAGGACGCTCCAAAAGCCTGATCATAATCTCGGACATGTAAACATACTGAATACATCTCATAGATAAGGCGCCGACTCTGGAACATTTCTACAAACTCCAGTTAGGATCGGACTTCTCTTCCTCTCTGCCTCACTCACACAAATCAACTCACCACTTCATCAGATTACCTCCCAACTCCCCCCGATAATAGTCTGTTTGCACACTTTACAACACAATCAGCTGCCTATGGGCTCCATCTAACATATTTGGCACAGCCCCGGTGTACTGAAGCCCAGTATTACAGCCTGGCATGTGACCAGCTTTCAAACGGCTTTGCTCGGCGCTGCTGAGCACCTAATAACAGGATGTGGAGCGCCAACTGACGAACTGGTCAAGCTCCAAGTTGTGCCTCCCCGAGGGCAGGCACCGAGCTCAGGGCGGCTATCAAAGTAAGAGAAGGGGGGTACGGGAAGTGGAGGTGGTTATGGAGCACTTCTAAAGAGGCAACACATCGCCGACACCTAATGAAAACATTTATTTCAACAGCATTTTTTGTACAATTTGAGTGTTTTTTAGAGTGTGTGTGATTGTACTTAATCACAGCACTAGCCAGGAGTGCTTGTTCGCTGGAAAGGCTTCATATCAGAGTTCCTGCATGGGTCTAAACCGCAGGAATTAGCCCAGAGTGTGACATGATTTAAATTCAATAACAATGAACGCCCTAACACCGTCTCAAACACACACACACACACACACACACACACACACACACACACACAAGCCAACAACCCCTCCAGCCCCCTCCCTCAACATGTGAGAGCTGCTTACATTTCTCCCCCCGCAGAGGGTCGATAAAAGCGGACACATGTATGGGAGGAACAGAGAACAGGTTTCCAACGTGGTCCCAAGATGTTAAAAAAGAAAGACGGACAAACTCAAACTAAAACATTATATCAAATATGACACTAAAATGCAACAATAACAAACTTGAGGAGCCGACCTTTCACTAGTACTTTGGGTCAAAGATAACCCCCGATGACCCCTGTGAGTCCCTCTGCATTTGGACAGCTTGATATTTCATAGAAAGCTGCATATAAGAAGGAGCTTCTAGCCATCTTATTGACTTTACATGATAACTATATGGTGCATAATTATGTGTGGACACAAGTTTTCAAGAGCATGCACACTCATTTTGTTCTAGATCAGAGCCCGACTAATATATCGACATGTATCGGTATCTGTGCAACGTCAGCTGATGAGTAATAAAAAAAATATCAAGTCAGTACTGGTAAAGTTAATTCATATAAATCATCATGCATGGCTTCTTTTAACGTCTGTCACGTCATATCTCAGTTTCAAGTTAGATTTAATCTTCATTTTGAGTAATATTTAGATTTTTCTCGCGTTTCCGGTGACGTCTACTGTTTGTGATGAGCTGTTTTAACTGTAAATTCATCCATTAATCGACATCTATTAATCACTGAAGTCATTTATGAGGTGAACAAAGACAAAGGTTCACTGGTAAATGGGAGGATTGTCTGAGTCATGTAAACTGAAAGTGTAATGTAAAGTGGGTTTTGGACAAAACAGACATCATAACGAGCTTGTTTGTCCATTTTTTGTGATAATATATCAACTAAACAACTTAAACAAACAAAATAAAGGTATTTTATATTTTAAAAAAAGTTTGTTTAGCAGCTGATGAATATCAGTCAGCTGTATTTTGGATGTAGTAAAGATATAAATCACTCATCACCGGGTCTTTTAATACTTTTGACAGACACTTCCATCAAAACTTTCCCTGCAGTGTCACATTAAACATAATCTGACTCACCTCATTGGATGGTATGCTGACAACACCTGTTGATCTCCTCTTTTCCCTCAACTTCCTCTTCTCAATCTGTCCTTTCCCCTTCCTGGCACTCGGTCCGGAGCTGTTCTTCTCCTTGGCTTTGCTGGGTGATGGACTTTCCTTGTCACTGTCATTGCAAGCCATGGGGCTGGAGTCCGGCGTGGCGCACTGAGCCTTCTCCATCTGAGGCGGAGCTTTCTTCAGGTTGCTCCCCGGGGTGACTGCGGGCGCAACAGGGTGGGCAGGGTGGTGCGTTTCCTCCTCGGCTCTCTTCAAAGCTGTGCCGGAGGAGGACCGAGCCACAGAGTAGGAGGAGGGGAGGCAGTTCCCAGTGGAGGCGCTTCGGTCCGGGTTGCCGTTGTTTGTGAACTCGGCGCCCGGCGGCGGCGGTGGTGCTGCTCCTGCGTGGCGGTTACTGTTGTTGCTGGTGCCGGTGCTGTTTGTGTTGCTGGCACCCAAAGGAGCACCAGTAGCTGCGGCAATGTCCCCCAACATTTTGGCTCTCATTTTCTCCCGTTTCGCCTTCCATTCCTCCAAAAAGTCTGTCGTGGCGTTTGACTTAAATCCGCCTGTGGCCATGTTCCCTTTTTTTTGTTTGTTTTTATAAGTTCCACAAGTTGCTGAAAATGAACTTAAAAGTTGAAGTTGATATAAACTTTCAGCTCTCGGCTCCCGTCCTAATGGCACCGCATTCCTCAAGTGATTAACCAGGGTGCTGTTGACAGGTAGGAGGAAAATAAAGTCAGCCTGACGACAAACACAACTTTAAATGACATTTTCTGCCTCTTTCTCCCCGCTCCTCTTGGCTGTGTACACACATAATGTCAATACTAACAGGTTCTTTAAGTTTTCTGCTTAAAAGCGTAAAAGTTGCAACTCTCCGGGTGTCTGCGGTGACTTTTTTTCTCGAGTGAAAGTAACTCAAAGTGCGCAAAAGTTGACTAGAGGGGAGCAGAGGTGTAAATTCGGGTAGAAACTCACCTGTGTGGAGCTCGTTTCACTCGGTAAATTGCTCTCCTCGCTCCGACCAGGTGTGCCCGCAGTCTGCGCAGATGAATGGCGCTTGTCTCGAGCGCTGAGAGGCTGCTGCGCTCGCTCTGCCCTCTGCCAGCGCCGGGTGAGTCCGACAACAGCCGAACACTTCCGAGCGAAGCCGAAGCTACTGCAATGGTCCTTTAATGTTCCCTTCGGGGCTTCCACTTAGTCAGAGGCGATTTATGGTATATTTTAAAGGCAGACTTTTATGATATTCTCTTAAAGTTAACAGTCCATATATTATCACACTTATTATATATTATTATATTAATGTAATGTACTTTATAGTGCATAATATTCCTACAGTTACTATACAGTTTCTGAATAAGATATAGTTCTGGTACAGAATTAATGTACTTTTTAAAATTTTATTTCATCATATCACTGTATTTATATCCTTGTAGTACTTTTTTATCTTTTACAGTATAAGAATATAGTTTAATATGGGGCACAAGAGTGTAGCAATGACTGGATAAAGATAATATATATATATATATATATAAGATAAGATAAGATAAGATAGACTTTATTGATCCAACAGTGCATGAATTCACTTGTCCAGAATACACAAGGTAGGTAAGAAAAATACTCCTAAATAAAAATAAAATAGAAATATACTAGAAATAGAAAAATAAATAAGGTACATACACCTTTCAAGTATACAGATATGCATGAAAATCAACTTTTAATCGTTTAATTGTTACTTTTCTACTTGTAAGTTGAAAATTTTTGGGTTTTCTGATTGTTGTCCAACAAAATAATAACATAACAACATATGTGAGAGTGAGGTAGTCAGAGAACACTATGTTAACACTTTAGTCCTTGAAAAATTGAGATTTTTAATGTTTGATATCCTAACTTATTTAAAAACGTGTTTTGGTCCATTATTATTGACATTTTATAGATTTAAAGAATAACTTACAAAGAAAAGAGAGATTCATTGATCATGAAGTTATAGCATGGGTATGTGATTAATATGGCATCCTTGTAAAGTGTAACTACATCATATCATTTCATCATTCTGAATAACACTGAAATTAACGACAGACGTTTAAGAGTTGAGGACCTTGAAAGCAGCATTCAGCAGTCCATTTATCAGCCACTGTTTGTAAAAGACTCCGCACACCTCCACGACTCGAACTTGCGCAGAAATCACAAAGTCACAGATTTAGCCTTCAACAGGACTTTGATAATTGCACAGTTGGAGTGCAACATTTCTGCAGGAGAGCGTTTGACGACGACTGAACGCTCCCACGCAGATCTCACAGAGCGACTCCCTCAGGCGCCGGATGACTCATCCAACCAGCACTGATCAGAGGAGAGCCTCCCTGTTCATCTCGTCACACATGCTGATGCACTTGTTTCCAACTAAAAGGATCGCTGGCAATATAAGAAGATTGACAAGTTTATGTCCTGCACTTATGTTGTGGTTGAGAAATCTGAATAGTTATTGAAACTTAAAATCTCCTGCACGCCTTATTACATCACCTTCATGTCCATATTTAGTCCTTTATGAAATATTTTCAGTCCAGGCTTTTAAAAAATGCGTTATGTGTGAGGAATCACACATAACACAGATGTGTAGTGCAGCTTTTTTAAAGTATTTTTGATAGCAGGGTCACTCATGTGAGAATAACAAGCAGAGTACATGTAAACACAAAATCTATCAACTGTTTACAGATCTGAGTCATAGTCTATGTCTTAAAGTTCAGAGGAATACACTTAGAAGTGCTCACATTACACACTGAATCATGTTATTCTTATATCAGTTTCATGATTTAATTCTTTAAAAAAAACTTTAGTTGTGTAAAAGAAGACATTAACAACAAGTGGCCTGCAACCAAAAAAGTTTAAAGGTCCAGTGTGTGGAATTTAGTTGCTATGCATGTTTTTATTAGTGTACAGTCGCCTGAAATAAGAATCATCATCATGTTTTCGTTACCGTAGAATGAGCTACAGAGGGAGCGAGTCCTCTTCCACGGAGTTGAACCGCCATGTTTCTACAGTAAACAAACCAAACGTGAGTTTCCTGGCTCCTGTAGTCTCTCCCACATGCTTGAAAGGGAAAGGTTGAGGTGAGGGGTATTTAGTTGGTTTCACTGCTGGATGCCACACCACATCCCGAACACTGGACCTTTAAAGTGTATCATCAAGTAGCATGAAATTTGATTAAATTTGAAAGTGTTCTACAAATAAAGATTTTTTTTATTGAATGTGGAACCTTCTTTGATGATTCAAGTGACTGTGAAAGTTTTATTTGGCGTCCAATTTGGCAATCCAAGAACTGGCGAAGTTCTTGGATTGATTATAAAAATGAAGATCTACAGCTCAAACTGAGAAATCTGCTGTGTGATAGGCTGCAAAGCTCCGCTGACATACGGTAGAATCGAGTATTTCTTTTCAGCTCAGCTTCATGTTTGTTTCTAAAAATAAAATAAAAAAACAGTCAGCATCATTCTGCAGCTCTCCTGTGCAATGATCCCAGCTCAGAGGAAATATAATGAATCCAACAAACTGCAAGTCATCACTGCGTGCTGATGCAAAGCTTCCTTGCGATAACTCTGCACGGCGTTCCGGTGACATCCAATCCTCGTGCGCTCTGCCATCACCTCACTGCGTGAGCAGGTTTCTCCCCATGCTGGTGATTTAAACCCGCTATAGGTGCTTACTGTCAGAAAACCTAATTTCATGCAAGGATAATAGCACTGTAAGTTAACTGTGCTGAAGGGTATGAGCCATATGGTGTTGGATTTGTGTGTGTCTATTTCTCCCAAGGGTGCACTGACTTTCAGGCGAGTTTATCATTGATGTGTAATTTTCTTTCCCTGAATAATATCCATGTTATTTTCCTACACAGGTCTACAAATGTGACCTATCAACATGGATGGAGACCGTGCAGGCATGCAGCTATTATCTCCGCATGTGCCAAAACTCTGTTGCAGATAATGAGAAAACTTGGGTGGAGCAAAGGAGTAAGGCGCCTTTCCTAAAAATAAACTCTGATCTACGGACTCAGGTCACACTGCTGCATGTTTAGCATATTTCTGTCTGCTCTTGAGGAGGGGAAAAAAAAGAACGAGGGGGCACAAGGGTTGTCGCTGAGTGTTTCCTTCCATGCCAACACAAACGCTGCTTCTAACTGAATCCCATTTAACATTCCAGTGATGGATACCCAGAGTAAGCGTGCTTAGACTCCATATTGAGTGTTTTATTCAGTGTTTATATTTATTCAAACCACCCTACACCTTCTCTGAAAGCTTTATGGTGCTTTTTTTTTATTACTATAATGACAGCATCGCAGCGTTTTGTAACCCAGAACACGTTTGCGGTAAAGAGGCGAAAATGAATTGCTTGCCCGGCTGTAAAATAAGCATCGCAAGTAACCTGAAATTTATATTAATACATAATGTAATGGCCACTCTTGAGTTCACACATTTTCATTTATTTGACAGTAATGTTGCAGTCAAAAGCTATTAGGTGGGTAATTTTGTAGCGAGCAGCCTAAACTAGGAGTTCACTCCCCCATGAAATTGTTTATCCAAGAGTAAGTAAGTATTCAAGAAATGTTTCTCTCAAGCCTCCCAGATGTTCGGTTTGCACAGTGAACCAACAGTTCACTTACAGCAGATACTCTCCACTGCAGTCAGGATAGGAATATTATGAACTCTGCAACAGAGAAAGAGAGAAGAAAGATTGGGAAATCATGTTTTTAACCATGTTAGGCAATCAGACGTTGACAGCCATGAAAGTAAACAACAAATCAAGTTCAATTTAAGTTCTTTTTTTTTTTTGTAAGATTTTTTTTTTGGCCTTTTATTTGACAGAGACTGCTTGAAGAGTGACAGGAATGTGGGGAGAGAGAGATGGGGAATAGCATGCGGGAAAGAGCCACAGGTCGGATTCGAACCCTGGGCCACCACGGCAAGGACTGAGCCTTCGTACATGGGGCGGATGCTCTACCAACTGAGCTAAACGGCACCCCTTATCAGATATTTAAGTTCACAACTTTCTGATCTGAGTCTATCTTATCTTATAAGCTAATGTGGAAGTGCTAAAACTGCACTTGAGGCTGGCTCCAGAAGTGAGTCAGTCTCCATAAGTCCCCATGTTAAAATGTCCAACTTCACAGCAGAAATAAACATGTTTACAGTCTGGTACAAAAAACAGTTTTGGTCTCTATAGCTAATTTCCCCGTTCATGACAACTGTACTGAGGGTGAATTTTTATACAACTCACCTGTTCAAATTATATTAAGGCTTAAAGTTATGCAGAATTAAGAGCATTGGCGCTTTGACTGACAGCTAGGTGCCGTTACAGATGGCTTATTAACTGATATTTAGATTAGCCAGGAGAAGAAGCAGTACATCCCACACGGCGGCGTCCAGCACTGCATATTTTTGGCTTCAAAACAGTGCGAGCGACATCACTCAGGCTCCGTCCATTCTTTATACTGTCATTGGATAAAACATGCTAATTTAAAGGTGCAGGTAGGTGGATTTTGTTAGCTAGGCTCGGTGTTTCCCACTGTTTCCAGTCTTTATACTGGGATTGATCTTTTTGTCAACTCTTGGCCACAAAGCATCGAAGTGTATTTCCCTAAAATATCCCTTTATTTACGAAGGGAAGGTATGCTGAGCGGCTTAATATTTCTCAACTCCGTATTTAAAACACATTGACGCCACTTGTTTCCATTTATTTCTACGAGACATGAGACCACTCTTGAATCCTCTTGAATCCTGCTTTAGTGGCGTAAACCATCACAGTGAACATCAAATGTGCATTCACGGTGTTACAGATTTGAAAAGTATGGACCAAAGTGGTGGACTGACTGGCTGTCATTGCTAACCATAGACCCAGACTCCTAGTGTGGCTAAAACTGGTGGAAACACCATAAACATGGTTTGGAAAACCTTCATACAACTGCTAATATCACTATCTGGGAGCCGTCTAGTATAACCAAAGGAGATTTCTGTGAAGCATGAGAGCATACTCATATTCCCTGATGATCCTGGATTTAAACTGTTGAGCTTCCTGTCACAGGCCTGCTGTGGTATAACCCCTTTTTACTGCGAGCTGCACGGTCAACAGCAGGAAGGAAGTTAAGTATTGGGAAAACAGAGAGCTTTTGGTGACACACTTCCTATAAAAAACAGAGTGTGAAAGTCAGTGTAGGAATATTCTCAAGGCTTGGTAGAAGGTCCATGACAGACCCTGCAGAAATCGTCACCAAACTTCATCTATGCTATAAGAGGAGTAATGCGCGGTGTAAACATCGGTGTTGAAGGTTCCTCTTTGTTCTACAGATTGAGTCCAGTCCAGCTCACAGGTTTATTCGTTATCCCCTCTGTGCCCTCTAACGGCTCTCAGTACCATCCCCGTGCCATCTGCATGGTGCCATCTGTTGATGATGATGGCGTGATGGTGGGTGACCGTGTGGGTCAACATGCCAACCTCTTCCCAGAGCTTTGTGCTGCTGAGTTGGCTGCACACACTGCAAAATCAGGTGACACTTTTATCTTACATTTACATGATGGATCCTGCCTTTAGAGGATCAGCTGCGACGGACGTGACCAGGTCTAGTTTCTAAATGCAACCCCCTCGCCTGAACATGCGAAAAACATGAAGTATTTAGTTTGTCTATTGTGGGCTGTCGTAGAAATGTTGCAATTCGACATGACGGACTTGATGAAAAAGCATCTGCTGCATCTGTAGATATAAGAAACAAAAATGTATTCTTAACTCTCAACTTTGTCATTTTCCTGAACAAAATCAAGCCATTGCTCCATTTTCGCTCTACATCATTAGGTATTCAGAGCAGAAATATTCATTCTTTTCACAATTTAACTGAGTAATTGTTACAGTCAAAAACAAATTAAAAAGACTCTCAGAACCCGTCGACCAGTTGCTTACTCAACCAATAAAACAGACAGAAGCAGCAGGTTCAGTACGCTGGCACCGGTTCCACCTCCATAAACGACTTAACTGGTCATACTTGTTGATTAATTCCCCGTCGACCTACTTTTTGATCCATTAATTCATCATTTAGCCCTACAGTTATGTGTCCTCTCCTTTTATAAGCTCATGATACATCACAGCGTGGCACACTTAAGGAAAAGACGTCTCTATATCCTTATCCGCGCCATTCCATTGCCGCTTTGAATCACTCTTCTCTAACCGAGTGTGTTTGTCTTTGTTTCAGCGGCAGACTCGAGCTGTCACTTCATCAGGACGCCTCGATTTGTCATTGTTTGTCATCGCAGAGAAACCCCGCTGCTGTTTGTCCTCGCCGCTGAGGGGTTTTTGCTCACCCAGTGTGTCTAAGTCGAGTGTGTGTTGGAGGTTTTTTTTTTTTTTTTTTAATGCAATTGGGGAGGAGGTTTGTTTGGCTTGCTGCACTTTTACGGTAGAGAAGAGAGGGAGGCTTAGCCGTGGTGGAAATAAAATGAGTGGGGTGGATGAGTGTGAGCGTCTCTGTGTGTGACAGCAGTTGCCAAGATCTAATTCCTTCTTTATGGATGATTTCCAACCTAGAAAAGCACAGCACGTCATCTCACGGTGGAGCTGCTGTCAGGAATCAAAGAGACCAGCCAGCAATCATGAGAATTATTTTTAGGTCTCGAAAGCTCCTGCTGAGATTTATTACTGGTCACATTTCTAGTGCTTTGGTGAACTACTAATAATACCAGTGTTCTTTTTTTAATATGTTTTATTACAATTCATTAAAAAATTGCCTCAGATTTTGGAATCTGGCTGCAGAGATTTGCTAACATTCAGCAGCAAGAGCATCGATGAGGTGGGTGCTGATGTTGGGTTCATCCTGAAGGTGTTGGATGGGGTTGAAGTCCTGGTTCTGTGCCGGCCGGTCAAGTTCTTCCGCACCAAACTTGGAGAACCATTTCCTCATTGCTTTGTACAGGTTTGCACTGTGGTGCGGCGTCTGCAGTACTTTGAACGTCGTACTGGACCATTGTGGGGAAGATTTTCCAGTCCATCTACGTTCCAACCCTCACCTTTGGTCATGAGCTTTGGGTACTGATCGAAAGAATGAGAGAATGGATGGATGATGGAGGTTTTGCACTTTCATACTGAATGGACAACGCCTGGTTCTGCTACCCGTACGCTCAGGACAATCCAAACTTTTCTTGTCTGTTGTTCCCCGTTGGTGGAACGTCCTACCAGATCAGGGGCGTCCCTCTCTACCTTTAAAAACCTCCTGAAGACCTCCAGCTCTTCAGAGAGGACCTCCTCTCCAACACAACCAACAACTGGACATGCTGAATCTATCCCCCTGTCCAACATGTCCTTGTCGCACTGTACCTTGATTGTTTCCCTTTTTTTGTAAGTTGCTTTGGATAACAGCGTCAGTGTAGATGTGGAGTATTAAAACTTACTTAGAATTAAAGGACCAAACAAAACTACCTCAAAATGTACCAAAAGTTTGTGTGCGGAGAGGTGTGACCGCGTATTTTAGCGTACACTGTCGCTGTGTGGTCATGTTTTTCTAACGTGGTGATGATCCATCTAACACAGGTAGTCCGCTGGAAGGAAGGACACTCAAAAACTGTAAAAAGACTGTGGTATGATTGTCAGCAAAAATGTTTAATTTGTGCGAAAAAGGCTGAAACATACAAAAACATTGGTTGCCAAGAAGCTTTTAAAGAAGCATTCATGGTACCCAGAGGATATATCCTACTGACTTTGGTGATCTCCTGACTTTTTCTTAAGCACCACCCATGAGGTCGCTTTTTTCAGAAACATCTCAACAACCGCAGACAAACATGGAACAAACATTCATGTTCCCCCTCTACTAAAACAACAGACATTCATATCAAGCAGTTGCTAGCAAATGTTAGCATGCTAACACACTAAACTTGGTGGTGAACACATCTCTTGAACATTTTAGCATCGTCGTTGTGGGTGTGTTAGCGCGCGGGTGTTTGCATTCACCTCAAAACAACACGCTTATAGCACGATAGCATGCTAGCAATCCCGAGCTGGATTCATTTGCAGACGTAGCCGTGGCTAAAAATCCTGCAAATTATTAAATGTAGCCCCTAAAGTTCACAGGTCAGTGAACGCATGATGTATTAATATGATTCAAAGTTCAAAGTGCGGGCCTTGATGAAAGCCTGCTGAGCAACATTTATCATCTACAACAGATGTGAAGTAAAAAAATGCAGGTTAAAGATCAGAATGCACACATGGAGGTGACAGAAACTAATAGCTCGATGTGTTTTTTTCTGCCTCTGAGACAAACGACATGGAAAGGCAGAATTAATTCAAACCATTTGTTACTATAATTTCATGTTGTGACTCTTTAAGGCCGAGGATCTGTCTAAAAGATCTGATTTTTTTCTCCAGTCGAGGTCCTGATGAAGACATTCTGCTCGTAATGGTTGAGGAAGCATGTCCATGGCACAGTACAAACACAAACCAGACTTCTTAACCACGTGCTGAGGCAATGGAAAATAGAGATGCTTTTGCATGACTCTGGGCAATTATAGCCAATACCACTGCTTATCCCCAAAGCTTAATCTAAAGATCGGAGCTCTTCATCACAGGTTTAAACAAGCAAGTCACACTCAGTGAGCTATTACATGCAGAAATTTGAGTTTACGGTCAAGTTAGTTCAACAAACGGCGTCATATAAATCACATGAAGAGGAATCTGTCACATCCTCCGTCGCTTTATGGTTGTGTGTGCATGTTATCCGACCCTGGGCTGCACAAAGTTTCAAAGTGGCGTTTCAGTGGTGCAGGAGTTCATACTCCTGATTCAGGAGTATGAACACATCTGCAAGGATTTTAAGCTCGGGGAGGGAGAGAGAGGGAGAGTCGGGAAGGGCTGCTGATTCAAGATCTTGAGGTCAAGACATTCTGCAATGTGAGGCTGGAGGAGCTGAGCGGGACTCGTGACTCCTGTCTCTGCATGTCTGGATATTCATGTGGATGTGAGGTAAGTGCTTCAACATCCGGTATTACATTTGGATTCAAGTGTGAGGATTAGCTGAATTAAACTAAATTGCCCTGATTAGAAGTGTATAGACTAAATAAATCCTCCACTGTAGTATGTACATGTTGAGTGCAGCTGAAAGGAAAGCTGTGCACCATCTACTGGTATGACGGAGAGTAGCAACAATAGAATGGCTCTCTGCTCCCTGTTAGAGATGGAGTATTAAAGTACAAGATATAACTTTGTATAGAAGAAAGAAGGTTAAATGTTAAAGTTTTTTACCCTCCTTTAAGCCAAAGATTTAAGTTGAACTACTTACTACTGAAGAAATAGTCCCTCACAGCAAGAGCGGATTATCCAGAGCAACATCAACACTATTTTTTATTTAAAAAATGCTGTTAATGATTATAAATGCAATTTTTAATCCCCGAGAACCACAAAAAATATTTATTCACCCCCATTGTATTGTTTATTATTATTATTTCTTATTTTATTTAACATTTATCCAACCAGGAAAGCCTGAAAATAGAAACATCCTGAATAAAACTTCTGCTACGATCACGTAGAAGAATAAGATGAGATTCTTCCACTAAACGTGAGAAAAATGTTTCTGTCTTCATTAACTGGGTGAACTAACCTTTTCATATGGAGGTCAAATGAAGTCCGTGTAGACGCGACAAACCTTTAAATAACTCAAAAATAAATCAGACGTGGGAACTTTACAATGTACAAGTTTATTTTTAATGAACTCTTCAGTGGTTGGTAGTCACAGCACAGCTTGCATGTATTAAGCCACACACCTATTTTACAAGATGACGGGAAAAAAAATAAAGAAAAATAAAACAAAAAAACAAACAAAAAAAAAAAGTCTAAACCAGAGTAGATGTTCATCAGTCCATCTGCAGTGACTTTTTTTTTTAAACTTCTTTTTACTAAAATATCCTTAAAAGGCCACTGAAATGCATAAATGTTTTCAGATGCATGAAATATTTGATGGTGGCGCGATTTTGCTTTAAACCTGACATCAAGAAGACTCCTCACATGGCATTGACAGTGCATGTAGACATTGTAAAAAGGACTGGGTTAGCGATACCTAAGATATTCTTTTTTTTATTTTATTTATATTTTAGTGACAACACCTCGGCTATAATACTACAGCTTTAAAAAAAAAAAAAAAAAAAAAATTGGAAACAAATTTAACAGCACTCTTCCAAGATACTGAATACAATGAAAGTGAAATGTAGTGAAGCGATAGTTTTTTTTCCTTTTATCTCACAATTAAATGTGAACACTTATTTTTAAACTGGAAAAAAAACAAAATAAAAGAAGCACTGAACACCGCCGGCCGTCTCGTGTACGAGAAAGAGGCTCTACTGTGCTGTGTCCAATGTCTTTAGACTATAAAAGAAAAAAATAAGAATTAAAACACACCTTTTTGTCCTCTGGAATTTGTATACTTTTTAATAGTAACAGACGGGAACCATAAACGCATGCCATGTGCTGGTCTCAAACAAATACATACAGGTATATACAGCATCACTCAGTACCTGCTAAAACAAAGTGAGAAATACAGAGTATAAACTGACTACACTACAAACTTAAAACAAAAAAAAAAAAAGAGGAGGAGGAGGAAGGTGAGCGATGGAAGCGGTGGAAGAGTGAAAAAAATCCTACGTGTGATGGACTCATCATTAAAGCATTTAAAAAAAAAAAAAAAGATAGAGAAAGAAATGCATATTGCACATACAGTGAAAGCTTAAATTCCACCAGGTCCGCCTCGTTTCGCTAAAGCGAGTTCAAAAAAAAAAAAAAGAAAAAAGAAAAAAGAAATTCCCTCTTGGAGGAAGACACACAGAGGTACAAAATAAAAATTAAAAAAATGAGGAGAGGGTGGGCGAGGGTGTGTGTGTGCAATGGTGATGTGTGTGTGTGTGTATGTGTGAGGAGATGGGGGGAAAAAGGTGAAGAAAGTAGGGCCACGAGGAGCAAATATGAGGGGCAAAAGTGGCACTTTGAGGAGGAGGAGGGGGGAAAACTGCACAGCACACTTACACATGGAGAGGAAACAAAAAGAAAAAAAAAAAAAGAGATTGTGGCACAAATAAAATCAGGAGGTGTTGGATAATATCTGTTCTTCAGCGATAGCCGAGAAAGAGAGAAGAGAGAGAGAAGAGATGCAAGTGTTTTCTTTTTTCTCTTTATGTACAACTAAGGCTTATTGGTTAAATAGTTTTCAGGCTTCCCCGCCCGCGATGCTTTTTAAACATGCTCATCATCAAACAACCCTTTTCTTTTTCTTTTTTTTTTTTTGCTCTGTAAACTCTGGATCTCTAATCGTGGGACAGCGGCCACGCGATCAAGTGGATTATAGTCGAAGGAGGAGGAGGAGGTGGTGGTGACGCAAGATGGATGGATGGATGAATGCTGCGGTAGTGGTGGTGGAGCAAAAGGTAGATAAAAGATAAGGAGTAGGGAGAAGTAACAAAAAAAAAAAAAAAAAAAAAAAAAAAAAAAAGGAGTCTTGTCTCTGATGTCTGTTGCAATTAATATCTAAATGTGCAATTCCATTAGTCACTGCCATGGGGGGCTAGAGGGGGTGCAGAAGACGGGGCTGGGCTGGGCTGGGCTGGGCGGGGTGGGGGGTCTGTTCTACTTGGAAAGCTTGCTAATAACTCGAATGAGCGCTCCGTTCTCGTCCTTTAGTCTCTGGTTGTCTGCTTTCAAGTCTGGGAGCATCTGAAAGGGAATTAAAAAAAAGAAAAAAAGAAAAAGGAAGAAGGGGAGGAGGAGACAGAGAGAGAGAGAGGAGAGAGGTTTAGACAAGTCGTGACAGTTAAACATGGCGTTAAAACCAGTCAGGTCAGTTTTTGTTTTTTTTTAAAAAACAAATTGTTAATTGCAGCCTGTGTAAAGCAATCTTGGAGTCACACAGCATCTCTCATGTTTTGTTTTCTCCTTCTTTTTTTTTATTTTTTATTTTTTATAATAATAAAATCACATCCGTGTTCCAAGTCAGGAGAGAGAGAGAGAAGTAAAAGCGGGCACACCGCAGGCCAAAAAAAGATCCTGAGAAAAGCCATGCAGAGTCTGAACGGGCTGCTCGCTCCACAGCAGAGACAAAAGGAGTCACGTTATTTGATCTATGCGGAAAATCCTGCAAAAAACCCGGCAAGTGTCAGGAGTAACTCATCGTGGTCTTGGACTGTCACGTTAAAGGTCCAGTGTGTATTTAGATTTAGCATGATCTACTGGCAGGAATTGAATATAACACTAATAAGTGTGTTTTTATTAGCGTGTAATCACCTAAAAATATGACTCTTGTGTTAGAATGAGCCCTACAGTGAGAGCGGGTCCTCTTCCACGGAGTCTGCCATTTTTCTACAGTAGCCCTGAGCAGACAAACCATACCCGGATCTAGAACTTATAGAAATTTTGACTGAACACGTGTACAGATTAAGCTTGTTGAATCGCATTAAAACGTCCCTTAAACGTGCGTTATGATGAGATCAAACTATGCCAGCTCCATAATTCAAGAGCAGAAACGTATTCTGTCGCCCTCGTGACACCTGCCGGGTTTCATCGAATCAAGATGAAGCTCCTGAAACGTCAGACGACGTAGACAACACCCTCATTTTGGATGACGTGTTGCTTCTTCTACAATCTGTCTGGGGAAGTGTGAATTCAGATTCTGACATGACTCGGTGAGCTTGAATTTAAAGTTTATACATGTGCCGGATTGCTGTAAACGCGGTATCTTTAATTCTACATTTACGACTGTAAACTGATGTGACCCGTTCTTTAAAAAACAAACAAAAAACATGTACAGAAGCTGTGGTGGTTTCAGACTTTACGGAGAAGACTCCGACAAGATTTCATGTATTGATTCCAGATGACAATCAACTGCCAAGTTTGGACATTCACTCGTGTTCTCAAGTACTCGATACAGATCAGGCACGATGCTAAACCTGCGTCCTTTTGGTGCATGCAGCCGACTTTTAACATTTGTTGATGTCATCAGTCAAATTAAAATTTGGGGAATAAACAGAGGAAATAAATAAATAATAATAATAATAATAATAATAATAAAAAAAAAGTTGCCACTTCATGCAAAGAAGCCAGAACAAGCCAAACTGAACAACTGCGCTCCCTCTGATGGAAGCATCAAGACTAAAAACTACCAAGAGGACACTCTCCTTTACAGTACATCACTTGTTTGGACATAATCAAGTTAATTTAGACACCTCGCGGCCTTAAATGATACTTACCGAGTTATTTCTCCGCCCATTCGCTATTAGACAAATTCAGGATGTTTTTCCTGAGGTAAGTAGGTGTGGAAAGCACCTGTTAGTCGTGTACTGTGAAAGGAGAGTGTCCTGTTGTGAAAACTAAAACAAAAAAAAGACACCCTCCCCAATCTGAAAACCAAAAGCTCTGGGGAGGCAGAGGGGGACGGAAAGGGAAGGTTACAAAACCAGTGATGGTTGGGCGGCTGGGCACCTGCCTGTCTATGGGTGCGGGCAGAGCACGAATGGAGCATGAGAAGAAGAAGAATGGGGGTTGGGAAGAAGGGGGAAAGGAAAGGTGAGGAAGAAGAAGAAGAAGAAGGAGGAGGAGAAGAAGACGAGGAGGAGGAGGAGGAGTAGATGGTGGTGGTGGACAGACGGACGTGGCTTAGAGGTCGACGGTGGGCAGCTGGCTGCAGGCGGACTGCGAGAGCTTTGCCAGCACGCGGGACAGGGCCCGGTTCTCAGCCTGCAGCCGCTCTTTAACCTGCCGCAGGGCCTGAACCTGCTTTACCTGGGGGAGGTTCTGCAGGAGGGAGGGGAGGGGAGGGGAGGGGAGGGGAGGGGAGGGAGGAGAAAACAACAACAACCACAACAGAGGAGAACAAGGAGAGAGAGAGGGAGGGAGGGAGGGAGGGAGTGAAAGAATGGCAGAGGAGGATAAAAGAGGATTGTGTTTGGAGAAACAAATGAGGAGAGAAAAAGGATTAATGAAGGACAGGACGATATAAATGAATATGAGAAGAGGGGCCGAGAGAAAGGAACAAAGGGAGAACAGAAAAGGAAGACTGTTAGAAAATGGGGACAGATTTTGGAAACCGAAGGAATGATTAAGAGCTCGTTTGTCCGCTTCAGCGTGATGCTTGTAGATAGAATGGAAAAGTGACACTGATAAGATCGGCCGGCTGTCTACGACCTAAAAATAAACACACTTGGTTATCACAGCGATGGGAACAACACTCGCTTACTCGACTTTAATGGATGTTTCCTTTCCTCTCTCCTCCTACGTTTCCATTTGATTGTCCCAGTTTAAAACGTGTCAACATAGATTACAACAGCTGACCTGAGACGTGCCCTGACAGAGGTGAGGTACCGTATTGGGCAGAATATAAAGCGCTTTATTTCTGTTTGTAAGAGTGGAAATTGTTACATTTGAGGAGTAGATATTTAAATAGTCACAACGTTACACTGATACTCTTTTTGGCTGTTTGTAGCTTGAATGTTGCACATCTACTGAGTTTCTTTAAGTCAGTTTTGGGGCTAAAATGAATAAAAATACATTTTTAAACAAGAGAAAAAGAGTCACAAGTTACACAAATGTTGGATATATGTCATTTCTGCTTTAACTTCTGAAGAGGAGGGGTCGTCTTAAGCCAAACACCCACCAGGTCGTGGCTGTGACGCCATTTTAGTCCGTTCTCCACGCGACTTCAAACCCCACCGGAGTGTTTTGCACACCAGACTTTAACTTGCTCAGATTTGGTCATTTTTTTCCTGGTTCATGTGCTTCTAAGTATTTAAATATGCTACATAGTTCAAAAGTTTGTACAGGGCGTTTTATTTTGAAAAATCGACTGGATTCTGTGTCTGTGACTTCCTGTCAGCTCGAGCTGCTCTGTGCAGATCGACCACGGCGCTTCGAGCGGGGTTTGAAACTTTGACTGGAACGGCTGCGATTAGCTCCAGGTGCCGCGGCGCACGCGGAACGTGGCCGTTATATTCAGGCCAATATGGTACTTCTGGTTCAGAGCTCGTGTTTGCCTACATTTATCAGACATATTTGTCAGAAACAGACGTGCATGTTTGTCCCATCGTTTCTACTGGTAATAAAGACACTGCGCTCCAGATGTTGACATCTGGCTGCTAAAAGCTAGACAGCGAGCAGTTGAGCTCTTACCTCCAAATAAAGTGGTTTAGAATAATCACAATTATCTCAGTCAGACGTCACCGTGTTCCCACATCCTAGAAATTACTTCAATTTGAAGTTGTTATTATCTTTTTTCAGCATCCTGGCATTTTAAAATGACTCACCTCTCCTATTAAACCCAAAAAAAGTGACCCAGATTTCTATAGAAAAAGGGACACTCAGACTGAAGTGACGGCTGTTAGCACTGTCCTGGAACTCACAAGTACCACCTACGCACTAGCTGTGATTCTGACTCCATCAATGGAAATGAACAGAGAATATAAAGCACTGCCTCTGTGTGTGTGTGTGTGTGTGTGTGTGTGTGCGTGTGTGTGTGTGGTACCTTAAGTTCCTCCTCCATCTCAGAAATCTTCCTTTCTAGAGCTCTTCTTTCCTGTTGTGGGCGGAGGAGAGCGCGTTAACTCTGGACTTTCAGAGAGACAGTAAATAAATAAGCAGTGAACACACACACATACACACACACACACACTTGGGCCGGTGCAGGCTCTACACACTGCGTAAGATGAGGTGTGGAAGATGGTGAGGGTGTAGCGACAGCACACACACACTTGAACACACGCATGTCTTTGTGAGGCGTCTGCAAGCAACAGCCAGTTGGGGCTTACATAGTCGGTGATGTTTACATGATTTATTTTTAAGAAAAGAGGCAGGGATGAGTCAAGAAATGGGGACGTAGATGTTTAGAGGTCGTGTTGGATGGTATGTTAATGAAATGACTCATGGACGGAGGGTCAGAATGTCTTTTTTTGAACAACAAAAACGACATTCTTGTATTATAAAAGGACGTGGAGACAAATGGAAGATGGAGGATGGTCGTGAACGTGGCTTAAAAATAATCCAGAGGGGATTTCATGGCTACACAGCTGCAGCAGACGCCAGCATGATGACTGAATGAGTGAGGAAACACCATGCACATGTTCTTTAAACGACTGCTCTACTTCCTGCGTAAATCGAGATAAACACACTTTCACACACACGCACACGCAGAAAAATAACAAAATAAGCATTCTTGAGAAGAGGTGACCACACGCTGCCTCTGAGGTTTAAAACAGGTGAGAGAGAAGGTGGCGGGGACGAGGGGGAGGAAGCCCCCTTTAGACCCCGGCTACAAGGGCGTGTGTGTGTGTGACACGACAGCCAGCAGCAGAGAGTAGACTGATACAAGAACTCAGGTTAAGATCATACCACCACCCAGATGATATTGGGGCCTGCTTGTTACCTTCAGACATAAACCCATTGGTGGTGTTAAAGCAGGTCGGATCGATCAAAATGTCTGACTTCTGAGAAGTTACACATCTTTTCATGGCGTTACTAAACAAACAATGTGTTCATGAACTGGTTCTGTCATTACCCTTTTCTCCATCTCAAGCTGTGATCGGTCGGCATAGCGTTCCTGCCTCTGCAACGAGACAAATCAAAAGTTAGCGGACTCGCCGGGACTCATTTCGTGTCATCTACGAGCTGACGAGTGTGTGAGCTCGGCGTACCTGCGTGGCCTTCTCTAGCTGTAGCTTCAAGTCTGCCAGCTCCAGGTCTGTGTCACGTAACTGGGCCTTCAACTTCTCGTTCTCAGCTAAGATCTGCTCGTAGAGCTGAAGGGACAAACAACAAACCAACGAGGTGTTAAAACATGGCTAAATATGGCAATTTTTCAATGAAAAAGTTATTACATAATCCACATCTTGTGAGTAGGAAGCTGTTCGGCCTGTGCTTTTTTTGGATTGTTCAAACTTTAATGTCCCGTAACTGTCCCAAATTGTCATCATACATCATAAATACAGCTTAATAAGTCAGTGACTCACTCTGGTCCAACATGGGACTTCCCTGCATTTATATCTGAATAAAAAAGACTGAAATCATCCCGAGGTGTTTGGCCACAATCACTTCTCATAGATCTTGTAGTCACTGGTTGAGTTTCTCATTTATTTCTAACTGTCTGATAAATAAACGCGTCACCTCAAACCCGTTTCTGATCGCTTGGAGGTGTCGCTCGTTGCTTTTTTAGAAATAAAGTTGCTAAGAGGTCTAAAAAGTTGCTAAATCTAGCAAAAGTTGTCAGGAGTGGTCTCTCTATGACTGATTGTGTGACAGTATCTTCCCAGTGACAACTCACATTTTAATTAAATTATATATAAATAAATATTGTGTATAATAAAACCTTTTTCTTGGCATTGAGGTCCTTTAAATATATTTTTTGACGTGAAAAATCTGTTTTCTATGCACAAGAATCAAACCCATGACCTCAAGGTTGCATTTATTTGCTTCAAAATAATAAAATCCATAAAACAAATGAAAGAGTTTTATATAGAGCGCATACCTTCTTATAATCAGTGGTGTCGTCTCTGTCCAGTCGGCTCGAATATGTCCTTCGACTCTCACCGTAGCCACGGCTAAAAAGAGTGTCATTACGATCTGAGGATGAAGTGATCTCATTCCTACATCAACAAGCGACAACAGGCATTTAAAATCAACATGGTTAATATATAAAAAGGGTAATGAGCAAAGAGCGTTACATGAAGGGGCTGAAACATACCTGGACAATCTGTCACTCTGTAAGGAAGCAGAAAAAACACAAAGTGTTAATGTTTACGGAGAAGAAACATTTTAAACTCAGCCTCCACCTTCAGAGTCTACAGCCTTCCTCTGTACGCAGCACCTGACCTTCAACTTCTTTTGCAATCAGCCTCCCTCCCAGACACACACACACACACACACACACACACACACACACTCTTAAACAGCTGTCGTGTCAGCCATCGCCCCGAGGCCTACAGCGTCTCCGAGCCACGCCGTGGCCCTGCCGACGGGGGCCAGGCATCAGATAGGGAGGGTTGGGTCGAAGGGTCGGACTTCCAGCTAGTTTTAAAACTGCGGCCCGCTTCCTGAGGGCGGTGACATAACAATGCTGCAATCTGAGCGAAGAAGTCATGAAGCCTTCGAGGGAAAATGATCAACATACAAGTTCGAGTGATCAGATAAGATGAATTCTCTCCTCAAACATTCTGGTGCTTTTGATTCAGAGACTCTGAAGCTTTTTCCTGTACGTGTTTTCATCTCCGTGCAGAGATAATTGCTCGTTTCCTATTCAGTGCTCCGTTGCTACTCCACCCTTCATACCGTCCTACTGTAAAAGTGATGGCTGGAAGCTGTGCACGTCTTTCTCGTCCCCCAGCTGATTGTGCTCGAGTTAACGACTACTGTCTGCTCTGCAAACAACACTCCCATCCCGACAGGAAGTTTGAATATTTTCACAACACTTTCGTACATCTGAACGTTGCTTATTAATGGTAGAAATGTTATTTACAAAAGAGCACTAAACAGCTCTCCGCTGTCTCATTCTTTGTGTGTGCGCTTTGACCTCTGTGACCACGACTTCCTTTCCTTTGTAAGTGTGCATGTTTTCAAACCCCCACTGGTCGATGGCTGAAACTACTTTTGGTTTGCAAGGTCACCCCAGCAACCAGACAATCACCAGAAGATAGAAATAAAAATTCAAAGGCTGCACAGAGGCTGAAAAGGAAAGATAAGTGGGAGGGGAGGAAACCATATCTGTACAGGGGAGATATCAAAGACTCGTGGACTTGGCCTTGACTTCATGAGATGAGACATGAGGAAGGACCAGAATAGAGAATAAAATGTGGAAGGGCAAGAATCAAACAGAGGTCGCGCCACACAAGAAAAGCAATAGGACTAGCTCGGTTTTGGCCGGAGGGCTTCTGCTTAAAAGTCAGTTTTATCTACTTTTTTTGCCCTCCGTGTGTGAGAGCGCCTGTCGAGTTACCTGTGGCTCTCCCTTGGTGCTGCCCTCCTCGGAGTCGGACTGCTGGTCGGGGTCATTTTCATCACCCTGGAGTTAAAAATAAAGATAACAGTTACACGTAACTCGCAACTTTTTTTCTATCGTAACGATCAAAGAGGAACGTTTAGAAACGTGTGCGCCTCGCGACGAGTGATCTCACATCTTGTGTCCAGAAGGAGACGCCGGTGGAGCGCCTCTTCTCGCGGGGCCGCCTGCGTTCCCGTATGGAGCGGGACTGAGACTTGTCCTCTCCCTCCTTCTCCTCCTCCCTTCTGTCCATTTCTGTCCACAACAACAAAAAGGTCATGACACACACATGATTATTAAAACATCTGCTCCTTTTGTACGTCTCTGAATCATCTTTTGCTTTTGCTCATTTCACCAGAACACGATTTGACCCCTATCGATGTGAATACAGTGAGAAAAAAATGGGAAAGTTCAGGTCAAATAAGGCGACGCTTTGACTTCTTGACAAGGCACAATCAGGACAACAACTTGACTTGGCTCGAGTTCAGAGGAAAAGAGAGAGAGAGGGAAAAAAAAGGCTTTTGGTTGTGGGAGAACAAAGCGGTCAGTGTTTCCTTCCTTCAGTTGAACGGGCTAAAGCTGCCTTCTATTTTCCCAGGGATGCTTCGTGGATTTATTCGTCAAGAGAAGGGCTACTTAATTTAAAAAGGCAACCCAATCCCTTCTCTGTCTCAGAGCCCCTAATCGGCCTGTGGCACTTTGCCCGTGCGAATGTGGACCTGTGGAGACAGATACCGGCATCGGTTGGAATTTAAGGCAGTCACGCAGCCGCATGCTGGGCCTGTTTGTATATGTACGGCTTTATTATGAAGAGCGGGTTAAGTCGGTTCTGCAGAAACCTCCCCCAGGGTAACGCCTATATAGTCGATGTAAAATGGATGAAGATGTGCAGTTTTTTAAATATTTTTAGTATTTTTTTCTGACACCAATCTCTGTGTGTCCGTCTGTGTTCAAACATGGACTGGAAACTATGGAGATTAGTGATTAGTTATATGGACTACTTCATGATACATCCAGTGACCATTGTCCCGCTTGTTTACGCTCCAGAACAGCTGTTGATGTGAGGCAGCGCTCTGTGGAAAGACCTGAGATCCCTGCTGAAGTGAGGAGAAGAAGACTGGATCTCAAGACGTAAGATCTCTCTCCAGTAAGATGGAGGAGCTAACGGAGCTAACCAGGCTACAGAGGGGAGTATGGAGAGTGTAGCATCGCAGGGACGTCGCTGAATGTCTGGAGCCAGTATGGCGATGTAGCTGGGGGTACAAAAGCAGTGGGCTCCAGCCAAAAAAAAAAGTCCCCAAGTTACCAAGCGAACACTTTTGCTGCAACGTCATCTCACGAGGAGCTGTTGCCGGAAGTTACTGACCTTTTTCCGTGTCTCTGGAGGAACGGCTATAGGAGGAGGTGATCCCCGTCAGACTGTTAGGCCTGTTGAGGGAGCTGGAACTGGAGGACAAAGTGGTGCTAGAGTACGGGGTGGAGGCAGTGCTGGCTGTGGAAATGGCGGAGGTGGAGGACGAAGTCGAAGGCCGGTAGCGCTGGTAGGGGGAGAGACAGAAGACGGGTAAAGAGGGACGGCGTGGTCAGATATTTAAGGTGTGGCTTACAGGTGAGGGTTATTCCAAACATTTACCTCTTCGAAGCTGCGGTACTTCGATCGGTAATCGTCCTCCTTGGTCTCCACCTCCTTCTTCTCCTCCTGCTTCTCCTTGTCCTGCTTCTCTTTCTCATCCCTCTCCTCCTCCCGGGTCTTTGTGGGACGACTCCTGCCGATTGTTTTCTCAGCCTCTTGCAGGTCAGTCAGAGTCACACCCTGGAAGAAGAGAATAATATGTGATCTCTCAAATTTGAATTCCTCGCTTGTATTAAATATTTTCTTATCTTATTTGCATTCTCTGTAGCTCTGCAGTAAAAAATCTAACTGGTTCTTTATCTTTCATTGTTGGAGTCAGTGCAGTTCAGCTGTTTCTGCAGTGAACCTCAAATTCTGTCAGCTTGTAAAATGATCAGCTTTGTACAAGTCTAGACGTTAAGTGCTGCCTGTGTACACACAAAGTGCCTTCTTCACCAGGATGAGAACATTTATTTAAACAGTCTACGGCTATAAAACCATAATACAAACCTAGAGGCGCCTACATGCCACCATTTGTTATCATTTTGTTTTTGACTGAGGACGCCCTCATCTGACTTTTTTGGTGGGATGTAGGGATAAATCATGATGCTGGAGTTAACTAACCTGGGTGGACCTCCTTGACTGTCGAGCCTGTCTGGAGCGAGCTTTCCTCTGGGACTCGGACTCCTCGTCTCGGACTGGCGTCAGGTATGACCTGACAAACACAAGACACACACATTCGTTATCATTAAGAGAAATATCATTAGCTGACTGCTGAGGTGGGGAAACTGTCCGTGCATGCGGTCGTCATCGCCATGTACGGCAGTGTGACGATAAGGTGGCTTGCGAGCAGAAGTGCGACAGACTAGGGTCGAGTACCACGTCACAACTTAAACCGTTGGCGCCTCATTTGGGCGCCTGAGCTGTCTACTGAAATAGTCGCCCTCTAGTGGAGATGTTACAGGCATCAGTGCCACAACACTCTCTACATGGCTCTAGCAGCAGGTAGCCTACCGCGAGCTAGTAGCTACTTTAAACATGGTGACCTGAGTGGGCTAAACCGTGGCTGTGTTTGGGGCTTCTTCTTCGGTTCATGCATCACCGACAGCAGAGTGAGGATATTAATCCTACAGCACCATCAGTGGTGTGGAATATGGAGTATGAAGCAGCTATCCATGTCAAGGAATGTTGTTGGAGGAAGATAAAGATGTGTGAAGCCGGATATTCAAAGCAAAGCTTTAAAAGCATCCTTAAACCGACTCTAAGTCGCAGGCAACACACTCTCTCTCAGTGTGTGTGTGTGTGTGTGTGTGTGTGTGTGTGTGTGTGTGTGAAGCGTGCTTCTGTTGGCCACACACAAGTATGAACTCATTCGGTGCACAGCGAAGCCTCGGCCTTGAGGAAAATGTGCAGCTTCTGCCCACCTTCCTTATAAGGAGAAGTGGCTGGAGCGGTCCAGGCTCCGATACAGGCCTGCCTCACTCCCACTCCCCACCACCATGACAGGTGGCTTATTTCAGCGCTACAACAGGAAGACGCACACTCGGCACTCGACCCTCGACCCCCCGTGACACACTCTGACATGCTGGACAGGCGCATACACAACTCTCTCTTCCTCTTCTGCACTGTGTGTACAGAGTTTAAGATCACACACACGCGCACACACACACACACCCCGTTCTCAAACAGAGGAAATGCATCCGGATTACTGTTTGACTGAAGGAAGCATTTCATGTTAACGCCAATATTCCTGGAAGCTGCTTATAGTCAATGTTTTGTCACTATTTGAACTTATAAATGTCATGAATATACAAAAATAAATATGGTATATAAATATGGCGAGTAAAGCGAGATAACGTTTTATTAAATGAGCGAGTTTAACTAAAAAAAAAACAAACAAATTTAACGGCGTGGGGCGCTGAAAGCCTCGACTAAACCCAGAATAACAAGAGCAATAAACAAAATCTGAACTACAAGTTGTATGTAACTAAACAAAATCGATTATTTCCATCATATTTCAGGCTGATAACAAGCTGAGAGTTTCATATGTAATAACAGGCCAGGCCTGTTAATTAAACGCTGATCCAGGTGAGATTAACCCACTGTCACTTCCAAACAATCACGTACGATGTATTTATTCACACGTGCGGGTCACGTACGTAAAAAGGTGCGTGTTACCTGCGTCTTTCAGAGCCAGTGACGGTGCCAGCGGTGGTGGTAGTGGTAGATATGCCGGTAGTGGTAGACGTGGTGGTGGTCGTGGTCGAGCCAGTGTTTATAGTGGGGATGACGGCGGCGGACTCCTTCTCCTTCTCCTTTTCCCTCTCGGCACTCTCCTCTGACCAGTACCTGTTCGCACGCCAGCGTTTGATTAAGAGACATTCTCACGGCAGATTCCATTTCAACTGCTTTTAATATAAAACCCCAAAAATCTGCGGCTGTAGACGGCTTTTAAGTGAAGCCACATGTCTGCTAGAGCTGGAAAATTCCTGTGTCCATACATAATACGCTGGAAGATTTATTTCTATACGTTTTCTTGGCTGCAGGCTGATCACATCAGATGGATTTCCTGTTAAAGAATGGTTCAACATCTGTTTCACACAGCAGATTACCTCACTGCATATTAGCTGATTGCATATTAGTATTTACTTTGTAAGATTAGCTTGCTGGTTTAATAAAATAAATAAATACACCAGGAACTTTTTCAGAGAAGAGTTACAAAACTAGTAGAAGTTCTAGAGGCTCCTGTTCGTGTACCTGCTGGTGAGACTGGTGGAGCCAGTGCGGGTGGAGGAGGAGCCCAGGCTGGAGAGCAGGCCGCGATGGCCTGTGGGCGAGGTAACAGATGAGGAGGTGGTGGTGGTCGTTGTGGAGGAGGTGGTCGAGGAGCTCAGGTCCTCGTGTCTTCTGCCAAAAGAGCCGCTGGGGGGAGGGGGGGGAACGTAAACAAAGCACGGTCACCAGGAGAGGAAAAATGTGTGTATTCTTTATGATTCTTTAGTCTGACGCTTTCAATTTAAACACGGGGGAGGAGATCCTTTCCTTTTAGTGTTCCATGGCCTACATTACAGCGTTAATAGCTGTTAGGAATGATGGATCTGCATGTATTATAAACCCTCTGCAGGAAACTGCTGATATCTGATATCTGATGACTTTTTCTTTTGTTGTTGTTCTCGTTTGCAAAACCTGTTATCTTTCGAGGAAAGGACTGCAGTTTTAATACTTAAATTTCAGTGCAGATTAAGCCTTTGATAGTGCTGCAGTGTCACGGCATTACTTGATCAAATCTGTATTCTAGTTAAGCAGATCAGGCAAACTGCATGACAAGTTTCTGCATTTATTTGGAGGGTTTGTAAAACAAAAGTTGAACAAGTTGAATGGAAAAAGTGAACCCGGAGTCCAGTTCTGCATGTTCAAACAATCTTCATTTGGACATTAAAAAGGCAACCACAACACATGGTTGACACTTTAGCAGAGCTGAAACACACACACACACACACACATCAACAATCAGAGAGGACAGGTGGGTGTAGAGATTGGCGGTGCGCCCACGAGTGAGGCTGGTGTACCTGCGGTAAATGCTGTAAGACTGGTAGTGGGAGGTGGGTGGCTGCCAGGGTTTAGTATTACAGGTGTTAGGGTCCAAGCTGGAGGTGGACGAAGACTTGGCTGGCACGTCCCGCGTGCTGCCGCTCCGCCCTAGTGCTAGCGTGTGGGACGTGCTGGGCGTGTTGGCAGGCGGGTGGGAGCGAGAGAGGCATATTAGCGGTGAAGGCGCACACACAGATAACAGTATAAAGAAACATACATATTCAAGACTATAAAAGCTTTGCACACTACTGGTGCATACGTGTCATATGGGGATAGTTGTTGGCTGGATATTGGCGTGTGTATTAGCACGTGACTCAAGGATGTCTTCGTTATAAAATCAGAATTCAGGAAGTAGCTTTTACAACTTAAAAACGAGTAATTTATTAAGGAGCCTTGTGTCCAGTGTTTTCCCCATATGACATGCTTGCAGCATAAGTCCATGTCTAGGTTTTGTGCCATGGGAATCTGATTTAACTGGGAGTCAAACAGCTCTAAAGCCTTGTTAAAACGCCTGAGTAATGCATTGCAAACTCATTGGCACAGTAACCTGACAGGACAGGTACAGTCATGCAAGAGAAAGGCGTTGGGTGGGGGGGCTGATTTGCATGGCTTTCACAGTAGCTGCTGCTGCTGCGCACGGAAAGCATGTACATACATATCTCTGATGACATAATCCGAGCGAAATGTACAGTAGATGATTGATAAACAGCTATCAATGCTGTTTTTTTAAGTGTCAAAGCTATGCAAGTAAACCTGAGGATGGAGAAATCGGATCATCGGATCAGATGGGAGAGAGATCTGATGATTGGATGAAGGATGGGAGGTTTGGCAGAGAGGTTTTTTTTTTGTTTTTGTCGCTGCGGAAGCTAACCTGCGCTGGTAGCTGGAGGTTCGGTTGGTGGAGGCGCTTCCTTCGCTGTTCTTCAGGTCGTCATCCCAGCGTCGCCGGGTGTATGAGCCACTACGTATCAGAGCAGTAGAGTCCCTGGGGAGCCACAAGCTACAATAGTACCCAAGGCTTCCACAGACTTACATAGATACTAAATATGCGCTTTAAAAAATTCAGCTTTTTTTCCCCCATTAAACCCAATTCCACCCACTAAGTCTACCAACAACCTAACCAAAGGCTGAGCCACACACACCATGCAGAGCATTGAGGCCTTTTGGCCTGCAACACACAGCAGTGGGCAGCAGGAGCCGCTCATGCCAATGCATGTTTGCACAGAGCCGCTTGGCTCCGGGGCTTCACCTGTTTTCCTTCTCATCGATGTCTGAAGTACTGGCCAGTCTCCTGGGGATGGTGGGGGCCACGTAGGCGAGCCGGGTCCCTTTATCCTTTTCCTGTGGACGGAGGAGGACTCAGTTAGTAACTGTAAGCAGATGCTAAATGAGAACTCTACAAAAGGAGTTCATTATATTAAAATAAAGGATGTGACTGTGTGACTGTTGACCTTCTCTTTGTCCTTGTTGTCCAGGGAGGAGGAGAGGCGAGGGCTCGAAGCCGAGCGCATCACCCCGGTCGTGTCCTTCTCCCTCTGAGCCTCCTTGGTGGCCGTGATCTCCGCTAGCGCCCCGTAGCTGCCCGTCTTCCTCAATCCCAGCCGCCACGACGCCGGAGACTCGTCTTTCCGCTCCTCCTCCACTTTAGCTGAAACCTTTCCAGCAGGCTGGATGGCCTGAGAAGGAGGAAGGGGGTGTTAGTGTACAGAGTTAACCATTTAAAAGACATTAAGAGATTTTATTTTAGTAAACTTGGTGAGTAACAGGAATCAAACGGTGGTCAGAAACGGTTTAATCTCCAGGGGCTGAAATTTTTAGGTTTAAACAATGAGCACTTTTTTAAAAAGGAAGGGCATGCCAGTTAAGACGTACGATCACATCCTCGACTACAACTACTGGACTCAAAATCATTCAAGATTAAAAGGGTCGTCTCAAAGTGGTGAAAGGGTATTTAAATCTTTTGGGATTTCAGACTGATACTTTTCAGGTCTGGCCACAAACGACGACAAGCAACCAAACGGAACACAGAAGCCACACTGTCACACGGTGAAAGCACGATCGGGAAGTGAAAAACAACACCACGTGGGGTCGATGGGTGAAAGTCAGCGATCTGGAGGTCCGATCAGCATCACCTGGATCAGACTTAGGGTGGTTATGGGAGGGGGAGGGGGAGGGGAGTGTTAAGTGCTTTGTCAGTGCACGTAAGATGTAGGATGAGATAACACACCGCCGATGCCTCACCATGGGTTTTTTGGGCACTAGAGAAATGCCAGTTTTGCGCAAGCCTTGACGCCACAATGCAGGACAGCCCGGCTCCGCCACAGGCATGAGGGGAGTAATACAATCAAACTAAAGCCAACCAAAGACAAGAGCCCGGGGGAGGGGGGATGAGAAAGACACCGAGGGAAATGGGGATGGGTAGGGGAGGAAGACAGAGAAAAAAAAGCCAGAATAAGACAGAAGCAGCAGCAAAAGAAACACACTTCATAAGCAAGGGTAGATTTTTTTGAGGCCTAGTCACACCACACAATGCTTACTGCCAAAAAAAACATTTGGTAGTGTCAAAACTGGGACATTGTTAATGTTTTGCTCACTCTTGTTAGACAGAAGACATTGTGATGTGTGAGCGCTAGGCTTCGGAGAAGGATCGGAACGAGAAATTGCAAGAAAAGAAAAGCAGAAGAAGAAAAGAGGAACCAAATTGCAGAAAGTTTCAGGTAGGTGGGAGCTGATTGCAGCGTTCAGGAAGAGGTAGAATCCTGTGGACATTCAGGAGTGTGAAATGATGATGCAGTGTGTAGGTGGTGTCTCGTATCACAGACTTAGTGGAGTGAGCGTCACAGCTTTCGATTTTCCGCTCTAAATGCATCATAAATTCATTAAATACCTTCAACAGATACACATGACGCCACATTAAGTATTTGTTTAAAACCAGTGGCCTGAAAGAAGCAGACATGTCCTTGGAAAATGTTACCAGGGTTCACTTTTGTTCAGTGCTTGGCCTCGTTTTGCCAGCAGAGGGCAGCAGACTCAAAGTGGGAGGACGGCAGCGTGCTCTGTGCTGCTCTGTGGCCTCCTGGCATCCCAACAGTCACATAGTAAACTGTTAACATTAGGCGGAATTGGCCACCGATGCGCTGTTTGTCGAAATGCCATTCTCGGGACATGAAGAGCAAATCACAACCAGGAACGACCATTTCCGTGAAGGCCTGGTGGAGTGTGAATTCATTTGAAGTAACCCCCCCACCCCTTGGTATCGTCATCCGGCCGTGAAATTAACTTTGAGCTCAAAAGGGGGGGAAGAAAAGCTAAATAGATGAATTTTATTGATCTGTTTATATAACGAGGCACCGAAATGTCTCGGTAGAAGAAGAAAAAAGTTGGCTTTGTGCAACAGGAGTTGCAGATTCTACTTGAAGTGGTTTGAGGGCAGAATAGTGACACGGTTGCGTCATGGCTGTGCCGCAGCATTTCATTTCCTCTGAGGCCTTTCTTAAAAATCAATCAAGTGATCGCTAATTTGAGTGAAATTTGCGTTTTTAGATTTGTGGCAGCTGTCTGCGCTACGGATGCAAACGATTATAGATTATGATGATGCGATTATAGTCTGAGAAAATGCGTTGTTCAACTCTTAACTCTTGTTGATTTGTAAGCGACAGAAACACTCGGTGACGTTAATCGCTGTATCCCTAGTCCGCGCAGGGTAGGACGGTAAACGCTCGTCCACCAGGCCGTACCTTCTTTACCGGCGAAGTGGGGGTCGTCACCTGGTTAGTTGGGCTGGTCGGAGGTGACACGGTGATGCCGGTCGCGGTGGGCGTTGTGCTGTTGCTCACCGATGCCGACGGCTTGCTCTTGTCTGGAGGGGGGTCGAGAACAAACAATTAAAAAAGTAATAATTAGAACATGCTCGGACTATAAATGGATTAAAGAAAAGTTTCTGTGGCGACTGTGCCACATAAAAAGGACTGACAGACTGACCCAAATTTGCCTCCTTTTGAACATGTTATGGTAAGAAGACAGAGCTGACGGAGTCTATGCGAGTAATTTAACTGACAGGCAGGAAATGCTTCAGATTTACTGATACCACACAACAAGTCAGAAATAAGTCGCACACAAACACGACGCACACAGTACCTGCTTCATTCTCCGACTCTGAGTCTTCATCCTCCTCTTCTTCGCTGGAGCAGCTCGACTCATCCTTCTTCCCCTCCTCTTCTTCATCCACCTTCTCTGGTTCTAAGGTCTCGATGCGTGGGGCCGTCTTTTCTGGCTCCAGAAGCAGCGTTTCTTTGCTGCGGCACACAAGTTTAACACTGTTAGCGCAGTATTTTGAACTACAGCAGAACTACCATCGGTGGCTTAATAATCTTCCGTTGATGCTCGTTCACCGTCGAGCCGTTTACCTCTTGAGCGGCTTCAGTGATTGGTTGTTATCTCCGGTGGTCGTCGTTTCAATCAAAGGAGATTTCTTGACATCTTTCTTTCCGCTCATCAGCTGGAATACAGAAAACAAAACTCAGCAGTTCTAACAGGAACACAATCTTGTTAAAAATGACTAGTAGCCGCCATTAAAACTGCAGACGAAGTTATTTTGTGCAGATACGAGTTAAACAATCAGACTCACCAGATTTTGCTTCTTTTGTAGTTCTTCTAAATATCCCAGAACATCTTCATCTGCTACATCGAAAGCCGTCTGGCCCTGAGAAAAAGAAACGCAGCGAAAGTTACCCCCCAAAACACGGACTGCGCAGCGCTTACTGACACGACTCATGACGGCTCCAGTCACCCACCATTTTGTTAATGAGGTCCATGTCACATAGATTCTCCACCAGTATCCTACACGCCTCCTCTTTGCCCCAGTGTGCGGCTGCGTGTAGAGGAGTCCAGCCGTCGTAGTCCTTAATATTTACATCATACCCTGCTTGGATTAAAAGCCTGCACAATAGAGGAGTGGAGAGTGTGTTAGAGAGACAGGAAACAAACAAACAAACAAAAAAAGAGCTTCCCTTTAGGATTCTCGGATTTGGTTCTGTAAACTAATCTTTCAAGGTGATGCCAGTGTGCGAGCTTTTAGAAGTGCGTCAGCGTTGTAACCCCAGGTCAGATTTATGAGATACAGAGTCCAACCGCCTGAACGCAGAAAAATGAGGCTGGCAAATTTTAGGACTAATATTTCAGTCTATAACTCTGCCATGACGGGGCAAAAAATCCAGATCCCCGTCTTTGTATATGGCATCTGTGCTAAACATCAGAGATCTTAGAGCTATCTATGGCAGCGGAGTGAGCTGGCTGGCTTCCCGGACCAGATGGACAGACGGCTGCAGCTCCTATCCTGGATCTGCGTAGCCGTATTAACGGCCTACAGAGACGATGTTGGAACAACGCATTGACAAGATGCAGAGACCAGGATATGTTTGGCATTAGGGAGGAGAGAAAAAAAGAACTGTCCTGTATTTATATAATGTACAGGAAAGAATTTATGCAACAATAAGCTATAAATGAGTTGGTGGTTACATTTTTGTCCCAACATGGAATCAAGTCTACGCTCCGTGTGCTACCTGTGAACTCCAGACCGCTCGCTTACTTTAAAACCTCGACGTATCCCTTTGCAGCAGCTACGTGGAGCGACGTCCCTCCGGACTTGGCGTGCCGGACGTCTTGGATCTGGCCGCTGTTGAGCCACTGCCGGGCGTCCCTCAGCATGACCCGCTCCTCCTCTTTCCGGGCGGCCTCGATGTCCACCCCTGGGTGAAGTGACAGAGGAGATTGTCAAGAGTGGCACTGAGGGATTACACGAGACAAGCTGCCAGCTGTAACACTGAACCCAGAGCGAGGCACGGTTTCATGGAGGTATTTATTATGAGTTCTTACATCTTGAGGAAGGTATGTGAATGTTTGGTATTTATTACATTAGTTTGTGACAACGGATTACAGCAGAGAGCAGTAAATATTTCAACACATAACCATCTTTGCATTTTTAAACACTGCTATGATAATGAAACAATCATAGCTTGCACTCTGTACTTGGAAAAATAAACATGACATTACTCTGGCAGGCTCTCTCAACACTAGAGGGTGTTGCAAAGCACTTGTTCGACTTCAGCAAATCGTCCTGTGCCAATTTTCTGTCAATCCGATGATGAAAAAGTGGCTGCAAACACACAGGCCTCAGCCAGTTTAAAGTAGGTCAATATGTCGAAGCTATACGCTGCGTGCGGCGCAGCAGTGAAAACAGACCTTTACTGTCTTGCTGACACCTGGTTGGAACGCGAGACGGTCTGAAACGCGCTGCCGTGCGAGTCGTTGCCTCGTCAGCTGAGCGTTAACGGCGCTCGACTTCATAAACAGTGATCCAAGAAGCGCTCTGAGGGTTGGGAGCCAAAACTTCAGCTGATCTTATAGGTTTGTTCTATTCCCAAGGATACATCATCACTCATTTCCTGACACTCGGGAAAGCTTTGAGATCGCCCCGAGGGTTTTTAAACCAATGAAAGAGAACATCTGTGTCTGCGAGTTTGGCTTCAGGTGGAGGTTTAGGCCGGTGCTAACTGGAGACGAGCACGAGGAGATGTGGTTAAGCAAGAAGAGGACGCTGGATTCACAAACAAAGTCACTGAGACGCGTGCTGGAAAATTGGTTTACAAGCTTTAAAATGTCAGTGAAAGTGTGCACGCAACACCGAGGCAATAATATTCTGGTTTGTTTCAAACTGGACATGTTGCTCATTAGGAGGTTTCGTGGACTTGAGGTCTAAGAAAGTGAAAACAAATGGGAAGACGATGACTCAGTGTCTGAGTTTATGTTTGACTGAAGTTTTGTTTCAAACCGAGCGACTTTGGGACGGCGAGCGGCCCGTTGTCCCGCTCTGGTCTGCTGCTCGACGAGCACCCATCAAAATGCTGTCACATTCATTCTACCCTTTCTCATCACTACCCTGTATTAAATGCAAACAATCTGATGGGACACTGGCTCATATGTTTTGGTTCTGTACCAGACTCCACAAATTTTGTTTTGTTTTAATTGTTACTCCGATGTTTTCCAGCATGATCTCCCTCCTGACCCAGAAACAGCCATTCTAGGCTGGTCTCAACAGTTAGAGTCTACGAGTCACTGGAGAGCTTCGTCGATCCGGTATGGGGACGGTCATTGCAAAAAAAAAAAAAGGAGACCTTATGGAATAAGGTCTGGAATAGAGAGCTCGCCCCTCGTTTTGAAATCTGGCTCACAGAGTTCTCGAGCACTTTACACCCGGAGAAGATCTGATACGAGTTGTCAGCGAAGGCAACAGATTTAAACAGATATGGCAACCCTCGACTACATCTCAGAGCAGAGGGGACCCTCATGACACCTCAATGACTTCTTCTGTTAAACATTTGGTTATTATGAACTGTAATTATACATTTTGTAACTGTATGAATGGATAATCATAGAAACCTATGCAGGGGAGTACACGGTTTTGTTTGTTTTGTTTTTGTTTTTTTTGCCCCTTACATGTGAGGGGAGGGGTTAGATAGGGCAGTCTTTTCTATGAAAAACGTTATAAATAAAATATTTTTAAAAAAATGTCACGTTCTTTCAGGGTTACAAACATCAGAAACTTTAAACACAACCTGAGCCCGATGATGAGCTCCTCCGTGACATTACAAGAAGATCAGAAGTGAGAAATGCGAAATGCATAACGTCACAAGGCCTCTCTTTGTAATGCTGCACATTGCTGTGGTGTATTCACACACAATGCCAGGTATGTGTACTCTAACTATTTAATCAAGGTGAGACGACCACAGAAATGCCACTTTTCAAACTCGACGAGTACGGGAGAAAAATGCAGTGCGCCCACGCCACGGAGGAGAATCAACCTAAACCTCCTTATGGCGGTTCAATTAATGCGTTCAATGGGAGCCGGCCAGGTAGGGCGACGTCCCGTGATCTCTTGGGAAGTAGCCTACACTGCGTCTATAAAAAGCAGGCAGCCTAATGGCCTCTAAGTAGGACTACAGAATAAGAGCTGAGTGGAAGAATTGGCAGCGGTTCAAAGTTGAGTTTTTACAAGAAGGCGGCACGTCTTCTGACTGAGCATCGCAAAGCTAAAGAGAAAATTCAATAGACCAAAAAAGGACTCGACTCCCTCCTCGTGCCTACAGTATGTTTGGTCAAGCCGAAGTGAAATATCTCTGAAAACAAACACCTTTGAGGTAAGTATAGTTTCTGACCTTTAAGAAAATTTTATTTTGAAGTGAGAGGAAACCGTCCGCCCTATCCTCTCAGCACCGGGGACAGAGTATGCCTAAGAAACATTTGTCAGATTATCCACCTTCAGCTCGTTACAAGGACGGGCTGCGGCCCTCGTGAGGCAGCTGACGGAGGAGGGAGCCGTCCGGTCACTTGACCCAATCAGGGTCACGGAGAGGATATAGAGGTTGCCGCTCGCTAACAAGTTTAACACCATGACTGCTATCTCTTTGAGGGGGAGAAAATCACATTACAAACATACAGCAGCGTTACACAACAGCTTGTTGCATAATGTCTGCCTGCTACCTTTAGCATGGAGAACTGAGCTGCGGATTGTCTGCAGCTGCCGCGAGGCCGGGACGACCGCAAACTCGCTCTTCAGCAGGATTTTATCTCGAAAGCGGTTTCATGCAAATCTGTGTTAATAACTTGAAAAAAAATAATGACTCAGTATTTAGTAGTTCGGCTCTGTGAAGCCTACACGTTTGTGTTTTTTTTGCGTCTGTTTCGTGATGGATCTCGGAGGAGGCAGCGTGTGAATGCTCCGAACCAGGGCGGCACATCTATCACGGCATCGGCAAATCAAAGCTGACAGCTGCTGCTGCTGCTGGCCCGGGATGCTTGAGGTTCGGGTGGGTGCGTGTCTCGCCGCCGTTACATAACACGGCCAAGGAGTGGAACATGCAAACAGTGCTCTGGGTGTAATTATCAATGGATGCCATGTGCCTACAAACACTTGGAGCCTGACTTAAAGGACTGTCAAGGGATTGACGGGTTATAGACGGCCTGTTTCCTCAGTGACATTACACAGTTTACGCTAACGCACGATGCACTTTCACATGCAGACCGTACATCTTCCCCGCTGACAAGCTCATCGTATACACTTCTAAGGGAGCTGCTGTTACATGAATGTCTCAGTGAGGCTTACATGACTTGCATTTCACACCTTACTGTGAGCTATCAGTGGCTGTAAATATAGCATTTCTCTCCGCGTGCAAACCCATGGAGTAAAATGTGAGGAGAAAGGTAAAGCCGGTCAACCTTTATTAGTGAATATGAGCCCAGGAGCACCCCTCTGGCCCCGGGGCCAGTTAACACGTCTGTGCGTGGCCTCTCACCATAGGAGGGGAGGGGGGGGGGGCCTTTCACCATCTTAAGAATGCCCCGGCCAAAAATAGAAAAAGACTCGACTTTTTGGGGGGGTTTCGAGTCATCACGAGTGCTCGCAACACAGCTGGATCGCTTTTCTGCATTATGCAAGTTTTCCCTCAAGCGAGTGAGCAAGTGAAAAACACTCCGACACTCAGAGATGCATGAAACACACGTACCTCTGCCAGCTATGCTGTCATGAGCACACAGCTCTAGATTTGATTCTCATTCTGTCTTTACTGTTGCTCTGGATGCTTAGAAATAATCTCAATAAGTTTGCCGTGTTAGATTCTGTTCTATAGCTCAAACTCCGGGCTAACTCTGACACATTTTCAGTGTTTAACGAGCACCGTCCCTGTTAAACAGTTCAATAAATAAAGCAGAGTGCACATATTGTGTCATATTTAGCACTGCTCTACCGCTACTTCTTCTTTCTGGTTGCATTAACAACACATGACCTTGTTTCGAGGCTATATTAGCTGCAGGATATTATCAGAGGTTAAACTGGCTTGTGACAGTTACACAGTGCGTGTGTGGTACACTTTTATGACGCTTGCCTTGGGAGAGAGGGATGAGCCAGTAGTCCAATATTGACAATGCAGTTCGAGGTGTCTGTACGGTGTATATGATACTGTACCTTGTCTGTTGATCTCGTTCTGCAGGAGCTCCTCCATCGCCTCCTCTTCGGCGATGTCCAGGGGTGTCTCACCTTCGCTGTTCACAACTCCTACATTGGCGCCCTGGCTGATGAGATACCTGCAACGACAACAACAAACAGCACACACACAAACATTTTAGGCTCGGGCCGAGATCGTATTTATAGAAAACAACCTTTGAAAATATTCCAGAGCGGTATGATCCTGACTTCTGTCCCAAAAAGGCTGAGGTCAAACTCTATGAGGCCTTTGAGGTCACTTCATTGAGGAATGAGGAAGCAGCTGAAGGACGGTTTTACCTCGACCTGACACCTCTAGTCCAAATTACAGCTATTCCTCAATTACACTGATGACATGAATTAAATTAATTACAATAATTAAATACATAATGATCAGTTGTGGATTCTCGGAACTGCTAAAACTCCCTACAAGACATGTGAGACAAGTACATGCACTTCATGCTGTTGGTTGAGCACACACTGAAGTTTCAGCCAACACTTTATGACAAAAGGTAAACAACCACAGTACAAGTTCAAATAACCAAGATGCTAATTGCCTGAGCGCTGAGTGTGTTCAAATGGAGGGTCTGTGCAAACACGGCAAAACGCGCCGCGCCTACATAATAAAGAAAAGGAGGAGTCCGGACGAGGAGTGGCGCAGATCCAGGCAGGTGTGTTGGCATGGATGTTTACCGCTCTCTCAGCTTTACAGTAGACTACTGTCAGTTCGTCTCACAGCGCCACGGCAACTGATGCAATCAAAGCGTTCATTGCTACAAGACATGAAATGTGAAGCGGAGCTCACTTCAGCCAACAGTTGGTTCCCTATTACATTACAAAACAAAGGCGGTTTCCTCTTCATGTAAAGTGTCTTTTTGTAGGTTTCAGTGGCATCTAATAGCGAGGCTACAGATTGCTATCACATGAACACCCCTCGCCTCACCCTAGCCCTTCCCAGCATGTAGAAGAAACAAACAACAGTGGCTGTGAAAAACGGTGAAATCCCTCTAGAGAGCGAGATAATTATATTTTTTGGACATACACGTCCAGAATGGTTGAAACATTGGATGAATATTCTGCTGGAGGCTGGTAAAAAAAAATAATGGTTGTCACAGGAGAGCCCAGCTCTGAATGCACAGATGGAAATCACAATGGACATTCACAAAATGGAGAAGATAACAGCTTTTGTTCATCATAAGATGGAACAATTTGCCTCGCGATGGAAAGGCTCGTTCACTTAGGCCTGATTTTATTTAAGGGTCTTAAAATAAGTCGAGACCTGGAACAAACGTCACTATATATACACACTGTACTATATCTGAAATTGTATGGAAATGTATGTTTGGTGCAGCTTGTCAATAAAAAAAAAATAACAATAAAAAACACCCGATCTAGAGAGTTTTGTTTGCCTGTTCTGGACTAGAACAGAACAGAAGAGTGGACCTGCTGCCTCTGTAGATATAAAAGTTTCATTCTAAGGTAACAAAAGTACAAAGTTCTTCCTCCAAAGTCCTCCAAAATGTTACACACCGGACCTTTAACTGTGACAAAGATGCTTGTTTAGTGGAACATTTTACAGTTGGAAAAATTCACTTTCGGGTCAGTACTTTCTGGTACTAAACTATGTGACGGTAACACTGTTTCCAAATTGCCGACATTTCTTTGGCATTTCTGCACGGCTGCTTCCTGATACTTATTAACCAACGTGTACTGATATATCTGGAATAAGTTAATATTGGCCAAAAACAGCTGATTTCAACCTCCGGTGCTGGGAAATGAAGCCCATGTGGAAATTCTAAAAACTGTAACCTCTCAAACATCCACTTGAGGCTGGCTCCTAAGTGAGTCAGTCTCCATAAGTCCCCATGTTAAAATGTCCAACTTCACAGCAGAAATAAACATGTTTACAGCCTGGTACAAAAAACAGTTTTGGTCTCTATAGCTAATTTCCCCGTTCATGACAACTGTACTGAGGGTGAATTTTTATACAACTCACCTGTTCAAATTATATTAAGGCTTAAAGTTATGCAGAATTAAGAGCGTGGACGCTTTGATTGACAGGTAAGTTACAGATGGCTCGGTCCGCCTCAGGTCTGTCCATTCTTTATACTGTCATTGGTCTGGCGTGGAAGCCGTAACTTGAGCAAGTGTTTAAAGCGTAAATGAAGCAAACACAAACACACACACAAAAAAAAAAAAAAAAAAAAAAATTTGCATTGTGAATCAACAAAAAAAAAAAAAAAATGTAATGTTGCACTTACAGTCTAAAAAGTTCATGAACAGGTCATCTGATAAAACCCTGAGAGCTGTGAGTATTTTGTAAACAAGAACGCTGTGATAATGTGATTATTGTGGTGGTTTCTTGCATCATACAAACAATTCTTTCATGTTTTAATGCACGTTTAATTTGCTCAGTTTTAACTGAAACATCAATGATTTAGTTCAGTCTGCATGTCTGTTTACAGACTCATCATCTCAAAGCATTAAAGACCTTCAGCTCAGCCATAAAATCCTCTAAAAAAATAATAACAGACACCAAAATGAGCATCTGACACTGTATTCAAGCCTCCTCAGTGATTTAACCCTTTACATCTTTGTCTCCCACCAGCGCAGATTCAAGACCTTTTTTAACCATTCAACATCTTGACTTCAGCTGCTTCCAATTAAAGCTGCGGTGAGACTCAGGCCCTTCTCATTAGGCCGACACACCACTTGAAACGGACTCAGCGCTTATGACCCCCCTCCCCTCCCCTCCTAAATGCCAACTGACTGACTGCAGTTACGACGTTTTATACCGTCTTGATTGGACTTTCTATTCGGCCTATTTTGGGTCCGCTTTTCTCGGTTTGATGGGTTTCGTGGTCTGGAGTCTCACTGAGGGATTCTCAACCAAACCCTACCATTAGATGGCTGTGGTGACACCCGGGGCTTATAGAGGTACTGTCCCCGCTTTTTGAGTTCCCGTTGAGGATGCTGGGATTTAAAATGGGTCTTTGCTGAGAGCTCGCCACCCACAACATGTTGCGGAGGTTCTCTCTATGACATGATGTCTCCATTAGTCACCCATATCAGGCCAACCACTTGACCTTTTCATTCATTATGCGGCAACAAAAAACTTCTTGTTTTCTGTAATACTAGCCCAGCACTGGTGCGGTGTTCACGAGGCCTTCTGGTCACAGACTTCTAGAGTCTGAAAAGTTAACAACACCAAAATTATGTGGGCTTTTTTAAAAAAAAAAAAAAATTTAAATGAAGTGGCTTGTGTATAATTTTCGTATTACATTACAACTTAAATACCATGGCCAAATTTGCCCGGAGACTAATTTGTACATGAGCCACATGTTTATCTTCCTGCAGCCTGTTGCACTTGTTACTATTCGGGAAAACATCAATAGTAGGGATAAATCTGTGGCCAGGTTCCTGTAACGTTACACAGAAGTAAAGCAGGTCACAGCACACTCCCAATATGCCGAACAATGAGTACAACTGAGCTCCTTCAGCCCCCTTTAGCCTGTTTAAATATCCTCCGATAACATCTCTGTGTTGTGTTCTGTGCCCTGCGAGCAGTCTTCCTACCTGAAAAGGACTAGCGGCAAGAAAATACTCTCTGGTGCAACTCTAGAGCTCGATTCCAGATATGGCGCTCGACAATGATCTCTCCGTATTTGATTACATCACAACGACAATGCTATGAGATGTCAAAATGTGACGGGGAGCTGCGTGGCGGCTGAAGATGACAGCTCTCGACGCGCCGATTTGGGCGTGTTCAACGAACACATTTCATTACAAGAAAAGGTGAAACCAGTTACGAGTGCCGCTGTGCAATCCTAAAGGACCACGGACATCAATCTTGCTAGCACCAATACAAAGACAGAGGTCACTAATGGGGGGGCTCAGACATGCAGACCTCAGCTGCAGCCATGTCAGCCCTGATGAAGTGAAATTAAATTGTGTAGCAGCAGGAACGTCCTGATCTTACCGCTCAGATTTTTTTCACACAAACTCGACACTGTTAGAAAAGAAACGTTTCTTAGAATAAGCTAGATATAACAACAGGATGTAAGGATGAGTTTGCAGAAATCAGACCCGATGAACCAGATACCGTTTCTTGGAAACCAAATAAACCGCCTCATTTAAAAAAAAAAAAAAAAAAAACAGGCCGCTCAGTCAGTACTCACTCTGCTATGTCTAGGTATCCGCAGGAGGCTGCAGCGTGGAGGGGGATCCAGCCCTCGTTGTCGGGCTGGTTGATGCCGGCTCCGTGTTCCACCAGGAAAGTCACCATGTCGACGTTGTCGTCTATGCAAGCCTGAAAGAGAGGGGAGAGAGAGTGTGTGTGAGGCTGCTGCAAACTGCATTTGATAGACTGCCACGTGCTTTCAGAATTGTTGGGGAATTTTGGCAGCCGGAGCGTTCCCAAAATGCCTTCACATAGCAGGGGTGCTTGAAATACCACATAGCGTAGTACTGCTATGTGGTATGTCCTACGTAAATGGTGGGGCTGCGCCTATATGCTGCTACTTTATGCAGAAAGGTTCATTTAACGACTGCTTTTGCTTAAAAAGTCAGCTCTGCACACTAGCCAAATATTTTCTCAAGTGTGATAAATCAAAACTACTGAAATAACCACACACACACCATACGTTGTTCTCCAACACGGAGCCGTTGATGAATCACTCGATTAAATCCACATCTGTGGTTGAGCAAAAGTAAAACAGCTTTATTGGCCGGCACAGTTTGTCCTTCCTCATTTTATAATCATGGTGTGCCATTCTGTGGACGAGCTAACGAGCTAAAGCTAGTCTGTTTTTGTTGAGGACAGGAAGATGTCCCACCCCCGACGGGCAGGCATGTCATTCAGTGAGGGAGGAAACGTCTGAAAAACTCCACATGAAAACACCTCAAATCACGGTCACACTTAAGGGGAAACATCAGTATTTTTTTTTTTTTTTTTTTACTGTGTTTTTGTGTCCAATGGGAACAATTTTTTGAAAATTGGCTGCAGTCGGCAGCCACAGACGGGTAACAATGTGTAAAACACACACAAACAAGCCATGTGACGTAAAAATCCTGTTTTTTCCCCACCAGAGGAAAAAAAACAGAAATATAACGTCTGTTTCTGATCACACTTTTTAAATACTTTAGTTCTTAGTTCATATAAAGTGGTCATCAAAGTTTATTCATTTACTTTTCTCATGTGAAGTTCATTTGAAGTTAATCTACCTCACAGTGCTCTTAATATTCAGATTTGTAGTTGACTTAAAAGAAAGAACAAAGAGGTGAATCGATCTGAGGCTGAAGAATCGAGGTCTGAACCAGCAGACCGCCCACAAAGACATGCATGTTCGATAACGACCGCCAGCGAAGGAGATCCAGAGCGCAGGCGACAAAGTGGGCGCTCAGCACTGCGCCGCTGTCATCATCATTGTCTTCGCACCATCCGTGATGTTATATCACCGTTTTTCTGAATACCAAACCATGCATGACTGACGACACGGTGAAAACACAAGCGATACCCGCAGAAATAAATAGAGGCCGCGGGTGGGAGAGATCTAATTTAAGATCTTCTGACTCACAAAGTGGGAGATGTTGTGATTTTACCCACGCTGTGAAGCAGAATTTGCACCGGGGGTGGGCGTGCTTTGGGTTTCCGTTGAGCATTTAATCAGTCAAGTGTTGTCAAAGGTATACAGGAAATGTAAATTACTATGTGTCTTTTTTTTGTATTAGACTTGCAGTCTCAAGGCTTAGAAGGCAAACTGTGCTGTTAGAAATGCAGATTTGCAGAAATGTGTCATGTATTTTCTAAACAATAAAATGTAGCTTCAAGCTTGGCCATGGACTTTTGTTACATGTCATCGCTAATCTCCTTCTCTCTCCTCATTTCCTGTCTCTTCACTATAGTCTCCAGACTCATTAAGCAGACAATGCCCCTCGAAATACTTTATTAAAAAAAAAAAAAGGTCTGTTTTGGGTTTTATTCTGCCAAGAACTCACACCGCTGTGAAATTTCTCACGCCACAACAGGCTCACCCTGGACCTCCTTACCGTTTGGCAATACTGCTAACCGCTAAGCTGCAGACAAACGTGATTATCACGTATTCTGAAGAATTCGACCAAAAAGTTCTGACTTTAACGTCGTGTTCGATGGATACATTTGTGTATTGAATCTAAAAAAAACAAACTACATAAAATTCATACACAGCCAGAGCAACAGCAGCTTTACTTGGCCACAAGCCTGAGAAGGGAGCGAGGAAAAGCAGAGACAGAGAGCCCGCGGTGCTCTTTTCATTCAGGATAAACAAGAGGCCGCGAGGTTAAGAAGTTACCTCACATCAACAAGGCGACCTGCAAAGCACTGATCAGTCCCTCAAGTGGAAACAACAGCAGCTGTCCAACATGCTAAGCTCCACAATCATGAACCGATCCATCTGATTGACAGCTATCATAGTAAATCATCAGTAGACACACGACAATCCCGACCTTAGCAATATCCAAACCATACTTTGCCACCCCCAACCCCCTCGCCGCCATCGCTGAGCACTGTGCCTGGACTGTCTCGCGCTCTTCTCCTGAGGTTGCTATGACAACAAAAGCGTTGACAGGGGAAACAGATACACACTAACACACACAGCGGCCTCACGTTCGGGGCACACGACTATCTGGCTGGAATCCTTGTCCAAATTTGGGCCGTTTACAACGCCGTACATGGCCAGAGCTGAGGAGTGCCTGCAAAAGGCCTCACTGAGCTTATCTGACGGTGTGTGTGTTATGTGTGTATGATGTGATTTGGTTGTGTGTGTGTGTGTGTGTGTGTGTGGTGCTCAGGCACAGAGTTTCTCCAGGTGCAGACGGACTTTTTTTTTTTTTTTTTTTTTTTAAACAGGCTGGGTTCATCCAACTTTGTTTTAGGGAACACAACCAGGCGAGAGCTCTCTCTTTGAAAGCAGTCTGCAGCTCTCATGACTGGTGAAACGATGTGGCTGCACTGTCCCAACACATGGCAGCTCGTGGTTCCCGTCCAAGTCCACAATTTGGTAATGTCAACAAAGGCGGACATGTGGTTCATTGCTTTAAAAAAATAAAAGACTTCTAAACAGGATACGTCTATGACACATCGACGTGAACCGTGAATGTTTTGTGCTCTACTTGTCATGTCGCTGTGCCTGTCCGCATTCTTCTTACTTGTGGGATTCGACATAAAGATAAGTGGCACCGGCGGGGCCTTTATCGACAGCTGACTGAGCACGTTGAATTGCCGTCCGAGGCTGTAAGTTAAAATGAGCTGTCTGACTGGCTGTCCGGCCCGGTGAATCAGTGGCTCCACCTTTTTTTTTTTTAATCTAGTCTCTGTTCAACACGGCCTTTTGTTTTCAACTTCCACACCCCAAAGACCACAGATGACGACGCAAAGAGACCCGTTACGGTGGTTATTTTTTTAAACCAGACATATCTTCAATTTGAAATTGTAGCTTGGTCGTTTCTTGGATAAGAAACACAGAATACGATTATTTGCTTTTCTGCAAGTGCAGAACAAACACGCATGTTTGCTTATCTTCTGTACTCTTTGTGGTGCGTTCAAATGCAACTCTAAACAGAAGATGTCAGGTGATATGAGGTAACACATAGCATTTAAATCAGGCATCTTTCACGTTATGAGCTGGACTGCTCCAGCTTTCTGCCTCTCGTCTGAAACCTGTCCTCCATACCAAAGCCACCCCCTCAGTCACTCCTCACGCACTTATTATCTCTTCAAAGTCTTCTTCTCCTCTAAGAATGGAAACAAGCCCCTTAAGGCGAACTCAGTACTGGCTGTGACCTCCCTTTTCAGTGCGTCACCTTCCTCCACTGGCTCCTCCCAGCAGCTACTGGAGCCCAACAAAGGTAATCCCTTAATGGCTGTATTTGTCTGTGGCTGACAAGTGCCAGAGTGACAGCCTGCATCGAGAGTATGTGTGGTGTGGTGGCCAGAGGGACAGGAAGAAGAAGATGATAATCGAGAGAAAGCACCGTGACATCCTCTCCCTTTTATTCCTGACACCGCTGATGGCGGACAAGAATGTACAGAGAAGAGCACTAATGTCAGGAGAGACGTTCATCTCAAACAATATATATATTTTTATGACTGACAGCAGGCAGAGTGAGTCAGACAGAGAAGATGAGGGGGGACTCGAAGGGGGGAGTCGAGCTTTCGTTTAAAAAGGTACGTTACGGAACGCTGCGCTCTTAATCCGGTCCCACACATCACAGTCAGCATGCAGAGTGACTTTCAGGACCGACTGTGCTGTGCCGCGCACGCAGTCAGACATTCAGACGTGTAGTGATGACTCAGTCTCGGACACGTTGCCATTTAAACCTGTTTGGCCAGTGTGTCTGAGAGGGGGGGGGGGGGGGCCTTGTCGAGTGTTGAAGGAGGCAAGACGGATGGTGCTACACGAGTAGAGCGAAGATAAAATAAAGGAAAATGTGATTATTATGGCAGCCTAGGATACAAATTCTTACAGGTTCAATAGACGGAGGACCACAACATCCTACGGTCTGCTCCACATGTGCATGTATGATTTGAATTCATCCATAAAGCAACTACTAGCAGCTAGTGACTGGCCACAGCATGTTACATACCATTTACTGTGCTGTCAGTTTGCCACGGAGGACTACAGGAGGAGTCCTTGCCGCACTTTCTGATAAAAAAGGACCTCTCTTAATGGAAGCTGAGGCTTCTGGGAATTTATGTAACATCAGGGGGGAATCAAGAACTAACCTAATCAATGGACACAGGATGCTCCATTTGATTGGTCGATAGAGCCGTTTTCAGCAGTGTACATTAAACTGTGTTTATCCATTAAGCTGTGTGGGATGTGGTTAGCAGCAGAGAGAGAGAGAGAGGGAGAGAAAAGCAGAGGGGGAAAATCACTAATCTCTAATTAGGAATTAATTGAAGTTGAAAAATCTGAACCGTGGTCAATGGGAGTCAAAGGTTCAAACTGATGAAAATCCATAATCCACAGAAAGTAGGCGCCGTTAAAGAATTCTCCTTGAGGGAGTGTGTGAGAAATGTTGGCAATAATCCAGCATCCGAGTCGAACAGGGAGGAGAAAACTCTTGAGGAGTGAAATTATTTGACGTCAGGTGAATCACGTTTTTAAAAAAAGAAGTGCTGTAAAGTGGAAACATAACACCACGGGCCATCTTGTGTTTATATTGCAGGAATGCTCCGTGCAGCAGGATCCCCTGTAACGCTGCAGCAGAGCCCATTTGATCCTTCAGGTTGTGACGGAACACAAAATACAGCACTGTTCCTTCCATGTCCTAAATCACAAAATGTGTCTCCTGTGTTTATTAGCTGGTGTACGCTGATGGAAGCTCCTTAAAATAAACACAAAGCCAGACATCACCGCCTGGACGGACAGACGGTCGGCCTGTATTTGGCCTCGAGTGGCACTTTGTGAAAGAGCAGGAAATAAAAATTAAAAAAAACTGCCCAGCTAGACGGAGTTAATGTAAAGCACACCGACGAGATATGACAGACAGACACACACAAACACACACACACACACACACACACACAAAAAAAAACTATGTGCACAGGCACACATGTCATCAGGCCTAACCTTGTTAGATAAACAGCAGTCAGAAATGCTAGATGTATGCAAATACCTCATCGTGTTGACTTACGCTGCACTTGGCCAACAAATTCCTCAGACAGAAAGGTAAGTAAAACACACACACACACACACACACACACACACACACACACACACACACACACACACACACACACACACACACACACACACACACACACACACACACACACACACACACACACACACACACACACACACGAAGAATTGCACCTGTGTGGCGCTATCAACAGATTGACTACATAAACCTCCCCGAGCCGGTGCGGGGGGATAAATATGGGTAAGATTAGGACAGAAACAATACAGCGTCCGTCGTGTGCACCCGTCTAATCCTGAAATAATATCGAGGAATTCGAGCCCTCGCTCCCCGCTAGCGCCGCAAAGAAGACGGGCCTAAGCCATTTACTCGGAGAGGGCACAAAAAAAAAAAACGTACCCATGACGTGCACATAAGAAAGGAGACTGGTCTGTTGCCGTGACAACAAAGCCAAAAAGGGGAACATGGGTTCAGGGCTTGTCGAGGCTTTTGTAAAGAAACATAAATAAATAGAGAAAAGGCTTCATTTTAAAGCACGCGGGGGTTTGCTCGGATGAAGGCGGCGCACAAAAAAGAAAAAGTACTGTTGTGCGCAGCATCTCGAGGTGCCATCTTTCTTTTTTAACCTCTTGCAGGCATTATTGGATCAATTCTCGTGACCTTTTATGGCAAAGAAAAGAGAGACGTCCTTGTAGCCCGGTTATAGTTTCTAATTTATAACAACAACAAAGAAAGATCCAGTTTGGTGATATGAGGCTATAGCAGATGTGATGACTAGCATGAACTTAGACTTCACATTATTGCAGTAAAAGATACAAACACAGAAGACTATTACTAAATCTTGCACCACATGCTTCATTCAGACAGACGCCCCAGTAAAAGGGGTACAGCTACCGTGTGTGTGTATGAACGGGCAGGTTTATTATCTTCCGGGCCATCGCGTAGAGAGCTCCGAGCTTAATTTAGCAGCACTCCACATCAAGGAGACACTTGAGGACCCCTCCCCTCCTTGACTTCCTTTAGTAGCACCCTCAGATGGCCGACTCAAGCACCCTGCAGAAAGCTGCTGCTGCTGCTGCTGTGTGGCTCCTGTACGGGGTTACTGCTGACAGTGGCACAGAGAGCTGAGCGAAGCCCATTCTACATCCAGTGACGATGTCAATGGTGCATGACAGTGACTAACAGCAGTGTGCCTGGGTGGCGAGGGACGTCATGTGGGTATAGAGATGGCTACTAAACTGAACCGAACAGACATATTAAAGGTACAGTGTGTAAGATTTGGGGCCTCTATTTTCAGAATAAGAAAAACATGGAATATAATATTCATAACTATGTTTTCATGCATGTATAATCACCTGAAAATAAGAATCTTTTTATGTTTGTTACTTAAAAAATATCCATTTTATATCTACAGTGGGAGAGGGTCCCCTTTCATGGAGGCCGCCATGTTGAAACACCTGATTTATACAGTAGTCCAGAACAGACAAACTAAATACTGACTCTAAACAGGGTCCTTAAAGTGTTGTTTCTCCTTTACATTAGGAAGGTGAGGGTGATGTGAGGAGATTACAGTGCAGTGATTGGACCACTAAATGCAACTAAAAATTCTACACACTGTACCTTTAAGAAATTGTGTTTTAATTATTTTTCTAGATTTTTTTTAATTTACTTTTTAAGACAGTGTGTGAAAACAAAAAGGGGCCATAGTAAAAGTAAACGCATGTAGGTGTTGCCCTGATCATCATTTTCAATACTGACATACTCCATCATCCAAGAAGAGGTCTGTTCTTCTTTATCAGACACAGAACTTCCCCTTGTAGCCACCCTTTATGCTGGTCAGTGGGATTTGGTTTGCGGTACTCAATAATTGAATACTGCCATTCTCAACTGAACACAGACATGTCTTGTCTCCAGACTCCTCATGATAATCTGCAGACCTCGCTGTCAACAGTTTGCATAAGGACAACTGAACTTCCAACTGGATAAACAGTCCCGTCCCTGCAGAGACGTCTGTGCTACGTTCTCTCAATGTAAAATAAAAAACTATGACAGCAACAGAACAAGAGATCATCACAGTTACTCGGGGGTCTCAAACAGCTGTTCAGCTTCGATCGTGATCAGGATCAAAGCGCCTAAAACGACCACGAGACGCTCTGAAAAGGTGATCACTACCACTCTCTCTAGGAAAACACACCAAACTCATGAAAACAAACTCTGCTTGATCATTTTTGCCATCCCTCGCAATCATCTGGCGCTTTGAGTGAGGCCTCTCTGCTTTTCTTTGTGCGATGGTGGTGTGGAGGGGGTGGGGGGGCTGTAATTTCTGTGGGGAGACGGATGATGGCCGGAACGCTCTAGTATCTGTCAGGAGAAGCCAAAACATTATCTAGGTATTACGGTGTAAGGTTTCTCAAATGCTGCGTGTACAAAACGGAGACAGAAAGAGACTTGTTGGCTTTCAGAACTTCTGCTTGAGGCGTCCACAATAAAGCTTAATAACACACGGCTTGTTTTCGTGTTTGTCCATATGAAGCAACAAACAAATCAGCTTCTTCTCGAGCTCAGAACTGGCCTCTCTCTCTCTGTTAAGTACAACTTCTCTCTGCAACTACCGAACCAGTAAGCAGCAGCAGCAGCAGCAGCGGCAAGGCCCTGGACTAGCATACCAGTGGAGAAATTCCCAGATAAGTAATACTCCTAGCCTTGGGGCTTCAGGCATCAGCGCTTTGGCCACTCCTCACGGGGCTACGTCACTGGCTCAGAGGCGCGCAGCCACTTCCACAAAAGGAATTCCTTCTTACCGCCTGCATGTAAGTATGAGTGCGTTATGTGTCTGCATTTGCATGTGTGCGTGCGTGCGTGTGTGTTTGTGCGTTAGATCGGCCCAGACAATAAGAGAAGCAAGAAATACGTTGGAAATAATCCAAACATCAGGATCAGCAAATCTATACTTGTGAGAGAGGCTGTAGTGTAAATGCTCATTCTATAAAGGTGGTGTGTGTGTGTGTGTGTGTGTGTGTGTGTGTGTGTGTGTGTGTGTGTGTGTGTGTGTTTACGCCTGAGACAAAGAGCTCACAGCTCCTGTGCTATTGGCAGGGTTCATGAGGCCAGAGGGTACGACGAGGGGGAGGGTTAGAGCGCTGCGGGGCGACCAGCTGGGTCCTTCTTACTAGATGAGCCCTGTTGGGAGTTGTATCCAGACTACACACACACACACACACACACACACACACCCACCCACACACACACACACACACACATATACAGCCTTCACTGCTCTAGCTGCTGCCGCCGCTGCTGCTGCTACCGAGGACGACCATATATGGCCCTGGGATTCCCATGGAAAAAGAAGACCAGGATTGAGGAAGAGAGAGAGCGAGGGGGGAAGAAGAAGGAAAAAAAACGAGATTGCAACTGTATGTTTCGCTCAGCAGCCAAAACAATAGCCCCACTTGAGAGCCAAATTAGTTTCCATGTGAGGGGTCCAAAAGGCGAGAGGGGGGCAACAAAAAAAAGGGGGGGAGGAGGGGGGCAGAGAGGTCATACAGCCACGGAGAGAGATGGCAGAATGCAACCTCTGTTGATATTTTCATATAATAGGACCATTATGTGGAGGCTACTATACGGAGGACAGTAGATAGCTCAGTCAGCAGTCACTGACAGTCAGTCTACTAAAGAGGCATTGAGAATGGACCACAGTACACCCCCCTCCCTCCCCTCTCTCCCCCCCTCCCTAGCCTACTGGCACTGTGTCACCGCTCACGCCAACAAACTCTGAAACCAAGAGGTTAAATGGATAGTGTGTGTGTGTGTGTGTGTGTGTGTGTGTGTGTGTGTGTGTGTGTGTGTGTGTGTGTGCCAGGGTCTGCCCCGCAGGCATGCTACCAATTTATAGCCATTACCAGCACAAATATGGATCGTCAGCAGGGTGACACCGCGTCGATGCACGCCGGTACGCTGTCACGCACTCGCCATAGTTTGGAGTGAGACTAAAATAAGATGAATACAGTGTGATCTGATATAATAACCGACTCACATGTAAACAAAGGCAGCGGGAAACCTGAACGTTCAAATTGGACTTGGTCAACTGGATGACTTCTTTTCGTTTTGCGGCCCCACAATGGAAGATCTCAGTAAAAAGCACGTACACGATTGATTTTGTCACATGTATCATATGTAAACAGATGAGCATGCATATTCATTTCCCTGGTTTTATGTAAATTATTAAGCGAGGAAGTTCATATAGCTGACGTGTGTCTATGTTAGGCTGGTGTCTGTAATAAAAGCAGACGAGAGTGGAAGAAGCAGGCTCGCTAGTGGAGCCTCAAAGAGGAAATGAGAAAAATAAACAGTCACTTCCTGTTCCTCTCTGGTCTGAAATCTCCCGACACCGTGATCCCTCCTACCATCACCACCTCAGTTAAGGAAAGACGAGCAATAACACCCCCTGCCCCTCTTTTCCTCCTCAAAGTTCTGGGCCTGAAAACGCACAGTGCAAGGGCGTCTGTGTTTATGGTCGTCCTATAAAAGCCACGAACGGGGTACGGATGCCAATATCGAGCGAGCTCTTCACTTGAGGTTAGGCATGTTAACGATCGATAATTCATATGAGCAGCTTAAAGCGTGCATCATATGCAATCAATGCCACAAAATGTGCGCCAGCTTTGCACTTGGCGTTCCAGATCGCTCGGTGTCGAATCATCAAACTGTACGCTGATATTTTTTGTCTGTGGGCTGACATCTTGAGGACCTGATTTTTGACTTAGCGCTGCACTGTAATGAATTCTTTGTTCTCCACGCAGCTGCCCGAGTGGTCGTGGTTAATTAATTATTAATTTAACAGCCTATTAACATCTCAGCTTGATTGGAACGCAGTGACCGGACATTTATGCTCCATAAAACACGGAGATGAAATTCAGTTGGAGGTCTTATTTTGAAATGCTTTTTGTTACCACCTCTTCACGAACATAAAATCAGTTCATTTTGAATTAAAAGAGTATAATGTTAGACAGATTTCAGATGTGAATCGCTCATGTTAACCATTTGTTGACAATATTTAGTGTGGCACCGGCAGGAAACGTTGCTGTCAGTTAAATCCCTGCTCGTCTTCCTTCACCAGATAAGTCGCTGAATCTTTTGTTTTTTATTGTCCGGTGAGAGATATTTGGCACGCAGCTTGTTAAGGATGATTTAAAACATGAAAAACAGATACTAATAGAAAGAACGCCGGCTTCTAGCTAACGCAGAGAGGCCGCACTTGCGTAAGTCCATTTGAACTGTGAGCCAAAAGTACTTAGCCTGTCAAGGTCCAGGCCCGTTTACTGACACTGCTATTTATCTGCAGGAGGAGAGCATCACTCGTGTGTGCTTACCCTCAGGAACATTAATGGGGTAGCATCATGGACAAACGGCAGCTTCCTTCAATCACATGGCCTCTCGTGGATCAGCACTAAGAAAAATCAATGCCAATCAAGTGTAGAGGAGGAATGTTTGTTGTCCTCTCAGCTGATTATCTTTAAAAGCTAATGTATCAGATTGTGGAATAAGCTTCATTTCATACGTGACAGTAAAGTATTCTCTGACCTTTCCCCAGCTGAGACCATAAGGATATCAAGTTCTTCGTCTCCCGGCTTAACAATAACACAATGTGTAGATTGTGTACAAAGGGCCGATCGTCGCGTTCACCTCTCGGCTGAAGATGCAGCCATTTTGCGCATAACTGGAAAGAATGTAACCTCACCCCCTTCGACAGACAACAAATGGACATGCGCTCTCTCTGCTTTAATTGTGTGCTCGCCTGCTCTGGAAGACAATGAGGAATTCACAGTCTCCGGGTCCAGGTGTTTTCAGTTCAAAAAACAGCTCATAAAAAAAACAAACCAAAAAAAAAAACACTCAGCGTGAGACATGTGACTGCCGCCGAGCAAACAGCGGGACAGCTTCAAGAAGACCTGGCTTGAAAGTAGAAGACAGACACTATGTGCCACAGGGTGGGGAGAAAAAACAAAACAAGCTGAAGTCATCCCGCAAACATTTCGCAGCAGCTCAGTACTATGCACGGCAGATAGAAAGAAAAGCGAGTAGTGGGGCAGCGAAACCCTCATGTATACATGACAAACATATATACATATATATACATATACGACAAATACTCATCAAAGTAGCACACACTGACATCAGGCTTTGGTTTAAAATCTCTGCCATGTATACGTCAGGCTAAAGAAGAGGTCCCCCCTCTACGCCACATGAAATGTCGGGCAAGGTCAAGTCCATGTCTGTAACCTTCCCGTCGTGTAAGCAGCAGCTCACATACGTGGCAGCGGGTTCACTCTGCTGAGGAATTCTCCTTACGACCCCAGGTGAACCAGTTCCAACCTGCAGCAACGCTCGTCTTGATAAATACTTCAGAGAACTCTCGCCGTTCCAGATCCTCTGGTGGGGACGCCCCCGGCGTTTTATCCCCACTTTGCATTCACACACAGCGGTGTCATGCATAGAGTTGGGATGCGTAGGATCCACCCAGAGCAGAATCACCAGTGTTATATTGATTTTAATACTTTGAAAATGGGGAATCTGCAGATTTCATGTGCAACATGGCATCTCACAGTCATACATGTTCTCGTGAAACTGCGTGCAGGGAAAAAACAACACTTACGTGTCACAATCGGCAGATGACCTGGCATGTTGCACAGCATTGGAGCGCAAACACCACAAGGACTTCCTGCTGTTGATTATGGGGTTGGTAGAAGGGCTGAATGAAACAGTGAGCGAGGCCAGCTTGACAAGGAGAGACCTGCCAATTATACACCAGGTAAAATATACACGTTCCGGGGCTCTTGTTCTAAAATTAACGCCCTCTGTCATCAAGCACGCTGCTGTTACAATGGTGCGACAGTGATTCACCGCAGACTGGAATTCAGCGTTGCATTTGATGACCTATACTTCTCTCTAAGTTCAATTGCATTAACAGCACAAGTACGATGATTCAAAACACACAAAAGGCACACAAGGCCGATGCATTTTAAACTGGAAACAGGGTGAAACAGACAGAAAATAAGTAAGACACTGCACACTGTTTGTGCTGTTGTGTCAAGGTTTGGTTGGCTTTAATCCATGCTGATCCAGACGTGCTTTTGTTTCTCGTATTCCTCGTGTTGCTCCTGCCATCTGTTTGAACTCAATAGATAGGCTACAGTTTACTCCTGCAAGACCTGTTTTGCTTCACGTGGTTAATAATGTCATGATGCAATAATATTTCCTCTGGTGTACCCTCGAGTCTGCGCTGCTGTTTGCGGGAAAAAAAAAAACGACCACTCGTCAAAATGATGAATAATATTTACGGAAATCAGTCAAATTAAATTATGATTAGCCTTTTATGCATTGAACAGAACCAAATTACACGAGTCAGTGTTTGGAAATATCAAACAAAGATGGATTATTAGCGACGATACGCGCCCGTTACTCAAAAAACAAGCGGCGTCTAAGGTCTTAATACTCGTCAAAAACAAAATACCTAAACATGACAATCGCTCGTCACATTCGAGGAGGATTGGCAGATGACGATTCGAGCCAGACAAAGAAGAAGAATAAAATCTAGACTGTCTAGTTCCCAGTCCATGAATTATTAAGTTGCATCTTTATGCAGTCTGCAATGTGTTAGAAATGCATGAGTGACTCGTTGCTACTGTACGACAGCCTTAAGCCAAAAAAACACGGAGGTCTTGTGCAACCTTTTGCAAGAAAAGTGATGTGACAACAGACTTCTGCTAAAACAGGCATCAGCTGCTCCTGTTACAGCCAGAAAAACCCAACGATACCTTTTATCATTTCATTTTAATACCTTTATTATGTCGACTTTGAAGCCCATCTACCCACTAATAACTCCTCTTGGTTATGTCATAGAAGCAGCAGCTCAGAGACTCGCTCTCTGCGTAAATCCGACAGAAGAAATGGGCATGCTGGCTCTACACATGGCATGTAGTCCTGGTGCCATGGACTGCATTACACACAATGGCTGAGCTCATCGGATCCTGCTGCCAATACAGCCAAAGAACAGGTCATTTACAGAACACGACTAATTAAAGACAAAACGCAGAATGAAAAGGCTGCGCTTCAAAGTCGGACCTTCATGTTCAACAATAAGTTAATATTAAAGTGCCAATTATGCTAATTTCGACAACAAATGTGCATTTCCTTTCGTGAAAAAAGGAGCATCCGCCGTCCTCCCAAAGCCCGAAAACCTGAGTTTGATTATCATACGTGATCAACTTTATATGAATGTGCTAAATATCAGTCGGGTTCCTAATTAAACCTACATGCTTTGTCATCTCATTTTCCTACGTTTAGGGCCACATGCTGCTGCGTATTCCATCTCAACACTGAAATATGTAATCCTAGGTCTGCTCTTTATCTAACAGTCATCAGATCTGGGAGCTATTATGCAGGCAGATTATAAAGCCAGAGGCCTGACAGATTTTTGTGGATTAAGCTTCTCTCGAAAAGTCACTACCGTCGCATCTCTGTTGCGTGGGCTAACGAAACAGGTGAGCAGAGCAGGGGGGGGGGTTTAATGTTTAATGCAACGTGATGCCTCTTCGTATGAGACGGCAGGATTTTCTCCCTCAGGTGGAAAGACAGGAGGGTCGGGGGTTTTAACAGGATGCCATGATGCCTTCATCAAGAGAGACAGGGGCATGTCAGAGGTCTTTTTTTTTTTTTGCTCCCCTCGCAAAACCTTTAAGCACAGCTGAGAATCTCAGGGCTGCAGCGAGATCCACAACCATTATGCAATGTGTGTTAATATGACTGACCGCAGCCACCTCACCATCTCCCACCACACGCTCTGTGATTGTCCCATTACAAAGATTCATGTAGTTGATTCTCATTTCAAAGTGCCGAGCACTGCCAGAGACTCTCTCTCTCTCTGTGTTTCTCTCTGTTCAGTCGGTTATGCAACTCCCACTCTGTACATGCAAATCCACCAACACAAGTGACTAGCAACCTTCCCTGAGTCGTCGTCATGGAGACAGCGCGAGATAATGTTCATAGGCTTCAGGGCCATAAAGAGGGTGTGTAATGTCAACAGAACCAAAAAGGCATTGTAATACACAGACTGACACATTAAGCTGAGCTGAGTCCCGTCACTGCGGGTCCTCGGTGGGCTCAGCAGCAGAGGACGGGGACGCTAAAGAACAAAAACAAACAAACAAAAAAAAAAGTTCAGGTGTGGGTCAGCATGCATGAAGCGTCAAGCCCCGGTTACCTCGGCACTAATTGCCTCGATGGGCGACAGTCAGCTGGGTCTTGGCATTGTATCGGGAGAGGCAAGCCAGAGAGAGAATGACTGGAGGGGAGGGGTTTAGGTGACAGCTGAGGAATGTCTGCTCTGCTCTCTCTTTGCCATGGTTTCCAGCGACTGTCATGTGAGGAATGCATGGGGTTGGGACGACGGGGACTTGGAATGCTACCCCTCTGTGACGAGTTTAGCCGACGAGATCTGGAATCCCCCACTCGTCGTTCGCTTGTGCATCCGCTTTTACCGTCCACCTGAGTCCACGCTGTCTGTGTTTGCGTGTCTCAGCCAATCACATGACCTACACAAAGTCACACCCTTCACTCTGGTGTGCATCAAAAACTGACCTCATCACTAACAATGTCCATATGTGCAATAGGGGGCCTGTAATGGTCTCTCACGTCATAAAAACAACACAAGAGAAAATGTTTACGCTTCCTTCTGCAACAAGTTGTTGTTTTTTTAAAGTTGACAGAAGGTCCGTGACTCACGTGAAAAAGACACAGCCTAAATGTGAGATTATGCCAGGGCCGCACTACAAAGCAGAGCTACAGACTCTGACTCATACCCAAATTTAGGATCATCTCCTGAAACCCAGTTAGGAGAACTTGTGGCGGTGATATTTATAAACCCTGCACCGGTCACCAGCGTTGGGAGTGATACTGCTGCACCCAGCGAGGAGTGAGCCCTCATGTAACAACATGACACACTTCACAACAAAGCCAGAGGTCAGCCATTCAAAAGAATAGAGAAGTGCAGTTTGACTGCTAAAAAAAATTATGTATGTTTTTGTTCCCCACAAAGCAAAACTCGCAACGTCAGGACATCAGATGACTGTCAAACTCCTCTTGATCTTGCTGCAACTCTGGGATTAGCACTTAAAAACACTGTATCACCTTCTTCATCTCCCTTCACAAAGACCCCAAAAACCCTGAGATCACATGCTGGCCTACAACACACACACACACACACACACACACACAAACAGCAGCTTATCGTCTCCAGAGATGGTTAGGTCCGAAGAGCGGCGCTGCAAATCAAATTCTTTCCTCGGCCTCGCTCATCTCTGGACATCAGCCCAAAAAAAGGCAACGTTTCCACCCAGTGAGCTTGCACGCGGGGTGGGGGGCGGGGTGGAGGGGATGGCGGGGGCCATGCTAATTCCAGATTTAATTATAGCGGACTCTGAGCGCAAAGAATGGTTGATTTAACAACGCTGTTAATGAAACATTCACACAGATAAAATAAGTTCATCATCAAAAAGGGGGAGAGAAAAAATAAAGCTAATGACCTACCTCAGAAAAACTTGCTTTTAAACTTTTAATAGGCTTGGACAACAAACATACCATCGAGCAAGGTGGTGCACTTAGCACCACTCGGGCTTGTGACTAGACATGTGGGCATGAGTAATGAGGTGACATCACTGGAAATCTATGCTGGCGTTAAACATTTAATGTAAGAATCCCCTCATTATTCCCTCAGATCACCTGAACGCTCGCTATCCAAACAAATAGGCGGAGAGAGCATCCGAGCAACGAATTAAATGCTTGTAGTCGCCACAAGTCGAGGTTTGGTTATTCATAATATGAAAAAAAGTACCGGGGGGGTGTCACTTTGCCACAGACACACAGCTGCTGTGTGTATAGGCACAAATGCAGCCAGGGGCCGCTCTGTGCCTAACAAACAGTATAGATCAGGGGTCTTCAACCAGGGGTCCGTGACCCCTAGGGGGTCCGCAGAGGTACTGCAGGGGGGTCCGCCAACTTTTGTCATAATAATTGACAATTTTCACCAACATAATTTGAGAGAGTTAAAAAAATATATAACAAAAACGATGTTGAGTGAACTGCAAGCATTAATACGCAAAAACAAGCTACTTTTGACAAAAAACTATTCTTTCTATGAATTATTCCATTATGCATGAAGGTTTTATCAATCATAAACACATATAGGTTAATACGGTGAAATAAAAGGTGAATAAAGTAAATATAAAAGTTATTATAGGCCATGTGGGGGTCCCTGTTCTGTTTGTCTCTCGTCCAAGGGCTGAAAAGGTTGAAGACTCCTGGTATAGACAGATGCGTTAACATAATGTTAAATGTTTGCATCTTTAAATGAGGTTTAACAGTGAATGGTAGAGAGATGAGGTCACATCTGGAGACCACAATATAAATGAATCCATAAACTACACTGACGTGTTCACAAATTACAATTCAAACCCAAGCAAGGGATTTAAATTTCAGGCAAATCTACTGTGTACAGTACACATCGTTGAAGCCAGCTTGGGCATATCAGGGCTCTCCTTTTTCTCTAACTACTGCCACAATCTTTCAACCACTTCACTGTCGTTGTATGTCCCCTGCCCACCTCCTTTCAGTTCATTCTTCACTTTGCCGTGCTCAGTTTCATCATAAGGGGAGAGTTACTGACTAACGACAGAGCTAAAGCAGGCTGCCATTTTCATTATTTGGCTTTGGGAAGAGGGCTAGCAAACGTAGCTACCGTAGTTAGCTTAGCAGTGCTGACATTCCCAGCCAGCTAACTATTTTGCCACTAAAAACTTTAAAATTAAAAGCAAACAAACAAACGTCTAAATTTAGAGACAAAACAGTGTCAACTGACGTAGTTTATCGAGTTAGCTAACGAATGAATTAACCCCCACCCGCTCCAAAACAGCTAACGACAGCTAGCCCATCCTGCTAACGTAGCATACACACTCCGCTTGGATTAAAAACTACACAGAAATAATTAACATACGTTTACAGCTTGACTCATTGACTAACATGCCAAACAACAGCAGCGCTGTCGACGATGTGAATGTTACGTTAATGTGTACATTCAAGGCCTTGTTAGCCTGCAACCGAATGACGTTGTAACAAACTGACGCCAGTTAGCTTCCCACACTCCAGAGAGTAGTCGCAGTCGGCGTCGGTGCTGGTGGTGGAGGTGGTGGAGCGGTTTATCAACAAAACGACTTTTTTTTTTTTTTTACTTTGCAAGCCGGGTTATAGCACATCGATGTGGGGGTTCATTTTAGCCTGGATGAGCGTCTCAATCAAGCACAACATTTAGGTTAAGCCCCTGGCATTGCTCGATCGTAGTAGTTTTAACCAGCAGTATGACTGAACCATATAAAGAGTGTAATTTACAACAGTTACACTCTCATATGCAGCATTACAGCAATTAGACTGCACCCACTGACTGAGGATATCTCTCCAGGGGGAAGGAAAGTAGTCCTGAAAGCAAAGCTTTCTAACTTTGTCGCTTATTGTGGACTGCACGCACGGTTAGCACTTTGTTTTTCGGTGTCAAGTGCTCCATATATCCGAGCTCAAGTGTGCTAATCTAAACGCCAAAGGACGGGCGGTGTGCTAAGGTAAGGTAAACAACGGGATGGCTTCCATTTGACAGGTGTTCCACGGCCGAGCAGTTGCTTAACATCGAGCCGATATCAACGATGCTTGGGCGGCTGACGTTAACACACACACACACATATATATAACAGCGGGCTAGCACGAACCTGGTGGAGGGCGGTGAGACCGTCTACATTGGCGTAGTTGATGTCAGCGCCCCGGTCAAGCATTCGGAGCACCTCCTCGGTATCGCCGCTCGAGCAGGCGGCCAGAAACACGGCGCCATCGTCGAACTTCACCTTCGTCTTCTTCTTTTTCAGAACAGGAGGCTCCAGGTCCGTTTCCGAGCCCAGCCACCGCTTTAACTGCTCATTCCTCTTCTGCTTGGCGTCCGCCATCTTCATCCCCCTCCTTGTCTCGGGCTTCTTATCTTTCTCCGAGAGAGGATATACTTTATAGTGCCACTATCCCACAGCGCACTGGGGCGTGGGAAGGGAGGGAGGGAGGAGGAGGAGGAGGGAGAGAGAGAGAGAGAGAGAGAGAGAGGGCGTCTGGATTGTTTCCCACAATCTCGCGAGATTTGGGAGCTCAGGAGCTGCAGTATAACGTCACCATCAGCAGATTATGAGGGGAGAGAGTGAGCAGGGTAATCCCTTATAGACTGTGTACACCAAATAAGACAAGGGTACTTGAAAATATTACATAACATTCACAGGCAGAGAGACAGAGAGAGGCACTGTTACATTGCAGTGGCAAGTATTTGTGCCGTATAGACCACTGTTTACTGTGATAATCCTAAATATAGACTACAAATCACAGTTCACTCAAAGTTCAGCCGTAACAGTTACCATGACATCAGTGAGTGTAAATAAAGATAAAACATCAGGAGGTTATTTGTAAGAATTGCAGCTATTAGACAGAGACGAGGTCCATTTTATCCATCTGTTTTCTTCCCCTCATCCAGGGTCAGGTCGCCTTGGCTGCAGGTTTAGCAGGGCGCTCCGGACCCCCCACCCCCCCCAGTAACGCATCCCAGCTCCTTCTCCTGAGGCGTTCCCAGGCTAGATTGGGCTATGTAGTCCCTCCAGCGAGTTCTGGGTCTGCCCCATACCGGGTCACTACTCCAAAGGAAGGCGCCCAGGGGGCTACCCTAATCAGATGCCCGAACCACCTCAGCTGGCGTTCAACGTGAAGGAGCAGCGGCTCTCCTCCGAGCTCCGCCAGCGACTGACGCTACCATGAGAGATGTATGTCTGAGAAAATGTTTATATTCTTTATTTCTTTGTAGTTTTCACAGTGTCTGATGACCAGAGAGAGAGAGAGAGAGAGAGAAATGAATCCTTTAAAGACATTTGTTATGATTCGTGGACGTTATTTCATTGGACCATTGTAGTACAGAGATCAAGTGTTTACAAGATTTAAGATTTACAAGATTTACAAATCTGCGTTCATTAATTTTACATAAGACGAATGACTTTATTATTAGAGAAACAGGTATATCTGGCAAATTTAAGGCACTCCATGTGACGATATTAGGCACACAATGTTTCAAAGGTCCAGCGTGTGGAATTTAGCGGCATCTAGCGGCGATGATATAGATTGCAACCAACTGAAAACCCCTCACCGCTACTTCTAGGTTCAAGCGTGACGAAGAAACAACAGTGACCGTGAAACTTACGTAGAGCCTGTGTTTGGTTTGTCCCTTCTGGGCTGCTGTAGAAACTCAAAATGGTTGACTCCGTGGAAGAGGACCCGCTCCTTACTGTAGATATAAAAGCCTCATTCTAGGGTAACATAAACACAACAATTCTTATTTTCAGGTGATTATACGCTAATGAAAACATAGTTATGAATATTGATATTTCTTTTTCCTCAATAGATACACGTAAACGTTACATACTGGCCCTTTAAGAAATTGGAAAACTATACGAAAGAGACAAAAACTAAAGTAAAATCATGTAGATAAAAATAATAACGGGTAACACCCTACAAGGGTTTTTGAAGCCATTCATGCATTATCTAATCCACACACACACACACACACACACACACACATACTTATATGTCCCTCTGGTTACGCTGTCCCAGGCTGAGAAGCTGCTACCTCTGCAGCTTTCCTGTGGGCTTCATCCATGCTTAAGTACTTCATTTGTATTTTCCACAGGTTGAAAGTGACCAAACATTATTAATATGACTATTGACAAACCAAAGACTGTATTCCAGTATTACAAACTGTTTTATTTAGAGGTTAATCTCTTTATTTAAGATCTTTTTCCCCAGATAGTAGTGGTTAAATTGAACTTGCATGACTAACAGACTAATCATCTTTCTTCTTTTCAGTCCAGGAACTGACATTTAGTCATACTAACAACAACAAACTTTCTTTTATTTTACTTTTAAACGTATTTCCCCTTTCTTCCACCTATGAACACTTCAAATGAAATCTCTTTTGTAACAATGTAACACGTAACATTTTCAGTTTCCTTCTTCCTTTTTGTCTTTATCCACCGATCGGTGCAGACGCACACACACACACACACACACACACACACACACACACACACACAGACAACATAAGCATAACAACAAATACAGGCAACAACAGATGAGATTGATTTGCAAAACATAAAAGGACACAGAGATGTAACAGGGGACAACATGTGGAGAGGAAAAGACGTAAATTGAAAATGAAGTAGAAGAAAAAATAAGAGGGAGAAAATAAATAAAAAATAAACAAATGCAGGGTGTGATCTGTTAGGGCTTGGATGCATTTCAGCCGAGTTTTGCAGGATGGATTTGGTTTAGTGTTATTAGGCTAATTCTTCCTGTTCGTGTCGTGGCATTAGCTCACCGGCTTCAGAATAGATCTGAGCGTTGTTGATTGTTGATATAGAATTGATATCTGTCATGTTAGGTGATTCAACCCGATGTGACATGGTGATTTTTCTTCCCATCTTGCATCCGCATGACATTTCATTCAAGGAAATGGCATTTAGCCATGCTAACAAAGCAAAGTTTCACACTTTGGAGGTGTTTCCCCATTCTTCCACGCATTGAACGCACTGAATGAAATCAATATTCCAGCTATGTCACATGTAACATGTTTTAGTTTCCTTCTAATGAAAACACTTCCCTCGCCGAGGGACAATAATAAAAGCCTTCTGACCACAAAGTACCAGTAATGATTCGATGGGTAACACTTGAAGTGGACTCAAGCACCGGGGTGGTCTTGCTCAACCTGGAGTTAAAAAAACAACAAGGTGGCCAGACATGAAGTTTTTTTTTATTATTTTGGCACCACCATGTGTTAATGTTGGCAGACACCCATGTGTACTCAGCAGGGGGTGTGGTATTGCCTCCTCATACGCAAGTTGCGGGTATGAAGCATGCAGCCATTTCTTTTTCTTTTTTTGTTTTGCATGTCGAGGTGTCATTACAGATAATAATGATGTTATTTTGGGTGTTTAAAGACGTTTAAAATGATGCCGCTTGCGCTTGATTAGATACCACCCACCTACTGAACTTGAAGCTCAACATCCTGAATAACAAGCTGTTCAAGCAGAATCATGATCCAAAACATTTATACAACTGTGACCGTGATCCATTGTGTGAAGTCACGCTACCCTGCTATTTTCTCATTTCAGAGCCATTCCTCGTGTCACCGACACTAAATGTAGACAGATTTAAATAATTTATCGTCTGCAAATTCAGTAAACGAGACTTGGGCTGCGGCACGAGGGGACTCGGGAGCCAGAACACAGAGGTTAAGACACAGAGAGTACAAGCAGCCCAGCTGATACTCATCCTTAATGTTGCAGTAATGTCATGGGAAATTACTGTGGTTCTACTGAGTCATAAGGACGGTGGAACACCAACAGCGTCAGTGTCAGGAAGTTGTTGGCCACAAGCTTCAGTGTGCTGATATTAGGAGAGGGTTAGAGGGGAAAGTGATGTGTAAGCTGCTGTTTCGGCAGGCGGCAGGGCCGACCTCACGGTGACTGACAGCACAAGGCGAGCCATGTGGGCCTCTTCCAGCAGCTCTGGACGTAATGTGTATATCTTTGTGTATCTGGATGGACACACAAATGAGCCGTAATGAAGCACAGGCAGCCAAAAGCTGTGCTTATCTTACAGTTTTGGTTCAGTTGTTGTTGTGTAAAAAAAGCTGTTTTAAATAAACAACATTTAAATATCAGGCTCTGAATATTTGATAGTGCTGACATTTTCAATAAGCCACCAATATGTAAAAGAAAAACATAAATTTCAGTTAGAGTTGAGTTATATTTAATAGCTTTTGAAACTTTAAAGTTTCACACTGAATATGCAAGGAGATAAGTTGAATTCAAACACCACCACCTCCACTATTATATTTAAAACTTCATCCACCTTGATATCATAATGTTGACCCCCCTAAGAATGGATTTCATTGGCTTTTTGAACCTTTATTTGTCAGATACAGCTGAACAGGGTGTCCGCAGGGTATTAAAAAGGTATTAAATGCCTGAATATGAGGTATTATATATAGGTATTTATATATTATGTTTTTAAGGAATAGCATGTGATTTGTTGTATGGTCAAAAAGGATAAAATGCAAACAAAGTCTACAGGTGTTGTGCATTTTTAACCCCTGCAAATTCACCCCCTAGTTTAAAAATCTACAATGTTAACAATACAGTTATGTAAGAGGGGCCTCTTGTTGCTCTGAAGGCATGGAAACTCTTCAACGTACATGCCACTTAACAGCGTAACAAACATCTTGGATGTAATTCATCCTGTTTACGCATCCTGCCGTACCCCCCCTTTAAGCAGCTGTATTTACCTCAGCGAGGTCAGTAATGGCACGCAGTACAATGTTGCTACAATGAAGATATTAGTCACAGAATAACTGATTAACCGCACACTGAACATGATGGCTTCCTGCAGACAATCAGTGCAGATGATTGCGATAATTGATGCGATGCCAGAGGATGAATCAGGATTTTCATTCATTTTGTCAGAACATTCAGGAAACACATTACACAACACAAGAGAGAAAAAAAAAATCATTTGTCAGCATCGCCTCTGATAACCAGTTGTGACTATTAGGGCAGTCCTGCATCGTATGTGTCATGAGCCTTCTAGACAAACTCCTGTCTTTCATTACCCAGCGCTTTGATCTCTGATGACTGTTTGCTGTTGTTCCTGTTTCTTGAAAGGATAAAAGTGTCTGGGAGTGACTCAAGTATATCAGTGCCACAAAATTACCCAGGCGCACTCTCACTGTTTGCATTCAGCCGCTTGTAGGCGTGCTCTCGGCGGCGTGACATCATGATCCTACCCCCAGAGGAAGCTCGTGTTTACTGCTTTAATTGAGTTTTTTCCGAAGGGACTGTTCTCTGGTGTGGTTTATGAAACCAGATGAGGTGTTCAAGTCAAGTGTTGTGGAAAGACAGCTGGAAAAGGACTGTGTGTGTTCCTAGGGATGGTTTTTTTTGTTTGTGTATTAATGATACAGCCTTACATGTTGACTTGATTTCGATTGGCCTTCTTGTATATCAGGTATCAGCGCAGTATCAGTCACCTTGTCCACCTCTAGCACAGTATTTTTTAGGTTCCCACAGTACATTCTGTACAGTATAAATCACATTTCGTCAGTGAATTTGTTAATTAATTAAAGCAATAGTTTTGACGTTTTAGAAAATGCTTTTATTGCTTTTATTTTTACCAAGACTACCATAAAAAAATCAAGACCGCTCTCATATTTGTATCTTTCCGTGTAAGAATAAGTATATGTTCTGAGTTTGTCAGACCAAAGAAGAAAGTGTTATTAACCACCCAGCCAAATTTGAATGATTAAAAATATTGACAAGTTTATGAAATCAAGTGTCAAAATCAGGTAAAAATGAATTCTCCGCTCCAGGACTGTGGGGGCGTGTCCTCTGAAGGCGCTGAAGTCACGCCCACTCATGGGAGCAGTCAAGCAGCCATTTTGAAGCGACTGAAACGTGTCAGATGAGTTCAGAAAATGACATGACTAACTTTGATACACTCTGAGCTGAGATGAATTCATCTCTATCTCTCTGCTCAGGGTGGCCTCAGCGTGTCAACGAGCCACCCTTTAAGGACCGCCCACAAAATCCTGGACTGAAAACTGGTTAAAACAGTAATATATCGTTCAAAGTCTTTTGACATGTTTTCAGCAACTATTTTCCAATATATTTAATGTTTTGAAAGAAATCTCAGAATTGCCTTTACACAGCCAGTTAGCTTAGCTTAGCATCAATACTGGAAACAGGGGGTAAACAGCTAACCTAGAGGTGCTGGGAGACAGATTTCCATATCCTTGGGCGGAGTTTCTACCTGTTTCCAGCCTTAATGCTAAGCTAACCATAGCTGTATATTAACTGTGAAGATGTGAGAGCGGTTTTTAATATTCTTATCTGGCTCTTGGCAAGAAAGCAAATAAGTGTGTTTCCCAAAATGTCAAACTAGTCCTTAAAATATTAGGTATGTCCTCACTGTGTAGAGTGTCTGTTTGATGTTTTGTCTTTGATTGTTTGAATTTGGAAGCCATTTGTAACTTTTATTTTGAAATCTGCTCTAAAAATAAATCCTTACTTACTAGGTTTTACTTACATAATAGAATTATATTAGTGTAGCTTTCAGTCGTGTTCAATTAGCGCATGAATGTTTAATATCAGAGGAGTTATCAATGGTATAAGTCTAGACTGGTATGTGATAAAAGCCCAACAATGTGATCACAGCGGGAAAATACCTATTTTCAAGGCATACAGTAACTGCATCCAGTCATATCCACCGGCATGTCAGTGCAGGTGACCCAGACAAACAGCACTCACACAGGGGTGACTGGTGAAGTGTGGACAACTCAGTCCCATCTGAGAGAAGCCAGACGCCGTGCTCCTGCGCTCCCATGTCACCCAGTGCCTGTTGTTGGCGCCTGCAACACTGACACACTCATCTCCTTCCCCCGGTTTGTGAGTTCAGACAGCAGCGCTATCGAGCAGATAGAAATAGTCATGCTTTGATGTTATCGGAGGACGTCTTAAAAAGTGATGTTGAGAAATCCCCTGATGGTGTCGGTTCAAGCCCTTCAGACCCTTTCAATTACTCACTGGTGGATTTAAAAAAAGCTTGTCCTGGCCTGTGGAGAGCGATGGAATACAAAACTCTTCTTCCCAGAAGCGCTCATCCGTGAAGTAACCACCCCAAGGTGACATCGCGTGCTTGGACTGGGCTGATGAACCGGCCCTCCATTTTGACTGCATGTTAACTATGTGTAGAACTTCATCTCCTTGCCCAGTGTCAACCGTCAAAGTATTTAGGGGGCAGAGTGGAATGAGAAAGCAGACTCTGGCCAAGGTCAACCCCGTGTCAGTGTCAGGCACTGAAGTGGAGGGACAGAAACCGACTGGCATTGAGGCGGAAAGAGAGAGCGGAGAGACAGTTCAGGGAACAGGCAGGTGGAGGGGGCAGATTGTTTTTCAGACCACTCTCATCAAGACGAATAATAATAGCAACCTGATATGGCCCCGGTGGTCACACGCTGTGGCCTTCTCCTCAGCTGTGGATGCTACTTTACATGCTTGTGTCTGGGTTCCTCTTTGTGCACCGTTAATCCACTCTTAACCGGACTAAATAGGTTTGTGCATGTATCACACGGAGTGATTACTGCGCAGATATTTTTGCATTTTTGTAGTCTGTGTCCTCCTCCCAGTCTGACTAATCCATGTTAACATGAGGTAGATATCTTCTAGCTCTACCCTTGTACCCAAAACTTGGGTGCAGGGGATGATTGTGAAGGGTTAGGGGAGTGTTCCTGAGGTGATCTACTCCCAGACGACAGCTGAGCTGTAACCCCCCGGACAGAAATAGGGCAGTTCGCTTTCACTTAGCGGGGCTGTACAGCTGGAGCATCACTTGATTCTGCTCTTTCAATCCCGGGCCATTACGCTGGCATGATAACAATGGATGTTTGGTTGCACGCGCTAACTCAATTCAGACGTATGCTAACGATGTTATGCTAGGTATGCACAAATGAATAGCGGACTTATAATGCAGACATATTTGACTCTGGAATGTGTGTTTCTTTAAGGCCAAATGAGTAGTGACAGCTTAATAAGACAAGGCTATTTGAGTGACCTTGTTTCCTGGAGAAAAGAGGCTAATAATAGGCCAAAATCTGGAGCTGTGGTGAAGCCTGTAATGGGTTAGCGCTAAAAGCTACGATGAATCATTCCAGCCAAGCAAGCAAGCCACGGAAAAAAACAAAGATCATCAATTTTTGTGCTGTCAGAAATAAAAATCATGCTCCGACCACATGAAGATGAGCATGTTTTATGTGCTTATAGCAGTTACCAAAAGTGTGGAGGTGACTGTGAGATTACAGGATTAAAAATGACCAGACAGGAACTGTATTAAAGGAGAGGTCCATAATGTGCCCGTATGTGCATTAAAAGAGAGTTATTGGTCACCGGAAATGTTCCTACTGTCTTTGCTGGCTGTGAAGACAGTGACTCCAGTACGATGGAGGTCAAAATCAGTAAGTCTCAAAGCTAATGTGACGTTTCAGCAGTCGTAGCCAGTCAGATTTATTCCAAAGTAACAGTCGTTGTCATTGTGTATGTTTGCCTTTGCAAGTAGACCAACTGGAAAATACATAAACATACAATATTGTCACCTTATGAGGCTGGTACGGCAGACACGGTGCAACATTAGCATCCATTTCGAGCTGTGCTGATGAATGCGACAAGTGCAATATTCACTCTCCTCCGAGCCCCGGTGTCATCTCCATTAACTGGTGAAAGGAATATCTGACTCTCTGCCTGGTAAATGCTCCAGTACGTTCACCAGCTTTGTCTCTCTGCTGTATGGCGCTGGGCAGGTAGAGTGCGTTAGGCCGATCAGAGATATGCGCCGAGGTGAACAGGACCAGAGCCGAAACAGTGAAGTTACACGCCAGAAAACCAATTTAACGACTTAAAAGACACCAAAAGTCTTCGATAATGTGGGAAACCACGGCCGTTTAATCCTTTATTAATACAAAAATACTAATTATGACCAAAATAAAAATAGACTTCCTTAGAGACATGACGAGGGTTGCAAAATTCTGGGAAGTTGGAACCATTCCATGGGAATTTATGGGAATAAACTGTGAATTTACAAAAGTAAGCGGGGGTTCAGACTGAGGTCTTTTAGTTCATTTCAGTGGAGGGTCGTGTGTTTCCGCGCCGGCAGCCCGCAACGCAGGGGTTGCCGCAAAAAAACGCACCGGCATGTGGGAGAGAGAAGTTGAGCCAGATCCAACTTTTGGGAAAAACGGAGCCCCACGTCACGCTCCGCAAGCCAATAAGACTCTCAGATCGGTCAAACCTCCACAGACAGCATGAAATGTCTCTGAAGCAGAGACTATCCAGGTGAATTCATGGACTGAGAGAGAGAGAGAGAGAGCGCTTTGGTAGAGAGACATAGAGTAACAATAACAGAGAGCGAGCGCCGGCCTCGATAAAGCTGTTATTAATCAGAGGAATAAAAAGTTATTTCCTGATTGTTTCACAGCGGTTACATTCAGCAGGTATAGACACGCCCACGGCAACCCACCTCAGCCCCCCCCCCACCACCACCGGTTGCCGGTTTCCCTGATCCTGTCTGAATACGCGCTAAAGGTTTGCTCTTAACAGGGAACTGCAGTTCCTCAAACGTCCACTTGAGGCCGGCTGCAGAAGTGAGTCAACCTCCATAAGCGCCCAACTTCACAGCAGACATAAACATGTTCACAGCCCGGTTTGGGGCTGCAGTTTTGGTCTCTGTAGCTAATGTCATAATGTACGTCTTTGCTGATATTGCTGAAACTCCACCGCACACGTCTCTGGCACGTCGCGTAAGCGCCATGATTTTGGTCCGTCCTCCACGCGATTTTAAACTCCACCGGGAGCATTTCAGAAGCGTTTAGCCCGTCAGACTTTGTTTACTTGCTCAGATTTTCCCGGTGTATGTTCTTCTAAACATGTTTCTACACGTGTAAATATGCTACGTAGTTAATTAGTTTCGCTTTTGTCTGTTTTTATGATCGGCAGTTTGCACGCAGGTATTTTATTTTGAAAAGCCACCAGATTCTCTTTGCTTTTTCTGTGTCTGGCTTCCGCCCGCTCGAGGGGCTCTGTGTAAATAAATTGACGTGTACTGCTCGCGTCCAGCGTCAAAAATAGAACAGACGCGTAATTCATGCAGAGCCGAGCGTCGAGACGCTTCTGGGACGCGTCTGAAACGGAGCATTCCCCGAGGTCAGAGGTCACAGATCATCTCATTTATCACGGGCAGTACTTCATTTCAATTAACAGGTGTTATATATATCGTTTCCTAACAAGTGTGCTCATCTCCCGCAACCTCAGTAATCCTAAAAAAAAAATCTACTGCAAGTTACGTCACATACGGCGTTTTTACCACAGCGTCTTAAGCGTCTTAAAACCTCGATGCGGCAATGAATCGTCTCGAAAGCGAGTCCATCTCGTCCACAAGAATTGGCATCCAGCATTCGAATCCGGCTTTTAACTCAGACGTGATGCTCGGCTTCCGAGACGCTTCTGGGACGCGTCTGAAACGGACCACGGCGGAGCCGGTGGGGTTTGGGCATTAGATGAGACCGGAGGTGGAAGAAGCAGTACACCAACATGGCGGTGGCCAGCGACGCATATTTTCAGCTTTGGAAACCTGCGGGTGACGTCACTCAGGCTCTGTCCATTCTTTATACTGTCATTGCTTACCCCCCAATTACTAAATTACCCATAATTTCCAGTTAATTCCCATAAATTCCAATAATTCCCATGGAAAGTTTCCAATTTGGAATATTCCAAAATTCCCCAGCATAACTTCCCATGGAAAGTTTCTGAAAATGTTCACCCCTTTGCAACAATCACTCTGTGACACATCTATCAACAGGTTATTGTACCCGATGCCACTATAGTCAGCAATATTTCAAGTTAAAAGCTTTTGGTAAAAATCATTTTAAACGCATAGTAATGAGTTTTTTGAGCGATCCTATTGGTTGCACCACAGCACAGCAGCAAAAGTTCCAGGAAATGACTTCCATGAAAACCGAAAATGACACTCCCCCTCCTCTTAGATCACTTTAAAGCTTCGCTTCTCCTCTTTTAGAGTTCTTGATTTAGCTGCTGAAACCCTCTGCCCTCATTATTTCCATTCACCTCGATGAAAAGAAGCACGAGCGGAAAAACAGAGCCGTCGTTCAGTCTTTAAAGCCTCGGCCCTATCGGGTTTAAATACCGCTTACACATTGTGAACTGAACTCAACCCCCCCCCCCGACTCCATCCTCCGTGGATGAGATCAGGGGCGCGCAAGCCCAGTGGGCGCATTCCCCGAGGTCAGAGGTCACAGACCATCTCATTTATCACGGGCAGTACTTCATTTCAATTAACAGGTGTCATATATATCGTTTCCTGCCCAGAATCTAACTGCAAGTTACGTCACATACGGCGTTTTTACCACAGCGTCTTAAAACCTCGATGTGGCGATGAATCCTCTCAAAAGCGAGTCCATCTCGTCCACAAGAATTACAGCATTCGAATCCGGCTTTTAACTCAGACGTGATGCTCGGCTTCCATCCTCACACTTCCACAAAGGAAGCCCTCGAGCTGGAGCTTTAAAAATAGATAAGTGTTACTTGTGCTACTCTCCCTCTCGCAGCAAAGCCACCCACATATGATTATTAGCCATCTGACAGTATTATCAGCACTAACGTCTGCAGGCAAGCACACTGTGTGAGCTTGCAGGCAGAAATATGAAGGGTGACATATTGGGACAATTAATTACCGCTCAGAAGAGGCACAACAGCTAATGCAGGTGGATTTTTAACTTTTATTTGGCATGCACGTTGAGGTTAGATGTAATCTCATTTACATTTCATGTCACAGAGATGGGAGCCTGATTAGCGAACCGCTATCTGTGGTGTGGTTTAAATTTAGAATGCACTCTAAATTGGGTCAAGGCAACTTTAGCGCCGATATTCGGGCAACAGGACGCGGCGAGCCTTCAGAGACCGCAGCGTTTGAATTCAGCTGTGTTATCCGTCGGGGCAAGGTGGGGCCGTGTCGCAGCTGACAAGGTGACGACTGATGCTGTTCATCACTTGTGGTTCCTGTCAACAGCCCGAGTCTGCTTCTTACCTGAGCCCGGAGAGGATGATGATGATGATGATGATGATGATGTGGGAGTGATGGGACGGCGGAGGGAAGCAGGGACGGGTGTCGTTGGCGTCCTTTACCCCCTTAAGGGTGACAATTCACCTGTCACATGGGATCAGCGTACCCCAGTGCAATACTGGAAACATACCAAAGGTGTTCAGAGTTCAAGGCTTTTGGCCCAAAGGTAAACTGACAAACCCTGAGCGTAACTTTTTTCCCCAACTGTAAGCGTGCCCTAAAGTCAGTCTGGTGAGATTAACAGGTGTAGTTTTGGGAAATTCCTGCCGAGAGTACGAAAGGATTGACACCGAACTCACAAATGTAAGCTACATATGCAACTGGAGCCTGCCCAGAATTAAGACTGGAAAAGCTAGGTTGGCTACATATTGAAGCTAACCGAAAACTGGCTCCAGCTGCATATTTAAGCTAAGTGGCAGCTGGCTCAGGCTAAGCTAACCAGAAACTGGCTTCAGCTACATACTTAAGCTAACCAGCAAATGCTACATATTTACGCTAACTGGCAGCTGGCTCAGGCTAAGCTAACCAGAAACGGGCTTCAGCTACATATTTAAGCTAACCAGCTACTGGCTTCAGCTACATATTTAAGCTAACCAGCAACTGGCTTCAGCTACATATTTAAGCTAACCAGCAACTGGCTTCAGCTGCATATTTAAGCTAACCAGCTACTGGCTTCAGCTACATATTTAAGCTAACCGGCTACTGGTTCCAGCTACATATTTAAGCTAACCAGCAACTGGCTTCAGCTACATATTTAAGCTAACTGGCTACTGGCTTCAGCTACATATTTAAGCTAACCGGCTAACTCTTGTAGAGTGTATTTCTCTAAATGTCAAACTATTCCTTTAATTATCATCATGTCGACTTGTTTTGATTAAGAAGAAGATGTTTGTGAAGCTCTCATTTGAAAGGGCAGATGTAAAGCAGCAGACAGATGGATAAACACAAACAAATATGACATGAAAAATGGACAGGAAGTGTAACCAAAGATAAACAATCAGATTTATTTTTAAAGCCTGTGTGACATCATAACAACCTCCAGCGGCGGGCCGAACGCTAAAAATAGCAAAGATGTCAAAGCCCTGGTACATATATGTCCATGAAGTGTGTGCGGAGAACATTCCCCAGATAATAGCAGATGGCTGGAAGAGCTCACCCCCCAACACACACACGCGCGCCTGATGCATCTCAATCCAGGCGCTGGAAGCTCACCTGGGAACAGCCAAGGTGAAGCCTCCAAAACATTTGTTCGTGGTTGGTGAAAGGGGGCACGGGGATCTGTTTTGGCCCTTTCTCGCATTGTGTACACGATGGTGGTTCTTGACCTCTGTCGCAGAGGCTGTGGTGGAAAAAATGAGTCGCTGAAACCGAAAGGCCAGCAGCTGCGTGTGAAGACATCTGTTATTCACCACTCTGATTGGTCAGAGCCAGACGGATGTAGCAGGTCTAGCCGACGTGTGCCGAAAGCGTCTAACTAAAAAAAAGGCCAAACACGACGTGCAAAAAAGGGGGCTACTTCTGCATCTCTATGTGCATTTCTGCTTTTGCTTTGCAAATAAAGGGAACTTTGCAGCACTTCTGCATTTTTTAGTAACACTTTGAAATTCAAAAAGTACTTTAGTTTGAGTACAACAAGGCAGAATCATCCCCAATCTGGGAAATCCTATCTTTCATAACAAGCCTCTCCATCTTCTGATGGATGGAAGCTTTATTTCAGCTCAATGAAGTCATCAGTGTCGTGTGTTTCTCTGATGTGCATGAGTTTGGGCCAAAGCCTGGCTTCTCCTCCTCTCCTGCTCCTGCTCCTGCTGCTGCTGCTGCTGCTGCAGGAGGGAGGAAAAAAGCATAACGCGCGCAGGGGGGAAAAAGGAAAGAGTCCACGACATCATCTCTCCAGGCCTTTTAAGGAGCTCTCTCTCCAGTGGAGGGCTGAGAGCGTTGGCCCACTTTCCCATCAGAGCTTCCCAGCCTCGTCTCTCCTCTCCCCCCCTGGGAGCCTGGAACACAGAGTGACTGAGCGCAGACTTAAAGACGCACCAGGAAACACAGTAAGGATATCGTATACTTTAAAAAAACATACCAAAAATACTCAAACAAAGCGACAAAGACTACACGAAGCACAAAACGTGAAGACGAGACGTCATTAGTCATGTGCGCTACCACCGCCAAGTTGTAACACGCACTTATCATGCTGTCAAGGTTGCTCTTCATCATCTTTTTGGACGTTTTAATACGTTCAAAGACAGGAGGAGAAATGAGGGGATGCTAGTGGCTGGCTGCAATCACATTCATCATTGTATTCCCAGATGTTGTCAAGGGCCGACATCAGCCCGTCAGATAGAAACGCTGGAGAGAGAGGAGGAAGGAGATGGAATAAAAGAAGGCTTTGCTGTAGTGGTGACCCTCCATGGCTTTATCACCTTCGACGTCAGCCACCACTGCCTCACCACTGCCTCACCACTGCCTGAACCCTGACCAGAGTCGACCCACGAACAGAAACACCACTCACTCACAGAAAAGGGGGGTGAGATGGCGGGAAATAAGTAGTGGGAGAGAGGAAGAAGGAGGGTGATGAAGCAGATTGTGTGGGCGAGCTGAAAGCGTGTGTGTGTGTGTGTGAGATTGGTGGAGGGGAAGTACCGGTGCATGTGTGACAGCGCAGACAAATGCGAATGAAAGGCTGTTATGTTGGCAAGTTTGCCCCCCGCTCTGATGCCAGATCAGCTCCGTGAATTCGATGTTTCAAGCGCAACCCGCTGAGATACATAACGAGGCTTTCTGAGCCGATTCCGATGGCGTGTTACGACTCGTTTAGTCCAGGGAAAGGTGTAGAATCGCCTTCAACGTAACAAGAGTTAATATCGTGAATGCTGCTCAGTCTAAATCTTACAGCGCCAAGCGAATTAAAACTTTATTTTCTGTGGTGAGAAAGACAACACACAGACTGTTTGACCTCAGACGTTTTAAGGAAATCCCAGGTTTTCCCTCAAATGCCAAGAAATTTGTACTCCCGCATATTTATATTAACTGGCAGCTAGCTCCAGCTACATACTTAAGCTAACTGAAAACTGGCTTCAGGTACATACTTAAGCTAACCGGTACCGCTACTAGTTCCAGCTACATATTGAAGCTAACTGGCAGCTGGCTCAAGCTACATACAGTACTTAAGCTAACCAGCAACTACATATTTAAGCTAACTGGCTACTAGCTCCAGCTACATACTTAAGCTAACTGAAAACTGGTTCCAATTACATATTTAAGCTAACTGGCAGCTGGCTCCAGCTACATACTTAAGCTAACTGAAAACTAGTTCCAGCTACATATTTAAGCTAACCAGTAACGGGCTTCAGCTACATATTTAAGGTAACTGGCTAACTCTTGCCAAGAAAGTAAATAGGAGTGTATTTCTCTAAATGTCAAACTATTCCTCTAAATATCATCATGTAGACTGGAAAGACGTTTTAAGGAAATCCCGGGCATTCCCTCAAACACTGAGGAATTTTTACTCCTGCATCATCGAGAACTCCCTGACAGTTGAAAATCACCGCCTGGTACGGAAACGGCCTAAAACACTTTAACACCAGACACTGCACAAATCAGGCTCGGATATTCTTTAAACACAACTTTACAAATATAAATTACACAACTCAGTTTCAACACTTCTGAATTTGCTGAAAATGTTGAGAGTGCCCCAATAAATTACATTAGACTTAATAAATAGATCAGCCCAAGGTCTGTATGCACCACTGAGCCTCCTGGTCACTTCTGCATTATCCCGCGGGCCCCCCGACTCCGAGGCCACGTGAAAGTTGACAGAGCACGGGACAGCTGCAAGGCCCGTTGCTATGCGGCAAACGCGCGCTGAAATAGCCAAATTAATGGAAGGGGCTCAAGTCCAAACTAGGGTTCAATACCGCTATGAGCTGTCATCCACGCAGGCAGACATCAATATTTACCGCTGCCATGGCACAGCGACAGGCAAGACGGGGAGCGGAGGGTGGCAGTGGCAGCCATTTGGGTACCTATCCCTCTCCAGAGGTTGCCAGGTTCAGGAAACCCCCCTTTTTGTGCCACGCCGCCTTGGGATTTGTTGTTTCTTTGAAAGAGACTTGATATAATGCGAAACACGGTGGTTTAAAGGCTGGCACAGGTACAACTCTCACTAAAAAAAAAAAAAAAAAACAAATCAGGATATTCTGTCTGAATTTACACATTTGTGTGTGTGAATACATGATTTTCCAGGTTTATTTGATTATTTAAGACAAAAGATCTGAGTCGTTGTAAACACACGTGTGCCATAAAATGGAGAATATTTGGCGCATCTGAACATTTCACAGGAAAATGGTGAGATAGCGAGAGCTATTTATGGATCCTCGCACAAGGATATAAAAGGTAAGACCTGTTGCCTTGAATCATATTTCTCTTGACTTGCAGATTCATGGGCCTCACAGCTGTTTCTCGGGGGGGGGGGGACACTTTTTCTGCCTACAGCCCAAAAAGAGTTTTCAGCCGCTACCGCAGCGACCCCACACAAAAACCTCGGCCTCTTCCCTATGCCGCCTTTTTTTTTTTTTTAGCAGATCGTCTCCTTCTGCTCAGGGAAACTTCAATTAACCGGCAACACTTTTTTTTTTTTTTTTCAACCACCGCAAGGCCTATTATGGTCAAATGAGACGCTATGGCGGGCCAGGAACGGCATCTCCTCCCCTGTAAATCTGAGAGCGTTGTCTTGTGCTCAGGGTGCTGTGACAAGACAAGGTCGAGGGGGTCACTCCTCCAGGTGATGTGTTTCCACGAGGCTGCCGAGAGAGGAAATGCACATATATGGTGTGGTCTTTATTTATTGCCAGCTTCATTTTTTTTTACTGGATGACTGCAGACTCTCTCCTCCTCCTCCTGTAAGCTCTGCACTCTTGTTGGATTTCAGGAGTCTGGAGTCTATGATTTTATCCGCCGTGTGTCAGCAGAATAAGTCAGATTGTGATTGCGTTTGGTTTTCCAAAGTCCTGCAGAAGTTGAAGCTGACCCCAAAGCTTGTAATCTGCGAGTGTTTAACTTCAAATGGTTGAGACGGTCTGGACATTGTAAGGTGAACTTGACAGTTAGCAACACAAAAGGATTGTGTGCTTTAGCGGTAGGCTGCTGAACAGAGCAGGAAATCGGGGGGACGATTCGGCAGCTTTAACGTGTTTCCTATGCAGACGGTGATGGCGGTGCCCTTGGTGACCCGTTAACACAAACACGGGTTTTATCTGAGTGCTTATCATCCAACCCCGTCGTCCCCACGCGGTGCTTCCTCTGTCTGCACGACTCCGTTGTAGATATTGGCACTTTCAATCCCCTCACATTTATCTGTTGGCTAATAAACTCCTCAGACTTGTCACGCATGAACTGAAAGGAGGAAGGGCCGACGGAAAGAGAGAGTGTTGTTGTATAGAAAACAACAGCTTGGACTCTGGACGAGGTCCTTCATGTAATGACTCGTCAATAGCTCCATTTGTCACGTCAAGAGCATCAGGGAGAAGATCCAAATGTGAATTTAAAGGCTCCTTTAAAACTGCGTTATGTCATATTTTTATGAGCATCTTCCATCTCTTTGTTGTTGTTAGCCTCATTTACAGGCAGCGTTGCATGATAAATACTCTACTTTCGCAGCGCCGAACGTCACACAGACAATGTTAATGACAAACTACTAAACACAGCGAATCCTCTGGTTGCTTAAGAGCCAAGTATTTCCTCAGAAAACTGAGACAGAGCAACAAGAAGAGTGAATAGTGGACTTTTATTCATCAGGTGGCTCCAAATGAATTCAAATATTGCTCTGTGTCCCAGCAAAGCTAGTTTTTAGCGTCTTGAAAGATAAAATGACGCGTCAACATTGCGTATACAGTTTGTTCCACTGCCCCCAAGTGGCCAAAAGTTTAACTAATGCTCCTTTAAAGGTGTGTAACATTATGTCTTTGCTAGCTTAGCATGAGTCTTCTATAGCTACAGGTGCTGTGGGTCCTCTTCTGTGTGGTCCGCCATGTTTTTACAGTAGCCCAGATGGGACAAACCAAACACTGGCTCCAGATTTGGGTTTTTTACTGTTTGCACGGCCACCATAGTTTCTCCTTTATACGCTTTGAGCAGGAGGGCGAGTAGAGGGGTTCGTAATGCACACCTACACCACTAGATGCCTGATTTTGACACCTATTTTCATAAAGTTGGTGATATTTTTAATCATTCAAATTTGGCTGGGTGGTTAACAACACTTTCTTCTTTGGTCTGACAAACTCACACACATTTATTCTGACTTTACACGGACTTTAAGGTTGTCTAAACTATGATTGGGATCTGATAAACTGTCATTTGTGGTATGCACGTATAGTTGCTGCATTTCTGCACTGTTAAACTGCTCATGCTCATACCACCACAGGTAACACCACAGGTGACCGTCAGGTCAACATTTTATGATCTCTCACAAATGAGGCTCCTTGAATTTGGTAGTTGAGCAAAAAAAAAAAAAAAAAAAAACATTATCAATGTAGGACGGCTCAGCAGGCGGCCCCCCGAGGGGAGCGCGCAATCCCTCTGACAATAAAAGAAGCCAGGTGCCTGTTCACCCGTGGCCGACACGTAAACACCAGTCTCGCTGTAGTAAATGTCAGGCATAGGTAGGCACTGCACACCACACACACATGACTCACACCACTGTATACAGATTCCCAAGATGCTATCTATCTTCAGTCCTTCCCTGACCCAGGAATGGCCCTGCTGCTTCCCTCCTTTAAGGGTAAGACTGTGCCTCGAAGCTGGCACTTTTCTCTCTCGTCTCCGGCGCTGGGGAATTTTTTTGACAAGCGTCCCTCTCAGAGCTCAATATGTCACCCTCAAATCAATCCAAATCAAAGACTCGCATTTGTTTTTGACGACTGCGCATCCACGCTTGAATCTCGAGAAAGCCGAGAGCGGAGAGAGCGGAGAGAGTTTGACGCCAGTTTCCTCCCACAAACTGCAGGGTCTAGTTTGGTCACATCAACATTGTCCAACATTGTGGTCAGATCAAAGACTGTCTCTTGTGTAGGACTATGGTTTGATATTTGATGTCCCAAAAGCTCCCCCACTTCCTTTTTCCCATGTCATGTCCCATTCCCATATCCTGACCTTAAGCTCCTAAAGCCCCAAGCAGCGCCTGAACCACATGATCTCTGCGGTTTGGATCACCACAGGCTTGAAAAATAAGGCTTGATGAAACCAAGGTGCAGGGAGTTTTTTACAGTTTGATGTAAACTGTCAGCCTGTAGTGTGGAGTCAGTGAATGCTCCGCACTGATCTCTGCCAGACGGCATCTGGCTGATGATACAACCTTGCCCCCAGCTGAACGCTGAGCGATGATGTCACGCTTAAAGTCGTGTTATTAATTTCACAAACACTAGAGGGTGCAAGAGTCACTTAGACAGAGCACTGTCTTACTGACACAGTTTATGGAGAGTTTAATAAGATATGATTTCTGGTTTGCTGGATTACATAATACAGTGTAGTTTAAAATTGATATCTACAGTATAAATTATAGCTGTGATTAGGCTCCACCAGATCCCGTTGAATAAACAAATTATTATATTATCACGCTTAAGAACATGGTTTATAAACTGGGCACATTTTTTAGATTTCCCATGTGAAGAAACTAAGATTTTTCCTGCTACTGTATCCTGATCCTTCCTCTTGAGTTGGCAGCAGAACAGTGCTGCAGCTTCTTCTGGTTTCTGTTGTTTAGACAGCTACTTTTCCTCCTCTGAACGTGCACTTTATCTTTCCAGGTACGTATGAAGAGAATATCCATTCACTACTACTTCCAAATGTTTCCAGATTTTCAGTGTTTGACCACTTTTAGTTTGGAGTTTGGATGGTAGATAGTGTCAGAGTACAAGGTAATCACCATTTTTCTATGACGGGCTTTATGTAACGAGGTCTTCTGAATTGTTTTGACATCCGTTTACTTTATTGCTGTCATAATAAAAAAGGCGAAACGACTATGATGTGTAAAATAATGATCTATAAACATTTTAAGGTTGTTATAAAGCAACTTTCCTCTCTATGTGTTGTCACTATTGCATCTTACTTCGTTGTTCTGAAGCATTGAGTCATTACTTGGGCATTACATTTATTATACATCAAATGTATATATTATATTATTATCTAAGTGTTTAATTAGGAAGCCTATGTAACTTTTTTGTCAATTAAATCAAATGATGTTTTATTATAGCAGACAAAACCAGTGTGTGTTTGTCTATAACTTTGATTTTACTCCACAATTAGCCATGTTTGTGCTCTTTTTCAGTGTTTGGTTAGTGGTGATGTTGATGTTAAAACAAATACAGGTTAGTAACAGTTAAATTCAGACCGGTTTTAACGGCATAACAGCATCTGTCGTTTAACGCTTAATACTTTAGACACTTTATCCTATTGAAAAGCTTGAGTTGAACATGTTCAGCCAAGTACACGTGGTTGACAAATACATTTTAAACATACAATAAACACAGGAGTGTGACCTGGTAAACACAACAAGTGGTTAATAACATTTTTATTGTTCTCTCCTTCTCTGCTTATTATATTATTATTAGTACTATTACTAATTTTATAGACTATCTTTATATATATCGTCTGTATATAAATGTCTATGTACATATACATCATTTCTCATTTCTACATATTCATACCCATACATACATGCATACATACCTAATCTACATACCCAAGTGAACCATACATATTTGTGATCATCATCCTAAATCTGTGTTCAACAGTAACATTGTGTCTGAAAACCAAAAATAAACATCACTGTCCTTCGTCATTCTTATACCTCAGGAAAATATTGTTTTTGTATATCTTCTTGAATTGAAGAATATTAGCACTCTGTTTAAGTTCAATGTCCAACTTATTCCACAGTTTAACCCCACATATTGAAATGCACATACCCTTCACGGTTGTATGAAAACGATTTTTAAATTTAAGCTCTCCCCTTAAATTGTAACCACATTCCCTTTCACAAAACGTTTTTTGTATGTTGCCTGGAAGTAAATTATTTTTTGCTTCATACATTATTTGTGCTGTGTTATATTCCACAAGATCCACCAGCTTCAAAATATTAGACTTTACAAATAATGTGTTGGTGTGAAAACCTACATTATTTACAATCCTTATGGCTCTTTATATATAATATATATAGAGAGCACAAGCTGCCATGTATATTTAATAGATATTGCATATATATATTTAAAGAAATCCAAAACATTTAACACAAACAAGTTCTTTATTTGACATTACAGCATAGTAATGTCTGCTCTTTAACATATGTAAGCATTAAATCTATATGATTTCAACTTTTTGGGGGAAAAACCCTAATAAAGTCGCCTTTTAAAGCTTTCCCAGCTCTTAATGATGCACCTAAAAAAAGCTACCTGCGTAGTTTTACTCAATTTATCAAATACACGCTGTTTTCTGCTGATTTAATCACCGTTTTCTGTCAATAAAAGTCTATTTTGTCCAACAGCTACAAAGTCCAGGGGGGAAACTGTAAAATGGAGGAGGTAGAGCGAGGGCAACTGTCGCGAAAACCCTACCGCAAAGCACGCCCGAAGTGTCGTGCGGCAGCCCCTGATGTTCGGCGTGTGAAGCCCCGTGCGGTCTCTCCGTACGGCACCCTAGCTGCAGACGGTACGTTCGTCAGCCCGGTCCGGTAAAAAGCACCGTAAATTCGCCCGTTTGGCCGGTTTCTAATGTAACTGTTGTCCACTGTGTGTTTCAGAAACATGCCGGCTAAAGGTCCTTTGCAGTCTGTCCAGGTGTTTGGACGTAAAGTAAGTAAAAATACAGAGATTACTCCACGTGCGGGTGACGGTGGCTGCGCTTGTCTTGCTAGGGCACGTTAGCTAAGGTAGCTAACATGAAGTGTGTCGTAGTTTTACGCCGATTAATTAAACTTACGTGGGCAGATACACCTCTAAGACACAGATTGAAGCTCTGATATATTAAATATGTTCATAAAGGTCATGTAATATCGTCGCTGGGTTGGCCACCGGTCGGTGTTGCTGTGTATTTGGATCAGAGCTAACGAGTTAGCCTGGTTGCTACCAATGGCTGGGCTTGTGATACTTCACGGAGGATGACAGCGGGTAATTTTAGCTCACATGTCTCCTCAAACAAGCAAAGCAGCTCCACATTTAATGTGTTAAATATCTGTAATACTAGTTATTTACTTAACTGTTAGAGTTAGCATCCATAATCCGTCACATGGCCCGAGAAATAACGTGATGGAGTCAACCAAATGTTTGAATGAGAACGGGGTGAACGCACTCTGACTTGTTTTAACGTGTGTGTGTGTCAGAGTTGATTGAAGGACAGATTTCAGTGGGTCATATTTCAGGTGTGTTTGGTCTGATGATGATGATGATGATGATGATCTGTGTCGTAGAAAACCGCCACAGCAGTCGCCCACTGCAAGAGGGGGAATGGCCTGATCAAGGTGAACGGCAGACCCCTGGAGATGGTGGAGCCTGCCACCCTCCAGTACAAGGTGAGTCCTCCACCCAACCCTCCATGTGAAAGCGTGTCCGACGGAGGGCAGCGCCTGTAAGAAGAAGAGATGCTTTTATTAATCCCCCGAGGGGAAATTCTTTTTTCACTCAGTTTTTTATTTACATGCATTTTAACCCCGAAATACAACCACACATGTACAGAGGGACGTGCAAGTGTGGAGAGAGGTGGGCAGCCACCCAGAGCAGCGCCCTGCGAGCAGTTAGGGGTGTTTGGTGCCTTGCTCAAGGTGCCCAGGAGGTGAACTGGCACCCCTCCAGCTACCAGTCCACCGTCCATACTGGACTAGTCTCTATGGACTGAGCTACTGCCGCATCTGTAGCTGAATGGGGGGGCACAAGCAATGCGGCTCGTGACATGATGGGAGAAACTTTATGATGTAATGTGTAGATCTACTGTCCTTCCTGCTACACACTCGAAGCTGTACTGGGTTTAGACACAGCAGAGTTCTGATAAACACTTACACACATGCAGATATCTGTGTCGCGCTGACTCATGTTTGATTGACCCTCACTCTCGTGCTCTCTCTTCAGCTTCTGGAGCCAGTGCTGTTGCTGGGCAAAGAGCGCTTTGCTGGAGTTGACATCAGAGTCAGAGTGAAGGGTGGCGGACACGTCGCACAGATCTACGGTAAAGCGGCGCGTTCTTTTCTCAGTGACGAACACGCGTCGCACATTTACCCGTTAACTCTGCGTCTTACTGTTGTTTACTTTTTTGTCTCGCAGCTATCCGTCAGGCCATCTCCAAATCCCTGGTTGCCTACTACCAGAAGTGTGAGTATTAGATTTGTTCAGTGCTCAAAATTCACAAAATTCACTCGTGCTTTTGTGGAAATTCTTTGCTGTAAATGTTTCAACCGAATGAGCTGATGTATTTTAGAAGTATGTGTTAATTTCAGAACAATAATGTCTCATATTTATGAGGGATCATAAAGTAAAGGCCTGCTTGCCTAAAGAAGTAGTCCAGATTGGTATTACCTTCTCTTTGATAGTATTAATACATGCACATTAAGTGAGGCTCACAGACCTGTGGACACCTGACAGCTTGTCAGATCAGGCCAGTTCATCTTAAACTACAACACAGCACTCTAAAAAGAAATACACGTCAGTAATTCTCAGTTGAATGTGCTGTATGAGGAGTTTTACTGTCAGAACGGTGATATCATGTCAGAGCGATCGAACTAAATCTTGGTACTGAGCGTGTTCATGAGCAGACTGACTACTACAGAGGTAAACGTGAAGCATGGGACACGAGCGCCGTGTTCTCATAGAGGCACGCTCAAAAGATGATTTCTAATCCAGAGAATTATCGCTCACTTTCAACAGGCTCATAACTTTTTTTTTTGAAGCTCAATGAGAAAACAAAATAATGCGTATTGAGATGAACCTGCAGAATAACCCGATGCGTTTTCCTGTCCTCTTGCAGACGTCGACGAGGCTTCCAAGAAGGAGATCAAGGACATCCTGATCCAGTACGACAGGACCCTGCTGGTCGCCGACCCACGTCGCTGCGAGTCCAAGAAGTTCGGTGGACCTGGAGCTCGTGCCCGCTACCAGAAGTCCTACCGTTAATCCCCCTGTACATTTTCGTAATAAATTGGAGGAACAAAGAACTTTGCTTGTTTGTTTTTTTTTTCTCTTCATAAAGCTAGTACAAGAAGCTGTACACTTGATCATTCTTGTTCATGTTTCATGCAGTACGTCTCTAGTGTGTTTAAAGTTAAAGTAAAGCCGAGGTGGCTGTTCTTTAACTGAACTTTACCTTTTGACCTTTTGGATGAGGACATGTAAGAAGTGACCTACGTGAGATTAATAGTTCAGGTGCTCATTTTAATAATAATTCCTCATTTTGTCATCATCAGTTCCGTTTCACAGCATTTGATTTGTCCTACAAGGAGAAGCTCTGGTGCTGCTGCAGGTAATCTCATTTAAAAGGCTCATTATGTTCAGGCGTCCCGGTGAGCCGTGACAGCGAGTCAGCATGAAGGGGACTGAAACCAAAGCAACCGCCATCAGTGCTATAAATTACACCTGAGCTTCTTCCTGCTGCGACACGTCCAAAAGTCTTTGAGAAAAAGACGTACGTGACAGGTGTGCAGTGAGCAACGAGTCAGTAATTATATTTCAGATGCATTCGCATTAATTTGTCTAATTACATACACATACGTACAAGATTAAACACTTTTACTCTAAGTTGATTTTATGATACTTGAACCTCTGACTTAACTTAGTTTTTACCTTCGTGATGCCACATTTTACCAGCAGATGGAGCCAGAGGACAGCGTTGAATCAGTCACACAAAGCTCATCTTAACCTGCAGCCATTTCTGAAGTGTGACACTGCTCCACATCAAGAAATATGATCATACGCCACATTGTGAACCTCTTTTTTGCCCTAAAAGACACATTAATCAACCCTTGGATTAGCAGCTCTTTCAGTGTAGAAGCTGACTTTGAAATCTCTTTAAACTGAGACACATTCAGTGCTGACGATCGTTCCAGGCCTGTGCTGGTTATTAAAAATCAGATATAGTACCCAGGCTGCTGCTGCTGCTGCCACCGCTGATTTGACGGATGCTTTTTCATTTAGACATTTTCAGGTGTGTGAAAGTGCATAATGGAACTGGCTGTGCCAGAGTTTATGAATTTCATTATTGTGCTCGGTGGTTTTAATGTACTTCTTTCGGTCTTCTCTATCCTGATAACACTTTTTCCCCCCACGGATAATTTACACTTAGAATCAACTTTTAAACACACACAAAAAAAAAACAACCCCATTTTTCCTCGAGCTTCACGGTTATGTCCCGGTCCACATTATTACATGGAATCGCAGCATTCTTTCCTCACATTTTCTGCTGATTGCTTGTTACTGCTATCTGTTTTTGTTTTTTTTTTCTTCCTGCCAGCGTTGCACTGTAACAACAGGAGTGTAATGAGGTGAGCTGAGCTGAGCTGAGGCCCAGATGTTGTTGGCCTCTCTGCGAGGCAGCCTGCAGCAGCCGTTCCCGCTCGGTGAGCTCCCGAGTTGTGGGGGAGGAGGAGGGGAGATCAGGTCTGTGTATAGCCCTCCAATAATCAACACAGCAGGGAAGCCCGCTCCCCACTGCTACTGTTGTTTACTGCTGTTTATTTTCTACTACTGCCTCACCTCTAAAGGCCACGGTGCTACGTCAGTGACATTCTGTGCTTGTTGAAATGGATGTGTTGTTTTTTTGTTTTTTTTTGCAGCAAGGACTGACAAGAGGAGATGGAGCCAATGTGGATAATGCTGCCGGGTACAGAGGCAGAAGGAGAGAAAAGCTGTCAGAATTGCTGTCTGTGCCTATTTTTCTGTGCGATGGGAAGATTAGTCTCCATCTTTATTGTCTGTGGATATATATCATGACTTAAGTAAGACAGGGATGCAGCGACCATCTGTCGTAATATCAAAACAACCTCCTTCACAGCACCTGTAATCGCACAATGAAACATTCACAAAATATTTACAACGGCAATGTCTAATTCAGAACAAATGACTGTTTGACTGCTAAAACACGTGCTGCTTTCTGAGAAGCTGCATCTGTAAATTAACAAATGACTTCATTAACGGTTCAAAAATCATTTACTGATGTTTCATTGATATAAATTTAGAGGCGTCCACACTGTTGTTCTTCAAATCTTTATTATTTTTCTGGCACCTGACTACTCCCACATACTTTGTCCTACAGAAACCATTCAGATATCACAACGTTCAGCTCATTCAGGACATGATGGCTCTTAATTTACTACTTCGTACTATTCATACTTTTTAAAATATTCAACTTTTTCCATGTTCAAATTTGACATTAAAATGAATGGCCTTCAAATCTTTCTACAAACCTTCAACACTTTCAGCTTCACCGCTTCTACATATTTTTCAGCTACAGACGTCATTCAAACTTTGAACTTCATGACACTATTATACTGTTTTTCAGCTCATTTCACATTGTCACATTCACATACACCACATTTCCCGCAGGAAGTGCAGTTTTCTAGTTAATTATTCATATACCTTCAGATTTAGGACATTAAATGCGCTTCAACACTGACTCTTTCAAAATGTACTTAATTGCAACTTTTGTAGATTGCTTGCTGAAAAGTGAGACATCCTAATACCTTGAATTTATGGCTTTTTGATCCTATATTAATGACTTATTAACATTTATAGACTATAGACTGACTTGGTGGCTTATTAATAAGTAAGTTATGACAGTCATCATGCACTAAAGCTGGAAAATTGAATGAAATGAAGTGCAAACAAAGATTTTGCTGCGGTGTGTTGTTTGATGTGATTTGGCACGCCACGTTAAATACATAAAAGGATATGTGCAACATGTTGCCGTCTGTATTTGTGTGTTGCTGCTGCTGTTGTTGGTTCAGTTGCATGTTTGAAAAAAATGAAGGGATGTGACGGTGGGCACGAAGGTGTCTGAATTATTTTAACGCAACAAGTCTTGTAATTCTTTTGGTGCCGTCAAGTGTGCAGGATTTACTCCTTTACGGCTGAGCTGTGCACACACACACGCACACACACACTCTGAATCTAGCACCTGCCTTTCCTCTGTTAACGCCTTTTTGCCTCTGTAGGTCTCCAAAAATCACACAAACACGGAGGTGTTAGGTCAGGATGCATTTTGTCATCACTTGCCATTCGTCCTCACCTCTCCTCGTGACGCCTCCACAAGCACACACTCTGCAATTAACACATGAAAGCGCATGAACACACCCACATGTACGCAGACAAAATCAGGCTTCAAGCACAACCCTATTTCTGTCAGCCTCCTTTCTGCAGAGACAATAAGACAGAAAAATAAAGAGGGAGGGATGCTCATTAACATATATTGACCACTGCTCTCCTCCTCCTCCTCCTTCTCCCTGAAGAGGCCCTGCTCCTCGTCGAGCCTCATTGCCCTGAATGAGTAAACAACAATTGGTTGAGGGTGCCAGCGGCTGAGGATCAGGGGACAGTAGCAGGCAGCAACAAATGTTGGCTGCAGTGGAGAGGAAATGCAGCCTAGCCAAGCGACGCGCCGCTGTTTGGGCCCAGAGTGATAATGAGGGGGCTAGCTGCTTATCTGTTGCATTGTCCTTGAGGGGAGGTGATCATTGTGATGTGTGTGTGAGAGGGAGGAGGAATATCTCCATTGAGACTAGAGCTGGATTTATTATATTTTTTTTGTCTGCTGAGTTTTGGCACCAACACCACAGTGATGCTTTTTGTAGTTCTAATCTCATTTCTTTTTAATTCATGCCAAACACCCTAATTAATTAATATTAAAGTAGTGCTAAAACAATTAGCTGATTAATCATCAATCAACAGAGAACTCACGTCAACAAGTTTGATAATCAATTACCATATAACATATAACCATATAAACGATTTAAAATGTCGGTTTTGGGCTGTTAGTATAAGACAAATTAAGCAATTTTACTGTCACCTTGGATGTTTTCATCAATTTATCGATTAAACTGTCAATTAAATTAATAAAAATATCAATAAATACATAGATAATGAGAAGTAAAACAGTGATTGCAGCTGTAGTTCAAAGGAATAGTTCATAAGTTTGGGAAATACGATTTTAAGATCGCTACCACACTCTTTAATATGTAGCAGTTAGCTTAGCTTAGCTTAGCTTAGCATAAAGACTGGAATCAGGAGGATAACTGCGGAAACTCCAGGAAGTTAGCTGGCACAAAAACCTCGATAAAATGGTGAACTGTCGCAAATTAAAAACAAACAAGATATAACGTGCCAGTTCCAGAGGTGCTGGTAAGGCAGTTATTGTTGTCTTTGGACGGAACCGGCTAGCTGTTCCCATCTGTTTCCAGTCTTTGTGCTAAGCTAAGCTAAAACACCTCCAGTGGCCAGCTACATATTTACCGTACAGACGCGAGAGCGACGTCGATCATCATCTAAATCTCGGCCATGAAAGTGATTCAGCAAATGTCCCCAACGTCCATCCAAGAAACTCGGTCAGTACACACAAAAAAAGTACTGGGGTTTAATACCCGACCCTAATTGAGACAGTCTTGAACAGAATGTGTGGAATTCCAAACCCCCTTTTCCGTGTTTTGGTATCTGATCTACATCGAGCTCCGGCTCTGTATCCCCACATCCACTGAGTTCCAGCAGCTAATGTAAATTATGATAAATGATGGGACATTCATATCAGTGTGTGTTTCTTACATCCGCTTCATACCCAGGACGCCGACTGAGCGTTCTTACAGTTTTCAGCAGGCGCCTTTTTTTTTTTCTCCACACTTCTCACAGCAATGATGTTCAAATCTTCAGAGACTGACAACTTGGCAGCACCGCAGACAGAGGAAAATCATATTTAAGAGAATAATGAACCCTCGTCAAGCGTTTAAAGACCTCACACACTTTCTAAACTACACAAGAAGGGTTTTTCTGAAGCCTGTTCCGTGCCGCGACTTTCTCATTCATCTTGAGCCAAGATTTGCAGACACTTAACAGCGAGCAATCCTGCATGTATAAGTGTGTGTGTGTGTGTGTGTGTGTGTGTGTGTGTGTGTGTGTCTGTATGCATAAGGCAGCTTGTTACAGGCTGCAGCTTTGAGCACCGTTCTCTTTGGTCCTTTGGTGTAACAGACAAAGCAGATGTTGGCTTCTTCTGTGAGGACTTCTCAGAGTCATGTACGATCGTACCTATGCCGGGATCACTTGCGGAGAGGAAAAGCAAATAAATCTTTAGCTTTTAGTAGTTTCATCAAGTCTTTTATTGTCCCACTCCTCCTGCAAATGGCTGCTTTGTGCGAGTTCTTTTGTTTTCCACAGAGGGTTTTATTGTTGGCTGAGGAAGGACAATGATCACAAACGAGCAGCCACCTAAATGTTTGAAATAAACATTTCAGAAATCTGCTGATGACAACTTTAAAGTCGGGTCTCTTCTCTTTATTCCGCAGTCCCACGCTCCCACTTAGCTCCCCCTTCCCCTCCCCGTCCTCGCCTTTTCCCTTAAAGTACCCTTCGTTTACCGTCGAGGGTTGAGCGAGAATATCGAGCTGATGATGGATTCATCTCATCTGTTTCACTCCACACAAAGAGGCCTCGCTCGCTCTCCTCTCAGCTTGTTTTTTGGTCTGAAAGCAGCCAGAAAAGGGCTCCCTGTTACTGACCCGATCTGTTAGTCACACTCCCTGCAGCCAGCATTGACTCATTCCCAACGCATTTAACCTAGACTTGAACTAAAGTGGAATTAGTCCCAGTGCACTCGCACCGCAGAACCTTTGTCTCCCATTAAAATCTTCCTCCATCTTTGTGCGAGGCAGTGTGTGGCGGTAGCAGCGGCGCGGCTCTGGATGTGGCCCTGCAGCACAGGGTGAGCCGGGTCATGCAGGGGTTTTCCCCCAGAGAGCTCGGCTGTTACGCCCGAGCCGAATCGGGAGGTCATAGGCTACCTCGCACACCCTTCAACCTTTAGCCCTCAGCTCAGGCTGCTGGCCCGCTCTGATTCCCTGCGACAACCTGCGGAGGACCTGTGGTGATCCCCACTTCTTCAGGGGTCAGCCCGGCCGGCCGGGATCTATTTTAGTGAAAACACACAGTTCATACGCCTCCTGTGCAGCAGGGGTGAGAAGATTATTGGAGTTCACAGACGGCTTTGAAGTATAGAGGTTATCTTTCACTCCTGCCACGTTTTGTTGTTGTTTCTTTCAACGTCATGATTAAAGGAATACGTCGGGATTGGTCAGCTTACCTGGGGAGAGACGGGGAAGTGTGCGCGGCCATTATCATCTGTGTGTCCCTTTTAGATTAATGGCTCTGGTGCTGCATGGTAATGCTTGGCTAAAAGCTATGTTTAGCAATAATAAATCACTGGTATTATCTCAGCTTTATGCAGCTAATCCTTAATTTTTATAATCACATATATAGAACTGCAGAGCCCGAGCTGCGTGGTATTTGTTTGTGGTCTCTCTCGGCTGATAATTTAATATATAGGCTTAATATAAACACTGCCGTGTTTGACTGTGTTTTGATTTGGTTGTTGTCATGTGATGCTTATATTTGGCTCAAAGGGGAATGGGCCTTTAAATATACCACATCGTAACGTTTTAATGAGCTGTTTGACAGGTGTGTTTGTGTGTGAAAGTAGATTTAAAGCCACCATGTGCAGGATGTGAACATTTCTGACTTTGGTGCCCCCTACAGGGAGTGTAACACAAACATTACAAATAGTGTCTGACATTTCCACTAATAAACTTATTTCCTATTTAAAGCTTAAATTGCGATGTCACATTCACTTCATGAGAAGAGGCACAAATATTTTATTTTATTATTCTATTATTAGCCCAAAGTGTTTCACAGAGCAAAAAGTAAAAGCAGAAATAGACAATAAATATAATTTTGCAAAAAATGGATAAATACATCAATAAAAAATGGCCATACAATGATAAATTCTTATAATACATAAAGGCCAATAAGAAATTTAAATTAAAACAAGCCACTGCAGAAGCGCCAAAAACTGCAGTTCCTCAAACGTCCATTTGAGGCTGGCTCCAGAAGTGAGTCAGTCTCCATAAGTCCCCATGTTAAAATGTCCAACTTCACAGCAGAAATAAACATGTTTACAGCCTGGTACAAAAAACAGTTTTGGTCTCTATAGCTAATTTCCCCGTTCATGACAACTGTACTGAGGGTGAATTTTTATACAACTCACCTGTTCAAATTATATTAAGGCTTAAAGTTATGCAGAAATAAGAGCATCGCCGCTTGATTGACAGGTAGGTGTCATTACAGATGGCGCATTAGAGCACCCAGGCGTCATTTGGCCCGCCTCAGGTCCGCCGATGATCCACGTCTTTGTCGATATTTAGATTAGCCCGGAGACGGAAGAAGCAGTACTTGTGTCGGAAAACTACGAGTGACGTCGCACAGGCTTTGTCTATTCTTTATACTGTCATTGGTTGAAACCAAAGACCAATTCAGCAGCACCTAAAACATGTACAATAAAAACAATAAAATGTTAAAAGTAAATTAAAGTCCTTTAAGTAAATAAATAATAATAAACACATAAAATAAACACATTTTGCAAGTTAATTTTAAAGATCAGTCGAGTGGTAACCGGATGAATTTTTTTGTTTTAGTTTGTCAAGCTCACACGTTTCCAGAAATAACCTCAGCCACGTAATTAAAGCCTCAATTTATTTCAAGCCAGGGAAGATTATTGTCTTTTATTTTGATAAGGCTCATCTGTAATGGGGAAGATGACGATCGACACAGTAAAATTAATCGTCCACGCTCTCATAACTTTAAGCCAGTGTGTTAAAATTTGAACAGCAATGCACGCTGTTACTTTTCCACCTCTCACCATCCATGGATCTGCTCAATTTTCACCAGGATTGTCTCATTTTCCAACAAACAAAAGCTGTCATCAGAATATTTTGAAAGTTTTTTAAAAAACTACACATAAATACTGTAAAACTAGAAAATAAACTCTTTTAACGGAGATAATTTTTTTCTTATTTTGACCTTGCCGGTGACCTTTTAATGACAAATCATCTTTTTATCACTTAACATTCAGTAAATGTTAACATCAGCGACGGGGGGCAGGTGAGTTTTATTGTCGATGCTCTCATCGCTTAAGGGACTTGAAGTTGGCGAGTCTCCCAAAAACCTGTTGCGCTCCTTTGAGGGATTTGACCTCCTAGTCAGCTTCCACTAAGTGCTGTGGAACGCATGAGCTGCTCGACTCAGACCTGTCAGGAAATGTTGTGAAGGATGTTACAGAGAGGGAAGAGTGTGAATTGATTGCCCTCTGACTGCTGCCAAGCCGCCCTCGGAGTGCCATCCTGTGTTGAGTATATATATATATATATGTATATATATGTGTGTGTGTGTGTTTCGGGTCTGTCATGCATGCACCCTATATGTGGAGAGACGGGCGACATGGCTAATTAAACGGAGTAAAAGCTGTTGAAAGGGGATGGACACTGCCAGCGCGCCGGAGGAAGGACTTGACATCCATGTGTTCTTGTTTCGAGGGAGCGAGGGGGCAAGCGTGACGGAAGCAGGAGGCCCAGGTTGCAGCACCCCGCCTGGCTGCCAGAGCTCAGTCATAGGGCAGGGTGGAGGTGGAGGTGGAGGAGGAGGAGGAGGAGGTGGTAAACGGTAATGGAGGAGGGTAGTGTTAATATTAACTGCAATTCCAGACCTTCTACTACCAGTCTGTCTCTGTTTTTTTCTCAGCTTTCCAGTCAGCAGAGAGCTCTAAACCCCAACACCCTATCCTACTGCTACACACACACACACACACACAAGTATACACATACACACATTCCAAGAGAAAGGGATGGGAGCGTGACAATCGGGAAACAACGGCTGTTAGTTACAGAAAATGCATTACGGCGTGAGCCCGGGCAGCAGAGCGGAGGAGAGGAAGTGGTGGGATTACGCCGGGCTTGGACAAGGAGAGCACGGGGCCATTTCTTCCCCCTCTCTGTAGTAAACTGTCCAGATTTACAAGGCCTCGAGGGACACGGGTACCCCATCCTCGTACCGTCAAACCTCGACAGCTCCTGATTTAAAAATAATCCTAAATCAGCGCATGACAGTTGTCAGCAGGGCATAAGGAGGTCAGAGGAGCCATCGACTGAGGAGAAAAGGCAAATCTGGGTTTGTCAGATGAGCGACAGACTTTGTGTGCACTCGTATTTAAAAGATCCAACCTGTAATTATTGGCTCAGACATTGTGGTTTGTGGTATTAATGACACGTTTTCTACACTAACATTGATTTTCAGAGCTTTGAATATAATGTCTTGTATGTGACCGGCAGGTTTGATATATTTTGAGGCTGTAAAAACATTTTTACCAGTGATGGATCTTGATTTGCGAAAGCGACTTCGGCTCTCTAAGACTCCCCAGGGAGTCTCAGAATAAATCTGAGGAGTCACATGGTGATTAAAAAAACAGAGAAACTTTGTTTTGTTGTGGTGTCAAACTCATACATCCCAACTTGATCTTAAGTGGGCACAACCAGTAAAACCATTGCATAATAACCTATAAATAACTACACAACACCTCCACAAAGTACATTCTGAATTAATGAACCGCCAGTTTACAAAATAGCTGACGAACAGCCTGATATGTCTGATACGAACCGGTTCTGGCCCGTTGTTGACCACACATTTGACACCCCTGTTTTATTCTAATATAATCAGCACATCTGTTATAATAGTTATTAAATGGATCAATCGAAGAGGGGATTGATCCATCCAAGCCTTAAACAGCTCCTTTAGCTACTCCCACCATGTAAGAAGGAGCGCTACCACAGGGCCTTCATTCCAACAGCTGACTTCATGATTTCTTCTATATATTTCTTATTTATGAGTAATTTCTTTCCACCTTGAGTATATGAGCTGCTGTGACAAGTGAATTTCGACGGTGTGGGATCAATAAAGCCTGTCTTAACTCAGATTCAAATGGTGAGGGAGCAAATAGAGACTGTTTTGTTTGAAAGGATAATTCCACTTTATAAAAACTTAGGTCTTATTTTTGTATTTTTAGCCCCATCATCTTCATCCTATTGTTAATAACAGAACTCAGTCAGATTTAAAAATGCCTGATGAAGATATCAAGAAGTTGTTCAAACATTGCTCCGTTAGATTCGCCTTCAGTCGGATACAAATCTCCATCTAACACCAAATTATACACCAACACAGTTGACCAACTTCCTTTTTATTTACATGCACAGTTTTCTTGTCCAATGAGGGATTATTACTGACACTTCAGTTTTACCTCCAAGTAGAGTGGTTTAACTGTGTTGGCTTGACAGTGAATGGAATTTTGCAAAAATAGATAAATACATCAATAAAAATTGGCCATACAATGATAAATTGTTATAATAAATAATAGCCTATAAGAAAAAAAAAAAAAAAACAGTGCATAGAAACCAAGCGGCAACCTGAAGCCAATGCCGAAGTGCCAAAAACTGCAGTTCCTCAAATGTCCACTTGAGGCTGGCTCCAGAAGTGAGTCAGTCTCCATAAGTCCCCATGTTAAAATGTCCAACTTCACAGCAGAAATAAACATGTTTACAGCCTGGTACAAAAAACAGTTTTGGTCTCTATAGCTAATTTCCCCGTTCATGACAACTGTACTGAGGGTGAATTTTTATACAACTCACCTGTTCAAATTATACTAAGGCTTAAAGTTATGCAGAATTAACAGCATGGACGCTTTGATTGACAGGTAGGTGCCATTACAGATGGCACATTCGAACACCCAGGCGTTATTCAGCCCGCCTCAGATCCCGCCGATATTTAGATTAGGCAGGAGGTGGAAGAAGCGGTACATCCTACATGGTGGCGTCCAGCGCCGCATATTTAAATATAAAACCAGAACAACTAAAATAGAACACAGTTTATAATATGCCATAATTACCATAAAATATTGGGAAGGACTACTTTAGTGCATCAAGAAAACTTCCCTGTCAAGCTGCATGGAGCCCCCAGTCCAACACTGCCTCTCTGCCTCTTCTTTGTCTGACAGAGTGAACATATTTCTCCCTGTAGCCCTCATAGCAGTAAATAATAGCATTTCACTATCTCCCTTCTCTTCAGTTCCAGCTACTGCTCCCGTTGATGTATGTTTTTCTTTTACTATGGCGGCATCACCTCAAACTGGATGCGCTCCGGCTGGCCGCCAGCTTCTCCTGTGATCACCGCGGGCCTCGGAAGACCGCTTCAACAGAAACAGGAAGCAGTTCATAGCACGGGTCACGACCCCTCTCATGCAGCCCCATGAGTCAAGCAGGGCCCACCCCGGTGAAACACAGGGAAAAGTTCCGGTCCCATCAACAAGGTGTGGAAGGATATTCAGGAGGGAGGAGGAGGAGGGAAAAGGAGACTCTTCTCTCTCTTTCTCCATGCACATCTGTATGCATGTGTGTGTGAGTCAGAGGGGGAGAGGAGGTGCACATCTGTCGAGCAGTAGCCGTGTAACATTATTATACACAAGGGCCAGAGAGGCGCACCTAAACGCAACTACAGCTGCATTTAATACGAGGCTGCATCCACGGGGGGAAACTACTGTATGAGCTGTTATTATACAAACACTGAGCGCTCATGGGTCCCTTTGGTCTTCACATCGGAGACTCTGGATCATAACTGAAGGGTGGAGTACAGATCATCTTTTGCAGTATCATTTGTTACACTTGTATCTTATGTGACACGGAAACCCACTATATTTATGTGTATATATATATATATATATATAAATAGGGAGTTCTTTCAGGCACAGTTGAAATGAAACGCTCCATTGCGACTTGATGAGATGTGATTAATTTATAAACTGTAATTCCTCGAGCGGCCACTTGAGGCTGGCTGCAGAAGTGAGTCAGTCTCCATAAGCCCCCGTGTTAAAATGTCCAACTTCACAGCAGAAATAAACATGTTTACAGCCTGGTACAAAAAACAGTTTTGGTCTCTATAGCTAATTTCCCCGTTCATGACAACTGTACTGAGGGTGAATTTTTATACAACTCACCTGTTCAAATTATATTAAGGCTCAATTAATATGCATAATTATCAGCGTGACCGCTTGATTGACAGGTTAGTGTCATTACAGATGGCTAATTTGAGTAACCAGGCCTCAATTCTTGCAGATATTTAGATGAAATGGGAGGCTGAAGGAGCAGTACATCCAACATGGTGGCGGCCAGCGGCACATATTTTCGGCCTCAAAACAGCGCTCAGGTTCTGTCCATTCTTTATACTGTCATTGTTTAACATTAGTAACATGACTTGGACTAATGTAACTTGACTTAGGTGATAGTCCCTGTGGGAAGTGAGGTAACATGACTCAGCGGCACCCCTTGAAGTCCCAAGTTCCCCCTGAGGTGGTGTGACATGCCCGGACTTGTCCCGACTTGTCTGGAGGTTGGGTAAACAACACATCCTGTGTATGTGGATGCTGTTTTTTTAAGTCTGATGTACAACTCATCTCATCTATTTGTTTGAAAGATTTGATGTGACTTTAATGTGGAATGTTCAGACACATCCAGGCTGTGGATTAATGTAGCCAATAGGGGAAGTCGCAATAGTGTGATTGAGCGTCCAGTCGAAGTGGTAGAACTACAGTGGCTTTTTGTATTTTTTTTTACAAACAGAACTCTTTTTCTATGAGCTATTTCTCTTGTAAAAGGAGAATTATTGGACAAAAAACGAGGAGATAATTCTTGTTTTCTTTGCTGACAACCTGTTTTTCTGCAAAAGCCTCACACTCAGCCAATTTCTGATCTTTATGACTTGACAACATTAGAGTCTGTAATGGATGCAGTTTAAAATGTAGGAGGACACCACTGAAGTCAAAATGCGCAATAAAAGAGAATTTACTTCAAGTCAAATGTCCACTTAGTTCTACTTAGCTAACAAAGACAACACGTTTATTACACTTTCACTCCATAATCCCACAAAAATAAGACATTTGCAGAGTTGATGTTTTTGTGCCAGAGGTTCAGGCTTTTTTGGCCAAAGCATGGAGCTGATGTCATGGGAGCTCTCTTAATGTTCATGTTAGACCACATCTGATATTTCACTTTAATGGAGGGGTGTTAATAGTGGAGGTGGGGGGGAATATGGGAGAGAGAGAAACGAGAGATCATTTGGCTGAACAAGGCATAGCTGTAGTCTTTCCTGCCTCGATCCAAGTACCTCCCTATAGGCCTATAGGTTTCTTCCTTACATTATCTCCTCTCTCCTGATTTCAGCTCCTCTGATAATCTATACTTAATAGCTTCCTCTCCGAGTCTGAATTATTCAGCCTTTCCAGACATCTCTAACCTCTGGCAGGTTTATTAGCATCCTAGATAAAATAGTGAAATCAGTACTTAGCAGCAAGGCCATTTTATACATGATAAGAATAAAGCCTAGTAGACTATGTTGGCTCCTTATAACAGCTATACTACCCTTGTTAGCAGTTAAAGTACACTCAATATTTGTTATATTAACAGTGAATGTTCTCCTTAGCCTTGCTACCATTTTCAACAAACACAAAGTAATGTTTTAAGCAACAACAATAAAAAAGCTAATAAATCTACTTTATGCTGCTTTCCCGGCACCAAACAGCAGCTAAAGAGACAGATGTTTCCCTCGGGAGTTGGTGGAGACCAAAACAACGCTAAAAGGAGGGAAAATAGTGGACAGATATTGCCCCAATGCTAATGTTGCTCCATGTCTGCTGGATGTATAGGAAGGGAATTGACCTTTCACCAAGCCTCACATAATCCTTTTCCATTCGCACACAGCACACATGCACTTTACAATGATTACAATCGACTGTTGCTGGCTAGCTGATTAAGCTAACGTAACCGGTTTCCAGGAGAGTTTTTAATGGTTGTCTCGTGACTCGTTGTAAAAGATATCTTCAGTTGATGGTGAAAGGTTGAAGCTAAGCTGCATGTCCCAGGAAAAAAGTCGGCTGGAAGGAAAGTTGAAGCATTTTGTTCATATTTTGCAACTAGTTATTCATAGTTCCATAAATATGTTAAGGGAGCTGTTCTTTCACGCTAACCCTGTTTAGCTACTTGGCTTACAAGAAAAAGCTTTCGGGATGAAAACTAACCAATGTTTTTGGACAGATGCTAACGTTACCGTAAGATCTAATAGCACATATGCAGTTTGCAATGATTACAATGGGTTTTTGAAACAATGTGTCAGTGATATATGGTCACAGATGCTAACGTTACTGTAAGATCTAATAGAAATCCGGATCGGCTGCTACACAGTAGGGAAATACCAGGCGGTCAATGTGCTGAATTTAAAAAACAAAGACATTATTTTGTAATCTGTAACCACACAAATTAATGTAACCTAGTTAGACATCATCCTCAAAATTATTTAAATTTCGAGTATCAGTCAACGCACAGCTCTGAAATCCAAATCTTGACATACTCTTTGGTGCCTAGTTAAGGTTGCTAAGCTATGATTTGACAAGAGATGTTTGATCTGCAGCCCCCCAAGTGGCCAAAGTAAAATAAAAATCCTTTAACTTAGATTTAAGTTTTTGTAGCTTTAAGTGATATTAATAAAAATTACACAGTCCTGTTGCTTCATGTCATAAACTGCCTGCTCTGTAATTCTATCCTCGATCTTCTTTACGGCGATAAGAATCATCTTTTTAACAAATGAGCTGGGCTTTTCTCCTGTTGAATTTATCCCTTGCCAGTTCTGGTATTTGTCCTCTTGCCAGCTGTTTTCTTTCCTGAGGTAAATCTCTATAAATCAATGGAAGTTAATCTGCTGAGAAGATTGTGTGCCTGCTCTGGCTATGGGGGCACTCTATCTCCATTGGTTACAGAGCATCCATCAAGTCCTCAATGAAGGCTCGGCGGAGCGGTGACATCCCGATCCCCTCTCTAACCCCATCACCCCACAACCAAACCCGACCCCGGAACCCTCCCTTCTCCTCCTCGCACTTCTTCGTATGCTTCTCTGGGATAATTAGGTTATGAAGATAAATTTAGTCGAGGAAGAGATAAAGCATGATCACTCCAGGAAATTTATTGTATTAGATGTTATCTGTTGTTAAGTTTCACACTCCATCCGCTCCGTCTTTATCACGATGTCCTTTTGGCCCGGCTGAGTAACAATTCTTCCTCCAGCGCTGTCTCAAGGGCAGCGTTGTCTCTGCTGCATTGGAAAGTCGATCTGATTGCCTTGTCATTCATCATGTAACTTTAACTGCGGGGGCACAGCGAAGTGAAGTGAAGACTTCTTTGCGGTGATATAATGCCGGGGCGGCATGGGTGCAAATCATCTTCATACTCACTGCAGCGGGAGATGGGTTTTGAAATTCCACACATTCTGCTGCAGGAGTGTCTCTGTGAATATATCTCACCTGGCACCACAATGGGTTTCAATAACACGTCCACACGTACGCACTTATATTATGCAGATACGCTCCACGGAGCACTGAATCACTGCAATGGAAAAGTTTCACAGAGCCAGGAGAGGTAAAGGGGAAGACTGTGATCCTTGTGGTGACCAAAGTAACTTCAGGGGTGTTTGATAGAATAACAGAGAGAGTAGAAAGACTGAAGAGGAGTAAGATCTGACTGTAAGTTTGAACCCCGGATGACCCTCTTCTGTTTACCCAGGTTGTCCAATAGCTCCTCCTTTTTTACCCACCATGCCAGACCTCCTTCCTCTGAACCTACCGACCGTTTCCCAGGTGAAGGCTTTTGTTGACAAGGAAAATATTTCCTAAACTGAAAGACAAACGCTGAAATAACACACCCAGGCCTTCAGAAGCATATTATGTTAGGTGATGTTAACACCAAATTACCCAACAGGTAGCTTGCTGGAGCTCACGTCGGGTGGATAGCGGATGAAGAGCATTGTGCAGCATCTCTTGAGCTAAACGGGATGTAATGTTGGGTACTCGATCGTGGCACTTTGCGTAGGAGAATGGTCAGGATGCTGACCTTGACAGTTGTAGGACATCGCAGTCACTCGGCATTATAACACGTGACATGGACAGACATATTACTGGTGGCACATAAACGAGTTTGGCGACATATTTTTGTCATTTTCGGGATTTGGAGTGTAAAAAAAAGATTATATTTAACATGCATTCTGCAATTCAAAGTCTTGAAATTACTTAAATGGATATTTTTTAAAGAAAAAACAAATTTTCAGTTCATGCATATTTATTTGCCATTAAATGCATGTGTGTAAGTTTTTTGTGATGTTCTATTATTACATGATTTACCGTTAAAACTGGGCTAAATGTGATGAAAAGTGGAGCTTTTTTTAATACATAAAGGTAATATTTAAGTGTTGTTTCAATAAGATTTCACCACTATATTTCAGTGTGCCAGCTACATGTTGAAATATACCGCTTTTAACCTCGACGTCGATGTCGTTTTTGACCTGCAAATCACCAAATCAGTGCCGTCGTTATCACCCACATGCGAGCCACGTTCCCAATTTTCTTTATGATGCTCAAATTTGGCCTCCGTTAGTGGAGGAAATGTTTCATCATCCCGTGCTTCGTTCATGTCGCGGTGCATCCCGATGAGATCGGTATTCTCACATGTACAGACTCAGCTGCTGCTGCTGCTGCTGCTGTGTGGAGCTCCTTCTTACTTGTAGCCACCTCTCCCTCAGGCTAGGGAGGCTGTTTTTTTGAAAGCAGGCCAGCGGGGACCACACAGGGAGAGAGGAATCAAGGAAAACATGTCCAACAAACACAACCAACAACCACTGACGTCGCCTTTCATCTGCTTCAATCCGATTGCAGAGAGAGAGGGTGGGAGGAGCGCTGGGAACAGGCTCTGGAACCACAGAGTTGTTTGCTGAGTTATCTAAATTTCACAGGACTAAACAGAGTGATGATTTCAGGGTGCTAATAGGCCTCTGCTGCCGCAGATAGTAAAGATGTGCATTCCTTTGTCAAGCACTGTTAAGAATGGGTCAAGCAGGTCAGTCCTGGACGTTGGTGTGTCTAAGTGCCAAAGAAAAGCCGAGGGGAAAAGAGGGGAATCACCGGTCCAAGATGACTCCATTCCCTCCTATCGCTCATCATCCCGACTGTCTTCTTTCCATGCGAGAAGCATGAAGAAATGACTCAAAACTCAAACATCGCCCCCAAAGGAACTCCTCACTCTCAAAGAATGTCCAAATGAGCGTGAGGGTCTCAAACATCAGCGCTGCTCTCTTATAACAACGTCTGAAATCCTCCAAAGAGGCGAACACACAGACGAAGCAGGCTTGATTTTCAGCCAGCAGCGGAACTGGGCTGGTGGGAAACTGAAATAATGTCTAATAGCAGTTTAAAGTTACAGTTTGTGTTTTGATAATTTGACTGCGAGCCAGAGGGTGGTTTAGTTTCTTATGGACTGGAGCCATGCTCTGTGATGGACTCCTGTATGGTGATTAGCTGAGGGGTTTACAGATGAACCCCCGGCCAGCGCAAAGGTTTCAAGCTCCCTGCTGGTGCAAACTGTGGGTGGCAAGGAGATAAAACGCTCGGCAGACTCTGCATTGTTTATGCTGCCTGTTTGTGGTCTGCATCCATGCAGGGGTGTGTGTGTGTGTGTGTGTGCAGCCCTTATGTCTCTTCAGCGTAGCACAAGGATGCTAAAACCTCCTACACAAAGAATGAGGTGTAAAAACGTAGCTCCTGTTTTGCCACCACTTGATCGTTGAAAAGTCCAGCTTCCAGTAGGTGTTTAAAAAAAGACTGAAGCTCATAGAAAGATATATTTTTGCTGGAAATGAGCCTGAACATTTAAAAGCAATGAAATAAACATATATCCCCATAAAAATCCTAAGAAATCCTAATGTGTTAATCCACCTGGGGAAGACAGGACTAAGTCTTCTCTACTTGGAGGTCCATAGTTAAGTATGGGGGGTCCCCCGCTCCACCTGTCCCCCTGCCCCGAGCACCCAGGGTCAGCCACCAGAGAGGTGGTCCCGCCTCGGCTCCAGCCACACCACGAGCCCACCCTATCAACGCTAAACAGTGTGAAACAACACATTAACCAGCGGCCTGTCCAAATGTCAGCCAGGACAAGTGCTCGCTTTAAAAGCGACCACCACACCAGTCCAGTCATCTAGCTGTGTGGTCTCCACGTGAAGATACGCCGCCAGATTCTTTTCTGTTGGTTTGTTGTCGTAAGCTGCATTAAAGCGTCTAGCTGAGCAACATCTGAATCGCAAAACAAAGAGGAGCATCTACTCCTGATTGAAGATCGGACAGAAATCTGTCTCGATGACACTGTTTCCTCCGTTGACACGTGACGTCTGCGTTACACCACGGGGGTTATGCAGTCATTAATGCACAATCAGGTACCCCCAGTTGTTATTTACCACATTCAAAGTCAAGAGGACTCCATTAGCGTTAGAAATAGAGAGCGCTGGAGTGTGTGGAGAGAAGAAACATACTGGAACTAGTGTTCTTATATATATAACTGGAACAATAAAATCATTTTTTAGGCCAACTTTCTATGTTTAGATGATAAACCAGGTTGATACAAAACATCAGGTCTTTTCTGTCAACGTTTGCTGCAATTATTTTTGGCTGTAATTAAGTTAGATCTTGAAGTCTGCACCTCCAATGTACGTTTCGTTTTCTAATTTCTAGATTCAAAATTCTTAAAAGAAGTTTTTAGTCAGAAACTGGTTGAAATATTCTGACTGAACTTGCAGATTTTTAGGAAATGAGGAATTTAGATTCAGTTCTACAAGAGAGTGACTTGATATTTGCAGTGCAGGAGATATTTTAGAGATATTTAAGGATGATTGTTCAGTAAACTTGATGTCAAAATCTTGATGGGACACTGAAGTATGTCATAATAAACCATCAGAGGTGGAACATAACTAATTACATTGACTAAAGTTCTGCACTTTTTTGATTTTATTTCACTTCAGAGGGAAACATTGTACCTTTATCTGACGGTTTATAATCACAGACTAGGATTTTACTCACAGAACATGTTGAATTTATAAAATATGATGTATTGTAATAGATGAAACTACCCAACAGAATATAAAATAGTTTAAATTAACATATAATAATCCATAATAATCCACTTTTACCTACAACAATGCATCAGTTGTAATAACACAATAATATAACACTCACAGTGGCCAGTTTTGCAAAAGGAGTCTTTATATTTTTGATGCTTTAATTACTTTTTCTACCCCTCCAAACCACAGAAGAAGAAGAATTTCTTTGCATTATTTAACGCTGTTTGGGGGAGAAGAATAAGTGGTGTTAATTAAAGTGTGGAGATATAATTAAACCACACTTTCCTCACATAATTTAGTGCATCTGATGGCAGAAATTGTGCCCAGGAAAAGAGACGCAGGAGCTGAATTTGAAATCAGTTCAGCACGGATACTTCCTCGTGTTAATGTGTATTCACCGTGGGCTCACAGTGTCTTCCATTAATAATGTATACACAGACGAAGCTGTGATACTTGGACATCTTCGGCATTACAAGTTCAATACTGCAGGGGATCATTATCGCGACACTTTGGTGGTATCGTGCAACCCAAGCCCTCACCACTGTTCCACACATAAATCTCACAGAGCGTGACTAACCCGGCGGTAACAGGAGCCGGGGCCCGGGCCGTCCCCGCGGACACCAGCCTGCATGTCAGTGTTTTAGACCGCTCTGCTGTAAGGACTGGCCCCAGAAACCTCTCCCCGGAGGCCCCCGGAGACCCTGTGAAACCAAACAGTGAGGTCAGCGCTGGGCTCCCATCTCACAGTGAGGATTACACTCGCACACATACACACAGAAAGAGCCGAGGCCGCTGAGACTTCACTTGGATTAAGTCATTAAGGGAAACCATCCCCTCAGACCTAAGCCAGGGACTTTCTCTGGAAAAAAGATATTCTCTTCTCACAGCAATTGATTTTCTATCTGCGAGCAGAGCTGGCAGGCATGTCTTGACCTCCATTTTGGATGGACAATTAATTTCTACAGTGGATTATGACTCATTATACTCTTCATTAACCTTATTTGTCTGCAAAAACATTGTCTGAATACAAGACATCCTGGTTATCTCCCACCTTAAGACAATGAAATAAAATAGCTGCAAAGTGCAGACTGACGCTTCCCTATCAATGATATTACACCCGCCTGACCATTTCCCTGCATGCACCTGCACTACTATTACACACACACAATGAAACTCTATCTCCAATAACTTCCACAACAGTAACACTAGATTTTTTATTGTATCAAACAGGTGGTGATGACCTTCAGGGCTGGTGGCATGCAGCAACGCCAAGACCGGCGTGTCTGCGTGCATACGCGTGCGTGTGTGTGACACTTTAGGCCGGACGAGTCGTTCCTCAGCGTCACGTTTTATTTGTTCTCCGCTGGCGTGATGCGAAGGAGCAAAACATGACAACAATGACGACGACGACACACTGGATGAAATGCTTTCACGGCGTTCTACAGACAGGGATGATGCCCACGTGCATGGTTAACCAGCACTGATACACACACACACACAGTCATCAATGCTCAATTACCATCTCCTGTGTTTAGACAGTAATGCTAGTCAGCAGGGTCTCGGGTGTGGAGAGAAACCTGTTGAGAATAATTCATGCCAGTGTCAAAAGTGGGAATCTCAGGATTCTCTTACATTTTGTGGGCCACACACGTTTGTATTCACACAGCCTTCAGCCCATTCGTCAACATTATAGGGATCAATTGTAAATCACATTTCATTTATTGCTTTCAGCCAAGTCAGACAATCATAAATATTGTAGGGAGTAAGTCAACGGGGTTGCTATTTATTTGGGTTATTTTACATGATCCTGGGGAGAGACATTTTCCATTACTACGATCCCAAACCAGAGAATTTCTTTAGGTTTAAAATGCTTGAAAAATAGATGCAACTTCAGGAATATGTCCTCATATATTTAAGAGAAGATTTGATCATTTGAACGTTGATTAAGCATTTCTGGATAACGTGCCTTGGACTAGACGTAGAGAAAGTCTTACCGTATCTTTGGAATGTAATCCACAGAGTATTACAGATGTTTATTAAGTTCAACGATGAGATGAGAGCAGGTAAAATCCATCGTCCTCTACTGATATTTTTCTAAATTTAAGGATTTAAAGTCAAGAAATGTTATGAGATCTAAGATGTGAATTCAAAAAAGGGGATATCACAAAGATCATGTGCATTGGCTGAACTCTAAAATTATAAATTTGCATGTCATATAAAAATATCAGAGATGCTAATTAAGTAAAAGCCTTTATTCATTACCGATTGCCCAAATGAAAGCAGCTTGAAGAGACCTGAAAGTGCATTGAAATGCAGATCTGAATCAAAATAAAGACTCTGTCCTATTGATGTCCTCATAATAATAACACATTATACAAACCGCTTTGAGTGTCCATCCATATTCATTATATCTGGAAGACTTGCCCCAATATTTAATTTCCCTGATGAACAGTTTCATAACACTATAATTAAAATTAGGCTTGCGACTAATAAGATTTTGTTTTGGATTAGTAGATCATTGTTTACTCAATTAATATCCAAGAATAGTATGATTTTCCGTTATAAGGCCAGGGTGATGTGTTGAAATTGGATTTTCTTTTCTTAAATCGATCAATTTGCAATTATATTAAAGCAGAAATTGAAGCAGAACCAGGAAATATTTGACATTTTTGCTCGATAAATGACTAAAACCGTCAGTTATTAAAAATGTGGACTTACAGACATATAGAAAGCGTAGGTAGATGTCTAATGACTCTAAACGTGTGAATGAATAGGATGAAACACGGGTTTTGGATAACAAAGGCTCTCCAGACGTGGCTGTGTTCTTTACCCACTGTGGCTTTATGGATATCATGTTATTGCCTACATCTGACCAAAAGCTTCGGTGCCTTTACTGTCTGTTGTTTTAATGATGAGACCCCCATATAACCAATTATACAGCGCAGCAGTGCCTCTCTTCTCACTCGTCATCACTGACATTCATCAATATCCTATTAGTTTCTCTTGGAGCCAGAGCACTTTTATCTCCCAAACCCCCCCCAAAAATGTTGTTGTTATTCAAGAGTCCAATTTTCATTGTAACAAAACACGCTTTGTTCTAGGCTCAGACACTTCAGGAAAAACTAATATTGCTGGATCATTGTCACAGAGGTTGCCATGGCTACAGTCACACTCGCTGATGATTGGATTCATTCTGTGTTATCGCTGGCTACTCCCAGAGGCAGTGTGATATTAATGATAGCGATGTTCCACCATATCGTTTACAGGCTGAAACATCAAAGGAATGGTGAGGACCAAAAAAAATCTTATGATTTGGACCCAGTTTCCACACTCTTTGTGGAATGAAAGTCGCTTTTGAGAAGTGCCTGTCATCACCCTGCGACGAGAGACACTTGTCAAAAAGTACATGAATAAGAGCCGGAGGGGAAAAACACAGACGGGCCCAGACAGGAGGAGGGCAGCGGGGTCAACGTCTCACCTCGCCGGCCAGACGAGAGGTCTCCTATCGTCTGCAGCAGGGTCAAGGCCGGTGCCCTCTCTCTAAGTCCCGATCATGGGCTCTGTCTGGCAGGCAGATAGGGACACAACACCAAACACATACACACTGAGCGCCAAACAGGCTAATCCGATCCATCACTCTCCTGAATGAGGACAGAATCAATCAGGAGGGACCTTCGGATCTCTCCGAACTAAATCACCAGCGGCTGTCGGGTGATAAGCTGCAGAGGGCTTGTTCTCAGTGTTTCTTACTGTTGAAACAATGGTGGTAAAAAAACAAGGGGGATGTGAACAGCTGGTAAAATCTGCTCGCCCTGCAGGGTTGTCGGTCTTTTCTCAATACTAACCTGGCGAGTTATTATTCTTTACATCCATTTGCAGGAACAACTCTTTAAGCCGGTCCATCAATACCAGTCCATTTGCAAGGGGCTATTGACATTGCCCGACCAGTGTGCAGCACTCTCGTTGTACCTCATAATGCAATGCTCTGAGGTCATATGGAGTTAGCCAGCAAACAGGCACGTTAGCGAGCTCTTTCCCTCGCTAATTGATGTACTTCAGCCGCTCGGCCTTTGAACTGAAACCCTGCGTCGTCTACCAGAGAGAAGGCAGATGCCATCAGCGTTCAGCCGCCTCCCCTTTTTTTCCGCCTTTGAAACCCAAGCTACCCCACGTCTAACCCGCAGCTCAGGGCACGAGTGAGTGGAGCCGTCTGTTAGCTTAGCTCGAGAGAGACAGTTACTCCCCGCTTTGTTTGACCACCGTCGGGTCTGGCCTGCGAATTTGAAGGAGCCAGGCCAAAAAAGATTAGCCATGTTTTCGGTGGGAGATGCTATCATACTGGCGGTCTTGACTGTGTTCCTGGCTGCTCCTGGCTGTCTCAGACATTGGATGGCCCAAAGGAGGGGGACCCATTGTTTGTGCAAGACTTTAGCCTCGACTGGCACTCTTCCAGCTCTGTGCAGGAAGCACTCCTGAAGGAATTCAATGCCTACGCCTGCCTGCATATAGCCCTGGAGTTTTGTTACTCCATATCATGAACATAACACAATAGCAGCTACATTTACATTTGTTGTAAACGTTCTAACCTTTAGTAACTGCTTTCTTGGAGTGTGGTTTGTCAGATTTGCATGATTAAAAAATTCAAATATATTTATGCATGGCACTCTGGCAACCTGCCTAATTACCATCTACTGCAAAGTGGTTTTCAGCTGTGAGATAAATTGTCCCTTTCAGCAAAAAACCCCAAAATGTTTGCTCAGCCTTAAAGTTAGGCTGCTTTTTCTATACTTAAACTAATAACTCTCCCTCTGCGTGGCAAGGTCATGGCAATGGCATGTCCACTTCAGTGTTATTGTCCTATAATCCATTTTCTGCTCATAATTTGAAGCTGCAAATAAATAAATAAATAAAAGAAAAAGGTAGTTATCTTAAGTGGTGAACAGAAATTTCAGTTTAGTTTAAAGTTTAAAGCAAGAGACATCTCATTACTAGCCTTACTGATTGCAAAGTAATCTCCGGAAAGTAGATGAATTTTGCAAGAGGAAGGGAGTCTTATTGCTAAAAGAATTGATTGAAGTCATTGACGATGACATCTGAGGTTATTTCTGGCCGGTAATGAAACTGGCAGATAAGCAGTGTAACTAGAGAGCAGGAATTGCCGCTCATTGTAGCCACCTGTTGTCGTCTTTGTTTCTTGCCTGCCGTGGCACATGGCTGTCGTCGATGCCTTTATTTTTGTAGCTATCTGCTCATTTCCTGAAGGTTCAACTGACTTTTTTTCAGTTTGGACATGTTAGAAGTAATATGTTACTCATCCAAAGTTATTCAATCTTAAACTATGTTGTAAAACAAATGTGTTTTTTGCCATACGATGTTCTTGCATCGTGCATTCAGCTCACTACTTTTCTGTGTTCGTGTTAGCAACACAACAGCAGCCTAGTTTATCCTTGATCACAGAAGACATGTCCATAGTGGATCATACCATATAGAATATTTCATTTTTCCCTATTTGAATTTTGAATTCATATTACACATACATTTAATTAGAACTTAAGAACAAACAATTACCAAATTAGCAAGCAGCTCCACTGATGCTTTAAAGTAACAGTTAATTAAGCATTATAACATGAGAGGGTGTGCTATAACGTCATTATTGGCACGACAGGGATACAGTAAGCGTCACTGAAGTGTCAATAATAAGTTAAAGCACACTCTGGGATGTATTATTGCGATTATACAACAATTATCAACTTAAATAAAATACACAACTGTGTTAACGAGGTACACACCTGTATTAACGAGGTACACACCTGTATTAACGAGGCGGTCTAACAGCTCCATAAAATCTAGAATATATATTAAAGAAAGTTAAATTACTTTAGAAAAAGTTGACTTCTAGTGCACTAATTCGTTTTTATTTTCATGTTACATATTTTCAGGATGTGACAATGTGAAGATGGCGTGGCGGAGTAATATTCAGGTAGAGTCAGGTGTGCTGTCACGCTGATTTGAGCACGTTATGAACGTCTAGTTGACCAATCAGACTGCTTGGCCAGAAATACTTGTTGTATGATGCCAAACTCAAAAATACATATTTGTCCTCTTGCCTGTGGTGAGCTAGCTAACGTTACAGCTCAGCCACCTTTCAAGTTTACATCCTGCGCTGTCATCAGCACGAGCCTCTTGTCAGTGATTAGCCACATGCTGCTTTGTGTGGCTATTTGGAGTTTTGAGCGTTTTGACCACCACAAGCCAAGCGACATCTATATTTGAAGAGTTGAAAAGGTTTTAGCTTGCTGCCTGAAAAAGAAACTAGCATCTCTTTGAGAGAACGTCCATCCATCTCTGATGTTCTTTAGGGAAACTGTGAAAGGGGGAATATGTAAAATGATAAATGTTTGTTTTTCTCACTTTTAGACAGCCAGCTTGGGCAATGTGGTTTGGGAGCTACTATCAAACATACATGCAGATGGTCTGTCACACACACTACCATTTATGACTAGATTATTAATTCGTAGACAGGTCAGAGTGAATTATTGAAATGTCTGGAGGATGTGCAAACAACGATACACGGCACTGTATGCAAACATGGGCAGCGTAAAATAGGGATGATTTATAAAAATGTGTTTTGGTGTCAGTTCTGGTCTTTTTCTAAGAGAAGCATCAACAAAGGGACTACAGAAACGATCCATCCATCTTGTGGATCAATCCGCGATGAAAATCTGGTGTCATTAGTGTCCTAACATATCAAAATCCATAACTTTATTGAGATATGAGCACTCATTTCCACTCCTCCACCCGCCTCTCTTCGCAGCCTGTCAGTGGTCTGGAGACCCCGAAAGGTCACAGGGTCGTGAACCCAGGTGAGGCATTGTCATCGGGCCCATGACCAGGGTACTTAACCCTTGATAGGCTAATTCATATCCCAGGTGTGGAGCTGGGTTATATACGGTGTGTCCGTCACGGTGATCAGAGTTTCCTCTAAAACAGCCCAATGAGTGTGCAAGCCTGTCTGAGGCAGGAGGTGCAGTTAAGCCAAGGGGGGGTGAGGTAAGAGGTGTGTGACGGGGGCGGAGAGAGAGAAAAGGTCCTACAGTTCATGTTCATTATCAGTTCTGTTTGTGACCTCCATGTCAGCACCGGCCCTAACTGGATCCCACTTCTAACACTTGCTGGAGGGAGAAAAATCACATGGGCACCCTTTGTGTTGGACAACATGATACTGTAGACATGGAGGTTTTTTATGTTAGCATTAAAACAAAGTGGCATCAGATAAACTAATCATAAAGTTCGTAGAACCGAAGCAGTTTCTGGTTACATTCCTGGTGGGTCAGTGGTCCATGACTGCTGCAAGATATTAATAATATTTTGTCAATGTGATGAATACATTTATAATTAATACCCTTCTATTGTAACGAAATGACCGGATTAGTCTGTTCCTCCTTTGAAAAAAGGATACGATCAGTATAGTTAGAACAAATCTGCAGCGTGCTGTTTGTCATTATCGCTTTCGTTCTCACCACATGCTCCTGATCAATTATTTGCTTAAGATAAAAAAAAATGTGCTGGAGATACTGACTGTCCCTGCTGGGATCATGCCCTACTTTAAAGTTTGGAATATTGAGGTGCTGCCAAAGTGCAGAGAGCCTTATTTATTTTATATTTTTTTTACTTTTTCTTCCTCATGAATTTCATGTGGGTGGAAGCAGGTTATGCAGGGATATGTAGGAGGATAAACCCACCCGACCTTATTTCACCCAGCTGAGTTTCTTTCCGAGTTTTTCACCTTAAATGTTGGGGAAGGGGAAATTAAAAAGGATGTAGGGATGTGAAATGGACATAAATTAATGGTTCTAAAATGTTCTTTTTCAGGAAATATGGTTATTCGTGTTTGATTTGAATATGTGACCACTAGAAGTTAGCTAAGCTTAGCATAAAGACTGTAAACAGGGAGAAACAGCAAACCTGGCTCTGTCCAAAGATAAAAAATACACCTTTGGGCATCGCTAAAGCTCACAAATGAAAATATTTAATCTGTCTACTTTGTCTACTCTTTTAATGTGCCTGCAAGTAACTCTCTCCAGCTAGCTGTTTCCTAGCTGTACATGCTAAAATAGCTGATGCTGCTACCTTTAGCCTTTAGCACGTGTTCTTTACACTACAGTTTTTGTACATTGTTTTATTAAACAAACAAACAAACAATATATAACATCTATCTAGTGATTTATAAAAGGTGTTGGTTGTTGGATTTTGTTACTGTTGGACCTAAACGACCTAGCCGTTTCCCCCTGTTTCCAATCTCCATGCTAAAATAAGCTAATGCTGCTAGTTTTAGCCTCATATTTAGCGCTTGTTGTTTTTTTTTGCCACTGTTTTTGTACATTGTTTTGTTAAACAAACAAAATACAACATGATAATTAGTTAGCTTTAGGTGCTATTGTCAAAGTTAGTTACAGTTGAACAGAAGTTAACTAGCTGTTCTTCCTCTTTTCAGGTTTCATGCTAATGCTGCTAACTTTAGCCTAATATTTAGTGCTTATTTTGCGTATTGTTTTATTGTTTTATTAAAAAAAGCAAAATATAACATGTTAATTAGTGATTTTTTAGATCTTGTTTGTTGGATTTTGATAGTGTACAGTAACTATTATCCAGACTTAATAAATAGCTAAAATAGCTAATAGTGCTACCATTAGCCTTATATATAGCGCTTGTTTTTTTCACTACTGTTTTTGTACATTGTTTTATTAAACAAACAAGATGCAATGTGTCAATTAGTGAGCTTTATGTGCTAGTTATCTGTTTTTTTAAGGTTCAACAGAGCCAAGCTAACTAGCTGTTGCCCCGTTTCCAGACTTCATGCTAAAACAAGCCAATGCTGCTAGTTTTAGCCTCGTGTTTTGCACTTGTTTTTACATACAGTTTGTTTTACACTGCAATTTTTGCAACACTCAGATTTCATGATAATTTTTCAGTATTTAGATTCAGAGCTCCAGACAGCAAAGCTGTTTACTCCGAGCCCTCTGTGGTTTCTAGACAGATTTACACTCCCTGCAGTCCATCCTGACTCCACCTCCTCGCCTCAGAGGCCAGTTCCTCCAGTTTGAGTTTCTACCCGGTCGGTCTCTGTCCCATGATTCTCCCTGACAGCTGAAGCGTCAAACCCTTGACACTGACGGGAATTTATGGTCTGGTTCAGGATGCACAGTAGCCCTGGGGAGAGAATACACGATCGGGGCACAGCAGGGACACGACTCCATTCTTCTCGGAAAAGTGTGTTTCAGCTCAGTGAGCCAGCGAGGCCAATTATAATCAGAAGTTAGGCTTAATTTGAATATATTTATTATATTGACAAGCCATTTGGAGCAACAGTTCAGCTGATATATTTATAATCATTGTTCATTCGTCTTAATTTGTCATTTTTCCTTTGCACCGTTTGTTTTTTCTGTGGTAACTAAGGAATGCAAAATCTATCTACCTGTCTAAACACACCTCCCACTCAAGAGGACTTAATGCACCACATTCATAGGCACACACACACACACACACACTCCCACTCTCATCTATTGTACATATAATTTCTGCTGCATGACAAGCTCACAAACAGCAAACCAATATTAAAAGCTAGATTGTTTTCCACAAGTGACTGCCCCAGAGAATACGTCGCTTCTGAATTTAAAACAACAAAAACAAAGGAATGCATTCGCAGTGTGTGATGAAATATGCACCAACATTAAGTGTTTGTATAAGCTTTCTGTGGACATGATTAATCATGCATTAATAATGGAAGACCTCCGGTGTAACCGCAGTACGAGCTGTTCTGAAATATACTATACTTCCATATATTCAGTCCTGCTGCAGTAGCAGTGAGGAGATACCTTTTGGGCATGAACACATCGTGCACATCACATTACCTGACGTTTTTATGAGAATAGGTGATCAGTTCACGTGACACAGCGCTGATTCAGCCGATATTTGTGAAAGTTTTGCCGCTTTGAACACTGAAGAAAGTTAAGTTTCATTGACAGAAGTTAAAGCGAGAATAGAAATACACAACATTAAATGATAGCATTAATTATGTAGCTGCAGGGCCGGGGCATACAAAGTGTTGGACTTTGACGCCAAGGACTGGGGTTCATGCATCTTACATGGTTTGGGCCACTAAAACAGTTCAGATTATGGTGGCAAAAATATTGGAAAAATAAATAATTCCCTTTTATACTTACATATATAACCAAAATATTAAACTTAACCGCTTTTAGTTGCTCAAAAATGTTGCTGATGCTTTGCCACAAAGTTATATTGTAGAGAATATATACTTTGATATGAAGATAAGTGTGCAAACATCTCAATACTCTATTCTAGGTGCTATTATGCATGTTGGCTCACTGTCATTATCTGTTGTGACCGTGAGTTACTCGATAGAAGACCCAGAATAAACTGAAACCAGAGATTGTATTTACAGTGTAGGCTATTCAATGAAATAATGGTCTCCATCACACTAGGTGGGAGTAAATTATATGGTTAATACATAAACCAAATCAAACAACAACAACATGGGACAACCTCCGTGGCTGGGAAGTGAAGCCAAGCGCCAAAAACTGCAGTTCCTCAAACGTCCACTTGAGGCTGGCTCCAGAAGTGAGTCAGTCTCCATAAGTCCCCATGTTAAAATGTCCAACTTCACAGCAGAAATAAACATGTTTACAGCCTGGTACAAAAAACAGTTTTGGTCTCTATAGCTAATTTCCCCGTTCATGGCGTCACAGGTACGCTGTCCATTCCTTATCCTGTCTTATACCTATTCACCGCTAGCTCATGTCACACAACAAAGCACACAGTAAAGCAAGATGGCCGCAGAAAGCAGCAGAAAACTTCACAGAAAAAGGCCCATTCAAGTTATAATCAGAGAAAAACAGTGGTTGTTGGCACCTTAAAAAACTGGAACACAGTCCACAGTTTGAGTTGAAGAGTCAACTCAAACTCCAAACAAAGGCTGGCCTCAGCTGCTCTCTCAGGTGTGTCTCAAAGGCCCAGGAGATTCCCTTCTCTTTTTATAGACTCTCCCTCCTTTGCCTGAGTCCCTCCTTGTTGAACAAAACCCTCATTAATGTTATTAATTACAACTGTGCTTCATCTGCAGTCAACAGCCTGTTTAAAAAAAAACAAAACGCCTGTATTTAGCTCACTGTTTGATTGACAAGAATCGGGATGATTCAGTAGCTCTTCCACAGCAGGCACTGTGACGTGCACAGGTGGAACTAATAACGTTAATTAGGGCTCTGTTCCATTCGAGTGTCTCAGCAGGCCACGGCAGCTCTCCAACGGGTAAACAGGATCATTAATGATATTACTTACACCTGTGTTTCATAAGGCAAACTGCTGTCCACTGCTGTGAAGTGATGTGGCAAAAACTGCAGTTCCTCAAACGTCCACTTGAGGCTGGTTACAAAGCAAGTCAGTGTCCATAAGTCCCCATGTTAAAATGTCTAACTTCACAGCAGAAATAAACATGTTTACAGCCTGGTACAAAAAAGGGTGAATTTATATACAACTCACCTGTTCAAATTATATTAAGGCTTAAAGGTATGCAGAATTAACAGTGTGGATGCTTTGATTGACAGGTTGGTGCCGTTTCAGGTGGCTTGTTTGAGCAACCAGGCTTCATTAGCCCACCTCAGCTCCACATTTCGCCTATTGCAGAGGCAGGACTGCCGATCCGAGCTTCACGACGGCTCTTCGGAAACCTGCGGGTGACGTCACGCATACTACATCCGTCTATGGTTGATATTAGTGAGTTCTGTCTATTTGTTTACCAGCCAGCGGGGAGGAAGCCAAAATGTAACCGAGGACTATCACAAATTAAAAACAACCCACAGTCAATGCGATTCATTCAATATGAATAGTTTCCCTCTTTTCTCGCCTTGTAGTAATGCCAGATTACAGTAAATTGAATCTGAGCCTATACACGAGCTATTTGCTATCAGATTTGTTAACGAGACACAAACAAACATAGTTAATTGATAATATTAGGGGTTTTGTATTGACATAACTGTCAGCAGTTGTGGCTTTTGCAGCCTTTTTTTGTTTGTTATTGCAGTAATTATGATTCAGAGATAATGAGAATTTTTCCGAGAGCTACAATACCTCTTAATTGGAAAAACAACCAGCAGGCTGATGTGAATAGTTTTTCTCACTTGGCTGCTCTTAATAAGAGTCTGTGTATTCGAATGCTGCATAACTGACTCATAGTTTTCCAAGTGTTTATCGGTCATGTGACTTAGAGGTACCATGTTTACTGCTAATATTTCAGACGCCCTGACAAATGACGAAAAAGCCCCCCGTGACTCCGCGACAGCGTAACAGAAGCTGAGAGTGAGCGAGGGGAGGGACGTCCATAGGGTAAGAGTAAAACCCCTCTCGAAGTGCAGCCATACAAAAATAGGAATCCCTCACATTCCCGCCTGTGAAGTTTCCAATTGTAGACCTTTCAAGGTTGCAGCAGAAAAATGCCACAGGCTATATATCACCTCCTCGCTGGCTTTTATCTCTTTTTATGAATCTGTGATGAACGAGCCACGTTTCTATTTATAACATCCCGTGCATGCTTCTGTTTCTCAGAGCTGCTTTGACTCTGCACATTCCAGTCTATCTATGTCGGGATTTTCTACATGTTACAATTGGCCATGCCATTCCCAGCGGCTAAAACAGGCACGGCGCATCTCATGTGTGTACAGGATTATATGGCTTCAGCACATGAATGATAATATACTCTCCGTGGGCAATATGTTCACACTGCTCATTGAGCATGTAGTCCCGATGTTCACACTGAGGTCTGACACCATATTATCAATGTTTGCAAACAACGAAGAAGGCATACGTGAGTTGTAACAAATATTTAATTAATTTTTAATAAATAATTAATTACAGGACACATTTTGAGTTGCCTGATTGCATCCAGCATATAACTTGATTGTTATGTTTGGGTAACACTAATTCCCTCGTGGAAACATCTGTAAAGACACCGCTGACATATCATCTACTGCCGAGCTTATTAACAAACACTCGCTCATCCAGCAGATACGGAGCAACATTAGTATCCATTTGAAGTCGTGCTTGTGTCCACCTGAGGAATGTTAATCCAGTTTTCACTCACCTTCGGGCTCTGTTTTTGGTCTCCCCGAGGGGGAACACATTGCTTTTAAGATGCTAAACGCTCCACTATGTCCACTGGCTATAGTCGCTAACTTTGTCTGTCTGCAGTTTGGTGCTTGTGCACGGAGTGTACATTGAGTTTATTGGATCTTTGCTGCAAGGCGGGTCTGAAAATGAAGCCCCCGTGATTCAAAGCGGTAAAGTTGTGCGACGTAAAAACCAAAACAATGAGCTCAAAGAGGCTAAAGCACACAGCAGAACTGAGGGGAATCATGTGAACTTTTGAAATTTCTAATGAGGCATATTTTATTAAGTGTTCATAGGTTGTAAATAATGCTTATAAAACTGTACAGCTCCTTTCTTGTATTTTTTTTGTTGGTACGCACCAAAACACACAAATAAAATGTCCTTGTGAAATTCTGCTTGGCAATAAGCCTGATTTATTGTTTCTGATTCTAATTTATTAGTTTTTAACAAGTGAGCTTCAGTGCATCTAATTCATGATGCATTTATAAACAACATATTGACGAGAGCGACTGCAGACTTGTCTTATTAAAGCTAGAAACCCATGAACTTTTAAAAATGAGCCTCTTAACATTTATAACAGCATGACCTCTTAAATAAGGATTTGTCAGACACATCTTGGCAAAAAAGAAGTTTGTTCATTCAAGTGGCATATTACTGATCTTAAAAGGCATTAATAAGGTCATTAGTTATAACTTATAAACCCCTAACAAAGTGTGTCCCATATAAAAGTGGCTCCATGTCCATTAACATTCAGTTTTCTGCCCTGTTAACTGTGAAACAACAGTGTTATGTCTTTCACTTTCGCTGCGGCAGCTCTGAGAAATATCACTGTGTTGCCATTTTGTCCGATGTAGATATTTAAAGCACCTGTCATGAAACCTGAGGTGACATTTCAATAGCTCGTGGAGGACTTAATGTACATGTACGTATTTCCTAAGCAAAAGTCAGAAGGTTGTAAAGAAGCCATTGAAAAAAAAAAAAAAAAAAAAAGATGCTTGATGCAGTGTGACAGCCAAAGTGTTGGATAGAGTTTCACATTCTATATATAAGCCTGGTGACTTGTGTCCCTGCTGCTCTGTTTAAATGCCACAGCAGAGTCCTGCTGTCAAAACACAGAGAGGGCAGCAACAATATGATGGACCTTTTTGAGACCAATCCTTATCTTTTCAACGATTTGCGCTATTTGGAAGAAGGGGATCATGGACCACTACAGCACTTGGACATGGCCGGGGTGTCTCCTCTGTACAACGGCAACGACAGCCCTCTGTCCCCGGGCCAGGATAATATTCCATCCGAGACCGGCGGGGAGAGCAGCGGGGAGGAGCACGTCCTTGCCCCTCCGGGTCTCCGCGCGCACTGCGAGGGCCAGTGTCTCATGTGGGCCTGCAAGATCTGCAAGAGGAAGTCAGCGCCCACGGACAGACGCAAAGCGGCCACCCTCAGGGAGAGGAGGAGGCTTAAGAAGATCAACGAGGCCTTCGACGTGCTGAAGAGGAAGACCGTGGCCAACCCAAACCAGAGGCTACCCAAGGTGGAGATTTTACGCAGCGCCATCAGCTACATTGAGCGGTTACAGGACCTACTGCAGACGCTGGACGAGCAGGAGAAGACGCAAAACGCACCATCACACAACGTTAACGGCAAAGATCACAGTGTAAGCAGTAATCAGATTACTTTGTAGTGTGATTTTACTCCCTGTTATCTGTAATATTCCTGCATGGACTTGTAAAGTTGTCTGTGGTGCGTTTTATGGCATGGATTTGTTTACTACATGTTTATATGTCAGATATTTTTATTCCAGTTGGCACTTACAGTGTGACTCAGTCAGGATGTCACTGATGATACTTTATAGCTTTCTCTGATATTAATCCTTTTCTTATTGCTTGTATATATTTTTATGTCTGTCCTGTGTTTTTGTAGTTTGGCAGTAATCAGTTTGATAAAATATACTTGTATTAATATGAACTGACGTGTGTTGATGTGTGTTTCTAAAGGCCGGTCATGAGTACCACTGGAAAAAGTCCTCGGAGACCTGGTCGACCTCTGCTGACCATTCCACTGCGGCAATGATAAACGACAGAGAAGGTACGCCTGTCAAACTTCTGTTACAATCAACAACAAACGAAATAAAAAATAAAAACCCAACATTCAGTTTTCTTTTGTTCTCAGGAGCCGGCGAGTCTTCTGCGTCCTCGAGCCTCCTGCGCCTGTCGTCCATCGTGAACAGCATCACGAACGACGAGAAGATCAGCTTCAACGAGGACGCCTCGGAAAACTGAGACGACCATGACGAGACAGCAGTTTAAAAATTTTAAATCTGTTGTTCATCTCTAAATTATTTCCACTATATTCAGCCAGTCTGGCTCATGTAGCCTTCGTTTGTACAGCAGGGGCAACGAATTTGTACATATTTTATAAGAATGTGATGTGAAGATTTATTTATTTTATATTCAGGAGCACATAAACTCTTTAAGAAAGCTGATACTGTATTTAAATATTTGTACATGTCCGACCAAGAAAATAAAAATTGCTTCTTTTGCAATACTTTAAACCGCTGCATTCCTCTTTGTTCAACGACATGCTGGATCCATCCCCCTCGGGTTGTTCTGTATTCAATACAAGCATCAGGCCCACATGTAGTATCTATAAATTATTCAGTCCAAAACCACAACTGTCGTGTAAACCTCAGGCAGAAATGGTGGGTAAAACCTTTTCAGCAAATAAAACAAAGTTTTAGGTCCCTCACTGTATCTTTGAGTTTTAAAAAACGGCACGACCAGTTCCCCCCAGCATTCACGGCTATTAGAAGTCCATAAAATCTGCCCTGGAATAGTTCGCTGCCAGGCTCCTTCTCTTTGTTCCAACTGGCCTCCAGCGGGACTGATCCCACAACAGTAACTCGAGTCGTCCTCTAAACACAGCATGCCTCTCTCCTATCATATGTTGGGTAGGACATGGAAACTCAGGCAACGGGCATCGAGTGCAAAGCTGTCGGGATAATGAAGTGAAATTAGGTCTTAATTCATCATCGCTTGCTTCGTCATTGCACGGCAAAGCGTTTGCATGCGAGCTATTTCAACGCGTGACGCGACGCCAACGGCATGGGAATCCATTGAAGTCTTGTTTGTCGTGTATTGACGCGAGAGTAAGGGGGGTGGGGTGTGTTTGTTGATGATGTTGGGGCGTGCTGGTCTCCCTCAGATCTCTGCGGATGACACAAAGCCCCAGTTGACCTTTGGGACTCTGCCTCATCTCTCAGGCCTGCAAACACACAAACACGTACACGTGTGTCCACACCAAGTGTCACACATATCAGAAGCTAAAGAGCATCCAAGAAGTTGACAACAAAGCTACATCAGACATAAAAAGACTTAACCTGATGTACTTACATTTATTTGCTTCTATCTTTTACTACTTTCCTTCAAACTCTTTGTCTAATTCGTGAGAAAGAACCAGTGGGAGCTACTCAAGCTTGAAGGTCGTCCCCTTTTTCTGCTTCTTGTGTCTAAAAAGTGTGTTGAGTGACTGGTTAAAGATGCCTGTATGCTCCACAGAACAGCTTAGAAGGGCTTTTTGCACCCACAGCTGTGAACTACTTCAATGACGTGAGATATAAGAGTTTATAAAGTGCATATATTATTTATATGTAAAGTTTTTTGAGTTTTCAAGGTTTCATTTTACATTTATTTCCTGTTTTATTAGTCTCTGTCTTCAGGAGCACCAATCACACTCTTAACTTTCATATGTTGTCGCTATGCATGAGCGACCAAACTAGCTTCCCTTTTGGGTATTAATAAAGTTATCTAATCTAATCTTTGCTATACTTATCCTGCAGGGATATATCCAAAGTATTTTTACTCCACAGCATGGATTTGATAGCCACAAGTCACTTTTTAGGTAGAACTGTTGCCCTAAAGACAAAATTAAAATGCTGCTTAATGTATGCAAAAATATAAATGACCTAATAATGCTGTACACATACTTACATAAAGTACTTTCCCCCCCCAAAATACTGCAAAACTTTAAGGTAGAATGTACATGTCATGGAGTATTTACATACTTTTATTTAAGTAAAGGATGTGAATACTTGCTACAGTAATCCACGGCTCCTATGGGTCTCTTTTCAACAGAACTATTCATATCTTTTACCAAATATCCTGTTTTCTGTAGGAACCAGACAGAAACATGATATCCTTAAACAGTAATGTGATTTTAATGGGCTCCTGCTCACTCACTCAATCTAATAACGCTGTTACTTCGCTACATTTTGCAGCTCTGCGGGTATCTGCTAATTTAATGTCTGTTTGGTAATGACTTTTGACCAAAAAAAGACAACAGTTTGGTTCAATTTAAGCACTTACTGTCTACAATCTGAATCATTTGTTGACATACGCTATATAAACATGCATTTTGTGCTATTAGGAGACTGTAAAAACTCAATATCCAGCTGTGTTTTGAACCTTACTGTCTTATTTTAAGCACGCACTCTCCGAGCGCCGACTCTCTCTTGTCTAACTTTACAGGGATTTCGGTGTTACTGATGACACCATATAATTCTCATTTGGCTGTGAAGGCAGTGTTTTAAAAGTCAAAGCTGATGAAAGGCGAGCTGTTATAGGAGGTGGGATGGGGTGGGGTGGGGATAAGCCTGGAGACTGAGTGCTCTGATTTATCCGGACTTTCCTTGAATATCCTGCTAGGAAAAGGATTCACTGCGAGCGGGGCTGGCAGTGCACCTCTCTCTGCTCACTGCCAAACAAATGGTGTTGCCACTCAAAATGTTTTTTTTTTTTTTTGTTTCACTAATTCTTGTGGGGAATGTGAAATGGAGTTTTAAGTGGGGGTAAAATAGACTTTAACAAAAAAGCACTGAGGCTCAAAAAAGAATGCATCTTTCTTTTTTTTTAATGAAAGTTTTTCTCTGAATAAATGTGTATTTTTCCAATTAAAAACTCCAACTTCACCAACAGTATTTTACCATTTCAAACATATAGAAATGTTAAAGCAGAATTAAATATATGCTGTAGAGATATATCTGTTTTCCAGGAATGTAAAGTGATAAATTGCCTCTCTGTCAGGGGGGACTTGTGTTGCACCAAACAAGCAGCGTATCAAGTCAAAAGCATGAGGCAGTTTAGAAGAAATAAGGTTTTCAGACGTGAGGGAGATGGACATAAAAGATCACCTCCCTGCCCTTCACTTAACTCTGCCTCTGACCCTTGAGAACAACAAAAAAGCAAACTCAAGAGAGTTCCCAAGAGACCGAGCAGAGCAGAGCGCACGGATCACAGCGCGCAACGCGCCTGTGCGCCATTATTAAGCTCCCGCATTGATAACACCACATGTGCTGCGCCAATCTAACTCCACAGCCTCAATTAGCTATCATCGATGGCAGGTTTTCTCATTGTGGACGTCGTTCTCGGCCTTTGATCTTCACAGCAGCTACAAGGCGCAAGGCGAGCCGATGTCTTCTTCAGCTGTGCGTAATCCAAACTCCGACGGCAATTCAGAGGCAGCAGGTACTGGTGTTTTCTTAGGTGCGCACAGTTCCCAGAGAAAGGAGGTGGAGGAGGAGGTGGGTGGAGGAGGGAGAGGTGGCCAAACGTTTTGACACATTGTGAGAAATATCCGCATTGTATCCTTGTAAGCTGTCAACAACATCATTACCTGAAGTCGTCTGTGCAAAAAGGATCGTTCAAGTCTGACAATGTGTGTCTTCTGGAGGAGGACGAGTACGCAAATGGAGAGCACCATCTTTATTTTCTACATGCATGTTAGCAGCCTGTTAAAAAAAACAGAATCTCACTGTGAATATGAAGAAAAATACATTTGATAAAACTTTTTCATGACTTTTTTTTAACACATAAAAGTCATGGTGAGATTTCTGCACTGTAAAAAAAAAAATCCCCTCAGTCCACCACTTAAAAAAAATCCTCCACCATCTGTTGTGTGCCTGAATTGAAGTACTTGACTTGTGTCAATAAGTTTTAATGGTTAAAATTTGGTCCACGGAGGCGAAATTGGTGCGTTGGTGTCAATTGTGTAATTACTGTTTTAATGAGCTTTGGCAAACAGGGATCACCCCTCATTCGCAGCACCTTCAGTGATGAGCTCGGGGTGTTTAGAGGTTGGGGGGGGGGGGCTTACCACTGTAATGTGAATTCACAGGGCTTGAAATGTTACACCTTCCTTTGCAGCTGGGCTGCATCTGCAACGCTGTTGTCTCCACCGTAAAAATCGGCCCTGCATACTCCTACAAGTGGTCACCCTTCTTTTTCTGCACAGTTTGACTAAACAAAACGCACTCTCTTCAGTATTTATGTCTTCATAGCTGAGTGTCACTTTCATTGTCAGCTATGACTCGAGGCCTGGAGGCCTGTTACAGATAAATCAAGTCAAATGAAGCACTTATGACTATTTAAAAACAGGTCATGTGGTGATTAAAGCAGCAAATGTTCACCCACGCTCCAGAAACATTCCCAAGCATTGTGTTCATCACGGCCTTGCTGGACGAGGGTCCTTGGAGGAAGAGAGTGGTGATGAGTAGGAAAACACCAGTAAGTGCAGATGTGGGAAACTCTGCAGGGTACTTGGGGGTGAGAAGCAGTGGGTTGGGATGGGGCAGGGAGGGAGCTGAGCTAACCCCAGCCTGCCTTCTGGCTGGGCCAATGGGCCATGGTAATTAGATCTGGCCAATGTGGGCCCTAGGCTCTGGCCTGGGGGCATAAAAGGGGGGCCCCGGGGCAACAGACCCCTCATATCACTCAGAGGTCTCCTCTCTCTCACCCCACTCCTCTACGTCCCTCCTTCCGTCCCATCTCTCCATCCATTCACACTCCTTTCTTCAACAAGCTATGGACGTCTTCTCACCATCCCAGGTCTACTACGACAGAGCGTGCGCTTCATCTCCAGACAGCCTGGAGTTTGGCCCCGGCGGAGAGCTTGACGGCTCCGAGGAGGACGAGCATGTCAGGGTGCCCGGAGCCCCTCACCAGCCTGGACATTGCCTCCAGTGGGCCTGCAAGGCCTGCAAGCGCAAGTCCAACTTTGTGGACCGCAGACGGGCTGCCACAATGCGCGAGCGCCGGAGGCTGAAGAAGGTCAACCACGCTTTTGAGGCTTTGAGGCGCTGCACCTCGGCCAACCCCAGCCAACGTCTGCCCAAGGTGGAGATCCTGCGCAACGCCATCCAGTACATCGAGAGCCTGCAGGACCTGCTACGAGAGCAGGTGGAAAACTACTACGGCCTACCCGGAGAGAGCAGCTCGGAGCCTGGGAGCCCACTGTCCAACTGCTCTGACGGCATGGTAAGACATCTGATCCACGTGTTTGACCTCTGTGTGCAAACATCTGTTTGCACAAAGTCTCGTAGGTCCTCTACAACCATAGAAACAGACAGAGAAATAACTACAACTGCATGCAGGACACGACTTCACCAGAAAAGGCCTTTATTGTTGATTAAAGTATCTCCTACATTTAAGCTAGTTGCCATTTCTCAATGCCATTTGGAGCCTTGATTTCCAATTTAGAAACCTATTAATCAAATAAGCTTGTCTTGCCCCAAGACCTCCATTACCACGCTTCCCCGGGCATGTCATACTCTGCCGTAATTCTTTAATACAAACATCTATTCCGTAGTCTAACATGTATCTTTGTCCTTCATGTGTTGTTATTCCAAGTCAGGATGAATTAGTTGTTCTCTGAAGGTGACATCAGCTAATACAAAAGAACTTATAAATGCCGGATTGGAGTAATAGCTTTCCCACCACCGGACACTTTATAGCCCCTAATAAACCAAACTAAATCCACCTTACTGAAGTCTGGCAGGAAAAACTGGGCGCTTTTCTGCATTCCATCCTGACTGCATGTTCTGCACCGCTGCCAGGATTTTCTGCAGATTTACTCGGGGAAAGTGTCATCTTGCACAAACTGGTGTTGCTTCCACTGATACAATCGATTCGCCACGCTCAGAGCCGGGCAGGGGAAGAGGGAGTGCACACTGCCACTTTGGCTTTAAGGTGGATGTGAAATAAAGAAGCCCCATAACTTTGGAATTCACGATTTATTATCCTGTCCAGAATATCATGAAGGACGTTGCTTGTTTTCTTTCTTCTTCTTCTTCTTCCTATCCCACATATATATATATATATATTTATTCAAACGTATCACATTTCTGTTTGCTGTTTTTTCTTGAAAGTGTTTGCAAGAATTCAAGGGTAAATTTGATTTCTCATTTCCTTGCAGGCTGACAGCAACAGTCCGGTGTGGCAACAACTGAATGCAAACTACAGCAACAGTTATTCATATGCGAAGAATGGTAAGACCTTTTGACAGCAACAGCAGCCTGATATGAATATGACATTCATTTATGCCAGAGTCGGTAAAAACACCCAATAATTGGGAGGTAGATTATTTTAAATGTAGGTTTTATTTTGCTTCCTGGTGTCCTGAAGTACCAGGATTTAAAAAGCCATGAAAACCTGATAAAACATATAAATGACAAACAGTTTTCTGTGTTTTTAATAGATTTTTGTCCTTTTTATACAGATCATAGTGTTGCATTAACTGACTCTGTCTTTCCCTAACCAGAGAGTCTGTGCGATAAGACAGCCGGAGCCTCGAGTCTGGCGTGTCTCTCCAGCATCGTGGACCGCCTGTCCTCGGTGGAGTCCAGCTGCGGGCCGCCAGCCCTGAGAGACACGACCACCTTCTCCCCCGGAAGCTCCGAATCGCAGCCCTGCACGCCGGAGAGCCCCGGATCCAGGCCCGTCTACCACGTCCTGTGAAGGAAAAACTCGGCTTTGACGTGGATTTATTACAGGCGCTCTCACCTGCTTTTTACCAAACACCAAACAAGAGATAAGAACTAGTTTTGTGCAGAGACTCAGCTGCATCTGAGGATAAGCAGGTTTTATATTGTACATGAGATTGTAAATATGTAATGTAAATGCCCATTTATTCTATACATGCTATTATACCCAATGACACATATTTAATTATGGCAGTTAAAGTAATGTTGCATTATTCCAACATGAAGTGGTATTTAAGCTGTTTTACTTTCCATGTTGTTATGAACATTAAATCACTGTTTTCTATAAAACTTTGAGCTTCTTCTTCTGTGTCTTTGTGTTCAGGTATCTCATTAATCACATCAACATATGAGGTTAAAGTTGCTAACGTAGTGACAAAACAAACTAAGAGTTGTGTGGCTCCCTCCGATAAACGTGAAGACGCCGTAAGCATGAGAGAACAAAGTTGCAAACTCAAAGAGAGTTTTAAAGAACACATGCATCATCAGCTTTTAATACAACCAAATCAAATATTTAAGGTGGCAGATTCTTGTATATTTTACACAATAAAAGTCCAATAAAGATGGAGGTGGGGGGTTTCACAATAAAAGGGCAGGGTATTTATACTGTGGCAAGACTGTCTCGCGCAGGGCTCGTCCATGACACTGCAGACAGTCTCCAGCTAACAAGGTGCGGAGATCACATTAGAAACTGATAGAGGTCAGCTGATACCATTAATCATTTGACACTCATGTAGCTACATGAGTCGCTCCAGTGGTGTAAGGGCATTTCATCGCCATTGAAAACGGACGCACGGCTGATGACAGTAAATAAAATAAATCACAGCAGAGTTTAAAAATTAAAAAATCCACATCTTCAATCACATTTTAGTGTCTCTCTGTACTTTTCACGTGTCTGCGAGTACCTGTTTGTTCTCTCCTTCCAAATGTGAGTCCTCATTAACACCTTGGATTGTACCATCAACACCAGAGAGGAGAACAAATGGTCTCTAATTGTGTGACTTAAAGGGGGAAGGGGGGGCGTCATGTACTTCTTGGTGTAAGTAAGCAAACAGAGAGGTAATACATTTTTTTAACCACAATACTTAAACCGAAAATCTATATTTCCCTCGTGGTTATTGTTCTTATAATTACATTCTCCTCTGCCCGAATCATATTTTCTTTCCTGTTGTGTTTTCTAATGTTTTTTTCTCGGCTTCTGTTAAATTACAAATGCAGAAAAACATTCAGATATTCTCCTATTTTAGTTTTTCTTTGCACCTCTGATATATTATTCTTTTTTATTATGGTGCCTCAATCATCAGTTTGCTCTGGTTTGGAGCATTATGTTTCATATTATTGTTTACCGGCTGCACACAGTCAGCTGTGATGGAAGAAATATTTAAATCCTTAAGTAAAGACACTAATTTATGCATACGGGATATACAACACTGGATTATTATGAATGATTCTTTCTTAGCTTGTCAACAATGAGCTATTTTTTTATACTGTTGGGAGGAAAAAAGCATCTTTTTATTATTTATTTCAGTATCCAGTTTTTCATCCGCCCAGCAACAAATCCACCTTCATGTAGGAAGTTATAACGGTAATTTTGGAGGCTGCTGTTGAGTTTTACTGAGGTGTTACTCTAATATTTAGTCACCCTCACTGATATATAATGTTGTTGTGTTAGCTGAGTGAGTGTACTTTTTGTGTGTTAAATATAATAATCTGTAACCCGTCACTAAAGCTGTCAGATAAATGTAGCGGAGTGAAAAGTAGTGGAAGTATAAAGTGGTAAAAAAAAAAAAAAGCAATAAAGTAGAAGTAGCTCCAGTGGCTGATCTGATTCTTCACTTGAGTAAAAGTAGGAATATTGCAGTAGAAAAATACTCCTTGGAAGGGAAAATCCTTCATGGAAAATGTAAAAAGTGATTATGTATTTAAAGTATTAAAAAAATACTCATAATGCCGATCATGTGAGTGTTTGTAGATGGAATTTGATTGATTGGAATCAATTAATCTGTGACGGTATATTAAAAGTATAAAGTAACTAGTGACTAAAGCAGTTGTTGCTTAATGTAATAGAGTAAAAGTAGAATCTTTCTCTCTTAAATATATTTGAATAGAAGTATAATAAAAACTGTAGTTACATTACTTAGTTACTTTACTTTTCAATGCTAGAAATGAGACATTAGCCTGCAAATGAGACTGAATAACTTCCATTCAAAGCCAACATACATGTTATATAATACATATTTCATGTCCCCACATACATATACAGAGAAGCCCACAGTGTAACACACTGCCTGTAGGCAAATACCAGCAGCTCCACACTGGTTCTGTTTCTCTGCAGCACTACTGTGAAACATTGTGCACATTCCAACGGTGGCTTGAGTTTCACACAACCTCCACGGCTGTGTTCGACGCTCCAAATGTCACCGATGTCATTTTTTCCGCGGCCGCACCGTGCTTGTGATTCATGAAACGCTCAAGCACAAAACAAACTACGAGTTCACGAGGTTGTCGAGCGTGAAATCGGGCAGGAAATGAAGGAGAGGCAGACGTGTTTGATCTGGTTTTTCATTAACTATTTATTGGGAATTGAATCTTGACAGAGAATGGACATGATTAATAAATGCACTCATGACTCAATGGCAAGGACAGTGGTCAGTGTAGTACTCAGTGAGACCACAAGAGAGAGGTGTTTTTGTATTTCCTACACCAACACTTGACATGACATAATTTAACTTCTCTATTAATGATCAATATAAATGAGCAGGTTTAAACACCAGGGAACTCTTAATAGCAACCCTCACATTGTGGCTCTTGAAGGTAATTCAAACATTTTCTCGTATTTGAGAGGAATACTGATCTTTTAATGAGTGTTTAACGGATGTCTTTGGAGAATTAAATCTGCCCTCGGGCAAAAATCTGTGATGTTGTACAGCCGCCTGAGCGAGAGCTGCAAAGAAAGGAAGCTGATATAACGTACTGAAGCAATGCTCGAACGTACGTTATGTTGGATTTGTTCAGCTGGAGTGTAGACACGCATTTATTTTGCTCCTGGATGCATTCAGCCAACATGGAAGTGCCACCGGAGAGGATGAAGGTCGATGTCTTGACAGTGGGCAGCTCCACTGTGGTGGAGATAAAAGATTTGACAGTGGGACGGTCGTGGCATTCCCAATTTTCACATAAAACACTCTTATTCAAATTATATTTCCATTCTGGCGACAGAGAACGAGAAGTCTCAAGATTTGGTTGTGTTCTGGTGAGAATATTTTCACAATAAAAGCCCCATCAAATGACTTATCATAAGACTGTGACCTTGGTCTCCAGAGAAGATGTTTGACATTAATTATGACCTGATTATCACATGATAATCATGACATTTGCTAGACAACATAGACAGATAACTCCTCCGATGTTTTTTTAAAACTCAGATTCACCGTTATGGTTGTGATGGATCGCACACAAACATCCACACATAATCACATGTTCAAGAAAGCTCTTCCACACATGAACTCGCGTGCACATGAATTCAGACAAAACTGAAACTCTCAAAGCTTCTCAGGCGAACACATTCAGGCCAAACACATTGTACAGATGCATATGTATCAACTCGTCATGTTAAATCATGATAAATATTGAATTTTTACAAGGTTAGGGTGGAGCTTGGGCTCTATATTTAATACACGTTTAAGACATTTTTTCTTTATGGTGAAACTATATTAATACTGAGGTGTTGAGGTGTATGATTCACCTCCTTTAAGACATCTGAATAATAAAAAAATCTACGCATCAAGCGCCCGTCTATCACCTTCTTCCACCTTTGAACATCTTCTGCAAGTGCACAAATGATTGTGACCGACAGTTGGACCACCTTCAACCTGTTTCAGCACATCACCAGGACAGAGCGTCCCTCCGTGGGTGCGGACCTCTACACCCAGCAGTTGCAGGGAGAAGGCCAACAGCATCATCAAGGACTCCGATCATCCCAGATACAAACTGTTGTGCCTGCTGCTGTCTGGCAGACGGTCCCACAGCATCTGGTCCAGCACCAACAGACTCAGTGACAGCTTCTTCCAGCAGGCCGTATGAATGTCACTCATTTTGATGATGCACTGGCGTATAATCAGTGTTTCTGTTTCTAACTTTGTGCTCCGTGTTCGATCTCGCACGAGAAGTACGTAACGCTTTACGGTACTAAATCGCACACCACCAACTATTTTACCGTGCAACAACTCTCTGTGATTTACAGAGTTTCCTGATGGACAGTGAAGTAAACTGCTGCCAGCTGTAACTGCTGTTAGCTAATGTTAGCTCAGTTTGTTAGCCGGGCGGCACAGACTGTGAGCTAAGAGCACCGGGGGAGTGTTAGTGTTTGTACCACAGCCGGTGTCGTGCCAGAACAGGAGCTGTGCAAATGGGCAACGTAACTGGGCTCAGCAGCCTCTATGGACATAATGACAGAGGAGAAAAGACTGAAGAGGAGGTTGACAGATGAAGCTAAGAAGAGAAAAGAGTACAAGACAAGAGTAAATAAATACAAATAAAATCAAAATGAAATCCAAATATGAAGCTACAGCCAGGAGATGGTTAGCTTGAACTGGAAGCAGCCACCTACCAGACCTCTAAAGCTCACACCGATTTTTGTACAGATTAACAGATTTACAGGGTAAACTGCCATGAACTGTTGCTGCTGTTCGCTAATGCTAGCTCAGTTTTTTTAGCCGGGCGGCATGGACTGTGAGCTCAGAGCACCGGGGGAGTGTTTTGGACCACCGGGAAGAAGAAGAGGAGGTTTTCAGGCCCGGAGAGTGGAGCCGGTGTCGTGCCAGAACAGGAGCTGGGCAAACAGGCAATGTAACCAGACATAGCAGCTTCTATGGACGTAATATCAGGGGCAGAAAAAGACAGAAGGGGACGTTGATGGAGGAAGCTACGAAGAGAAAAAGAGAGAGTGAGCAAGCAAGAGTAAATCTGGGACTGACTTTTAGTGGTTGGTGAGAGCTCGGTGAAATAAAAGGCTGAAAGACAGACGCCGAGCTGGGCTGACTGCTGCTGGACTAGTCAGTAATATTAGCTGGCTGCTATGTCTTGTTGTTCACCTTGCTTGATGTTTGGCTGTAACAAATACACGTGTATCTTCACGCCTTCAGATTTTATTTTTATACATCTTTCTTTCTTCACTGTGATTGTTCTACATGTGACAGCAAAGAAACTTTGATCCAGCCACTCTGGGTCACACGGCTTTGTTTTCTGATCAGACAGCTTCACATTAAAGTTATAGCAAAGCTATAAATTGCAGCCCAGAGGTGATATCACTGTTAGAGGCAAGACAAAGTGGGGGTGTTGTGAACACACAGATTTCTCAGTGCTATTTCAGGGCGCGGAGGTGTAGACTCTTACAAAAGAGATCAAGAAGCCGCTGAAAACTGTTTTCACACCTCTCATGTTCCAAAGTGTTACTGATGAGAATATGAATATATATTTTTAATCATCTGTGCTTCAACTCCAGCATGTCAGATCTGAACCTTTCATTACCATAAAACCCTTTATTTTCATCAAGCTGTTACATTCAGGCTCTCTTTGCTCCTGTTTAACAGCCAGTGGGCACGGGTGAGGGATTTGTCACCTGCGTTTAACGTCACCTGCCCCCTTGAGCTTTGTCACCTCAGGTTTTGGTCATTCGCTGCAGAATTTGGCGCTCAGAACACAGCTCGACGGGGGATTTTATTGCACGAAACACGGCGGACAACACGTTACCTGTTAGGAAACGGCACTGCTTTGTGCCTCTGCCGTCACCGTTAAGAGTTTAATACCTTCCATTTAGTTTCAGTGTTTGCTCTTTGCACTGAGCTAACAAAAGGCCATTGACTTTCTGTTCTGGGGCTAAAAACCTGGACGAGCCTTCAGAGGAACATTTCTGTACAAACAAGGTTTAATCACTCCGACTCCAGAGGCTGCACTTAAAAGATCGCTGGAAGGAAATCAGTGTTTCATTGTTACGAGAAATAAACACGTCACGGTTTTCACTGTGAAATCAGCAACTATATATTTTACAGCTGACTGAGTACAAAGAGACCGCGTCCTCCGTCATTTTTATGGTGTTTTATCAGGGGAGGTTACGTCCTATGATTAAAAATCTTGCCCATGATGAGGATTTAATGGGATGGTTATTTTTAGATGCAATATATTTGCTACTTTATGGAGTATAATAACAAGAAACTAGACCTGCGAGCTGCACATGTCATGGTTGACATGGTTTTTTTTTTATTTTGTTCCACACGGATTCGTTTCACCTGTCCCTGACTAGTTTTCACCTGTGCCTCGTTGTCCCTCTGCACAACACCATCACCGGGCAGAGGAGTGTGTTCAGTGGCAGACTGCTGTCCGTATCCTGCTCCTCCTGGACATCAAACCGCTCGCAGTCAGGACAGGAAGGACACAAGTGACAAACTATTGACAATCTGATCTGATTCTCTGTTGCACTGATAGCTGGACATTCTGGATGTCGTCACTTTGGACTCCATTTGCACTACCTCTGCTAAGTGCTGTGACTTTCATTCAGTTAATTATATATAGCTTTTTTCCCTCTATTTTCTGTTTGTAAATATCTTAGCACATGTTTAATTTAAATGCAGATTTATTTATATTATAGGTTAACCTTACTGTAGGTTAACATATGTTTACTGTAGTATCTATAGTATCTATCTATCGTGTATTTAGTCTGTAGCTGCCGTCAGAGTCAGTTATGCAGTTCATTTAATAATGAATAATGAATGGACATCGGCGTATTTTAAGAGCATGCACATACAGTGGCTGTACAGGGCGACGTGTGTAGCATTTCAATAGCGGGACTAATCATAGCGATTATTGTGTTGTAGAGGGTCGGGTCACACACATCACACGAGTGACGGAGCACCTGGCAGGTTAATTGGACGACGATGTGTTATGTTATGACGCTGCATAGCAATGTTATGGAGATCTGGATTAAGTGAAGTTTCCTTTCTTTACATTACGCTTACAGCTGTTTGATATGCTCACAGAGTTGATACCTGTGATTCAGTGAGATGTTTCTCTAATGTTTACTCTCTGCAAAAATACTTTGTATATTTTATCTAGTTCTCAGGCCGGACTGACCACACCGGTGTGCAAATAATGCTGAAAGGAACACCTTGTGTTCGAGCGAAGGTTCAGGTTTTTAAGTTCTTCACTCTTGTGTCAGTTCTTTGTGCTTGAACTGTATCCCAGTTCTGGATTTTTGATTTTGTTTGCACCTCTGTTTATTGGACTTCTCTTGGATGGATGGATTTTAGTTTGTTTTTACCTGAACCTCTCAGGCACCTTCTGTTATTTTGTATTTACCATCATCCAGCTGCATCTGGCTCCACTTCCTCAACTAAAATTTAACAATGCTGTGGTCTTAGGCAGCACAGCCAAAAAGCAAAAGGAAAGCGAACGTTTGTCTTTATGATCGGGCAGAGTAAGACCAAATCTGCTGGACTCGATGTTCCCACAGAAGCCTTTCTAAATAAATCATATTTTATCTCTCTGGGGGAGAGCTCGGCCTGGAAGAGTTTAAAACACTGACTCCAGCTCTAATCAAACCATGTAGAGCTCTGCAGATCTGCAAATAATTATTCAGTAGGTAAAAAAAAAATCATAAAATAGGTATGAAATATAAAGGAAGAGTCGACAAGGCGTTCACTGTACACAAGCACATAGATTTATTTATACAAATATAGTATGTATAACAATTGCATATCAACAGTTTGTTGTCTTTTTTTTTTTATATATTTACGTTAAGTACGGGACCATCAGCTTCAAAAATGTGAGTCAATTAAGAAAGAGTACCTGTGATTTAAAGATACAAAAAGGGATCTGTCGTATTGAGATGTTCTGCTTGAAGAGTGAGCGATTCATAAAACTTTTTGAATATTCCATAAAACCTGAGCACAGAGGCGACCTAATGCAAAAGCTTTTGGCGTTAAGTGACCTCAGTGCTGACAGGTTGTTCGGGAAAATGGCGATATTTTGGCAGCGTGGCACGTATTATGCATGTAGAAGAAGTCTGCCCTGCTGGACGTGCGAAACACAGATCAGGAAGGATTAAAGGTGAAAACGAAATCTTCGCTCTCTGTCAATAAATCCGTGATGCAACCATAAAGTAACAATCAGCAACACTTTAAGTGGAAATGCAACTTTATAACTTCATGACAGCTTTTCATTCGCTGCTCTCGACATGCGGCGTCTGGTTCGTCTCTCTTGGGGTAAAAAAAAGAAAAATCCTCTAGCATACAGGAAGTGATGTGGTTTATGGGTTTGTTTGTGATGAACAGAAGAAGAGCTTAAGCGGTGAAGCCTGCACGGGTTGAACAAACAGAGAAAAGAGCGCCATCTATAGAAAATGACACAAAAGAACAGAAAAGACAAGATGCAAAGATCAACAAAGAAGTGATCTCTGGGAAATGCGGTGCAAACAAAACAAAACAAAACAAATAGGGAGTAGCACCAAAGATGGAGATGATAGAAAAGTTCAGCTCGGCTGCTGCGTTAGCAGAGAGACGTTTAAAAAAAACAGATTTTTCTTACGGGTACGGAGGAAAAACTCTACATGAACATGTGCTAATATTCAGCTGTTGTACAATGAATCGATTTTAAATAATAATCTGAGAAAGAAGACATAATATTAAAAAGCAACGATAAAACTTTATGTTAAATATCTGATCTCATAAACTATAAAACAGACAAGTCTGAAAAATAAACAGAATTCGACCATTTTGTGACTCAATTGGAAACTGGTGACATTCTGTTTGTCTGATTTGTTAAAATCTCTCGCTATATATATATTTTTTTATTTTTTATTTTTAGATAAATCTCAGTCGGGAGAAGCTTCACAAAGTTAATCGCAGTTATTGCACATTAATTGTTCATGCCACCTGGAAATCAATAATCTCTTTAGATGGCACAGATTCGGACAAAGAAGCTGCCTTACAGTACATAAGACCCAGTTTGCTTTACGACGATTTACATTTGCACCTATGCCATAAACTCTGTTCATATATATATATGTATATGTGTGTGTGTGTGTCTGATCATGAATTTAGTGGTGAGATGTCCAAACAGAAGAATGTGCGTTATTGCTAAACCTACAAGATACAAAATCTTTCTTGCTACAATATAGAAGGTAAAAAAGAGTTCACGTTTATCCAAAACAGGACGAAAAAAAAAGAAGAAAGAAAGAAAGAAAGAAACCGATGATCATTCATACAGAGACACAAGCACCAGTTGAGGAATCAATAGAAACACCACTGTACAAATGATATCTATGGCAGAACGGCAAAGGTGCCACGGTGTAATGGATGTCGGTATAAGCGATCAAAAAGAAAATGGATGACTGTAAACAAAACGACAAACACAAGAAAGAGGGGAGCTTCAGTAAGAGTCACGACCGGAGATAAGAACTTATAAAAGGGAATAAAAAGTTAAAATGGACGACGTTCAGTGCTAGCCTCCTCCTCCTCCTCCTTCCTCCACCTCACACTTGTTTTTCCAAAGCACCAATTTCAGCTTCACAAACTCTCTCTTGGTTTTTGCTCAGTTATCGGTGTTACACTGGAAGGGAGAGAGAGAGAGAGAGAGAGTACGTAAAAGAGTCTTCTACTTGTTGTTTTCCTCCAACGACGACGGTGAGATTCCTCTGGGATCCTCAGCACAAACAGATGGTCTTTGAGAGCCATCTTGTTTTTTTCTCCCTTCACTTCTTCTTCTTTTGGAACAACCTGCAGATCATAAAAAAAAAACAAAAAAAAACAGACTGAGAGCAACGCCTTGGACGCTGACGTTCTATCAGCGTTATCAAGCTAATTCTGTATCGCCAGATGATTAACGATTATAGCGTTTAATTGCTGTTTGAGTCTCGCGCCAGCTTCAAATCCTTGTAAATCCATTATGTCTGACTTTCAACGTGCCCCCTGTACAATAGATCATTCTGTTCAGTGTGTGTGTGTGTGTGTGTGTGTGTGTGTGTGTGTGTCCATATGAGGCTTGCCAACTCTCACGCTTTTTGGCATGACGACGCCGCTTTTAAGGTGCTGTGTTATGCCATCACGCTACCCACATGTCATGCCAAATGCAAGTCTTTCGCTAATTAAACATGAAGAGACAGATATGATAGACATGACAGAGAAACTGTCCACTGGACCTTGCTGCACGGACCGCCTGGGTGGTGGAGCGTGCATCATAAATTCCTGTGGATGTGTGCGGATTTAGGCTTTTAATTTGAAGGGCACAAATGAACACGTATGATGTCATATGTCCTACTTATCTTCGACTTCCACATGTGTTGCTAAAATGTTTTAATGGGAGAATTTGCATCCATCTGAAGCTTTTCACTCTTGATCTTTCCCTGGACGGTTCGAACCCTGGCTGGGGCCTTTCAGTGTGGAGTTCTGCGTGGGTTCTCCTCGGGTACTCCGGCTTCCTCCCATGACATACGTAGACATGCACTTAATTTGCCTCTATGTGCCCTGTGATGATCTGACGACCTGTCCAGGGTGTGCCTCGCCTCTTGCCCTAAGTCAGCTGGGATAGGCTCCAGCCCCTGATGAGGCTGATGGATGGATGGATGGATGGATGGTAAGCACTTTCTTCGCCTCAGGTGACCTTAACGATTCAGATAAGTCGTCACAACAACATGGAGCACTAACAAACCAGGTTGATCCCACTAAGGCTAAATGTTAGGATGTGCGAGTCCCGTCTGTTTTCCTGATGTTCTCCCCTCCCGTCTTGTTCTGTGTCCGTTTGTCTCCTCCCTGTCTGTGCAGGCTGGGCGTGGCCACTCCTTTTTCTGATCCACACCTGCTACTCATCACCTCATCAAGCTCCTGCAGTATTTAACTTCGGTTCATCCTTCCAGACTCCGGCAGTTTGTTGTTGTACGTTTCGCCGTACCGTTGCAAAGAAACCTTTTTGAAGACTCTTGTTGGTCTTTGTATTTTTGCTTTGACGCTCGTCTGGTCTGCTTTTGTCCTCCAGCCCTGCCACGCTCAGCCTGCCTTTGTTCGTCCTCCAATCTTCACCCTCCTGCCCTGGATATCTTCCCTGGACCTCACTGTCACCTCACCTCCTCCCCTGCTGTGTATTTGTGTCACACCTTTTTTGTATATAATCCTTCTCCACCACTCAGTCAGAACTGAAGTAGCCTCCTGGATGAGAGGTGAAACATCTCGAGCTCCAGCTTCCCCAGATTTAGCCCTTCTCAAAGAAAGACGACCCGGACGACTGAGAACCTTCACAGACTTCTTAGCGCTGATATTTTTGCTGCACATGTACCATAAAGTTACTGTAACCAAGCACAAAGTGAATGTATTTCTATTTGTACATTTTGTAGTTTCAGTTTTATGAATCTGCTAATTAGCGGAGTTGTTCTAGGCACGTGTGTGACAGGCCTGCTGTGTTGTTTACAACACTAGAATGCAAAGACAGTGCCGGCTAGCGTGAAGCATTTAGTGACACCGTTCATTGTGTTTCACAGGCACAGAGAGCCTTTATGCAAGAGAGACCCTGTGAATGTTGTTTTTTGCTACAATTACAGAGAGATTATGTTGATTCCATTGTTGCTGCCTTGCCATAAATTGCCAGAAAGACAGACTCTGGAAATCACAATGCAACACAAGTCGGAGACATACCCACTGCACGGGCTCCATTTTCAGACAGCAGTAAACTAATTATCGTTCAGGAAAGCCGTTGTCAAAATCTCACTGCAGCTAGTTGTTGCTTGACAGAGATGAATACCAGGCTAACTGATGGCTTGTGTTTAATTATTGTCTGCTTGTGCGTGTCACTCGGTCAGCATCCTCTTGGCCGCCAAGGCAAATCTCTGCGGCCAGCATGCCGGCATTGATAAAACATGATCCCTGCTCAGTTCCCGGTCTGTAGCTCCACCAACAACACACTGTTACAAGCTCCTAAATACCTTCCCAAGATGCGCCGTGCCAAGTGCAAGACAAGAGATATGCTTGGGGGATTTAGCATCAAACGGGCAGCGCCGTAGAGATCTTGGACGCACGCCCGCCTCCGGTACGTCAGGGAATAATTCGAGAAGTCTGGGCAGGATTAAGCGTAGCATGATATGACTGAGTTTGTCTGATTAGTGTCTGAAAAGTTTCATCTTGCTTTTAAGTTATTTTCACACAATGAAAGTTTGCTTCTTTGTGACTGGCAGTGCTTTGTTCTAAATATTGTCTGAGGTATCTACGCCCTCCACCAAGCTGCAGCTTGCAAGAGCAGCATTGCAGGCTGCATCTACTTATCCACATACCTGCAGAGCATGAGCCACAGATGTAATCGGTTTAAGGTTGAATAATTTACAGCCTTTACAACAGAACGCAGCAGAAGTGGTAATGTTTGCACAGAGTATGCAGGCGGCTTAGTTCACAAAATATACCACTGAGGCATCGGGCTTCGTGCTGGGATGATAATGTCTGCTACCTGCACACGAGACAATAAAAGTGGCTGCACGGCAAATATAGCTCAAAAGAGCCCGCTTCCTCCTCTTCACCTCTCTCCGCCTATATGTTCCTTTAATGTATGCTTGGAAATGTTACTTTCTTTTACACTTTCAGCAACCGAAGACTCAGGAAAAACAGTCTCATGCCACATTTGAATTACAAAGAGTTGCATGAGTCGAGTCAAAAGAAGGGAGCCGACGACGATGAAAAAAAAATGAATATAACACTGTGGAACTTATGAAAAGTTTTACACTAAAAGTAAGTTTTTCTGAAGACATTTAAAAGATGATATTGGTAAAGATAATCTGCTCTCATCGCAATGTCAGGCTCAACTGTCCAGACTGGAACTATAAGCCAAAGTAAAGCAACAGCAGGCGGCACTTTACGGAGATTCTGTTGGCCTGTTGTTGACGATTATTTTATGAACTTAAAATGAATTTTAAATCACTATGAGTAATTAATCATAATTGCTGTTGTGGGTAATATAAATGTTAAAGGATTAGTTTTGACATTATGCTTGCTCTTGCATAAAATGTGCAGCTCTAGGTGCTCATAGTGGGAATTGTTGGGTCTTTAAAGAGCACAGTCTGTATGGAAACGTGTGGAAAGAGTCATGAGGTGACTTCTGTTATGATTTGGCGCTATACAAATAAAACTAAAGTACAAATATGAAGCTACAGGCAGCAGATGGTTAGCTTGAAACTGGAAGCAGACACCTACCAGCACCTCTAAAGCTCACACTGTTTTTTGCACAGATTAACAGATTTACAGGGTAAACTGCCATGAACTGTAGCTGCTGTTAGCTAATGTTAGCTCAGTTTTTTTAGCCGGGCAGCACGGACTGCGAGCTCAATGCACCGGGGGAGTGTTTTGGACCACCAGGAAGAAGAAGAGGAGGTTTTCAGGCCCGAGAGTGGAGCCGGTGTCGTGCCAGAACAGGAGCTGGGCAAACAGGCAATGTAACCGGACATAGCAGCTTCTATGGACGTAATGTTAGAGGCAAAAAGACAGAAGGGGACGCTGACGGAGGAAGCTACGAAGAGAAAATGAGAGAGTGACCGAGCAAGGAGTCGTCGGACAAGAGTAAATCTGGGACTGACTTTTAGTGGTTGGTGAGAGCTTGGTGAAATAAAAGGCTGAAAGACAGACGCCGAGCTGGGCTGACTGCTCTTCTCTGCCTCTTCCGTGGGTGGTGTTTTACCTTTGTTCTCCTGGTGGCCCCGCCTCCAGCCACCCTCACCCTTAAAGCAATGAAGCGCCTCACCTACGACATGTGGTTCTGCTGCGAGGTCATGTTCTGCTGTTGCTGCTGCTGCATGAGGAGCTGCTGCTGCTGGCGCCGCCGGGCCGTGCGGAGCTTCTCGAAGCGAGCCTCCATCTCCTCCAGAACTTTGGGCGTGTAGCGAACCACCAGCTTCACGCTGTCCTTGGCCGCCTTCAGCAGCTCCACCGCTTTCTCGTGGTGCTCGCCTTCCACACTCTGCAGGAGGGTTTAGAGACAGAGAGTGGAATTTTAAAGGAAGCTGATTTGAATATATGTTTTTTTTTCCTCTCCATTTTTAATACTTACATAAAAATAAGCAGGCTTAGAGTCAGTGTTATTCAAGTCTCTGGTGGTTAAAGATGTGTTTCTGCTTCTTACACAAGACATGTGCAGCTCTTTGATTTCAACAACCCTCCTGACTGTTGACTCACATATCAAACTAGAAAATCGAACGCTGCCCCATTTTGTGAGAAGTTACTGAATTATTTCAGTTGAGGATATTTTTTAGAAGCATGCTTAAATAATAAATAAGGGCAGAAAAGCTCATCTACACTCTCCCTCCCCGATCCGTGTATCGAAGCCTCTCGCCCCAGCGCGGTCGGACCTACCACGCCATTGACGGACAGGAGCTGATCCCCTCGCTTTAAGCCGCCGTGCCTCTCCGCCACGCCTCCCGGGATGATGCGGGAGATGTAGATAGGCGAGTTCTGCTCTTTGCCGCCCATCACGTTGAAGCCGAGCCCTTCCTCCGTCTTAGGTAGCTCCACCACCCGCGGGTGGGAGTGACCTTCGCTGGCCGCAAAAGCTGCAACTGTGGCCTGAAGGAGGAAGGAAGTAAGATGGAGGAAAAACCACACAATTATCTCGCTTAACGCCAAAAACCCTCGAAAAATGTTGAGACATTTTATGGAATAAACAAAACCATTTCTGTCAGCCTCCACTGTATTTATATTGTTGAACACTGGGTTGAATTGGATGGGAAACATATGTTTTTCAGCACATTCAAAAGGGTAATTTTCCATGAATTGTGTCTCTCAGGCTGTGCCTCCTCTCAGACATTACCTGCCTCCGTCAGTAAAACCAACAGAGCCGAACCACGAGCCCAAATCTGAACTTTCCACGTCACAAAACACTTGATTAGTAGAGCTTGTTGGTGGGTGCACCGAGAGAAATAAAGAAATGGTGACTCAACGTAGAGAAAGATTGTAAAGAAGAGTGTAAACAAGTAAAATATATAAATATATATCGTTAGATGCAGCTGAAAACCCCAAAAGAATGTGCACCTTTAAGCTTTTGTCAAAATTAAATTAAATTCTCAAACATGTTTATCCTCAAGAGAAAATCTGCTTTGTTACTTCAGACAACGGGCTTCATGGGAAATGTAGTCCCTTTTTTATGTGAAGGTTTAACACTTAACAAAGCACTGACATGAGAGAAAAGCTCCATGGTCCAACAGTCTTTTGTTCATAGTTCGAGTATGTAGCAACCAATAATGTAATAAGTTATTACGTTGTTGATGTAGCATTAAAAAAAATCCTTTGGAAATGTAATAATACATAATAGGACTGCCTTTCTTGGAAATAAAATAAAATAAAATAAGATTTTTTTGCAGATTTTGTGCAGTTTGCTCATCAAAGATAGGTACGGTGGATGGCATGGTCGTCATATTCATTCATCAAGCACACGTACGATACAGCAATCCATCTCCTTTATTATGGCTGCAAGAACCGATTTGAGAATTATTTGATGTAGAAATTTTTTATTTAGAATATTGTTACTTCAACTCAATTTCTATTTGTACAAAGACGTCTTTGTTTGGGGTTTTACCTCCTACTCCGCAGCTTCCTAAACATAAAGCTGACTTTGTCTCATTGGCTGGACGTTTGGTCTTATTGTGGTGGACGTCCTCCTCTTGGATCAGGGACATTCTTCAGTTTGTGAAGTTGGAGAAAGTTACGTGCACGATACACGGTTCCAGAGTAGCCATCCTGATTGGCTGCTTCTTGTGCAGCGTTTTTCTGCACATGCATAACATTTTTATCCGTCTCTGTTTAAGTGAACATGTTGGACTTTTATTTTGTGTTTTGTGTATTTTATATTGGTTTTAAATTTTTATTATTATTATTTTTATTATTGCTTGTTATATCTGACACCTCTTGATTTTGTTATGTCAGTGAAAAATCAATAAACAAATATTTGAAAAAAAGAATATTTTTACTTTTTGCATTATTATAACTTATTACATTATTGGCTCAAAAGCTACATTTAAAATGGCCAAAGTTATTATCGTTATTGGCCGTTATTACATTATTGGCTTTGACTCCTCGTGTGTGATCGCTGCGCATCAGGACAGTCTGGGACAAAAATGTCTTATTTTCTTGAGCACATAGCAAATTTGATTTTGAAAGTCTTGCCAGTCCGCGCCGGTTCAACGTCTCCTTCATTACACCTCAAGTGAATGCAAAGGAGGAAACCAATTTTAAAAAAGTATTACAAAATGATGGTGAAAGTGGACGCCTAGAACAAAGCGTTAGGGTTTAGTCAGGGGCTCGGGGGGGATTTAGACTCCACATGAGAAGTTCTCTGGCTTCCTAAGCACATGGATTAACACATCCAAGTTCACTTTCACCCTTTTGCGTCTCTACCAGCTGGTTGATGTTGCTCGCTGGCTGTGGGCCTGCTTTGAACCTCAAGCCAAGCTCCTTGCTTCTCGTACATTCAGAACAAAGCACACAGGAGCTTGTTAGCCGAGCCTGGGAAAGCTAATGGCAGACGAACAGAGAAAGAGACACCCCGTGCCCACTGATCCACAGATGCATTGCCACAGGTGTCTCGCTGTCAAGCTCGTCTATGATTTGTGAGATAGATCGGAGGCAGGGGGGGAGAAAAGGGAGGATTAAAAAGTAGAGGAGGGGAGGTTCTGTCAGAAGCTTTTGCAGATGTGTATCCAAATTCCCCGGCAGCAGACAAGTATCTTGGCACTTTGTGGTCTTTGATGCTCCCTCTAGGCATCATCCGCATCTCTGCTCTCTCTCTTCCATATTCATACGCATCTTCATATCCACATTTATTTCTGCTCAAACCGATTCGCTCATTTCTCTCTCTTCTCTCCCGCTGCCTGTTTTAATCTAGTTATTGTAGACGGCCGACTTCCCCCCCCTCTCCCTTCCCTTTTTTTCTCTCTCTCTGTCCTTCTCCTTTTCTTCCTCTCCTCCTCCTCCTCCACCTCCTCCTCCTCCTCCTCTCTTCCTCTTTGTGAAGCTAAAAGGCAGCTCCTCAGCATGCATATCGTCGCCTCCCAGGCCTCACAGCACATCGACCTTCACAACTTTATCTGGCTTTCTGTGAACGGAAAAAAAAAAAAACACTCTGGCAGATGGCCGGCGCCTCTCAAACACAGGAGGCATTTTAAATGCTAGAAGGATGCACATTCACAGTTTACGTATGACTTAATATATCACTTGATCATCACCTCTCATTATTTTCCTCTGCAGCTCATACAAGCCCTGATAGTCCCCGTCTCCATTAAGATCAGTAATAAGGGGCCCGCGAGCCAGGAATTAGAGGCTGAATTGATTTAATTAATGAAGCAATCAAAGAGAATCGAATGGTTCAGGTGAAACACAAATCTCAACTGTCGGGAGATTTGCCGTCTCACTAGCTACTTGAGGGCCCGTTGAACAGAAGCGTCAGCATATTTCAAATATTTCGTCATTATTGCCGCTGATGCTTATAGACTAGATGCTATTTTCCGTTTGGACTGTTTGTGTGATACTGATTGAACGCAATAGGCGCCGTGGTCCGATTATCTCTAGAGAGAGTAAAATAAGTGTAAGTGTAGAACGTCCTCCCAGCAAAGCCAAGCTCAGGCCATTAGCCGTGTGCTCAATTGCCCGGTGGATGTGCAATTTTAATACAGATTTAAGAGCTGTGAGTTCTCAAAGTTTTGGGGCAAAGAAAGAAAAGTAGGAAAGAGTTTTAAAGCTGCTTAAATCATGTTTTCATGGTTGCTCCAGGCTTAGAAAAAAGAGCAAGTTTTTCTTCACAGCTTTAACGGTCACAGTTTCTCTGTGGAGTGAAATTCCTCTGCTCCAGCTTTTAATAAGACATGTTTTATTTTTCAGCTCAGCCAATGTTTGATGACAGGCGATATTCAAAATGCAGAAACAATATCACAATATGTAATTTGAAGAAATTAGATTGTCTTTGTTGACAGCAAAGTGTCTCATTTGGAATCGTTCGAGCTTATTCACATACAGTTCTCTATAGCCATTAGCTTAGCTTAGCACAAAGACTGGAAACAGGGGGAAACAGCTAGCCTGACTCTGTCCAAAGATCAAAAATTCACTTTTGAGCATCGCTAAAGTTCACAAATTAACACATTTAATTTGTCTCCAAGCTGAAGGCCTCCATGCTCAACCTATTTTGGTGTGTTTAGGAGTTTTTACATTTGTGTACAGACTACATAATAAGATATAATGTGTAAATTATGGACTACTTTTTGCTAGCTGTTTCCTCCGGCTTCCTGTAGCTATTTAAGCTAGGCTAATCACCTCCTGGCTTGAGCTGCATGCTTCATACACTCAAAAAAAAAAAGAATTATAATCATACAAACCTGTTCTGACATTTGTTTGTCTGTTCATGTGCAAATTAAACAAGCAGGACACAAACAAGAGGTGCCCTTGCTTCCAGTCTTTATGCTAAGCTAGGCTAATCACCCCCTGACTCCTAGATCTATACTTAACGCACAGACATGTGACAGGTATCAATCTTCACATTGTGTGTGTTTATCAATATGATGAGCTATTCCTTTAACCCGGTGTTTAATTGCAATTCACCAGCACTATTTTGTTGGTTGTTGGAGCCAACGAAGCGGCATCTGCTCATTTGAAGCCTCGTACAATCTCTCTGCCTACGCACAAAGACTTTGCTCTTCTTTGTCATCCATCTCTATTCACATCCTCCACCCACACTCCCCGTGATGCACCGAGGAGTGAACCCAGCTGGACACCAAACCAGTGAAGGACAGAGAGGTGCTCTCATCTCTTTTTCTCCTTTCCACATCTCATCATCCTCGTCCTCGGTATGAAATCACGACAGTATATTTTCCTCTCACAAAGGCTTGTGTCTCTCGTAAGAGGTACTGATGAGAAGTCCTGCTTGAGTGACCGGGTCAAGCTCGCCTCTATTTGATACTAAAATTAGATTATTCCATTCACGATGCACCTGGAAACGTCCCTGTTTTGATTTTGTCCTTCACCTGCGACACGGATGTTTTCTAAACAACGAGACATCTGCCTGAAATATTAAAGAAGACGAGATGAGCTTGAAAAAATGATGAGCTTTTTCAATGACATCTTACATGCATTACACCAAAAAAAACAGATACAAGCTGCAACTTGAGAAGCGGCTCTGGGATAAATATCAAAGCCTGCAAAGTGAATATAAAAATAGTTTCTCTCGGTTTGACTTTGATCAAAAAGAACAAAATGAAGGAATCAGTTTTGATTGTTGGAGTCCGTCAGCTGTCACAACAGAAAAACGAACGCGCTTTTTATCATTACATTGTTTCGCTGAGCCTTTTTTTTCCCGATTATATAACAGGATGAAAAGTGACATCAGTGTTGAGAGCATACACAAAAGTGTGTGTCTTTTTTTGGGAGTAAAGCAGATTAAAGATGGAAATCTAGTGGCTTCTAATCTGATGACTGAGGAGTTGAGGAAGGATTTACAGCTCAAATCAAAGACGTTTAGTGACTGAAGATTGCTGAAACGAGGATAAAGAGCTGGAAGTTCTGGCGGGTTCCTTATGTTCCTTTAACATAACACACATTTTGTAATACGCTGTCAGTTTTGTTGCCAGTATGATTACACGTTTGTTTGGCCTCGTCTTATTTCCCAAAACTGAAGAACTGATGAAAACTTAAGACATTTTATAACGTTTATAGCCCAAATTAAAGAGTTTGATACAGATTGCATCACCTATCAATAAAACCGCTTAACCCCCTAGTCCAAATCTTGCCAACAAGTACTCCGACCACATGACATATATCTAGAAATCTACTGGTTAGAAGAAGAGAAATTCCTGCAAGAATACAAGTCACAAGTCACAAAACCTGGAAAAGAGTGAGCATCTTTGCATGGCATCAATGTTTTTTAAATGGTTAGTGACCTAAAAATGAGATATCAAATATGTCCCTCGAAACCTCACCAATGAAATGTTAAAACTTGTGCATGTCGTCAAGTGGCTGAATGAGACCACAGACGTTGCTGATGTTGGCATCAAAAGTCATCACACAAGCACTTTAAGTGCTTAGTGGTGGTGGTGACATTAAAGTCACGCTACCGTGGTGTAGTTGATTAGCTTTTTACGTCTGCCGATACAACACAATGAAGCACCCTCAACTTTTACAGCAATAATCCAAACCTCCATGTTGGCTGCATCCCTGCAGCGCTCAATTACGGCTAACTGCATTGGGGTTGTGCTTGCGGGGGGAACTTTTACCAAAGCAGCTGCACATGCTGGTTTATTTACATGAGTGGATTTTTAGTGCGAGTGCATGTTAGAGAAGTATTGAGGAAATTCAAGAAAATCAAGTTTGTTATCCAGCTGACTTCCATTCCCCTTAGCAGTTAGCTAGCTAGCTAGTTTTATTTGTGTAAGAGCCACTTAAGCCATGTAGCTTTATTTTGTTAATGCCGTCATTTAAGTCTCAGTGCGCATGAGCGCAGGAAGATATTTGGTTAATTGGTTATATAATGAGACTCTGAAGTCTACTGAGGTTGGGTTCGACATAAGGTTTTGACCGCCGCTGTAGTCGTCGTCGTCATCTCACTTTAAGGACTGCATCGAGTCGGTAGTGGACCAGTTTTTTAATCACCTTCATCTCTCTTCGTGATTGCGGTGGGTTTTCGCAGGAGGACTGGGTTAGGTTCATGGACACGCGTCAAAAATAAGATTTACTCAGTTGACTAATTGGGCCTTTGGTAAACGGCCACTACAATTTCTATAGCTCAATATCACAAATTTACCTAAAAAACTACTCTACACTTGCTAATCCAGGCGACTGATTTTTTTATGTTTACTTCCAAATGGACTCAAAGACGAGTGTTTCGATTTCTTCACCTAAAACTGAAGTTTAATTGTAGTTATTTGCGACTAATGTCTTGCGTATGCAGTCAAGCAGGAAACTCAAGTACCATTGAGTAACTCTCACTTAGTTAGTAGTTCCCTCAACAGCTACTCATGAAGATCAACAATGAAACTGTGCCACAGCAGCAAAAACACACTTAGTATTGGCGTTCAGGCGTTTGCCTTAATCCAACAGAATTGGCACTTTCATGTGTTATTGCTTAATTACACACACTCTGAATGAGAGCCATTAGCAAAGTGGAACATACTAATTTTGTCCTGCTTTAGCCAAAAGAAAAGATGCAAATGATATCATTTGGTAACAGTTTGCCACTCATTAGTTACATGATTTAATGTCTTTCATTGGAAATAATAGCCGCTGTAGGGATTACCTTAGCCGTGGCCCTCGCCTGGTACTCCGGGCAACCATTCACCGTGATTGTTTCATGCATGTACTGGTACACCTGGAAGAAACCAAGAGAAACAGGTGTTATAATTATGTTTCACATGGGTGGAAGCTGAAATCCCCACCCTGCATTCGAGCTCAAACACTTCATTTCCATAGTCAAATAACGCAGATCCTTCACAGCTGGTTGTTCAGACGCATACTGCATTAACAGGCTGACTGTTAGTGAGTTATTGTATGCTAATACTAAACCTACTACCCAGAACTACTGCACAAGAAAAGGCTGCTTACACTTATCTTACAAACACACTCATTTCGCCTGCGAATGTATTTGTAGGTGAAGACCTCGTAACACAAAATCCCTTTGAAATGCAAAGAGCAGCAAATTTGCGTAGCGAGGAAGGAAATGTTGCGTCTCTCAGAGCAGATAAGAGAACATTTCAATTATCGTGTGTTATAGGGTATCATTGTTGAAGATTATATAACATTAGTCTCATAATTCAGCTGTATAGAGCTCTTTATTTGTGCATCTTAACTCTTAGCTCTTAGAGTCAGGCACACTCTGGTCCTGGTTTTTCTGAACAGCACAAAAAGTCTCCGGAACACTACTCTGCTACATTACTGCTTGGCCCAAATTGATGCCAAGATATGGGGGTTGCAGTATGTCCAGATGGGTGAAAAACAAGGTTTCCTGCCCGATCGCAGACAGAATCAATGCAGACAGCTGACCTTTCCAGTTAAGAAGTGTCTTTTTAAAAGACGCTTTTACAACTGAACCCGTTCAAAGAGTACAAGACAGAAGACAGTAGTGTTGGACGAGGATGTGAGGCAACACTGTGTGCTGCGGTTTTTCCACTTCCCCCCGAAACCAAATAACAAACGGCACAATCGGAGGACGGAGATGGAAGTTTAAAATGATGGAGATGTACGAGCCGATTACAAAAAGCCTCAGGGGAAACTTTTTGCTGAGTCGGTGCAACTCACTGGATGAAGTACAAAAACACACCTACTTTGTTTTAACGCTGCATTTAATTGAGCAAAACGAGCAATCGAATTTTAATAGCAGTGCACGAGTAATGTACATCCCTCCCTGCTAAATAAACTCCAAACTATTGTCGATGACATATCAGATGTTACGGCACAGAGATGAATTTTAATCATCTGTTTCCCCTTACTGTGATGTCTCTCACCAAAGCGTGGCAGCTTGCCTGGAAGCGAACACACCCGGTGGCTTTGACGTACAAACGTTACAAAGGCATCAAAAGGATGTGTACTTACAGGGTGCAAACCCAGAGATATTTGCATGTAGAGATCTCAGGGATGGGAATAAAATAAGAATCTTAGCTTGGCTTCTGTTATCTTGTTTGCTCGTGAAGACCAAATGAGCAGCTTTTTGGAGAGTGCGACTCTGAGGCTGCAACGCATTTTTTGGAGATTTATAGCACTGATGCACTTGGAGGAATGGAGCCTGCAGTCCACACACACACACACACACACTCAACTCCCAGATGACACCTTTTCCCGAGGACTTCTTCCACCTTTGCACTTTTTCGAGGCTGAGCACAGCTTTATACATGCCATGAAAGGTTTTCCTTGCCTGTGTCTGTCTGCTTGCAGAGTGCCTTCCTTCCTCCCACAGTTTTTCCCTCTTTTATAAACAACTGCTAATTACATCTATTTATTCCACCTGCAGCTCTCTCTCACATTCTTACTCAGTCAGACATGAAATATGTAACACTTGGCCTTCAAACAGTGGTCACTGTCTTGCCTTAATGTTTATTAATGTCTCATATGAATCTGCAATGCTCGTACGATATTTGGCATCTACTGTGTGAGAGGGAGCAGTGGCACAGCGGTGAGTTAAATAAGAGTTTTCTCACAGGATGCGCCGGTGATGGATTTTATACTTACTTATTTTGCAGTTGAAGGCTTAATTAATGACCACTGGAGCGCAGGGGGAAGCTGCCTCCTCGGTAGTGGATGCACTAATAAATTGTTGCATTCTTTCCTCATTTAATAGATGCAATATATGATTCTGCTCCCTGCTTTATGCAATCTGACGGCGCCTAAGCACAGTTAAAAAAAATAACAAGTCCTATTCGCTCACATAACGTTGAGGTTTTTGGTGGGTAGTCGTAGCGTAAATGAAAGAAAATTGAAACAACTTATGTTATATAACTGCAAAACAGCATTAATGTATTTTTTAGGAACATTGGTGTAGCATAACAAGCTGAAAGCACAACGTATAACCCCTTTATCAAGTAGCTAACATGTTAGCAAGCACTATTTACCCACCCAGCAGACATTAGCATTCATTTAATCTTATGTTTCTGCATTTGGCATGAATGTAGGTCCAGTATTCACTCTCTTTTTGTCTCCGGCTATTCCTCCGGGGAAATAATTTGGCTATTTAGCTGCTAACTGCTCTACTACGTTCCCCAAAGACCAAAACAATGAGCTAAAACAGATGCTAAAACATGCAGATTAGTCGCTATGAGCGACCCCTTTCACACACACTAGTCACCCGATCCATTGTTACTGTAAAAAATACTGCACAGCTTTAGATTTTCTTGCAGAAAAGATGATTTACTGAGACCACAGAGCTCTAAAGGAGGCGAAACAAGACGCACATGTTTAACCTGAATGCGGTGCCCTGAATAACGGTGCCACGAAATGGAACAAATAGCTGTATGACTCTGAATGTCAGTCTGCTCTTGTTGTGGCTGCACTTTGCTCTAAAAAGGCCAGTTTGTCCTGCGGGCATCTTTTCAATTCCCCCTTCTGCTTTTTTTTCGTCGTTGCTCTCCATCTCTGAAACACTGACACCTCCTGTCCACCTTTTTCTACGTGTTTTCCTCCTTGCCTGGTTCATCACAGTGGATTAAGGTGAACCACATACACAAACAAACATTAATCCTGATAGGGGTACACCGGCGCCTACAACCCACAAAGCGAGAGAATAGGTTGAGATGCCTGCGGGGCAAACTGACATGACAACGCTGCTTGTAACCATGGCTTCCTGCTTCCTCTACTGAGTCAGAGAGATGGGAAGGATGGAGGAGGGGGATGGGTTAATGTTGCTGGAAAAGAATGAAAACCAGGCACAGGACTTCACAATACACTTTCCCTCTCAGCTGTGACACAGAGGGAAAATATTGAACTTAATGTACCTTCCATCCTTTAACTTAATATGACGTGGGTGGTGATGGAATCACACACAAATCCTCCGCCCTCGCTCACTTTTGCTTTGATAAAAAAAAAAAAACAGTCAATTATGTTGATTGAAAATCTCTGCTGAAGTGGAAAATCAACCGCAACGTTAAAGCTGATGAAAGATGCGATCGCTTTTTGCACTACCCTGTTTTTTTCCGTCAAGTGGGACTCCCTAACCCAATATATACTGCGAATTCCCACTCTTCATCATTTCCAGCTGGTTAGCTCTTCCACTCATTTCGTCTTGTGTCCTTCCTTTTTCATTTGCAAGCCTGATTGACCCTGACAACTCATTCGGGCTGATGCAGCGCCAGACTAAATGCGCTAACATCATTGATGAACATCGCGGAGAAAGACAACCAGCTCATCAAACTTTCTCCCTTTTGTCATTTAAACCAACGCTGCTGAACAGACTCTTTTCCCCTGTTGTCCATTCGTTATATTGACAGGTGGTCTGTCATCCTTAACAAGGCTGATTCATGTTTGACGTAAAGTACAGGATCGGGTTTGGAGGTGGACTTACAGTGGGCTTTTTCACTCTTTAGACAGGATTAGTATGTCCATCTTGTCAGGCTCTGCATTAGCCCACCAGAGTGTGAAATGAGCTACATCCCATATATATGTGTGTGTGTATGTCTGTGTGTGTGTGTGTGTAGGCTTGAAAGAAAGGTCATCTGTAGTAATGAAATGTCAAAGAGGTGTGTGTGTGATCAAAATGTACAGGAGGGCTGGGTTTAACAGTTTGACCTGTGTTTTATGGCTCTTTTAACTCCAGAGTGGTTAACACTGATGGATGACATACAGGAAAGAGAAGAGAGTGAATTTAAAATGAATTAGAATATGATTATATAGCTAGGACTGAAAAAAAAAAAATAGGCTCCAATGTGCGGCCATTTTTTAGACTGATGGATGCATTTTAACTCCTCCAGGTGGCTACTGGACTCATATTAGCGTCATTACGTTACGAAAATCAACTTTCAGAAACTTCAACATTGCCTTTCCATCACAGTGAACATTTTCTTTTTGTCATTTTGTGGTTGAAAGTGCTGATTTTTTCAAATTAAAGGTCCAGTGTGTAGGATTTAGCGACACCTAGCGGTGAAGTTGTAGATTGCAACCAAAAAACTCCGGCTGCGAAATTCACATAAAAAGCAAAAGACCATGTCTAGATCAGTGTTTGGTTTGTCTGTTCTGGGCAATGACAGTACAAAGAATGGACAGAGCTTGAGTGACGACACCCATAGGTTTTGAAGCCATGTTGGATGTACTGATCCTTCCACCTCCCGTCTAATCTAAATATCGGCAAAGACGTGGATCATCAGCTGACCTGAGGCGGGTCGAGTGATGCCTGGGTGCACTAATAAGCCATCTGTAACGGCACCTACCTGTCAATCAAAGTGTCCACGCTGTTAATTCTGCATAACTTTAAGCCTTAATATAATTTGAACAGGTGAGTTCTATAAAAATTCACCCTCAGTACAGTTGTCATGAATGGGGAAATTAGCTATAGAGACCAAAACTGTTTTTTGTACCAGGCTGTAAACATGTTTATTTCTGCTGTGAAGTTGGACATTTTAACATGGGGACTTATGGAGACTGACTCACTTCTGGAGCCAGCCTCAAGTGGCCGCTCGAGGAATTACAGTTTTTAGCACTTCCACATTGGCTTCATTTCACAGCACCGGAGGTTGCCGCTTGGTACGAACACATGAATCTGCTAACTAGAGCATGCGTGGCAAAATAATAGGCACTTAAGTATCTAGAATCTAAAGTCATTTTTAAGTCTCTTCAAATCAAAATTAAAGGTCCAGTGTGCAGGATTTAGCGACACTTAGTGGTGAAATTGCAGACTGCTCTCCCACGTCTCACATAAAAAAGCTCATTTTAAGACAACAAAAACACAACGACTCTTATGCTCAGGTTATTATACACCGATGAAAACATACTAATGAACATTGTATTCCATTCCTACAAAGAAATACTCCTAAATCTCACAGTCTGGTCCTACAAAAAACAGCATTTTTATAAATGGTTGGCAACTACGTAAAAAATACTGTATGTATGTAAATTGCAGTAAGCTTAAAAAACACCACTGTGCTTCTTCAAAGTGACACTTCTCTTTTTGCTGTGAGGCAGAAGTACAGATCACCTGCTGAGATGAAAACACATCTTGCATATCAGACCATTAAATCCAGCCTAACTGCTGCTTTGCCACTGAGATTACCTTCGACCACGAGCCTGTCTCTTCTAATTGTTTCCGATACGAACGCGTGCATCCGAGGACACAGCTGTCGAGGCCTGTGATATTCCACCGCAACAACTCCCTTTAACTCTCCGCGTAATAACAATAATAATCTTCACTATGCAATAGCCAGCTTTTACAACCTGTCCTCCAGCTGGCTCAGCACCACAGAGAGAAACTCTTGCACCATCGGCTCTCGCAAACCTGTAATCAACTATAGACCATAGTCAGCCTTGCTCGCAGCCTGCTAATCCCACGGCATCTCTGATGGTTTCCCTGGTGACCGGGTTTAGCCAACTCTTTGTGGGTGAAGTGGTCTGCATCTTTGCTTCTTGGCAAATGCCATGCGCTGCCGCTGCTGAGGCCCTTTTTTTTTAAAGAGCTTTTTCAGAATGATTGTCATTGCACTCCAATGACTGGCACTGAGATCAGTCAGCCGGTTTGCCAGACGTGCAGTTGTTGTCAGGATGTGCCAGGCTTCCCCCGAGCAGACCAGTTGCAGAGCAGAGTTGGACCCAGTGAAAAGACTAGTTCTTTCTTCCTTTCTGTCACTCTACATAATATCGGGGGGGAGGGTTATGTAATGTTCTGTCAGAAGCTATTTCCCCTAATTTGTGTCGTTGCCAGTGTTGGCGAACGCTTCATTATTATAACGAGACACTGGCTGAAGAATTAATGAAGTCCCACATTTATTAAATAAAGCTTATAATGAGTTTCTATAAGAAATATGCTGAAAAGACTATAAAAATACATCATATTTTACAAGATGATAAAAGTTTGTAAGTAGAAATTTAATAGGAGTACTATAAAGTATCTAAAAATTGTATTTAAGTAGTAAAGTAAATGTGTGCAATACCACCCAGGCACTGCCTGACTAAATCAACATTTAACTACATTACTAGAAGAGGTATGTCATTGTATACGGGTCAGATCCTTGTTGGTTACTGGTTCTTTGGTGTTCGTATTTCACACAGGCAGTCTTGATTTTCCAAACTCTCCTTCAATAGTTTTTTCTGAATCTGATGCACCGTCATATTCAGCCTCTTTGCAGCCTCCTCAAAAAATGTGTTCACAAATTGCATCAGCGAGTGCATTTCTGTGGGAAATATAATGCAATGTTTTGTTTTTTTATCAAAAAATAATGAGCCACACTGAACAAATCTGCAAAATGCTCACCGTCAGCTTGTCTCGTTTGTTTCCCTACCATATCGTCTCCTGGCAATTAAATCTTGATCTTGAACGTTTTATGGTTTTATTTAGGCAACGAAATGAACTTGGATAAAAACATTGTGGTTAAATATTGAAAAAGTCAACTCTTGCTTAAAGCACATAAATGCCTTAACCTTTTCTATTATTAACCAAAACCACGATCTAAGAGTCAAGAGTCAAATCCAGTACTTTAGCCCGCTGCTACCCTGCCTAAGGCAGAAATTACATTTCCTCCAAACTGTTGAAGAACATGATCTGTATATATATACACACATGTATATATGTATGTACCAAACAGATAGATGCTAGATATTTTGCCGCTAGCATCGCTAAAAGCTAACTTATGCAGTAAACGTTCAGTGGGACAAATGCTAACCAGCGTTCAAGCTACTCATAAAGTTACATCAGATATGAAATTCTCCTTCATGAGGTTATTTTGTTCACCCTTTTATTAATATTTAAGTTACCAACAGAAACTTTTACGGCCTTGAAAGTGCATTTTTGGAAGACCAGAGAGATTAAAACCAATTTCTAACTGGGATTTGCTTAATTGAAATTCAGTTTAACGAGCTTATCAAGCCTTTAAGTTTATGAAACGCTCATATTGATTTCATGTGAATTTTTCATGCAGTCAAAGATTCACTGTGGCCACTGTGTGAGTTGCTGCTCAGCTCCAGCAGCAGTAAAGGCAATATTACAATAATGATCTCTGATATTTTCATTATGGCGCAGTCATTTTTGATGGATGTAACACAACCGTGACATAAAAGTACACTCTCAGATTTTTATTTTTATTTTTATAGCCATTACTCCTCTCAGCTTACTGTTTTGTTGAGTTTCAAAGCATTAGTAGCGACTTGGGAACACATTCTGGCACCACTGTGTACCATGGCACACTCGTGTTATCACCTACGGTACAGCCAAATCACGGAGCAGCTACATTCACAGCTTTAAGCGTGCTGTAGCAGCAAGAGATCACAAATCTGAGGGTAAAGGCAATGCTAAATGTAACAGCATATAAATTTGCCACTTTAATCACTTGCAGTGCAGCTAATTACACTAAAAGTTAAAGTTTTCATCCTTTGTAGCCTCCTGGTGATAAGGGAGAAGGCAGCTACATACGCCATACTGTAACATGTGCTAATGTTTCATCTTATTTGTCTGACTGGCTGTTATTACGCTCATAAATAATACCAACATCATCAAAGTCTCTCAGAAACTTCCATCTTGGAATAATAAATTCTGCCGGAGTCAATAATTCAACAATATTGAGTTTTGTTACACAAAGTCCCTCTTGAACTAAAATAACCAGACACTGCAGAATACTTAATATTACTTTTAAAGAGACGATCTGGATCTCTTTAGTTTCTTTGTTTTAAAGTAGCTTGAAAATATGGCAACATAACAAGGTGTTAAGTGTGTTCAGACAGGTGTGACATGATTAGATACAAAGTCAAAGGAAACGTGTGAATGGGTGTGACTCGAGTGAGAAATTTGTGCATATCCTGGATCTTTATGAATCAACTTTATGTCATAAACAAACACACAGATGGGAGGAAAAAGGACAAAGACGCTAGACAGAAATAACAGGGGGGGGAAAGAAATGGAGTTCCTGGTAAAAAGAACTGGAACCACCCTTATCTAGCAAAACTATCTCGCGCCATCTTACTCCATACTCGGAGCGTTAAGGTCGACCAACCATATGCTTTTGGATGTCTCAAGATCTGGGCACAAAAATAGAGGCGATCGAGCCCTTCGCGGTGGCTGCCCCTAATCTCTGGAGCAGCTTACTGATATACATATAAGAGCTGCTCAGACCCGAGAAACTTTTAAGTCACTGCACCTCTTCTTGTTGGCATTCAGTACAAGCTGCGCAAAACAAGGCAAGTGTTACAATATGCTGCGTCTACATTAACAAGGACAATTTTCCCCAGGCACTCAAATCTCAGCCATATTTCAACATGATAGAAGGTAATAAAGAATGACTTAACACAGGCGTACATTTTAGTTTGAGTTGTATCTCATCTTAAGTAGCTTTGCAAAGTTTTAGTGTAAGCTAGACAACCACCTGTTTCGTATCTTCCTTCCTTGTCATATCATTTTTTTGCACAGGAAGTGTGCTGCTCTCCCGGCTTGTTTGGAATAAACAGAAAAAGTATTAGAGCCTTGAGATGGACAACACGGAAAATGTGACTGAACAGGTTAAAGAGCAGCAGCTTCATCAACAGCAACTCCACGGAAAAAGCAAAACAAAAACCCAGCACAGAGCACGATGATTGATTGGAAGTGCAAAAAATACCAGAGCAAAGGGTGCAAGCATGAAAAAAGGTCATCACGAAAAAAAGACATAAACAAAAAGGAAAAGAAATGAAAAGACATGAGTCATGTTCACGGACTAGCAGTTCCCTCCCTTGACAGTGACTCACCTCTCTGATGGCTGTGCAGAACTCACTCTGAAGGACCTTCTTCAGAGACTGGAGCTTGTGACCGGGAACGTCACCCGACTCCTGGAGCTTCTCCAGCAGCTCGATGGCCCTGGCAACATCTGGCAGAAAGATGGAGAGAGAAAATAGGTGTGAGTATGCTGTATGTATGTATGTGTGTGTGTGGGTGCTCATGCCAAAGGGGGTCACAGGGAAAAAATAAAAAATGCTCCGTTCAATTACATTAACAGCACAGCCACATGAAAGGCGCTGGAGCGAATCAATGGGTGGGATAATGGAAATAGACTCAGTCAAGGCCAGCTGGGGCAAAAAAAGATAGAATGGCAGTCCCATCCACGGATCGTTTGCATTGACTTAGGTCTGTGCATAGAGAGGAAGAAGTCACGCACTCATTTGTTCAAATGTAACACTTCTTGGTAAGAGTAGGCACCTGTGGGCATTTACACTAAACCGTGAGCCTTAACTTAGAGCCTGTGTGCTGGGGTCTACTGAGCTCTCCTCCCATAATTAGCCTGAGCCGAATGAGTCCGCCCGCTTGGCTGATTAATTTCTCGCCCTCTGAAACTGGCAGGCCAGATAGAGATACATAATGGAAGGAGAGGGAAGTAATTTGGTAGTCAATCACCGGGCTTGGACTGTTGGGTCAATAACATGTTTTATTCAGCTTGCCGTGACCACACAAAGGGAGGTGATTGGTGCAGTTTTACAGTTGAGCTGCGGAGTTTTAACTTGATTCTAGTTTCACCAAAAAATACATTGGTGTGGCTAGTTGCTGCATGCACCATGTGATAATTAATTAATCGTTTAATCGTTGAAATGTCGGAAATATTTAAAACAGAAAATTTGAATTATTCTTTGAGGATCCAAAAAGACAAATTGTACCAAATTTGCCAATGACATTTCACGTTTGATGCTCCTCTCCTCCTCCTGATGGAAATATTAGAAATGTAAGCTCCTTTGGTTCTACTGTATGAAGTCACATTTTAGTACAAGATAGACATATTGAGAAAGTTAAATAGGATGGTGGTTAGTGGTGGATGCCGATTATACGGAGCAGCATTAGTATTCATTTGGAGTTGTGTTTCAATCCTCTTGACAAATATAAGTCCAATATTTATTCTCCTTTTAGCTCCTGTTTTGGTCTCCACCAATTCCCAAAGAAAAATGTCTGGCTCTGTAGCTCACAGTGATGAAAGAAGAAGATGATTTACTTTATTAGTCCCAATGGGGAACTTTTGGAAAAAAAGCAGTGAGGCAGTTAAGTCATGGGCAATAAAACAAAAACACTGAGCTCAAAGGTGCTAAAACGCTCCCTGGAGGAAGTGGAACTACAGAGATGGGCGATAAATCTGGGTGATAAGAGAAACTCCTTTCCCCGTTACCCATTGACATTCGATCCATTGTTAATGTAAAAATATTGATATAAACTCAGCCAAAGGCATAATTAGTCTTTATTAATTTATTTAGATAGATTTCACAGTTTGTTATTTTATCAAACATGTTTTCCCACAAAACGCTCACACCTCACTTGACTAACAGCTAAGCTGCTGGTTTAGATTCATGTCATCGCCCCGCCAAGCAACAACAGCATCTTTTTTTTAAAGACCTTCCACAGCTCCAGCCAGGCTTGGCTTGCCCAACAGGGACTGATCAATACAGAACAGGCACATAGACACAGCCATACGTAACGGTACATGTGTTCTGCATCAGCACAGATGCTTGCACATGATATGTATGCGGGAAAACAACTAGACATGAAATCATGCATCACAAATAGTCCTACTAGTCGATTAATCAGCAGGAATTCAGATAACAAAATGTTATAAAGTATGTTATTTATCAAGCTAAAAGATCTATCTTCTAAAATATGGAAATTTGCTGCTATAGAATATATTAGACGAAGAATGTATTTCCTCTGAACTGCTGAAAACAAGCCATTTGAAGGTTTAACTTTGAGCTCTGAGACACTGACAGATTAATGGGATAATAATTGTTGGTTGCAGCCTTAACGACAAGTCGATCTAAAGGGCTTTCTGTCTAAAGTAAAGCAGAATATATACCATTAGAAAATCAAGTGTAATCATAACAAGCACTAACTATACAAACTGACTAATCAGTTTCTCCGCACTGTCATTTTACTACAAGGCTGTACCAGTGTCTCTTTTCGCAGTACACGGTGATACACAAACTTTGTGTAGAGGGATGACACACACACACACACACACACACACACACACACACACACTGATATTGAATTTTGGGAATAGAGTAGAGTAACTCAATAAAGAAGATAGCAGACAGAGGAGCTTTTACTGTTTGCGGACTTGTGGGAGACAAGAAAAAGAAGTAATCTGTAGCTCTGTGTGAATACAGCATAAGGCCATAAAAAGGAAATGTGAAACACAAAACACTAAAATTTTACCCTTTATTGCATTTCACCTTTATACGACATATCTAGACAATGAGCACGCCTCACAGAAATCTAATGCTTGTTTCTATTTCAAGCGCTCTGTAATAAAGCACTGTGGGTTATATTGATCTGCTTGAAATTGCAGGCACACAGTTCCCATCGAGACCGTTTAAGGCTCGCGAGAACTAGTCCGGTGAGAGTTGTATTGGCAGATGAAAGCTGGCAACGAGGCGAGTCGTCAGGATGACGCTAATCAGCCATTAATCAAACAACCCTACCCAGAGTCTTGTGTAAATATGGTAAGTGTATATATATATTAGACACAATGTTAACTATAACTGTCGTGACGCCTGCCAGATCTTAATTTTCGCACATTTTTATTGGTCAATTTTGCCTGCCAATCACATTATGTCCACTTCCTGAGAGCAGGGAACAAATCAAAGGCCACTTTGAATAAATGAGGTCTCAGGTGCTTTTTAAATGTTTCGACACATACTGTGAAACGCAAGTCTATAGACATTGTTGGCTTCGCCGCTTCAAGTCGAGCACAAGGTACAACCAGATAGCCCTGGTCAGAAGACCCTAACTGACCCACTGGTGATATAAGATGAAAGGTTGGAGCAGATCAGAGTATGTTGATCGAAGTACAGAGACTGATGAAATAAAACACCAAGGTTTCTAAGACCAGACAGTTGGAGAAAGGGACCCATGCTGAGCGAGCTTTAAAGCTATGCGATCTGAAGCAACGATAAAGACCTCTGGCTTTTCTGTGTTTGACTGCAGAAAACTGCCAGCCATCCAAAAATAGTCTGTGAAAGACACATGTGGTTGGATATCATTAGTGTAACATTGATAAGAGATGCCTTGTGACCTAATGGAAACATATAAGGCAAATAATAAAGGACCAAAACCAGAACCCTGAGGCACACCACAGCAGAAGAGAACAACTGTTTCAGACTAACTTTCTATCCAAGAGCTAGGAGTAGAATCAGTTCAGGCACGCACCCATTCCCTAAGCCCTTCAGTCAGGATGTGCAGTGATCCACAGTCTCAAAGGCTGCGCTCAGATCCGGCAGCACCAAAACAGAGCACTGACCTATATCAAGAGACATCCGTTGAGCTGTTCGGCAGCAACTTTCACTAAAATACACTAAAATTTGATACAAAAGGCAACTTAGACGCTGACCTATACTTACTTGGAAAGGATGGGCCAAGGTTAGTCTTTTTCAGAAGAGGCTGCATAACTGTATATATTTAAAATAAGCTGGGACTCAACCAGATTGCAGAGAATTGAGACCAGGCCACAAACAGGATTTTAGGGTTACGTTTACTGGAGGAAGTAGAAGCCCTTGGTTTTGAATATGCTAGTCACAAGGTTTTCGAGAGAGTAAAAAAAAGACTTTGTCATGTGGAGAAAGCCAAAACTTGACAGTGATTGGACAATTACTGTTCAGTGAAGAGGTTTAGCAAACAGTCTAGTGCATAAATTTTCACCTTGCTAGGTTGTCTGTTGATTCTAATCATCGTGGTCTAGACTTTTTGCCCTTTTCTGTCTGTTTTTTTCACCCCTACCTCCCTTTTCAGACACTCTGCTGGCTTATTTATGTCCTTTTGTACTTGGTTGTCTCTTTTGACAGCTAACCTGTTGCCGACCTTTTTCTTGCCAAAGATCAACCAAACTTTACTTTTATTTCATCTGCCTTGTCGGAGGGTCAGCTGGAGTCAAAGCTTTGGAGGCGTTGTAAGAGCATAGGTGCATTAACTTTTTTTTGGCCACTTGGGGGCATCTGAAACAAGCTGTGATTTTTAACATATCATCACCTTTAAAGGAAACAGTTGCATATCTATGAATGCAGTAGTTACAGAGCAACGTTAGCGTTCACTTTGTTGTGTTTCGGCCACCTGTCGAATGCTCTTTTAGCTCTGTTTTTGATTTCCACCTACTCATAAAGGGAAATATCTGTCTCTTTAGCAACTAAATGTTCCACTGTGTTCACCAGGTAGTCTCTGAGTACGTCTGCTGGTCGGTGCTGAGCAGGTAGTGTAGAGTGGGTTTTTAGAGCTTTCTTTTTTCACAGCAAGCAGCTTCCTGCTGTGGCTAAGAGCATCGAGAAGGAAGCAAAACAGTACATTTAGAAACCGGAGGCAAACAATGAGCTGAAACTCGTTATAAAGCTCCGTTAAACCGAGGGGGAGCTGAGGTGCTTGTTCTCTGTGGGTTTATCACTACAAGCGTTGTACCATTGTTTTCGCTTAACAGTTTGCTGAAAAAGAATCCACAGCTGATGTTCTCCAAAGTATGCCACATTAATATTTTCTATCAAGGTGAATCGGTCAGTTTTTTCCCCTCTTATGAGTGAATATCAAAAAAAAAGTGATTCTGAATAGTTCGTAATGAGCTGGTACACTTCCAAGCAGCAAGGGCATCTGTCTAGAAGGTTTACGAGCATTTCTTTCTCATTAAACAGAGGTCAAGGGCCATCCAGGAAAGTTTTTTTCACCCTCCGCTCTCTGCCTTTATTTGCTCTCGCATGCTCATTAGCACCATTTTCTTTATCCACATCATGGACGTTTTGGAACTTGGACTTCAAAGATTGATATTGCAGACATTTTTGGCGGTGCTTTCATCTCGCTTGATCGGATGTGATGTCTGCCCATTTCCTGATGTAATCTTTCGAACTCGAATTAGGGTAATTTAAAATTCCATAAGCCTCGCATCAAACAGACGAGCCGCACAGTTTAAATTCAATTAGGTGGTCCAATGCCACTTACACTGACAGCTATTGTAACAGTGCAAGTCTTCTCCTGTCAATATATATCATGTCTTTTTTGCAGTTTTACAGCACAAGGGCCTCGGAAAAGTGATTACAAGACAATGTATTTGTGTCCACACAAAAAGAAAATGATTGCTAATCATATGCAGTGGCTCTTTGCTTCACACTGAGCAGCACAGAGGTAATCAAATGTCTCCTGGCAATGAATTGGCACATTTTCCCTTTACTCCTTCCAAGGATATCTCATCCTGCGCAGAAAAATATGTCTGTGAAGATTTTATGCTCTGCTGTCACGCTTTTTTTTTTTCATAATGGTGTGAGAAAATGTGCAAATAAATCAAGGTATGATCACAGTGTTGGTGTGATAAACCGGCACATGACTGCTGGATTATTTCTAGCACATACTACGGAGCAAACAAATCATCTCCCTTTTGTTTTTGCCTTTAACTCAAACGAACCACACAGATTCAAGCAAAAAGAAAAGAAACGTCCCGTGTGTTCACTTCAATATCTACTGCTCTGCATGCTCGATGTAAAAGTAGGACATCAGATGAGCTGTGTGCATGATCAGAGGGGTGTAAAAACCCAGGGGACGAGGCATCGAAGGGTGGTTCTGTTCCATGACAAAGCAGCTCGGATGACTGCAGGCGATCACAGCTAGCTACGTCACGTTAGCAGGAAATGATGCCCGAGTCAGAAGCAGTGAAATGACATACCTAACTGTGAAGGGGGGGGGGGGGGGGGCGCCTGGCATGACCCTGCATCTTGACATAACCGTGGTGAGAGACCACACTCATCTCATGTTATACCTCTGGGCAAGCCTGACAGAACAAATGAAGCATAGTTGAAGATAACACCAAGTATGTGCTCAACACCCACATGGAGAGCTTGTTATATGCACCGTCTATGAATAACTTCAGCTGCAGGGTAATACTGGAAATGTGATCGCATACATGATTTACCAACTCTGCTATGTGATAACATGCATGGAAGCTGCTGGGTTTGAAACTTTTACAATAAGTCATGAATAAATAATAAACAGTATTTCAAGGCCATGCATTACTATTGATTTTACCAGTGGTGGACCAAGCACTGTAATTTACAGAAAAACCTCTACTACGCTGCAGGGGCAAATCTAGTATGTTACTACGATAATTTACAACTCTAGTTACGGGTACATGTTGTGATCTTAGATAAAACAATGCATGACTATAGATTAATTAAGCCATCAGTAATGATGATCCTAATATAACACTGACAGGGTACTTTTATTTTTCATGTTTTGTCGGCTACTCCTTCAGTAAAATGTAAAAAAAATTCTTATTGCAGGTTATTTTATACAAGTATTTTATGTAATGTTATGTTTAGCAAGCCGTGCAAGCTTTATCTTGTTACTCATTAATCCTTGGGGATTAATAAAGTAATTTGTATTGTATTGTATTTTCTGATTTTCCTGAAGGAATTTTATGCATTTATTTTTATCAGCTGTGTAGTAAAGCCAAACTTTGGAATGTTTGGTGGCATCTCTGCATGCTGAGTTGCAACTCACATACACCATGGAAAACCATACAAAAAGTCTTTGATACTACTTGGTACTGGGTTGTTTCTGTACTGAAACCCAGCCGTGTCAGATGAGTTCAGAAAATGACATGACTAACTTTGAAACACTCTGAGCTGAGATGAATTCATCTCTATCTCTCTAGCTCAGGGTGGCCTCAGCGTGTCATCGAGCCACCCTTTAAGGACCGCCCACAAAATCCTGGACTGAAAACTGGTGAAAAACTGTTTCAACCTCTAACTCCACATTTCAGTAATATATCATTCAAAGTCTTTTCAGCAACTATTTTCCAACATGTGTTTTGAAGGAAATCTCAGAATTGCCTTTACACGGACGTTAACCTGCATTAACTGAATTTTTCATCCACTTGGCAGCAGTGGAAACGAGCTCTGAACACAACACTGAAATATCATTATGCCTACTTAGCACAGCATACAGCTGCCTTTTTAAATATCGAGCAGACATGGAGAAACATTAACATTCATTTGGAGTCGTGTCTCTGGCCACCTGATGAATTTAAGCTCCAATCACTCTCACTCTCCTTTCTGCTCTGTTTTTGGTCTCCACCACCTCCTGAGGGAAATATTCGGCTCTTTAAGTTCACCAGCACGTCGCTAACTTTGTCTGCCTGCTGTTCGGCTCTGCAGGTAGTATTATACAGTGGGTTTTAAGAGCTTTTTCGCTGTAAACAGCTGCCCCACTGTGTCGGTACATGACCTTGATGGGAGCAGTGTGAGTGAATCAGATCAAAAGGTTGTGAGCTGTAAAAATCAAAACAATGAGCTGAAAATTTTAAAGAGAGCTGTGGGGAAGTACAAAGTCAGGTGTTAATTCTCTGTGGGTTTGTCACTATGATTGGCATTTTTCACATACAGGTTATTATTGTCCATTATTAATATAGAAATATTGACTTCACCTTTAACCTCTGTTATTTACTACCAATTCTCATGTCATATTTAGTCCCTGCTCTGATGGAGGCATGAGTATTTTCCTTATGCACTGTGCAGCAAAGTGTTCCAGCCATCCTGTTCCTGCCTGGCTGTTACTGACCCCTTCTTTTGACTTTGGAAACCTTGCTTTTATCCTACCTGTTTACCTGAGTTGTGCATTTCAGTCTTTTATCTTCTCGCCTTGCTGAGCTGCTACATATTTGAACACTCCTGCCACCTCTCGACATAAAGTTCCACCCTCAAGTGTTTTTTTTTTTTTTTTTGTACTCTTATCGGCTCAATCTCAACCCACAGTTTTATGCTCTAAGAGATTCAGCGTGTCCAGATGTGTGCAACATCTGCACAAGTTTGTGCATCCGCCTCAGTGGAAACTATACGCCAAACCTCCACGCTGACAACTGCAAGTCTGCCAAATTTAGCATATCTCTGTAGCAGAGAGACTATATGCAATTAGGTCATTCTCACTGTGTAGTTTGACAGATTCTTCTCCAAAGGAAGAGAAACGGGAGCTGATGCTGCTGAATCTAAATGAGTTTTTTTTTTTAAAGAACAGTGACACAAGAAGAAAGTCTTCTTTCTCATTATCTGCTGGAAAAAGAAGAAAGAAAAAACACCAAGGTGTCGCCATGTGCAAAGGATGATCACGAGTTGTGATTATAGAGTCCTTTGACATCTTTGAGGAGTAGTAACACCGCTCAAAATAACGTGTGTGATGCTACATTGAGATATAGTCACAGTCTAATGCGGTGCTGCCATATGAAGCAGACTGATAACACCAGCAGAGGTCCTGTCAGCAGTTAATTTCCCTCAGCTATACTTAGGATGAGGGCATTCTCATTAGTGATACTTAATAACCATAAATTAGCTGAGTTTAATGTAAGTTTTCTAATTACGTGACTGTCAAGACTTCACTAATACTTTCTCGGGACAAAGTTACCATTGTGTGCTGATGGAGGAATCACAATGTTATCATTACAGAGCCTCTAAAAACCAATGTTAAATGTAGCATTAAAGTCCCTTAAAACCTGTTCAAATGACTATGCCCAACAGATTTTACTGCCAGCTCTTCCCCTCTGCTTTTATGCTCTCATGCAGGGGCTTCAAACAGAATTAAAATAGCAGTAAAGAGAGTATTTCAGAACTTTTAAATGCAATATTCCTTTTCTTTTTCACATCAAACTGTAAGATCCTGAATGAATGTGTGAAGGGCCAGAGGCCTTGTGGTCTCTTCAAGTGGGATCGCGCTCACGGTGCTCGCAAGAAGAGTAGCATCATCATCATCAATCACTTTTGAATGAAGGAAGAAGTCAACGTCCATTTTTTTTGATGTTGGTCACCTAGCAACAGCATTCATAAGACTTTAATAACTGGTTATGCTTACAGTAATGTTCTTTATGTCGAAAACATGACCTCGTGACACCAATTTGAAGGCAGCTTTACAAGACGGGTGGGAGTAAAGGGGAAACAGTGATACATTCAGCGTTAATGGACCTCGACAACTTCTATTAAAAGGTTATTAAAAGTTTCAAAGGCAACAGCACGAGAAAAGAAGAAAATGGGAACAAAAGATGAAGCTGGGTGTTTTGTTCAGCTAGACAGAACGGAAATGAGAAAACACAGAGCCTTCAAAAGAGGATAAATCTTTACAAAACACATAAATCTAAAGACATTTTTTGCAGATTTGTCAGAAAATATGATTATATCATGGTCAAAAATCATATCAACCAAACCTAAAAACATATTTTGTACAAGAAATAGGATTAAAACACTGAGTCCCCCTCTTGCAAACACACCAGAACATAATGCAGTTGCAGGTAATGTTGTGTTTCGATGAAAGGTGGTTCTCTCTAATGTGTCTCTGCTTCTCGGAAAAAATTTCTCCAGGCTATTACAGCTATCCAGCTACATGGACTGAATGCAACAAGTCTCTACCTTTGTTGCTCTCTCTTTTACTGTAGAAAGAGAAAAAAAAGTACTCGACCTGTGGCGCTGTGATTTTTTTAGATAACAGGTCACATATTGAACAAAAACACAGCCCTGACTTCATATTACTAGCTTTAACAACCGTGATGATGAACCATGATTGTCTGTGTGGCACCATACTTTTGGAAACTCATTTCCCTGAGCTCCTATAACATCGGGGGCTGTGACTAAAAAAGGTCATCCTCATCATTCGCTGATTAGAGAAAAGGCACAGAGCCACGGAACAAAGCCGCGGTGACACATAATGAAAGCTTCGACGTTCAACAAGGCTCTGCGATGATGTTGTGTTCAACTGGGCAGCGCTCCAGTTTTCGGGGTATAATTAGTCAATTTATAATAGAGGCAGAACTGACTGTAATTCATTTTCAGTGCTTGGAAGTGTCACGATGACAAAACTGCAGGGATGTAAATAAACAGGTCCACATCGTCGTGATTACATCTCTGAAGACCTGAAGATCATCTTTTCAAACTCTGGCTCTGACAATTGATTGAAATGTCACTTTCCGCCTCAGCAGATGGCATAAAAGGCTCAAATGACCTTTCCCTGACTCCTCTCCTACCTTTGTACCCTGAGAGATGCTATCTGGATGCCATGCATGCTGGAATAAAACGCCCAGAAAAGGCCTTGCCATCTGCCACCGCCTCTTTGACCTGGGTGTCCTTGGTGCCCTCGGCTACTCTGCTGCTAATTCCGACCATAAAAACGGAAATAATCACACTCTGAATGAGCAAAATAGGACGACAGGGTCTTACCAAACAAATCTTGTCCCCATGCCAAGAGAATTAGCTCTAATTTGCCCTACTGCGACGATCCCCTTGAAGCACGACAAATAAATCACTCCTCGAGGGCTAATGGCTCCTGCAGGAGCCCGTGCCGAAAGCAGAGACGGAAAAACACAGCGCTTATTGTCTTCTTCATCCTTGCTAATTACTGGACAGTGTCCCTCCAAGACAATTACTCTAAGAACCTTTATTTCTGTATTGTCACAATGTTGGATATAACCAGCTATGAGTGACGTCAGGCTGTCAGCAGCCCTCTAATCCTTGAAATCGCTCGTGTGACTGAGAGCATGTGATGGGAAAAGGGTCTGGCCTCGAGTCAGTGAACTCGCCATGATCTCTCAGAGGGAAAACAAGGACCGGGGCAGTAGAGTGTTGCAGTTATTCCTTCCAGTCTATTAAGGCAGGAGGCTGTAAACTGTGCAGAAACTGTTAAACTATCCAAAATCTTACCACACGGCGAAGAAAGGGAGTCGAAGTACAGGGAGTTAATATTTTGAAGGGATGTTCAACAGCTTCACAGGGAGGGATGCGCTCCCCACCGCTTCCTCAACAGAGAAACTAGCCTCTGTATGCCTCAGTGTGAGGCAGCTGACAAGACGTTGCGTACTGCCTGAGGAGCACAGCCCACTTTTTCTCAAACTGAAAATCTATTGCTTTCATGCCCTTTCTACGGTACCATCGGGCTAGCATCGAGAGAGCCTGTATCTACCAACAGCTGAAGGCAACATGTTTGCAGCTGTATTTTTTGGGGTTAACAAAGGTCATTCTGGGTAATGGAGGAAGTCACAAACTGTAACAGAAATACTGTAGTCAATCATTGAACATCAAAACCTGATAGCACTTGCAGTAAGTGTTTATTTTAAGCACACTCTCTTGACAAGCACAGTATAGTTCTGCAACTGTGGCTTGTATACACAGTCGTGATATACATCAGCTGTTAATATGTCATATTCACAGTTGAGTCAGTTCTCCATTAGGAGATCAAACTGGTGTTTTTTAGCCATGCTAGCAGCTTGATTCTGAGGATGGGATTGTTGATTGGTTGGTCGTCTTTCACTTTCACTTCAAACTGAAACATCTTAACAAACATTGAACGCGTTGCAGTGACATTTCAAACATTCAACACCATACGGCACAGTAATAAGGTTGACTTGTGTGAAATATTTCAGCAACTACTGTACTGGATGATGGATTGCCATGGCCAGTGTTAGCATGCTAACATGGAAAACTATGAATATGTTGAACATTATACCCACTAAACATTTAGCTCAAAGCACTGCTGTGGAAAAATGGTTCATACCAAAAACTTCCTGACACATTTTCTTGACCAATAGCAACTGGGATACACCCACATGGACCTCTGCTCTCACTTTTTCATCTCAAAGAGGCTGTCATGTCTGGGACTTGCCTATTTGGCTCTGCAGAGAATGCAGGCTGGTTTTTATGAATCATTCAGTGAGGTTCAAGTCCATTGTTCTTGGGTCCGGTGCTGATGTTTGCTTAACACAGACATTTCCTCAGACAATAACAGGAAGGCCAGTGATGTAAGATTTTGCCGTGACCCGACAAGCCAAGAGGGAGCTCTGAACATCTCTGTCCGTCTCCTCCCCGCGTGTGTTTCGACACTGACAACTAAAGCGTACTCCCAACACGAGCCAAGGCGAGGCTACCTTTTCATTAGCAATTATAGTGTTTTCTTGAAAAAGGAGAACCTGTAATGTTGCCTCTCTCTCTCTGTCACTGATGGCTCCTGTGTGAAACTATCATTACTACTCCTCGTGCCATTATAGCTGCCAGTTGCTGACTGGTTCTGTTCATGCCACAGCATGTGACTATGGATCAGGCCCTTCTTGTACACAGGCTGAGGTCACGTCTGAACCACTGCCCCAGCAAATGACTAAGATCTGATAAGGCTGACATTAGAAGCAAGAGGGGAGACATTTCTTTTAGCCTCAGTGTTTAAAAAAGCCTGTTTTATTAGCACAGCTAATCCCCTTGCAATAATTCTATATGACGAGTGGGTTGGAAAATGTGTGGGTTTTATTGTTTGTCTGTTTGGCTGGTGCAATCTTACAGGCTCGTTTCATTAACTTGGCATAGTATAGCACTTCTGCATCCAGCAGATTGTACATCAGTAAAGCTCGACTGCACACAAGCATTAAGCTTCAGTGAAGAATGAATTGTAATTGAGAGCATGGGGTGAAAATCTAATTCCTTATAGCGGGAAAATGATCAGTTGTTGGCTAATTACTGAGATACAGCATAACGAGTGACACCAGTCAAATTAAATCCTGCATAATAATTCATGCTCCCACCAGATAAAATGTATTTATAGTCACCTCCTGTGGCTTGGAAGTGACTGAGGAGCCGATGCTAGCTTTACTTGGCACGGTGGAAATAGCTAAGGTGTCTCCTTTCTCTATATTTGACAGCATCCATTTCCTGTGCAAGGCTTGTGCAATATTATATTTCACCAGTGGATTTGGTCTGGATTTAAGACTGGGATTTATTTAAAAATAACAAGAACAAAGAGGGATTTAAAGTGAGTGGGCACTTCTGAAGCTCACTGGACATGAATAATAATCCAGTGGTATGATATTACTAAGAGATTTGTACTCATAACATCTATTTTCTTCAAAGAAACACATGCTAATTATGCAAAATCTTCACCCTGGAGGCATAACTACCACATGAATGAGGTCAGGTGATGCACAAATATGTGTTTAAGTCACATGGTCTGCAATTACATAGGCTACCTCAGCTCTTTATGAACACTACCTGTGGTGCATTAGCAAAACAAGCTGCTTTAAGTGCATGCATGGCATATTTTATGTGTCCAACAAGCAGAAAAAGACAGCAACTGTTCATATTTCCTATGAGGGCACCGACCTGCCTGACTTTCACCAACACAATTCAAATCCAAAAGTTGTCTCCAATCTAACAAAGTAGGTTTTTATGTCAAAGCGACTCAGTTCACATGTGAAGAGGGGAAAACAACCCGAGCTGTAACGGGATAATAAAGCCGAGGAGGTTACATAATATAGATGGGAATAAACCAAACGCACTGTGCGCGGTGCGAGCGTTATCCGTTTGTTCATATAAAATGATGGCGAATTAAAGAATGTGGCCGTGAAGACCCCGCAATCTTTTCACAAAGAAAACAAGCGCTCCCCTTCTGCAAGATGCACGCACAGAACAGATCAGCCTCTTCACAGCTGAGCTTTGAAAATAACGAGCCGTGGAACAGAAATCTGTTGGAAATCCGAGCCGGGATCACCAAAACACCTGGATTTTTTTTTTTTTTTTAATTCCCGGGGTTGCCAGTTTCTTGCTGAAGTTTTGTCAAAACGCGGAGAAAGAAACAGAAAACGCCTGTCAGATGAGAGGCAGAAAATGCAAAAGCTCCGAGCGCCTTACCTCGATCCAGAGAGAGCGGTTGGACCACTGTCGCCATGACTGCTGTTTACTGGAGACTGGAGAGACTACAGGAGCTGCAGCATCACAGAGAGAGAGAGAGAGAGAGAGAGAGAGAGAGAGGAGGAGGAGGGGTTGGGAGTGGTTGGGAGGGAGATTAATCTACCTCCATCCTCATAATATCTCATCACCTGGCTTTGATTGCACACACACACACTAAAAAGTCCACTATGTTACTTAATTCAGGGATTTTTACCAACAATGTTGCCTGATAAAAGTTAGAATATCAGCAAACTATAAAATTAAATTTAAAAAAAAAGATCAGGAGACTCATTTATGAGCAGTACAAAAGTATGTGGACACCCAAATAAAGCATGTATCTTAATATGCAGCAATCACAGCATCCGCTCTTCTGGTTTCAGGCTTTCCGTGAGATTTTGGATCCTGGAATTTGCTCCCATTCAGGCACACGAGCAGTACTGAGGTCTGCCACATGGTCTAGGGTGAGAAGGTCCGGCCCATGGGTGCTCCAGACCTCCTTTGATTCCCCCCAGCCTTGGATGTGGATCACATAAAAGCAAGTCTATAAAAATGAGTTTTAAGAAGTGATTTAACGGAAGTTATCTCATGAGACTTTCCATAGATACTTGTTATAATATTATTCAGAGACTCAACAATTACCACCATAAGCAAGCACTTGGTGACAGTGGCAAGGGAAAAAAAACAACAACTTCCTTTTAAGAGGCTGAAACCTCGAGCAGAACCCGGTTCATGGTGGGCAAGCGGCAACCTCCGGTGCTGGGAAATGAAGCCAATGGGGAAGAGCTAAAAACTGTAGTTCCCCGAGAGGGCCACTTGAGGCTGGCTGCAGAAGTGAGTCAGTTTCCATAAGCGGCCGTATTAAAATGCCCAACTTCACAGCAGAAATAAACATGTTTACAGCCTGGTACAAAAAACAGGTTTGGTCTCTATAGCTAATTTCCCCGTTCATGACAACTGTTAGGGGGGTGAATTGTGTTTTAACTCACCCGTTCAGATGATATTGAGGCTCGAGGTTACGCATAATTAACAGTGTGACCGCTTGATTGACAGGTACATGCTGTTACAGATGGCTTATTAGAGCACCGAGGCGTTCAACCCGCCGATGATGCATGTCTTTGCTGATATTTAGATTAGCCGGGAGGCGGAAGAAGCAGTAGATCCAACCTGGCGGCCAGTGGCCACTCAGGCTCTGTCCATTCTTTGTACTGGCATTAGTTAGAGTTCATCTCTAAGGTGCTGTTCAAGTCCTTCCACATTTATTATCTGTTCTGGCCCTTGTGGACACTCTCCCCTTAATGTTGCTACAAATTTGGAGGGACATTATTATCCAAAATATCATATTAAGACTTTGTGTCCAAAACATGACAAATAGTCTAGATCCACGTCATTTTTGCCTTAGTTACTGTAGGTAACTGATGACCAATAAACTGTCCCTGACTCAGTCGTCAGTCGAGCAGCTACACCATTCACAAAGTCAACCAGATGACGTGGTTTGCTGAACGTCTGAACCACGTACATGTGTGTGTTTCCGTGCCTGCACGTGTCAATGCTTAGCCATGTATGATCCATTCACCCATTGCACTTCAGAGATCAGCTGATTGCAACCATCGCCATTAAGTTTATTGTGAACCGCTGAGCCGTGGCCGCCTGTTATCTACTCTCTGTTAGGCCGCTCTCATGGACTGCGTTCAGCCAGCTTTGATAAGAACTGAATGACGGTAGTTGAACCTTTGTAGAAAAGGGCTTAAAGGATTAATCCTCATGTTTATGTGGAGCCAAACCACTGGGCTCTCTTCATTTACTGTAGATCTGCTGCCTAATGGTGCCTGCTGCTGTGGCATAGCTCATACATGGCCGGACATTACGCTCCACAAAAAAACACAAGTAGCAAACCCTCCAGTTAGGGGATACTTTAATGCAGCGTGACAACACATGGCTCATGAACCATGACTTCATTGTGACAGATGCAGGCTGTAAACAGGAATACACACCCGAGGCAAAGACCAATATTTAGGTTTTCATGTGCACAGCTCTTCAGAGCCTTTAAGCATTTCGGGGGAATCTCATCATTATCTGTTCAGTTTTTTTTTTTGATGAATCTGTTCCTAAACCTAATCACGCAGTCCATATGTGCTGGTAAATTGCAGCCACCCACACTCCCACACATGCAGCTGCATGCAGATGTAAACTGGTGGTAAGTGGTGGGGCTGGATTGACGGGTAGAGAGGGCGAGGGCTTATGAGAGCGCACGGAAAGAGGGCACGGGGAGATTACAAGCTCCCATCCATATGGGCTGGAATACAGTTTTTTTTAAAGAGATGGGATTACGCTGTAGTGCCCTTAAAGCCCTTAAACTGCGAGTGAATTGATTTCTGAAAGGTCTTCACTCCCGCAGAAGGAGATGCAAGAGGCCATGTAGCCAGAACAAATACAGACGGCTGGACTGGAGTGCGTTTGGCTTTCAGATTAAAGCTCATCATATTAGTCGGTATCAGAGTGTTTGCAGGCGTCAATCCCCATCAGCAGTCACATGCAAGCAACATTCTGGAATATGTTTTATTCCCTTTTCCTGTCGAGAGTTCGATAAGAAGATAACACTGTCGCGTGTACGGTATATAAAATAAAGATAGAGCCAAAAGCTGGTTAGCTTAATTTAGCTTAAAGAAAGCTGCCTCTAAAACTCACTAATGACCAAAAATAAATGTATAAAAGTGGCGAGAGGCTTTATGAATAGTCATGTTTCTTGGCTGTGAGCATCGATCCGCTGTTTGCCTTTAAAATCTACAACACACTGGCTTCTTCTGATTGGTGCTGTCATTATTTTGTTGTAATTGTGCACTGAAGGAGAGCGGAACTGATTCACGACATGATCACACACATTATGCAGGTAATAATTGTTCATCTTGTACTTAAAAAGCAACACCGAGTCATGAAGTTTGACAACCACTTGAATTTCCCTCAGGATCAATAAAGTATCTATCTATCTATCTATCGTACTCTAATCCTTGTGCAGCATTGATTGTCATCTATACCCAGTGATGAGTCAGTTAATATAATCCTGGATCCAAAATATGTTTTTTTAATCTGATTACTTCTGGATTACTTCAGAATAAAACATTGAAAATATATGTTCATACACTTAATTTTTGGAATATACAGTTGATCAAACCAAATAACGACAGTTGTTGTTAGCATGGTTGTTAGCGGTCAATCCCACGATGGTGCCTTACAGGCTGAGTGGGCGTGCATGTGCCAGCACTGATCGTAAAGGTGTACATAATATTCATAACTATGTTTTCATGCATGTTGAATCACCTGAAAATAAAAATCTTTTTATTTTTGTTACTTAAAAAATGATCCTTTTATATCTACATTGGCAGCGGGTCCTCTTTCATGGAGGCCGCCATGTTGAAACGCTGCTGACTCTACACAGGGCCCTTTCAACTGTTGCTTCTCCTTCACACTAGGAAGGTGAGGGTGATGTGAGGAGCAATGCAATGCAGCGATTACACCGCTAGATGCAGCTAAATTCTACATTACATCACATGAGATTTAGCTCATTCCCATAATCACGATTTATAGACCCGAGAGTGTTAACAGACTTTTAGGAATCATAAATTTAAAGATCAAGATAAAGATCAATTAACAACAACAACTTATTTGTTATATTCACTGTTTATATGACAATAAATAGACAGACATTTACTGTTGACCTGAGAAAACGTTTAAAAAATGTTGTATTTATGTAATAGTTAGTGTTTAGGTTTGATGTGACAGGCTGCTTTCCCACAGCTGCTCTCTTGTTTATCGCCGAGCTCCATCAGGCAGCTGCTGTCAGAAAATCAAAGTAGATCATCATGCGAACATGTGGGAGGCTTTACTGACAGGCGTCTTAAAAATAACATTTGTTTTCTAACATGGCAACTTGACACAACAGAAGACAGAAATGTCTCTCCAGCAGGAGCTGCTAAGGGCAGTAGCTCTATGACTCTCACGTCCAAAGGAAGTTTGCAAAACTTTGGGATTAAATATCTTGCTCAAGGGCACTTAAACATCTCATGCATTTGCCATGGGATTATAACCTTTGATACAACTTTCTTCTTCTAACTCTTAGGCTACTGACGCCCCCTTCAGGGAAACAGCACCGTTCACTTTGTCAAATGGAAATAATACATGACACAAAAAGTAATGACATTGCAAACTAATTCACTTTGTCGCATCCACGCGAGCTCCCGAGTGATTTCATCTCATTTAATTTGAGGGGAAAGCAAATCGGGGCGCGTTGTCTGCCCTGTCAAATTATTACACAGCATAAAATGAGAGAATTCAATGATGCTCTGCTGCTGTTTGGCATTTTATTAGCTCATAGAATAATGACAGAACAGAAATGAAGACATCTCTTTATATTAAGCTGCTGCCCCTCTCAAACATCTCACATGTGTAAAAGCTTAAAAGCTTTTCTTTCATCTGTCAGCCTCTTGTTATCTTCTTCTCCTGCTTTACATAAGAGAATAATTAGCAACAATCTTTTTTTCAGTGTGCTTCATGAAAAGAGTGTCCAGTATTTTGTGTCACTCTTCAAGATGTAATAATCTGCAATAATGTATCAGTTATTTTTGAATAATGTTGACTGAAATCACTCACGAGAAAAAGGAAAGAAGAAGTAACCCACTCAAAATGTTAAACACCAGTCATTAGCTTCAAACTAATTTGATTATAAATCCATATTCAGACAGTCAGTCAAGTCTCTGCCGGGAGATGAATCTTATGTGGATAAACTCGAAAATTCACGCTCATCACATCGAACCAGAGAGAGAGAGAGAGAGAGAGACGAGGGTGAGGTGGAAAGGGTGCTCGTGATGAGCCTGGGTTTAGGTCTGATTGGCCTTTGCATGGCAGCTCTGTGCAGAAAAATGTAAGAATGATACATAATTCTGCCAAATAGCTTCTGGACTGTTATGGCAGGGTGAGCAGTGATTTAGAGAGAGCCTTTGGCCGGACAAATTACAGCCTCAGAGGTGGAGGGGGGGTCAAAGTTTGATTATTTTTATGCATGAAAATAGATTTCTTGACAACTTACATGTTCAGTTGAAATGTGGAGGCGACTGAATCAATATTAGAGTAAAAAAAAACAAGCACAGACCGGGATGTAATGGATTTAAGATCATCAATAATTCAGATTTTATGAGGCATGGTGAGTGCTGTGTCTGTAAGTCACATCTGTTGACTGTTACTTGGGACAAACCAGCGTAAAAGTTCCAAGTTGGTCGTCCGTTTTCATTTAAACTCAGATGTTTGGTGAGAAATAAACCCGGTGGTAGTTTCCTGGAAAGTGCACGACGCTTCCAGAACTGTGTGATGGAAAACTCTGGTCTGCGTGTATAAATAGAAACAAATCAGACGGATGAGTTACTCAACAAGAGGGCACCACCAGTGTGCAGGGGGTGAGAGGGGTCAGCAGCAGCTCTTATGATGATGACACCATCTGAGACTCGGCTCAGGAGACACTTTAAGGAGAAAGGTTATTGATGATGGCACCCTGAAAATGCAATGCTGCTGCTAGTAAACAAAGATTTGTGACGGAGAGGAGCTTCAAGCACATAAACATCAGTGATTTCTTCTTGTTTTGCACGATGCATGATAAATATCTATTCCTTTATCATGTCTTGGGGGTTCAAATCTACTATTTTGATGTTAAGGTTGAATGCAGACCCCCTAAAATTGTTATTTTTAATGTTTTAAACGCATTAGATCTGTTTGCAGGGCGGTTCATGTATTGTGTAATAGTTTTTTTTACTGTGGCTCAAAGCTCCTCCTGCATCCACAACTACATCCAGTTCACAGTTCGCATTCCTTGAGAGGATTTCTGCGGGGCTTCTCTCCCTTTCTACGTGCTCCCCCTCCCGCATGACGTCGCTCAGACTTCCATAGAAGAAACGAGTCCCGGAAGAAGGAGAAAGGAGAAAGTTTGCGCTTTTAAAATCACTCCAGCAGCAATGCACTTCCACATAAAACACATTGTGCGCCTGAATCAGTGCGCCCCCCTCCAGCGCAAGAGGACACTCGGGAGGAAACTGTGGACAGCTGCTGCTGCCGCTGCACAACAACAACAACAGCAGCAGCAACAACAACGTGGCTCCAAAGCTGCAGGATCGCATGTGTCTGCAGACATCAAGACGTTTTTCACCCCGCGGTGCTGCAGGAACTATGCGTCCGACAGCGCGTACGGCCGAGCCTTCGCCGCGGCCAGGGACAACCCCGAGTCATTCTGGGGTGAGGTGGGACGGGATATAAGCTGGTTTGAACCGTGGAGTAACACTTTGCACGTTGAGGATCCAGTGTTTCCAAACTGGTAGGTTTGCAATGAGACAAACAAGTGAGTGAAGCACTTCCATGTCCTACCTGTGAACCTGTGTCCTTAAAGGAAAAAAGGTCAAAGACCGTGAGTCCAGTCTCCCACATGCACCTTGAAATCCTTGAAAGTTTGTGCATTAAAAATGAATTCATGACCATGAAATGTTACTGTTTTAATAACAAACTCACTGAATCAAAATTCACCTATAAACTCTTGAGTTATGGCAGTCACATAATCACAACAAAGAGGCTTATGTGGGCTTTTATTTTGACAGCACAGCACCAGTAACCTGTGTGCACTTTCAGTTTGTGCTCTTGTTTATTAGTTGAATTGTCTGTTTAAAAATGCAGGTCCAGTATAAAGAATAGGTCAAATATTCCGCCATAAAAACATCCGTATTTAGTTGATAGAGTTTTCATAAGTCAACATGCACATGTTGATTAAAAATGGATAGAAATTAATGTACATACGTGACACATAGGCTGTATAAAGTGAACTTCATAGTAAAACAAAACAAATATATATATATATATATATATATATATATATATATATATATATATATATATATATTTCTTTGGTCTGGGTAGAGGAGTCTTAAATGATGTACAAAATATCTTCAAACATAGTAATTGATGTGACCTGCTGTTTTATTTTTTTTAAAAACGGGAAAATTAATGGTAGCTAATCAGCTAACTCTAGCTAATCAGCTAACTGTAGCTAATCAGCTAACTTGTAAGAGAGGCACAAACTGGGGCTCTAAATTAACTTTACACTTTATTAAATTTCACCAAATATCACTTAAATAATTGAGAAGTTGTTTTATTTTTTGTCCAAGTAAATTAGTTGTTTATTAAATGGATACAAGTTTTTAGCTTTAGGTGTTTGTACTTGCTGGAAATCAAACATAATTAAAATGCACAGCAGCCCACGTTGCAGAATCAAGTGATTTTATGTGTTTTGGTGGGTGATTTTTTTTATTTTTTTTGCCTCCATCTAGCACAGTTGCAAAAAGCCTGTTATATGAAGGACACAGCCACTGCGTCTCTCTCTCTCTGGCTTCCAAAACAGCAGTTCCCAGACACCATCTGCTCAACCTGCTTGCTTCTCTTCATCCATATGCACAGCAACAGAGCTGAAACTGTCGCTTTATCAAGTACATTGATTTGCTGTGTGTGCTGCTGGCAAAAGCAACTGCATATGTTTTTTTTTTGGAGTTGATTTCATCAAGTTGTGCTCTAATTTTAAGGACAAAGGAAAGAGCCACAAACCCCCTGAATTTCTAACTGTATAATTAGAACACTTGTGCACGTATGCACGTGTTTAAAAATAATAATACTCATATTTTGATCTTCGTTTGAGCATTGCTTGTTGGCTGACTGTGTGTGTCTCTTGTCAGGTTTGTAGGAGGGAAGTTGAACATGTGCTACAATGCTGTGGATCGTCATGTAGAGAGCGGCCGTGGGGAGCAAGCTGCCATAATTTATGACAGCCCAGTGACTGGAACTAAACAGATCATCACTTTCAGGGAACTTCAGCACCAGGTATAAGTGGCCTTATTAAATGCAGAAGTCACAGAAGTGAAGAGCATAAAGAAGGCGGATTAGTCACTTTGTTAAAGCCTGATGTGTGCTGAAAAATGGATTGTGAAGCATGCAGGCAACCTTTGGCTGCATTGTGAGCACTCGAATTAGAATTTTTCAGTGTTGCCATGACAATAGATACATTTTTGCATCCCTCAGCTGAGTCAGTTGGCAAAGTTTTTGCACTGTGGTAGCCGGATTGAGCCAACGTTAGCACGCACAGCAAAACATAACGAGAAAGAAAGGGAAATAATTAAGTTAATTGACATTGGGGCAGATGTTTCAGTTCAATCAGGACTCAAATGAATGCACTGTGATCAAAATGTATTCTAAATTAACAGAACTAAAGGCAAAAAGACTTTAATTTACAAAAAGTTCTTTAATTTTCTTAATTAATGTCCAGTTGTAGTCAGTGAAAGACTGATAAAATATAATCTTTCAAATGATTAACCCGAAAACCAAAGAAAAACTCGCTGTCTCCTCTGTGTCTTGTTTCCAGGTGTCCAGGTTAGCAGGAGTCTTGGTGAAGAATGGCGTCCGGAAAGGAGACCTGGTGGTCATCTACATGCCCATGGTGCCTCAGGCCATGTTCACCATGTTGGCGTGTGCGCGCATTGGTGCCCCGCACAGCCTCATCTTCGGCGGCTTCGCTTCCAAAGAACTCTCCGTTCGCCTCAATCACGCCAAGGTTAGAAAAGTTCTGTTCACTCACCCTCGCTGGTTGAGATTTATCGTTTCGTGATGCGTGACAACATGTTCTGTATTAGTGCCACACATCAGCAAGAAAGACAGGCTTGTGTGACGACTTCTTGATCATTTTTAAGCGATTAAATGAATCCGGCTACTAATAAAACTGCAACTAATAACTTTCCGATGCCAATTTCCATGCAGCATTCATCCCGCAAAATATCTCCACACACCGAGAGCCAGAAGCACCCGAAGGCTTCTTTGTTTCGATGCGCTCAGAATGAATCATTCACAGCGGAAAGCTCTTTTCTTTTCACAACCATACGCTGAAGAATGATGTCAGTGCTGTCTGCGCTGAGATTCTTTTTCACAGGGCAACAGAAGAATGAATGGACCTACCTGACGTGTTGACAGGGAATGTTTGTGAAGATAATGACCTTCTGTTGAGTGATGCGTTTCTATAAACTCGAAGAAATACAGGATTAAGTACAGCCAGTCTTTAAACTCTTATTGTTTAAGATACACTTAAAGGGGACAGGTAATGTTGAAGTATTGTTATTTTCAGGTGAGTGATGAACAGTTTACAGGGTCTGCGTACAGTAGGGAAGAGTCGAGTGGATAATTCTTGTTTATGTTGCAGCGGACGTTGCAATACTTCATGAGCTGACCACAACTGTGAGTGTGTCCCGTAGGAAATACTACTGCCTCTGTAGAAACACCTCAGGGGTCCGGTCCAAGCTTCCTAACTGAATGAAATGACCGCGATAAGAGCCGTTCGAATTAAATGTTAAGGAAAGGAGCTTCAGTGCTTCCTTTCTTATCTCCTTCAGCATAGGAAACACAGAGAGATAATGCTGTCCCACAACATCATTAAAAAAATGTTGTTAAAAAAATTCTGTGCGTTCACGCACAGAAGTGTTCAAGTTTGCTGTTGTTAAAGTCTGTGTAAAGTCAGAATAAATGTGTTCTGAGTTTGTCAGACCAAAGAAGAAAGTGTTATTGACCACCCAGCGTGTCATCGAGCCACCCTTTAAGGACCGCCCACAAAATCCTGGACTGAAAACTGGTGAAAAACAGTTTGAACCTCTAACTCCACATTTCAGTAATATATCGTTCCAAGTCTTTTCACATGTTTTCAGCAACTATTTTACAACATATTTATCCTGATAATTTAAACTAATATATAAAACATAAATGTGACGTTCAAACAACTCTAACTGTGATGAACGTTTTTGACAGGTGGACAGTATTCCTTTATTATTTTAATTCTGACGTCGATAATGAAGTCATATTTTTCATCGGGGTGCCCACATTTATATTTCCTGCATTCAAAAAATACGTTAAGATTGCACGGGGAGAAGTATCTCAGATGCGCGTTTTGTAGTCCATCTTCTGAAATTTGTAGTTTTACCACAGATCACGTCAATAACGTCGTCTAGTGTAAGTGCAGATGTCTTCTCATGAGTTCTCCTTCACGTCTTTCCTTGACCTCATGTCGTTTTCCGTCGAGGTCAAGGAAAAGTGGTTGGGAAAGGACTTACGGAGTCATTTTTGACTGTTCGACAGTACCCCAGGCGCGATGTGAGCCTGCTACCATTACTGGGACTACTCCAGTATAATGGGAACACTAGCTTCTATTTCTAACGTCTCTATAGAAACATACCGTGACATTTCAGCGCAATAAAAACCTCTCTCCTGAACTCTGTGTTTCACAGCCCAAGCTGATGGTTACGGCCTCGTTTGGCATCGAGCCAGGCAGAAAAGTGGAGTACATCCCTCTGGTGGAGAAGGCCTTGGAGCTGAGCTCTCACAGGCCCTCTAAAGTCCTCATCTACAACAGGCCTAACATGGTAAGAAGCACAAAGCATCATAACGCTTTAATTTGACAATATTGGCGTCGTTTCTACACCTGCTGTTTTATGTGACACAATGTAGCTGAAATATGGCAGCCATATATAAACCTGATTAGGTGAGTCACGGTGTAGCTGCTGTCGGGAGATCCCTGAGGCTAGAGGGATGCAGTTTTTTTTAATCACTGAACTCAGCTTAAAATTGAAGATGATTTTGCCAAACGTGTATGATTGCAAATCCTGCCACAGAATCAAAAGACAGAATCATGTATAGTCGGGTGAAGCAGGAGAGAGAGAGAGAGAGAGAGGAAAAATGTGTGCAGGTTGCTGCCAGTCATCAGCAGACTGGCACAGATCCAGGTTGGAAGCCGGTTGAGCTGTGTCTAATGACTGTTCGGCACACAAATATGCATTAATGTGGTGACAGCAAGCTGAAAATTGCTTCACCTTCACACAGGTATGAAGGGAACATTGAGTTTTAGGGCATGAAAAACAGAAATTATTCTTAAAACTGATTGCACAGTGTTGTTCCTGCAGGTCTCAGTTCAGACACCATGTACCTCTGTCTGAATCAACATTACATGATCTATTTTATCAGGTTTGTGTACTCCGTTGGTATTTATCGGTGAATGATCTGCCGAATTAAGAGATTCGTGTACGTCGGCTTCCTTCTAGGAGAAGGTGTACGTAGTTGATAGGGAGCGTTATCAGCGGACTTGGTAAGTAAATTCGCTGAAAAATTGTGTGACGCTCTGCTTTGAAGAGGGTTGCCGCTGCTTTAGCAATTATCGCATGCAGTAAGCAGGAGGTTGTGCTTCTGTGAACACGGCTTCTAACATGAAAGTCTTGTTAAATCAGCCACGTTTTTTTTGCTCCCCGGCTTGACTTTGAGTAAAATGTGATGCGTTTCAGAAAGCTGGACATTTTTTTGTGGGCTGTCTGTCCTCTGCCTCAAGAGTCTGTGATGTTAAAAGACGTCTTAGCGGTCCTTAGCTAATTCTCTGAGAAGCAAACCAAAGAAAGACACGCTCAGGACTTGTCTTTAACCTCCTGGGATGATTTTAATGTTCATGAAATTAAAGTATCAAAGAGATTCTTAAAAGTTTGAAATGAGGCAGGTGTCAGAGATGTAAGGGGCGTTAATCTAAGACCTGAAATGACCTCTGTTGATAAGAGATTGTAATGCCTGATGGGACTTGGAACAGTTTAAACTGAGACATCTAGTGAAGAGATATTATGACACGATGTGAAATGTATATTTAATGACTTTATATCTCGCAGTAGGGGTGAGTCTTTTATCCCCAAACTGAAAAACAAGTTATGATAATCAATATCTCGTACAAAAAAACAAGATATACGCTATATGAAATGGCCATTTGGAGCTATACAGTCTTCAGCGCTTCTAACAGGTTTCTCTTATATATTATATATTATATATTATATATATATTCTTTGTGTTTTAGGAGAAAGTCTCAATGAGTCCAGAGTTGAGTCTGGACTGGGAGGAAGAGATGGCCAAAGCTCAGCCTCATGACTGTGTTTCTGTTCCGTCCAACCATCCTCTCTACGTCCTGTATACGTCCGGGACCACAGGAACACCAAAGGTACTGACGGCACGACGCCGGGAACTGAAATCAGTATTCACAGATATCATGTAAACATGCATTCTCACGTAGATGATGATGAGTCCCTTGAGTCGGTTCTGTTTGTCTAAATGCTGTCAAGTCTCTGCAGAGCTTCTTTGTGACTCATCTGCCTCTTGACTCTGCAAAAAAGAACAATCCAGGCCCAATCTAAACACACAATCACTGCGGCATAAATAAGACGGAACATTTCCACAGCAGGAGTTTGGAGGAATTGCCTGCAGGCCATTTGAAAGTGGAAAAACTGCAGCTTCTTTTCAAATAGCATCATTTTGTCTTTGACCAACAGATGATATAAAATATCCACCTGCTGGCTAGCCTTTGAGCTAAATAGTGCTGTTATTGCAGCCTTTTTATTTCCGTTATTGCTGTAGGAGATCATAACTTTGAGTGAAACTCTATGATTGCAGACATGAGGACTCGAGGACGCGCTACGTTGCCTAAAATTATTCATACAGCTCCATTAGCTGTTCAAATCCAGAAATTGGAGTCGGTTTGAGAAACTGTCATCTGAAAGCAAAACCGCATCTCCTTCAGTACAACAGGGCAGAGCGGCTGTGTACAGATTGATATTAAACCTCTGCCTCTTTGCCTGGTGCAATACCTGTCACTGGTCTGATGTTTTTCTTATCTTGTCCCCCTAGGGTGTTGTGCGAGACACTGCGGGCTATGCTGTGATGCTGAAATGGACCATGTCAAATATTTATGGACTCAGGCCTGGAGATGTAAGGCAATAAAGAACCGTCTTCTCTGTTTGAGAACAAAGAGCATGCAGTCAGCACAGAGACAGACTGTTCTGTACTTGAAAGAAGATCACTGTGTAATATTTATGCTACCTGAACAGTCCTAAGTTTTGAAAGTAGTATGTTTAACTTCGTGCAGGAGCTATTTGATTTACACTGATAGTGTTTCTGAGTACATGTTTATATCTTTAGCATTTGAAGCTGCAAAGGGAATAGAAAGACGGCGTTCTCTTGACTAATTAAGCTCACCTGTTTTACCTGTTGCAGGTTTGGTGGGCTGCGTCAGACCTCGGCTGGGTGGTTGGCCATTCATATATCTGCTATGGCCCTCTGCTCCATGGTAACAGCACAATCCTCTATGAGGTACGTCCCCGCAGGCGAGGTTTGATATCTGAACAAGAAGAAACGCCACACCATGTGCAATAAAACTCATGTTGTGCAGCTTCTAAAGCTGTAGAAGTAGGG